>LFYR01000889.1:297193-939505 GCA_001185155.1 Zostera marina | reverse complement strand
TAATTATGGAATAATTAATTCCATTTACTTCTTTCCTTTACTAATTTTAATACTCGTTAATAATTTTCAACTTCATAGTCGTTATCACGAACTTGACTAGTAAATGGTCTAGATTAACCACTCCTAGTCAATGGCCCTGGGTGCTCAGTTGCTCCAGCTGCCGTCTCCACGTCGGCCCAAGTGAGACCTTCTTCAGTATACACCAAGGTTCAGAATGCGCCTCTGCGCGATGCGCCACCACCTGAAGCACTTGAGCTTTCACTTGCTTTTGCGCCAGTGGTATTTTCGTAAATATATATAAAAAAGGTTTTTCATATATTTTTTATATACCTAAAATATATCTACTTCATAAAATATATCAAAATAGTTAAAGTAGTTCAAAACACATAGACTAGTTCAAACTTGAAATACATAATACGATCTATAGGTGATCCTGTGTCTTCTTTAGCCGTTTATAGAACAAATAATTTACATCTATAGGTTCAGATTGGGGTTCACCCTCATTGTTTTCATTAAATTCATTGTTTTCATTAAATTCAGCCATTTCGAAAACCTTAAAAAAATAACAAATTAATTAAAAAAAACACAAACCTAATCTCTGAAATGAGATGGAGAAAAAGATGAAGATAAAAAAAAAATCACATGCTAAGGGAGATGCGCCTGGCGCATCTCTCTTCCAAGGCGCATCGGCGCACATGCGCGCGCATCCGGAACTATGGTATACACCCACTCATTGCATGCTCCATCAATACCAGTGGCCCATTCACTCATCAAGTTGAACTCGTTAACGTGAATAGCATCATACTTTTTGGAGCCGCTTTCAATCAATAACTTCTTTGTTTTGAACCTCTCTGTCAACTTCATATTGTAGTTGACGTAAACGAGGTTATCTAACCGCGCGACGCTCAAGCGATTCCTTAACTTGGTATGGAACTGTAAATGAGATTTGATATTAGATAGTCAAATCATATGAAATAAATAATCGAACATGTAAGGAACTTACATGTGCGAAAGTACTCCAATTCCTTTCACAGATTGAAGCTGAACAACACAGACTTAAGATTCTTGTCGCAATTTGCGTTAACTCCACTGTTCTGGTCCCAAATAATTCCCACCATCGTAGTGGATGCATAGTTTCAGCCATCTTCATCGCTACATTTCCTCCAAACTTTCCTTCTCTATTGTTGTACAAGGCCATGTCAGAAAATATTGCAATCGTTTTTGACTCGTCATTTCCAACCATTTTTTCAACACATTCAGTGAATGCGTCCTCATAATCCATGGATTGAGCAATTGTTTCAGGATCACTGTAGTTGGAAAAAATAGAATTAATCATCAAGTCTTAAATTCATTCATGAAGTAGAAATGTTGAATTGAATAATACCTTTTCAACTTGAAGAAGAAATATGGATTCAAAAAAAATGCAGCCCTTATTAGAGGAGACTTGTAATGCTTTCCCCAACGTTTGTCCATAAGAGTATGGATCGGAAGATACAAACTCGAATCCCCTTCAAAGTTGTTCTTTATAGCTTTTTTTGCCTCTAAGAAGGCTCCTTCGAGGTAAGCCATATTCGGTTTGGAGTCGTCATCCACAATCCTTAGTACCTTCAGAATAGATTCCGACGCTAAAAGTATATGATCAACAGTCAACCAGAAACGTGCATTTAAGACTGTATCGGACACATTCAAGCAAGTGTTTATAGAGGGATCCCTCGCCCATTTGGACCAATCAAATTTTCTCAAGTTATCCTTCGCACTTTTGATACTTTGAAGGGTGAGGAAGGCTGTAGCAAAACAAGTTACTCCGCACCGAATCAATTCTCTACCATTCACCTTGAGCCACTCTGCGCGCAGAGTAGAGATAGAATGGATGAAGCTAGAGATCTTCTTCCCACTTCGGAGCGCATCTTTATATCGAGGTATTCTACGGAAAAAAGAATTTGAAAATTAGAATATAAGTAAGTCTGAATTCGAAATATCTAAGTCTGAATTCAATACCTTACGATATCCTCTAGTAATAAGTCTAACACATGAGCAGCACATGGGGTCCAAAACATGTGCAGATATTTTTCCATCAACAAACGTCCAGCCATGACATAGTTTGATGCATTATCCGTGCACACTTGGACGATCTTAGTACTACCAATTTTTTCAATCACATCTTCCAATCCTTTGGCTATGAACTCTCCCGTCTTCGTGTCGGAGGTGCAATCATCGGATTGAATGTAAAAACTTCCCTCCTCATAATTGATCAAGTAGTTGATGATACATCTCCCTCGACAATCAATCCAACCAGCGGACATCAGAGTACAACCTCGCAGATTCCATTTGAGTTCATGAGCCCTTCTTATTTCATCAATATTCCGGACTTCTTTGCTAAGTATCAGTCCACCAATTCGGTCTGCTGCTGGAGGAGTGTATCTTGGACCGTACCATCCAATACCCTCCACCCATGTCTGAAAATAAAATTTGAAATATTACCAATAATTCAGGATTATGAGCGACATTGAAAGCAACACCACTGGTAAAGAAGAATTTGCCTGCATATTGATCGAGTAACTCCCTCTCTTGCTTCTTCATGTGATCGGCTAACGTGGTTTGACGAAAGCGTTCTGTTAGTCGTCGTCTGATCACATCGTCAAGTGTTTCGCCCTTCGACAAACCTAAAGGACCGACTTGTTTCAAACCAAAGTCCACTGTCTTCATTGCAGTGGATGACATTGAACCTGTACCACTCAATGCAAGTTTTCTCTTTATGGGATCCGTCGGTAATGGATCGACATTGACAATTGGTGGCTTCTTCGAGTTGGTGGATTTTTGCAAAACCTTTAAAATCTCCTCTCTTATTCTTTTTTTGGTGAAGTTAATCGATAATTGCAAGTAGTTGATTCATTTTTTACTGAAAATTGATAACATTTACAATCGTTATAATTAAAATAAAATACAATTGTTAGAAAAAGTTAATTTGACAGGATTTTTAGAAAAGTCTTACTCTCCCCAAAATCCCATATCCATCTTTGGATATTGTATGGTGCCAGAGAGTTATTCCTAAACCAGAGTTACTTTGAATTTCTTTTCAATAGTTTGTTTTTATTTTGCATTACTGTTGCTACATATAATATTTTTAGTTTGATAATCTATGTTTACGATATCGTGCATCTAATACTCTGATTTACTGAACTTCACTTTTTTAACATGATTTTTTTCTCTCTAACAGGGTCGACTGCAAGATAGAATGGCAGGAGGAAAAGAAGAGTACAATGCCTTTTTCTATTCTCTGGTTTCCACTGATACACAGGTTACTCCAAACTCTTTTGATTTCCAAGTTTTTACACGAATGTTGATTGTAGTAGAAGGAGCAAGATCTTTACAAACATAATATTTCAAACAGGAAATGTATTATTCTTCAAAAAGGCAACAGTTTTTGATAGATCAAGGATATAGTTTTAAGGTACACATTCCAAAATTTAAAGTTTTCTTTCCACACTGTCAACAATAAAATATCTGAATTATGATTTTTCTCTAATTTTATACATGCAGATAATAACAAGTTTACCACCACCAGATTCTGGAGCTGATCTGAGCTTCCATTCACTCAAAGATCAACTTGATCTTCTAAACAATGTTTGGCTCCTTTTCTTTTCACACATTAGAGTTTTAGAGTAAATCAAAACAACGAGACAAACGAGTAGTTTTGACTGTTTTCAGTTGCTGGTTGCTGGTGATGACATGGTCGGTCTAGAGCAGCTTGAAGAAGATACTGATGGCATGGCTCTCTTAAAAGCTCGCCGTTCCATGGGTTCGATGAGAGCAATGTCTGGTGCAAATGGAATGATTTACATGGAATACAAGTATGTATGCAGTGTAAACTGTAAAGTGCAAACCAATATGCCTACTCATTTGTCCTATTTTATGTTGTCTCTCGTGTGATGACTCCTTTTTGAACTGAATTTAATTGAATTTTACAGTACGGGAAAATCCAAACAAGTTGGGCAATCGAAGAAGGTTAAGGATCCTGCGAAGCGGCACAGCTTGTTTAAAAAGCGGTTTACCTAAGTTGTTTGGGTTTTTTTGACATTTTGGTATCATAGAAAATTGGAAATAAAGAACACATTATGTTTTAACCGTTATACTGAAACAGTTAATATACGTTGTCACTTGTCACATCGAAATGTTCATATAATCATGATGTATAAAGAAACTTAGAACAATTATTATGATTTATTTATAAAGAAAAACCAAAGAAATAAAAAGATTTTGAATGCAAATTAGTAAAATTACAATGTAAATTTTACTATTTTAACAATTTAACGTGATCACTGATTAATATAAAATTTAGCCTTGTTTTATTATAGCAATTTCATCATGAAAAATGTCAACATCAAAATTTATTTCGTTTTTCATTTTTCATTTTTCACACATGATTAATTAAATTTCAGGGTAAAAAATTATTTTAAAGTTTGAAACGTTGTTTTTATAAATCGTTGACTTTTTATATTCTCAAAAATTCTCAAGTAAAATAAATGAGTGGCGTTGACTAGTCAAATATCTCCTGCATTAAATTTTATTCGTAGACCCCAATATTCTCATAAATACCCCTCTGAATAAATCACAACTGAATCGCCGGCGCAGGTTGACCTCATTGCTTCAATCTTCACCCCCCGATCCGATCTCCAATCGTCGCTGAACGAAACCTCAAAGGATCGTGATCATGTCGATTCCGAACTCCAGCGTTGAAAACGGCCTCATAGAATCACTCCTACCTTCCACATCCGCCGATTTTGTAGTCAACGTCGACATCGGTGAATCCGGACCAGCGGTGCGATCCAATCCCTCTGACCAGGATGGATCAGATTTGAACCCATACGAGTTCATGGGAGCGACGGGTTTCACTCTTCCTCCACCGTGTCCGATCGACCCGTTCATGAACCGCACCGAATCCATCACGGGTATGTATGAGTGGATTAAGATTATAGTTTGTCTTCCATTAGCGCTTGTGAGATTGGCTATGTTTGGAGTCGCTATTGTGGTTGGGTTTCTGGCGACCAAGTTGGCGTTGCAAGGTTGGAAGGATAAGACCAATCCGATGCCCAGGTGGAGGTCAAGGATTATGTGGATCACCAGGATTTGTGCCCGCTGTATACTCTTCTCATTTGGGTATGCAATTATGTGATTTTGATTCTCAACTCTGCAATTTTTAGTGAGGATTTTTTTGCCCAAAGTAAATCTGGAGATAAGGTGCATACATAAAATAGCTGATTTATTTTACTTCGGAACTAATTTTTATGACGTTTTGTTCAATGTTTGTGACTTTAATCTGGATTTTATTGGGATCTGATTTTATGCATACATCTGGTTTGTACACATATTTAAAGTTTACAAAATACCAATGCAGAGAAACCTTTGGGATTGGAGTTTTAGACAAGGCTTAAACTTCAAGGAACCGAAAAGTTTTTTCTTGATAATTCAATGATGACGACATTCATATTAAATATTCCGGGGGTGGTGATTTTATTGATAAGAGTGCTGTTTAAGCAGTTAACATTTTACTTGGACCAAGTTTGTATTAGTTTTTGACCTTTTGCATTGAAGTATAGTTGCATTAAAGTTAAATGACTTGAATTATTTTTTATTAAATTATAAGTAAATGTATGTATAAAAAAAAATCCGAAGATCAATTTTTCGGTGTTAAGTTTATTCGAGTCATAATTTATCTACTTCTCATCGTACCAGTTATCACTGGATTAGGAGAAAAGGCCGGCCAGTATCAAGGGAGACTGCACCGGTAGTTGTGTCAAATCATGTTTCCTACATAGAACCAATATTTTACTTCTACGAGCTATTCCCGACGATGGTTTCATCAGAGTCGCATGACTCCATACCCTTTGTCGGAACGATAATAAGAGCCATGCAGGTTCTTGACTACTATCTTAAGCTTTATGATCTCTTCATGTTGCTTCTTTGTAATAGATTAATATTCCAAATTGACTTGAGATGCCATTAAACCAAGTAATGATTTTATGTTTAATATTATTCTGTATATTTAACAGGTCATTTATGTTGATAGGTTCTCAGCAGCATCCAGAAAATATGCCGTCAGTGAAATAAAGGTAGACATGCATTTTGTTTACCCTCTCTATTTATCATTTCCGTATGATGTATGAACTTGGATGCTGTTTTCTTAAGTTTCATCATTTTAAATAATAAAAGTATCATAACACAATACTTCCATCATTTTAGTCAGGAAGAAATTATAGTTTTAAAGCAACCGAGTGCTTGGGCAGTTGTTTAAGTGCTTTTTAAGAGTTTCGAACATGAAGAAGGATTCTTGCTTCATAACATATAGAAGGATTCTTGTCTAACATTGACAGAATGAAAAATAGAAGTAACCCAAGTTCCTCTATCATAGAACTCACACAATTCATGTTTATATCCTCAATCTTCTAAAACCACAGAAATAAAGCATACATAGTGGAATTTGGATCCTCCGCTTCATCGATCAGTCAATGAGTCCCAATTCAACCGGATCTAGTCTAGTGCTTATTCCAAATCTTCTGAAGACAAGAAAAGAGGACGTATTTAAGAAAACATATATTCTCACTAATAATTTAAGATATCCCCAAACCATTTGTATCTGGTTCAAAAATCAGATTCAACACATATATTCTTTTGATAGACATCATCAATAATAAATAATTAAATTACTTAAGTTATACACTAAGATCATTATGATTCATGAATCATGGCATCGTATTTATGTCTTATAAATAAATTATCCTATTTCGAATTCTCTTTAAGGTTAAATCCTGACATGTGATGTTTTTTTTAAAACTAGTTAAGAAAATTTCAAGGTTATTATTTCATTAGCTATCTGATACATGATTGTCCTTTTAAGGATCTAAATTCAGAGAAAGGCTTCTTCCGACCAATTTCCTAGAGTCCTTTTATTTCCTGAAGGTACAACTACTAATGGAAGATCCCTGATTTCATTCCAACTTGGTGCATTCATTCCGGGACTTCCTATTCAACCTGTGGTCGTTCGTTATCCACATGTACATTTTGATCAATCATGGTATATTTTTCTATTTCTTTGAAATTAAACGTCTAATAGGATGTATCAAAATTTCATCCGAAAGGTATACCTTATCTTTTGTTTAATTGTCACAGGGGAAACATATCTTTATTGAAGCTTATGTTCAGAATGTTTACCCAATTTCACAATTTTATGGAGGTATGCACGTTTTTCTTTTGCTCTATTGAAACTAACAGGTTAAATATGGAAGTATGACACACATGGAAGACTAAAATGCACACAATCAACGTCCCTAATTAGAAGCTATATGGAAAATAAGCATTTCCAATTGTAACACTAGGTGTTATGTATTTATACTACTATGTGTGAAGAAGCTTTTGGTTGACTTTAGAGAATTTGGAACCCTCTGAAGCTATGCATATATAATAATCTTAGTTGAAAAGATTTGTCAATTGCCATACAATTTAGCATTCCATGTAGATTAAACCATGGCCTACCATAATTTTATGATCCATGGGACATTGTAGTATTGTACTATGGGAAAAAAATATGAAATACCTCCTTATAAAATTGTGACAGGAATATGTCTGTGCCTATTGTTTGACATGAATTCCATTAATAGTTTAATACTTTCGTAATGTCTGTGCTTTTAAAGAATGACACGATAACTATGCTTCTTTGGTATTTGATGTTACGTATAATAAATGTTAATATGATTTTCCTTGCTTTATTAGGTTGAATATCTTCCAGTCGTTAGTCTGTCTCAAACCAAACGTGATGATCCCAAATGTTTTGCTGAGAAGGTACATTTTTTTATTTTGACAAACAGACAATGCTACTATCGTGCATCCTATTTTATTGCTTGTTTCATACTTTTATGTTCACAGTAAACTCATCTTTTGTCAACTATATTAATAAGAGGTTTACTAGTTTATATTCTTTTGCAGAGGTTTACTAGTTCTAGTTTATATTAACATTTGTGAATCTCTAGTTTTAGCTACGAATGGTCTATAGCTTGTAGCTACAAACGGTCCATAGTATGAATCTATGAACGATCATAGTTTAGAAAAATCTTCATATCATAGTTATGGTGCATATCCAGATCCTCTGTATCAGAACTGATGTGCATATTAATAATTTATTAATGATACTTAAAAAAATTGCAGTGATAATGAACTTATGGTTTTGATTTTTGCAGATTAGCTTTGTCATGGCAAGTGCACTTAATGTTGTGCAGACATCTCACTCATATGGGGATATGATGCTTTTTACTAAAGCTTTGGAACTTACAAAGGTTTGTTCTTACAGGTACCCTGAAGTCTGAACAGTGAATACATGCTTAGTCTAATATTTGCCTCCATCGAAAAAATGTTAATATTTAATCATGAATGATCGACTATAAACATTGTATAGTTCGAAACCACGGGCTTTCTCTAAATTTTGATATCTGAAATCATCAGAAAATAGGTGTCAAATAAAATGGTATAACTGTGTATTAGTATAACTGTATTATCCAGTTACACTAATAATGTCTGAACTATTAATACAGTAATACTTTATAGTTGTTGATGTAGCCATTTTGTGTTTTGTTTTTAATGAAGTTAATATTTCATTAATAGTAATGAAGGAGTTATTGCTCGAAAAAAGTACCTTTTGGGTTTTATATTTAGATCCATTAACTTCTGTCAATCAACGGAGCCTTTTATCGACATTAAGTTACTAAAGTCAGTAACATTGATGTTTTAAGTATTTATGTCAAAATAATGCTGAATTGTTAGTTGACTTAGTTCAATACTTGTACATTGTTTGTTTGTTATGTACTTATGTGTTACGTTAAATATTTTTCTTAAAAGTTTAGGTATTTTTTAAGTTTCTTTTTAATCTTATTCTATTTTTCAGGGAAAATCCTCTGACTATATGATAGAAATGGCACGGGTTCAAAATGTGAGTGTGCAGCAATTATATAAAAAACCATTCACCTTACACAAGTTTATCAAAAACAATGATCACTCAATTAAGAGTCAAGTTTATCTCGCCACCTAGCATAGAAATATTAAAGAAAAAAGTACCATTGTGTGTATATCACTTTAAATATAATCAGTAAATGTGTTGTATAGGTTTCTTCATATATATTACAATTTATACCCTGGCAATATTTTTTTTTTTTTGAGTCTACGATCTTTTAGCTTTATCATGATCTCAAAAGTCTCATTTTGTTTTTCATTTTATAGACATATAGCATAAGCACATTGGAAGCATTGGAATTCTTGGATAAGTTTCTTGCCATGAAACCAGACCCCGAGTAATGTCCTATTATAAACACATATTTTCCTTTTTATATTTTATAATGTTTATTTAGTTTCCTAGTGTATGGTTTTTATATTCTTTTTTTTAACCAGATAAATATATTGAATAAATTATAAAATAATAGTTACATTAAATATTCATACAAGCACACTTGCTGTACTCCTAATCCATACCATCCCTGATAATTCTTCTCATAGAAAATAATCAAAGTCAGAACTCAAGAAGCCCTGTTTTACCTTGTAATTGAAGCCATAAGGCTAAGAAATACCTGATATCTAGTCGATTGTCATGAGAGACATCAACCTCTCCTTCAGGTCAGACTGTCAGAGTGCCATAGGAAAAGTTATTGTCACCCTTTGGAGGACACTATACTTCAAATGTGGGAGTCCGACCTCCTAGGCAGTCTATCTAGTCAATTGGAAAGTGTCAATGGGTCTACAAACTCATTTCCCTTTTTATCTTTTTGTTCTCTAAACTCTGTAATTGGGCATATTGTCCCTCATTATTTTAATAAAAAATTTATATGCTTCCAAAAAAACCTGATATCACTATGTTGTCAATATTGCAGTGGCCTTGTTAAGTTTCGTGGTTTTTTGAGTACTTTTAACTTCAGAACAAATGCAATTGCGGCAAAGGTTGGTTTCCATGAACAAGTAGTCAAGCATATTGTCTTTTTTTTTCAAGTAAATGAATAAATACAGTGTATTTCCATATAAATAAGCAGCAGTGTCATTCATTTATTGTTTTGTTCTCATTCTTCGGGATTTTCCCATTGTTATCATGACGATAACTCAATGTGTTTGAGTAAAATCTTAATTCTTTATTATAAGTAATAAAAGTTAATTGTAAACATATTTCGGTATGATGCTGTTTGTTTATTTTCTCAACAGATATTTGATTTTATCGACATAGAAAAGAAAGGATCAATCACTTTTCGACAGGTAATTTAATTTTGATAGATGGATTGATTGATTTTTTTTACAAAAAAAAATAATTTATTGTACGATATTTTCAGTATTTGCTAGGGTCAGTACATATATTGAATCAACCAACATTTCGTACAAAATGTGAAGCAGCATTTAATGCATACTGCAATATATTTAGCAACGACGATCCACGTTGTCAGGTGACTTCTGTTTATATTATTCGTTGTGCTTTATTAATACCCAATACTTATTCAGTAATAAATGCACATGAAACTTAAATTGTGCATTCATTATCACTAAATAAGAACAAGTTATTTAGTGATTTATTTGGGATTTAATTATCGACCTTTTTTGCATGGTATCCGAACAAGTTAATCATTGTTAAATAAGGTCAGTTTCGTAGGGAAACACACTATTTGAGAACTTCAAAGAATCTCGATCCTAACCATTCATTTATTTTCAATTTCAACTCACATGGGTCAAAAAAGATTACTCAAGATTGTTGCTAATAAATTCGCCCTTGTTAATAATCCTAAATTGTTGCTAGGATTAGGGTTCTACTTCAGTTCTCAAATAATGGGTTCTCACCTGAAATCCGTCCTTTTAAAAATATGGTCACGGTGAATTGGAGTTATCTTTTACAATTATATCCTGTTTAATGTTTATGTTATGAATAGGAGACGTCGATTTTATCAATCTAACCAGTAAATATACCTGTTTGTTTAGCAGAGCGTTAAACATTTGTACATGTTTAACAATAACGAGCATGCAATGATGAGCAGAGATGATTTTATGGCATTCATGAAAAAGAACCCACTGCTTATTACATTTTTTTGCACCCATTAAAAGCTTCCAGATTTGAATGATGGGGACATTGAATCAATCCTATTCGATTATTTGATACCACAAAAGTGTTCATTCGGTATTTCAGTTGGGTACCAATTCTTTCTCAATTTTCATTATTACGTATTATTATTTTGTGAGTGACTATTCCACCATTATCTACTATGTACATTAATTATCATTGATTGTTGGTTTGTAATTTGTATGATGTATTAAATGTAGTATTTATTAACTGTTTAAGTTGGAAAAAAATAATTAAAAATCATGTTTTTTACTTTTTACTCTTTTTCTGTCTGATCAGTGATCACATTCGGATTGTATAGAAATTACACATTTCCTCTGTAATTTATATTTATTGTAAGTTGGCAACTCTACATCTGTGGAGAAGTACCCTCCGTTATATAAAAAAAATGTAATAATTTCACTCATATGCAAGGCTGTCAACAGACCCGGCCCAGACCCGTGATTAGCCAGACCCGACGGGACCCGGCTAATTTAAATGTTACAAAAAAAATATTAATATTTAAATAAATTAGGGGTTTAAATATAAATATTTTATTGTATATTGTTTCACTATTTTACCATGGTTATTTTTTTATTTACTACTTAATATTTATTCATTCTTTCACCAATATTAGGGTTAGGGTTTCACCATTTCAACACCCTTAAAATGCTAGGAAGTATTCTCCCCAATAATGATCTCCCTCTAAATCAAAATGATGCACTTCCAAACGAAGAAATTTATAATTATTTATAGTTTTTAGGCAAAAAAAATTTAATTTATCTGGACCCGGACCCGCCCAGACCCGGATCATGTTCACGGGTCTGGATCCAGCTCAGTCGTCCCAGACTCGGCCCATTTACAGCCTTGTCATATGTCTCATATATAGTCTTGGTGAGGCTTAATGTAGACATTTAAACTAACGAATTCGATTCAGATACCCTTATATTTGAATTTGTATTATTATCTGAATATTTTGAATACATTTGATAAGTATTTTAATATCAATTTTTGTATTCAAATTGGATTAAAATTATTCAAATTCAAATGAACGAATTCAGTTCGGATATCCTTATATTTGAATATTACGAATACATTCGACAAGTATCTGAACATCAATTTCTCTATTCGAATTTAATTAAAATTGTTTGAATTCAAATAATATAAGAATTAAACATAGCTTTAAATTTTAATATTATAAAACTTAAAGTATAAATTTATATTGAACTTTTTTTTGAAAAATAATACTTAATCTGTATTCGAATAATTATCGACTGATATTTACAGTATCCGTTTAGCTTCGAATAGTAATTTAGTAGCGTCTACTGATCTTAACCATTCAATTAACTTATAATCGTTATCATTAATAGATTTAAGTTAATAAATTTTTAATTTTTTGATTTTTCACACATCAAAAATCTCTTTATTTGGACATTTGACGAAGTTGAGGGACAGAAGTGCAACTAATTTACATTTTACACCTGTGATTCTGGGAACGTAAAAAAACATGTGAATAAATCCAATTCCCTTCCCTGCACGGAGGATTCTAAACTGTCCATACCTTCTATATTTCCAAAGCATTTCTCAACCGTCCACGTACAAAATTTTATATTTAATTTTCAAACTGTTCGGACGGATCCATATATGCACTTATTCACACGTGGGTGCGTTTTGCTCCGTTAGATCTCGCGGGCTACTTCCTTTTTCTCCCCTCTTTCTCAGGATTCCCGCGATCTCTCAACAGAGCTTGAAGGAGGAAAATGGCTGCATTCGCGGTCTCCACCTCTCCGTTTCTCTCTGTTTCTCCTTTGAAGCTGGTGAGGTCACCGGTGATCGGACTCGGGAGACGTGCGTCGATGGTGGTTATCGGGAATCCATCGGTTTCCCGTCTCGCCTCTCTCGCGAATTCTAACCGTATTTCATTGATGAGATCAATGCCGTTCGTTGCCAGAGCATCTTCGAATTCGGACGGTGATTTCAAGGTGATATTGCTCGGGAACATTTTTGTGTTCGTGTTTTTGTCACTGGGGTTTAGGCTTCGTGTTGCAGTCTGTAAGTCTTGTTTTTTTTTGCACATGCTCTTTTGTTGGTGTAGGTTGTGTCGATTCCAACGAAACCTGTGGAGGGACAAAAGACGGGGACTAGTGGTTTAAGGAAGAAGGTTTGGATTCCTCCTCCCCCCTTTCTATTTCGTTCTCAAAAATTCGTTTTTTTTTGCCGTCTGATTATGGGTTTTCAGGTCAAGGTTTTCCAAGAAGAAAATTATCTTGCCAATTGGATTCAGGTAGTTTTTATGTATGGAAAAAAACTTTTATAGTTATCATTGATGACAGGTTAGAAGTATTTGAGTTATTTCATTTTTTCATTCACTTACATCACTGGATCAAAAGTATTTCGATAGAATTTCATTAGTTTAGAAGAATTAGCCTTGGGAGAGAGCCGACGTCATTGTAAATTGAGTGTAATAAGTAATAGCATAAGTACCCTTGTTAGTCTATGCTGATCAATCAGATCCCTTTGCTTTAAAATTTAATCCATTATGACATGAAATATGGTGGCAGTGTAGTACAAATGTCACTATAGACTAGTATTTGATGACAGTTCATGTTGGTGTGGTGGGGTTTTTTGAGATTGACCCAGCTTTTTTTTTGAACCAGCTTATGTTATTTATGTAAGGTTATGGTAAGTGATCAAAATGTGTTAATTGACTTAATTCTGTAGTCGTCAATTATTATTGTTATGTTTTTCTGTGATTTGCTTGGTTGATTCATTGATTGATTGTTTCTCGCAGGCCTTATTTAATTCATTGTCTCCAGAGGAATACAAAAACTGTGCATTAGTTTTGGGAGGAGATGGTCGTTACTTCAACATCGAAGCTGCTCAGGTTTCTTTTTTGAGGGGAAAATGGCATCTGCAATTGTGATGATATTTCTTGGCAGTTTTTATTTTCTGTTTGAATTTATTTTTCGATCAGAATTTTTTTTAGTCATTGTTTTTGGTTTAATGTTGTTATTCATGGCTGCAGATTATCATTAAAATTGCTGCTGGAAATGGTGTTGGTAAGATACTTGTCGGAAGGTTAGTGCTTTGAACTCTTTGAACCAGTAGTTAAGCTGAAAATATGGAATTCATATTTAGAAGGGCATGGATCAGTTCCAGCCATGGATAAGCTGAATATTAGCACTCATTTGATAAAACCATGTATGGAATCATTTTTTGCTTGATATTGTGAAATTATGTTTTGTATTATTATGATTAGATATCAGTGTATAACTGTGTAATGTGGATTTAATATCATGATGCCTTAAGTATTCTGATTTCCATCAATTCGTTACCTTTATTTATTTTTAAATGTCTATTTGCAGAGATGGAATTATGTCGACGCCGGCTGTTTCTGCTGTAATTCGTAAGAGGGAGGTATGCCCTCTTCTTCCTTTGCTTTATTCGTATCATTTTTAATTTTGATCAGTTCTATGGATGAATGTACAATTATCTAGTAATCTATCTCTATCATGCCTATTATATTAAATTATTTACACTCTTACATGGTATTTATTTTACAGGCCAAAGGTGGTTTCATAATGTCCGCAAGCCACAATCCTGGTGGACCAGAAAATGATTGGGGAATTAAAGTGAGTATTTATATGCTAATTATTATGGAACATTCTATAATTTTTCCTTCTTCACTACAACGAGAATATTTAAAATATAATCATCTAGTTGTGGATCAAAACATGATTGTGGTAATGTGGTAAAGGTAAACATTCATATTTGAAACACATTATCTAGTTGGAAGTTGGCACCATACATTTCTTACTTGACAAAAGTACCTTCCAGATTTTTAACAAAATTATTGTTTCGAACAGTTCAATTATAGCAGTGGACAACCTGCTCCAGAATACATCACTGACAAAATTTATGAGAATACACTTTCTGTATGTTCCTAACCTGAATGATTTTATGCTTATTTATTTAAATTTTCTTAGAAATGAATTCTTAATTTATCATATTTATGTTGTTAATTTTCTTGCCTTAATTTTAATATAATAGGATGTGTGTGTGCCACCCACCTTTCTTTTGTCAAAATTTCTAATATATTCGATATTTATGTAAATTTAAATTTAATTATACTTCTACTTCAGATTTCAGAGATAAAAATGGCCAATATTCCGGACACCAACCTCTCGCAGTTAGGCCCAGTTGAATATGGGTCTTTCACGGTAGAAGTGATAGACCCTGTTTCTGATTATGTCGAACTGATGGAGGTATCTGACTAGAAGCTCCTTTTTTTTTCTTGAAGATATTGTAACTCTGTTTATTTTATAATTATGTTGTTAAAAATGCAGAATATTTTTGATTTCAATCTTATCAAAACATTGTTCTCTCGTTCGGATTTCAGGTATTCTTTGTACTCTATGATTCAAGTAAACATTTATCTCTCTTTTATTTGCAGTTTTTTTTCAGCATTTTCGACTTTTCATTTCGACTTTTGATCAGTCAAATTTGATATGGAAAAAAATAAAACGATTTGAAACGTCGTTGAATTTTTATTTGGTATACATTTATTGGATTCTTGATTTCCCAGATAATACCCGTCTGTCTATTTAATTTTTTCTAAATGGCTATTCTAGGTTCATATTTGATGCAATGCATGCTGTAACAGGGGCATATGCCAAGCCAATCTTTGTTGATAAACTTGGAGCAGATGTGGTATATTATGTATTTAACAAACTATTGTAATGCAGTTATAAATATGACTTTATCTATATAATATTATATTTTATCCAGGGATGTATTTTAAATGGAGTTCCATTGCAAGATTTTGGACAGAATCATCCAGATCCTAATCTTACGTACGAATAAACTTCTTTTCTTTTGTCAAGATTTGCTTATATCGTTTCTGACTTCTTGTAATATTATATTTACAGTTCACACTATGCTGAAACAGGTATGCTAAGGACTTGGTGGACATTATGTTTGCGGAAAATGCACCTGATGTAGGAGCGGCTAGTGATGGTATAGCAAAAAATAATTTTTCAATAATTTGCAAACCTCTGATTTCATTGGGGTAGTTGAAAGTCCTGGCTGAATGAGGAAGAAGAAAATCCCTCTGAAATTGTCTTCTAATTTCAACCAAACATTGAATGAATAAAATGTATCACAGTTAATTTCGTTTCTCAGGTGATGGTGACCGCAACATGATTCTTGGTAAACACTTTTTTGTTACGCCATCAGACTCTGTAGCTATGATTGCAGCCAATGCACAAGAAGCAATTCCATATTTTCAAAATGGCCCCAAGGTTGAATTTGAACATTTTCTCTCTTTCTAAACTACTAGATATGATCTCCAAAATTTCACTGAGAGTCACCATTAACTAAACTAAGAACATGATCACTTTCAGGGACTAGCAAGATCTATGCCTACAAGTGGTGCTCTTGATCGTGTGGCTGAAAAGTTGAATTTGCCCTTCTTTGAGGTTTTAAATTTTAATTTGATAAAAACATGTTAAATATCAATCATTATTTGCTAAGATTCTCCTTCCTTTGTTATTTACTAACTGTAAAATTTTATCGTTTTTATATAATCAGGTCCCAACTGGATGGAAATATTTTGGAAATCTTATGGATGCAGGAAAACTTTCTATATGCGGGGAGGAAAGTTTTGGTACTGGATCTGATCACATTCGTGAAAAGGATGGCATCTGGTATAATCATTGATTTCTCTTTGTTAGAAAACAAAAATTTACTAAAATGTTGAAAAGATATACAGTTAGGGATTGCTTATCCAAGTTCATTTTATTTCAAGTTGTTGATGCCTACTTCAAAGTTCAAACCAATCTCTATTCTCAGGGCCGTTCTGGCTTGGCTTTCAATAATTGCTTATCGAAACAAAGACAAGAAGGAAGGAGAGAAACTTGTCTCGGTCTCGGATGTTGCCAAGGAGCATTGGGAAAGTTATGGAAGAAATTTCTTTTCTAGATATGATTATGAGGTAAATATTAGTTGTTACATACTTATGGATCATCTGTCTTGTTTGAAACAGTATTATTAAAATGAAAAAAAATCATTCCTCTTTGGCTTTGCAGGAATGTGAATTTGAGGGAGCCAATAATATGTTGAAACATCTTAGAGATTCTATTTCTAAAAGCACACCTGGCGAACAATATGGTACATGAAAATACTATAATTCATCCCAATTTATCCAAAAAAATCTCATTTTTCTGATATTCTTTTACTAATTTTTCAGGAAGTCATATTCTTCAATTTGCAGATGATTTCAGTTATACCGATCCAGTATGTAGCCAGCCACACTCTTTCTCTAATGTATGTACAACATAAGTTTTAAGATCTCACACTATTAGTCTAAAATGCAGGTAGATGGATGTGTGGTAACGAACCAAGGGATTCGATTTGTTTTCACAGACGGATCAAGGATTATATTTCGCTTATCGGTAAAGTCTTTAATTCCATAGAAATTAACCAACCAAAATTATTGGGAAGAAGAAGAAGAAAAACAAGAAAATTATGCAGTCGGCTTGCCACGGATCATCGATTTATGATTGTTTGGCAGGGAACTGGATCGGCAGGAGCAACTGTTAGGATGTATATTGAGCAGTTAGAACCAGATGTTTCAAAACATGACCTTGATGCCCAGACAGCATTGAAACCACTGATAGGTTTAACTAATAATCTATTTTTCCATTAAAGATCTGAACTTCATTGATATATCAAATGTGTTTGTGCTTGCAGATCTAGCATTGTCGATATCTAAGATGAAGGAGTTCACTGGACGGGAGACACCGACAGTTATCACTTGAACGAAATAAAATTCAGGTTGGGAAGAATATCTAATCTATCCATATATGCTGTATGCTGTATCTCTTATATTTAATTTGTAGTGGCAAAACACAAAATATATTTGTTATATAATATATATTAAGAAGTAGATTATGCAAATTTTCTATTTGTATAATTGCATATCAACCCTAAAATTATACATTTTTAGTTTTTTGTTCCTATGTAATGCTAATTACACCTTGGTACCTGAGAATCTCTCCAATAAGTTCTCCTTTGCCAGAGCCGACATACCTCCCGCAAATCTCCCCATTCTTAATAAACAAAAACGTGGGAACTTCCACGACATCCATGTCTTTCACAAACTCCATACAACTCTCGTTCTCATCTCCGTTCATTCTTGCAAAAACCACCATGTCTTCCATCGATCTTGACAGCTTTATCACCGTCGGATACACCTTAACGCACGGTCCACAGTGCTTCAATCCGACGTCCAAAACCACCAACCGCCCCCCTTTCCGATTCTCCTTCTTTATCAATTCCTCCACGTCAACTCTGTTGTGCAGCTGAACCACCAACGAGTGCTTATCGCCGTAGTACAGCACGTCTCCCCGGAGCTCGTCTGGACCGATGCTTTCCTCCTCGTGGATTTTCTCCATGTCTTTGTAGAAAGTGAAGTGGGGGGCTTTGTTCACGCCTTCCCGCCGGCAAAGCTCACGTGTTTGCTCCGACTCGTCACCCATCACCAGAATAAAGTCTACGTCGCTACAGGTACTGCTCAGCTCGACCATGACTGGATAAATTTTTCTACTGTTGGGGACGTTGATCGCTGCATACTCCACGACAACTAACTTGTTCTTCGCTTCCCGGAGCGCAGAATCGAATTCTTCGGTGCTGTGGACTTTCTTAACCCTCTCGTCTCTCTCCACAGCCGCCGGACCTTTGACTGTAGCTGATGCTCTAGTAGACAGCATCCAACGTCGGTCAGAGACGTGGAGATTATTTCGACGTCTACACTGGTTGAGTTTGGATTTCGACCCAAAAGAATGGTAAGAAGATGTGGAGGTGGAGAGCTTGGCGACGGGAAAAAAGAGAGGTCTGGATAGGAACAGCTGGGGAACCGCCGCCATCTGCAAACTGTGAAGTGACCCGCCGCCCGCCGGACGTAGTAGAAAAGCAGAAAGAGGTTTCGGGAAGATATTATCCAATCGTTTGGCCCTAGAATTCTTGGAATATGGGATTTTTGTTCAAAAATTTCAAAACCTCCCTTGTATTTTGGAATATGTGATTTTAATACCTACTAGAATAAACTATTAATTTTAATTCTTTTGAAATGATTAATGGACGGCTGAAAATTAGCACAATAATCTCAATGTTTTAAATGGACAGTTGAGATTGATTTAAATAAACATAAAACCTGTTATATATATATATTTTTTTTTTTATTTAACACACACGAATCTTAGCTGATTGTGGAAGAATGTACCTGCAAATCGTTTTCTTCACTCAAGAAATCTCTTCTTTCCAACTTCGAATTGGCGGCGATGAACACCATCTTCTGCAACCTATCCATTCCTCCGATCACGTTGCTCCCTAACCGCCTCTCCCTTCCCCCTCCATCCCATCTCAAAATCGACAGATCGCAATTCAATCCCCCGGCCGTGGCTTGCAGGAATATGAGCCTAACCGCCACTGTACGGAGTAATTGGAAATCCCTTAAATAGGTCTCCCAGACCAGACGACTGCTCTGAGGATTCACGATCTTCATTTTCCCGCTCATCGGATCTTGTTGCCTTATCTGAACGGCTTGCGCGTACAAAGCATCCAATCCCTCGGATCGCCATTTCATCAGCTCCATCAAGACAATGTGAGCTTCCTCCGGCGAAACTAATCGGATGATTAATCTATCCACGTCCTTATCTTGCTCGGTCGTCAAGCATTTAAACGGAGGTAGGTATTTCCCTGTCGTATCCCTTACCAGGTACAAAGGATCCAGTATGAACGCGGCAGACCATGCCGGGTGGTAGTTTTTGTAGAATCTCCTCTCCACTAACTTCTCAATCTCAACTTCTTCCACGTTGAACTTGTCGCACCATTCCTTCAGCTTCGATCTTAGATCCATCCACAATGGAAGGCACTGCCCCACTAGTGGACGCTCAAGCTCCATATCACGAGTCAGCGATCTCACTAGCTTCACCAGAGACTGAATCGCGTCCAGTTCGTCCCAAAACGACCTGTCTTGGATCATGTTGGAGACCTCCCCCGCAATCGGATCGTTGGAGGAAAACAGGGCTTTGTATGACTCATCGAGAACCAAAGTGTTTAAAGCTTCGTATTGTTCGATGAAATCTTCGATCGTGGTGAGTTTTGGGAATATCCACTCGTCTTCTTCTTCGCTGGATTCTAATGAGTTTGAGAATGTCGGAGGATGCGGAGGATGTTGTTGGATGAGTAAAGAGGAGTTTGAGTTGAGGAAATTCGCGAGTTTCGAGCAATTGTCGACGACTCGTCGGAAAAGTGGAAGGTGTCGAGAGAAATCTTTGAGGAGACTGTGGAAGGCTTGAATCTGGCAGGAAAGATTGATCATCCAATGATTCTGCAGCTCAAGATGCCTCAGAGCTTTGGATTTGAACTTATCAGCGATGATTCCAGCACATCGTTGGACCATTCCACTGCAGACATTCATCACCGTGTCCCACAGAATCTTCTGTGCGTGGTCCGAACTGTCTTCATTTTCGCTAATGAACACAACTTTACGAAAAACGCTTATACCGTTCGGAAGATTCACAGTTATCACGACCATTTTATCATCATCATCATCTGCTAATGCAGAGCTGTTCGTCGGCGAAGGATGGGGATGAGGAGGACTTGACAATGCTGTGGTTGTCGGTGGTGTAGATTTCCACCCGCCGGATGAAACTTGGAAGAATAGAGCATCGCGTATTCTTGCATCTGCTTCCCATTTGGATTCCTCGTAACGAGCATCAAGTCTTGCTCCGACGAGATCTCGCCGGGGAATTGGAGGAAGTCCTACTTGCTGCAGAAAAGCCCTGAATTTGGGGTGATCGACGGAGGAGAATGCAACAGCGCCAGATGACTCGTACACCCAATCGGCGAATAAAGATAAAGCGGATTCCGCCTGAGCTTTGCTTAACGCTGCTCCAGTAGAGGACTTTGGAGTTTTAAGTTTCTTAACACTATCTTCCAACATTGCTAACGCCCCCAAATCCTCCTTCCCGCCGGAAAGCACCAAATGGTGGCTGTGATTGTGACTGTGAAGCGGTGGCGGTGGCATCGTGTATGCAACATCCGATGACGAGCAACATGTTGGGTCGACGACAGTGAGAGGTAAAACCTGACAAGACGACGAGAAGTAGCGTTTCCGGTTGGTGCAAGCAGGTGTTGTGAAGATGGGTTTGTCAAAAGGAGTTGTAACGACGAGACCATGACATGCACCACGCTTGAGATGCTCGGAGGCTGTTCGGGAAGGATTGGAAGCTGAGAAAGAGGCGTCGCAGAGAGAGCAACGGAGTCTGACAGCTTTGGGAAGAGTTGTGTCAGGGTCTGTGAGTAGAAATGGTTGTAGATGCGCCCAATACCACGCTCCCTTTCCTTTGATCGCCTTATTCCGGACTGTGATCAGCCCGTCATATCTCCTCTGAACCGCCTTCGTTGTCTCTTCTTCTGAACCCAGTGCCGACATAGGCGTAGTTGTAGTTGCAGTAATAGCCTCCACCGTGTCATTCTCTGTGGTCATGAAGAACGAATCTACGGTCTACAGATGTGAAGTCATTGGCGACCAGAATTGAATACAAGACAACAATAGCAGGAACTACAATATCGGAGTATTATTCAAGAATGGCAGCTAGTCGCTTCCTCTTCCGGTCTTCTATTTGGGTCTAACGTGGAGTGAAGGAATCAGAACGAGGTTGACCGACCATCACAGGCCACGATACACTTTGGAAACACATTTACTTCTGGCTTCTGCCTTCTGGTATGTTAATATTGCCATTCACTTATTTATATTTTTTTTACCCTACTCTTTAATAAAGGATCGATTAATTAGTACTTGTTAGAATGTTAGGTATATCATTATAAAATATTAGATCATTAGGTGGTTGGTTGCAAATTGCAAGTGGGATTATATTACAAAACAGAATACTTCTGTTGAGATATGTGTTGGTCCATTGGGCCCGAAACCCCGATCTTTGAGATAGTATAAATATCCTTAAGACCATTGAGGGAAAGACGGGAAACAATTGAAAATCTTTCACTTGTAATAGAGATATAGTAGTGTGTGTGAATGATGAAATTATTTCATTTGCACACACATTATTAATATGTATATTCTGATAATTAGTGTATCTTGATGTGGACATGATTAAATTGTTTAGAGGTTGTATTATAAAAAACTATGGAGAACAAAAAAAAGTTCTAACTTCCTGTGCAAAAACATTAAATCATGTATTGTGCAAATATCTAGTTTGACTAAATATTTGTCTTGTTTATGTAATTTTTTCCCAACCTCATTAGATTCTGTTAAATGTCTTGTTAAAAACTTAAAATATTTGTTAAAGCTTAAGATGGTAGTTTTAAATTAATTAATGCTTATTTTAGCATGTATCTATCTATCAAAAAAAGGAAAAAGTAAGCCTTTGTTTGGTTATGAAATATGAATTCTTCTTCTAGGAAGCGGAGGTGTCACTGGGTGTGGGTCTAATGAGCATGTAGCTAAAGCCAATAGGCCTAAAGGGCGGTATATTTCTTGGGAAGAAAACTTTCTTTTGTAGAAAGACGAGAGAATTTTACTCTTTTCTTTTTAATAATGCTTTTTTTGCATGGAGTAATTTGCAAAGGAAATCTTTACAAGTGCATACACGATATCTGTGTATTAGACTGTTTGCATGCAGGAAGGAAACAGATAGTCTGATAATCTGATCCAATTAGGTAAGAGATAAAGAGAGTAAGAAGATATGAATGATGAATGGCAGATGAAATGATTACCCTCCCCCCCTTCTGCCTAAAGTATAATTTCTAAAAAGACGTGAGATTGTGAAAATTTTATGCAAGACTAACTTCGGTCTTCAGATATCAAAAATGAAAAATTCATTAGATATTTAATTTTGATCGTCTATTCTTCTCAAGATTTAATACTTTACTAAGAAGAAGAAAATCAAGTTTACATTAAAAAACAGTTGTAGTCTTAGTCATAGAAGGATTCGATGATAACCTGATAATTAAGCGTGCATCTTCATTGTCAATTTGCATGTCATCGTCATAATCATGAATGCATCGTCATTGAGGAGGAAGAGATGAAGATCAAAGAAGATGATCTTTATTTATTGACGATAAATAGCGTTGGAAGGACTCAACTATGTTAAAATCCAATATCAATTGGGATTTAAGGTTGTTTACATTCTATATTTATAAACTTTATACTTATTGATGAGATGTAAATTGTATCAGCATTTAGAAGAATTTTTTATAAAGTAAAAGCTAAAGATTAAGAAAGATTAGATAATAAAATGCTTTATTTATTAATTTGAAATTTTTGTATTTATATTTTCTTATGTTGAATCAAAATTTAGTACTGTTAATTATTAAATAATATTAATCACCATTTACATTTACTCATGATTTAGTACCATTTTAAGTAGAAAATATTAATTAAATATAAAGATATAATTTTCATTTTTAGTTTTAGTTTTAGTTTTCATTTTTCAACTCTATTTTTTTTAAAATCATTTATTTTTTAATTCGGAATTCTCAAAAAATAACAAATTATCTAAATGAATCAAATGATCAATGTTAATTATGTTATGGTACCCAATTGCCCATGTAAAAATAAATGTTAATTTTTAATACCCAATTACTCAATTAGGCAATTACCCATGTATATTTATGAAGTAATCGATCGAAGAGTAATCTTAGTAAAAAAAAATGATAATGAGTTACATTTTTTTATAAGTAAAAATATTTACCTTCAGATGATATACGAAAGTAATAATATATCACTGATTAAATCATAATGAAAATTAAATAAAAATTACATATATAACAAGATTACAACTCTGAATCTTTAGTCATTTTAATAATTATTGTAAATTGAGTTAACCTCGTTGTGTAAATCTTAACGATCTTAGTATTTTTGTCCATTAGCTACAAAATTTATGCCCATACATTTCTTTATGCACCAAACCTTTCAAATTCGGTACGGATTCAAAAGAAATTGATGGTGTAAATGTTAATATATTACCTTCTTCTAATAACACTTAAACACAATCAACACAAAGTATAATAACTCACAAATGTATATGATAACTAGCAAGTGCACCCTTCGCTCACTTTGGTAAAGTTTCTCACAAATGGTAAAATGTCTTGTTTACCATGGGGGTCTGAAAATATTTATAGAGTTCTTATGAACTTTCGGGTTGAGCTTCGGAACCTTAAGGCCTGATTATGTTAATCTGAGTATGATTACTATCAGTACCCCCTCCCTCCCACATGTCTAGGCCAAAGTACTATCAGAAACTTATAACAATTAAATCTTGAGTATTTTCTATTAGATGATATATTTGAAATTTCATTTATAGGGAAAATGATTGAATGATACATATGAAAATTAAAGTAAATAAGGATATTTGAGACTCTAATTCCAAATTACAAAAAAAATAAGTCTTTATGAGTTATGAACCATAGCTAAGGGAGTTTTAGGAAAGAAAAAGAAAAAAAATTCTGTTTTTGAATTCAACTTTGATAGGGAAGACTGAAGGAGTGGAGTTGGTGGAGGATTACTTTTCTTTTCTTTGCAGAATTAGTTGCGATTTTGTAATTGAGACAGACAACGTCCAAAAGAAGGATCCACCAAAGTCTCGCCTTTTCCTTTTTCTTTGATTTTGCAATGCACACTATTTAATCAGGTGAGTGTGCACAGCTTTACAAAAAAAGAAACATCCGGTTATTTTTTGTTCACTTTGATACCATATTACTAGGAGCTAAGTGTGAGAACCGAACGGACCAGAGCAAAACCGGTCATATTTCGATATACGTATACCCAGGTCGTCCCTATTTATATTATATTATTAATTAATAGTTAAATACTTAAATTAGATATTTAAATTTGAAATGAATTAACTAGTTAACTTAAGACTTAAACTCCTATACGTAATTAAATTCCTGCATTTTAGATTTAATTTTTTTTATATTCTTTTTTGTGCTACAAGGTCATGACAGAACCGTCTCAACCGAGACCCTTGTTCTCACCCTTACTCATAGCTCTTTTGGATACCAGTAAATAGCAATATAATAATATCGAAAAAGATAATAATACATATGAAGATTAGTTTAATTGACCACGTTAACCATTAAAGTTGTTGAAAATTCATAATCACTGATATATTATGTGATTCCACTTCTAATATATCACACGAAAGTAGAAATATACCTTAAGTTATAAAAAATAAAACGTAATGGTTTTAGAATTTGGAGTGGTCTTTATTTGAATCAGCTAAATGAATTTAAACATCATAAAAAATGCAAGTATAGCACCAGGCAGTCAGGCATCAGTATTGGAATTAAATCATTTTCAACTACAAAAATCTAGCAACCCAGAATTAAATCATAAAATACTGCAAGAAAGTCAATTTAGGATCTCAAGAAAACTACAAAAAATCATAGAATTTATTTTTAAGTGTAAATATGCAATTAATTAATTTCAGGTTAACAGAATTTCTCAGTTTATAACCTCGGTGCAAAAAAAAACATCGAAAAATCCATAGTTCAAAGCCTATAGTTTCAACTTTTAACAAATAAAATGAAGATCTTGGTCAAAAACTTGATATTATGGATTATAAATTTGATTTTATGATCCAAAAAAATAATGAATCGTGATTCATGAATCCAATAAAAAATGTCAAAAAGCAAGTCAAATGGAGATTGATCCATCCTCTCTCTACAGACTACATATTATCCAAAATGCATATTAAAGTCAAAAGTTACACATTGATTGATTATTGATACCTGGCAGAAATGATTCAGTTATTTAATGCAATCCAAGAAAATATTTAGCAACAAAAGCTTTAAATGTCTCTTATAACTAGTGGAATAGTGGTAAAACAAATTGACAATGTGAAGAAGAAATCAAATCGTGTTAGTAGACTAGTGGTGTAGATGAATGAGAAACAATTGAGAGAACAGAAACATCAAAAACATAATGAATTCTGAACAGCAAATGAAATGAAAATGCTCTGCTTGTTTTTAAAACATAACAGATATACGATACAAGCAAACTAATGAAGGTGATTCTATGACTGTTGGTCTCTGTGTGTTATTACCATGGATTCACTTCCTATTCACTTAGATTGCAGTTCTGTAGATATGGATGATCATACTTTATATACTTGGTCCAGTACCCTCTGTACTTTGCCATAGCTAATTCCAGCCAAGGTTTCATGTTACCATTGTAGTGAACAACAGCTGCATTTTCGATTTCAGAACGATCAATAGATGGGTTATAACCTAATCCGAGCACATGCCAAGATTTGTTCAGTGGATGAGTTAAGCCATAGAATGTTATCAACCCGGGAGGTAGTGTTCCAAGTTTCCAGAGGACTCTATCTTCATTCTGTTTTCAAATAAAAATTAAAATGATAGTAAAACACACATTGAGAAAGAAGAGAACATTACAAAAACTTGAAGTAAAAGCTCACCATGTTTTGCCACTTATGATAGATTCCAGTAATATCTCGTTTCTTCCATTCTTTAAGGTCAAATACATTCATTCCATAAGCCCAACCACAAGCATTTGGATCAAAGTTTTTAGATATATCAGGATTTGAGAAATTCAGATATTTATCAAAACGATGAAAACTCTGACCACAGGTTTCAACCGCACCATTGACCTTACCCTTAAGGTCAACCAACCACAAACCAGTCAAATCCTTCTGGACAATAATGTCATCATCAAGAAACAAAATTTTATCCAATTTGGGATAAATCTGTGGCAGATAGAATCTAAGATGGTTGAGCATAGACAGATATTTGGGATTCCGGTATTTAAGATTGGAAGAACCAGCTGAAATGGTTGTAGGGTGATCGGCATTGAAATAGTACTTTTTCATTGCAGCAGATTCAAGTTGCCTCAAAACTGGAACATAAGAAGAGTTCAGCCACTTGAAATCGTCTACATTTTCTACATGGATGGTGGCTTTTCCAGGAGGGTTCAATAAAAACCACATGTTCATCGCACCATAGTTCAATTTATCAGTTACTAGATGGAAAACATGTTTCTCTGGTTCCTGGAAATAAAATCAATGAAGATATTGGATTTTTATGAATAGATAAGTAGATTACAGATGTTAAAAATAATATGATAATATAATATGACCTTTGCATTTTTGACAGTCGAATTGACAACAACAGATGCAGCCAATACATTGTCGGAAAAGAGAGCATAGTGGTAAAGATTTGGGTTTTCCAAATTTTCACTCCTAGGAAATATCCTTTTCTCTAGAGGCAAAAGGTTGTAGCTTATCGTCAAGCGCATTGATAAGCAGTGGATGGCATTTGGAATTGTCTTTGCAGCCAATTGACTCAAGAATGAGCTTTGTTTCTTGAGACCTCTAACCAGCTCATCTGCTGATTGAAGCATGACTCTAAGCCAATGGGTAACAGTTTTGCATTCATAAAGTTGTTCTCTCGATTTTGACAGAACTTGACCCATGTTTTTTAATTTTTCAGGATAACTGCAATAGATAATTAAACATAAGTAAAAAGAATGGAATAGGGAAAAATCATATAACATATAGTTTTTAATAGAAAAAAGATATAAAATTTACTTGCGATGTAAATCAGCATCTGACTTTGCATCACCAAGTGCACGCTGACTTTCCTTGAGACGAATTATTAATTCCTGGTAAAGATCAGTTTTGTTCTTTTCCTTTGCAATTGAAGAATATACCCTAGCCATTATAATTTGATCGTGCATCAACCGTACATTTGCATCTGAATTTTCATTATCATTCTCTTTCCTCCAAAGGTTGTACTTTCCTAATACTGCAGAATCCACAGCTTTTGAGCGCTCAATAGCAGCATTTTCTAGTTTAACTATTGTTTCGTCATCCTGATGTAGTAGCTCAGATACCCTTTTTTCAATTCTTTGCTCTCTCAATTGCTAGACACGATGTCCAAACAAAATATAAATTCAAACAATAAGAACACACAAGATACTAAGATAGTAAAGATACATTAAAGAAAAAAAATCTACATTCAAAATAAACTAGGATGACCATAAAAAAATGTTCTTCCTAGGTGAATTACAACTTTCATTTTAAGTCAAATATTTCTTATAACGTTATTTAGAGATATCATCTATATATAGTTGCATATTGCAAAATTCAAATAAGGATAAATTATAAGTAAGAAATTACCCTTCGAACGATTTTTTCTGGAGACTCGCGAAGTTTCAAGAGTTTATCTACATTGCAAGAATTTTGTTTAAATACTCAATGTGTATTTAAAATGTATACATCAAAGTAACTAGGATATTCATTATTATCAAAGTTACCATTTTCTTTCATGTCCTTGGAATCAACATATTCTGATCGAATTTGGGATGTCTCCTCTTCAACATGAGAAACTTTTTCTTGTGGCTTAAAGCAGATACAAAACAAAAATTTAGAATCCTGATCAACTCAATGTTTAGATGATAAACGATAAAAAAATGGAATATTACCACTGAATCAGTTATATTATCTTGGTTGTTTAATTCGACCTCATCAGATTTCCATGAAGAGGAAAGAGGATGCTTTCTAACAAAATCCAGACTCCACGGACCTAATTCATCTTTGTAGGTTCTGATTGCATCAACGATCTACCGAAATGGAAAAGACATATACAAGTATATAACAAACTATCAAATAATTCTAGATCTACGTATTTTCATTGTGAGAAATTGGTCAATTCAAATGTGCAAATATAAGTTGCAGGGTGTCTGTTTCTCGACTGACCTCTTCGGTGAAAAGATTGTTGTGTTTCATGGCTAGCTCTTCTCTCCAGTCAACTCTCTGCAAGCATCATAAAAATTAGTAGCATAAAAAGAATCTCCTATGAGATTTTGCAAAATAGAACTTACATGTTTATCAATGAAGCTGGAAATATCCTTTTGGTCTGCATGATATACATATTCTTTGTTAGATCAAACAACGATTATTCAAAAGCATATGAAATAACAATAATAAATACATAGATGAATTTTGAAAATAATGTTGAGCTTGAATTACTATAAAATACAATTATATTTTGAACAAAAATGTTAACCAAACATTGATTGTTAAAAATAACATAAGACAAACAAATCAAATTGCACTGTCTAAAAATGAATGATCACCATGTAAAAAGTCAATACAGGCTATATAATGGTTGAAAATTATGGATGAAAGTATAGGAAATTGACTGACCTGTGAAAATTGGAGCATGGATACCTCTTACTGCTAGGAAAAGCACAGGTGTGACAATAGAAACAAATAAGAGAAAAGCAAGCGTAGGACAGCAGGTGCTGTTACTGCCACTTCTACTTCTGAGGCCATTTCCAGAAGAACCCCTCTTCAAAACCATACCTGACCCAATCCCTAGTTTATTGTATGAAGAAAACACACAAAAAAAAGATACATCAATGCGCTATTAGCTTTGGATTTCGTACAAAATAAGTGATAACATGATTTATAATTATAAAAAGTATACTAAAAAAAATAGACGTATATTGGTAGCAGCTAACAGCAATAGTACAACAATAAGTATTTCAAGTAGATTGAACGAATTGATTGTGATTTACAACTTACAAGAACAAAAATTAAGAAAACTAGCAGCTAGATTACATAGCATATTGCATCAAACGATTCATCCACAGAAATCATTAGAAAAAGCGTTTTACTAGAATTGAGCACCCGAAAGTAATCCAAACCACACAAATAAACATGCGGATTCAACAGAAACATCTAAAACAAACGTTATTTTACATATATATATATATATAACTCACAACTCAAACCGACACAGCTTGAACCAAAATCGAGCAAGGTTATTTTATCCTCGAAATCATATAATATATACAATTCAATTCTTGTACGAAAATTCTCAATCAGCAGCAGAAAAGTACCGATGACGCGGTTCGATTTCGAAGTAAAGAAAGATCCAAAACGAGCAAGAAAAGAAAAAGAAAAATCGGAATCGGAATCGTCTGTACCTGACGGGTTGAGATCTGGAAACGGCCGTCACGAGATGACGATGGAGTGAACGGCGAGAGAAGTGAACTGGATTCAGATCAAATCTGAGAAATGACTAGTGTGCGAAGTGAGAGAGAGAGAGAGAGAGAGAGAGAGAGAAAGAAGTTCGCCCGGGATTGTGTGCGCTTTGTTTGGGGCCAAAGCCTGACTGGCTGAATTATGAATGAATGAACGAATAATGAAATATTGAAATGGGAGATTTTTTTATATTTTTATTTATGATTTTGTTCACATTTTAAATGAATTAAATCCAAATATCGGTTACGTACACTAAAATACTTAACAGACAGATATTATAACTATTAATAATACTTCAGGTGGTGTGACTATTGATATTTAATTTAATGATTAAAATAATTTACTGCATAAAACACTAATACATATAAAACATTAATACATGTACAACATTAACACATATACGACGTAAAATCGATCTAATGGACAATATCAATTTGACATAAATACGAGGAATACTAAACTCTTAATGTTGTTCAAAGTTTTATTCTTGTTGGGCTGTACGTATTTGATTTTCGTTACGATATAGCTGATTTTATATAATTAAATTTGGTATATCATTCAAAGATAAATCATTTTTATTTGTAAAATGATATCCTTTCACTTAGCGTACACCATACTCGATTCTAAATCTCTAATCAACTTGATTATTAAAACGGAAAAACAATACATTACAATTTCTAACAGCCACAGCCAGCTGACTGAGGTCAGCAATAAACAGTAGAAAATGTCATGAATACAGAAAATTCAAACTTTCAAAAAATAATTTATATTAATTCTCCGACAAATAATTAATTAATTATTAGTGATAATATCGACAATTTGGCTTTCATAATTCATATATTATGTTTTAAGTAAAATTTACGCGTTGTTTACGTGATTACGTCGACTTTGAAATCGAAAGTCTTCAGATTTAAAAATTGTGGAATGGGTCCGTTTACTTTTTTGGTAAATATAAATTAATTTTATGTAAACTGTCTATAAAACCATCTAATGTCTTTGGAGATTTTGTGGCCACAACAGTTTTTGAATTTTATGACCACAAGAGTTCAAATCAACGCAGACTCCGCCAGAAAGGGTGGGAAAATTAAAATAATTAACCACCAAACAAAATTACCAAACTTAACAGGCCAATATTCTTCTCTCACAATAAACAAAATATCATTGCATTGTCTTGTACAAAGTATACACATACGTTTCATCATTTCTAGCCATATTTGCATTTTCTATGGGCCAAAGGTATCTAAAAATAGTCTTTCTTCTCTGTCAAAACTCAAAAACTACTCATTACATACTCGATCAGATGATCATCGGGTAGGAACACCTCAACAAAGACACTACAAATCTGGAGCCATCCAAAGTTTCACTTTCTTATCAGCACCAGCTGTGGCTAACACCATAGAAACTCCACTTCCTGGAAAACAGATTTGTAATCAAATTGTTATAACTTACATGAAAATATCATCTGCTAAACTATGAAACAAATGAATACAAATGTAGAGTAGCAACAATTATTGGTATCATTGGTATGAACTATGAAACAAATTACCCATTGGAATCTTCTGAGGTGTCCAAGCAATGCTAGTGATATCATCTGCAAAATTAATAATTTATAAATAAAAGTTACAAAATATCGTATTCAATCAAATATTTGTAATTTGTAATTCATACTTGAAAATACTACAAAAGAAGAACCCAAAAGGCCAAAGACCAAAGTTAATCAAAATAGACCTTAATTCAAGACCATGGCATCTAATCATCCACATAAATCTAAACCAAGTCTATAAGCTTATACAATACAGATAACTGAATAGCTTTAAAGAGAACTTGCAAGTTGCAATATGAATTTAATGAAAGTAAAAAAATGAAACCAGAGTGCAATTTTTTTGATATGGAATTTCTATAAATACTACCATTTAAATACTTTCAGAGGTAGATTGTGTGTCGATTCAACAGGAGTCATGGGACAATGGTATACTACTATACCATAAGGAAGTGCTGTCCTTAATTCCTGGGCGGGACTAAATTCTAAACATGTATGGGAAATTATGATTTGAGTTTCATGCTTATGGATACTGTTTTTTTTCTTGCTTGCTTAGTTGACGTGCTTGCATCAAACACTAACCTCAAATGCAACTTTGTTTATGTTTCTTAATTACAATGTTATTTTAGTGATTGGGAAACTACCAACTTTTATTGATCAGTAATAATGGTATAAAGGGATCTGCTAAGCTTTTTTGCATGGATAAAAAACATGGAATTGCAGACTTCATTCCTTATTTCCTTTTACCTTGATTTGGATTACTAAAGGAAAAAAGGGCCCAAGTAGAGTTTTCTGATATGCAATCATAATTTCAGGGAGGGAGACACACCTTCATGTGATTTATCAGCTGTATCCAAAATCATTCCAGTTTCAGCACATAACCATTGTAAGGTTGAACCATGTGTTGCAGCCAAAAATTTTCCATCAGGTGAAATACTAATCCGGTCATAATGTAATGCAGAACCATTAGCATCAAGAAAGGGGATTGGAAATACTTTCAAAGTCTTTGGATCCTCATCAAGATGATATCGAACTGTTGACCCACCGGCAAGAAGAAAAAACTCATTAAACAAAAAAAAACATTATAAACAAATAAAGTAACAAATCTAGTAAATATTATCAACACTCCATGCATGGGGACATCGGTGTGCAACAGATGTAGGTTTTTAGCTAATAAATGGAAAATTATACGAGAATAAAAGGTAGCCAAAATTAATTTCAGTGAACGTGTGTTAAAAATCTTAGAATAATTAGGTTTATTGATGATAAGTCTGCATAGATATTATCATTACTAAAATTATTCCAAGGGTTGTAGATAAAAACAATCCTATATTCCTATCAACTATCATGTATCGTTATTTATAATTTTATATCATTGGAAAGTTAAATAATTAAAATCTTAAATAGAAACTTGTTAAAATTTTAAATCATGACTAGACAACAAATTAAAGAAAACTCTACAAATATTATATATTTCATGCCAAACAGAGTCACAGACAGCAACCTATAAAATAAGATTATCAAAACAAATGCTGCAATGACAAAAGAAAACTATTTTGCACTTTTTTATATTACATAAATAAAGCATCATCTTATGTTTTATAATTTTATAATTTAAAACTAGCATTTGTAATTTTATATTGCCAAAAATTTGAAAGCATAGAATATAACTAATACATACCCAACTAACATACCATTAATGTTCCAAATTCTTATGGAGCCATCCTTTGAGGATGTAATGATCTGTTCTGAATTTGGAGAAAAACATAACCAAGTAACAGCACTCTGAGAATATATATGTACATATGATATAAGAATTGAAATAATAAGAAAACTGATAGAGAGAAAAGCACATAAGAACATTTTGGATAAAAATATATTGGCTAGCAAAAAATCTGAAGGAAATGGAGAAATTAGAAATGAATAAAAAACTTAACTAAGTTATTTGAAAATTTTAACATTCAAAATCCAAATGAGATAAAAGAATGAACAAAGAACTCGATTTAGCACCCTAAATTAAAAAATGAACATTCAACTTTTAAGTTTCAACATCCAACCTAAAACCCTAAATTGATGTGCTAAACACAAAAATACAATATAAAAAAGTAAAAACTGAACCTAGTTTATAACGTTTTAGATGGAACATATAAAACAAATGAATAACTCATTCAAACTTAAAAAGGAAAACAAGAGAAATCACAATATATTGATTGAATTCCATAGATCCTCTTTTGAGCCTTGAATGATCATAATTCAAAACTATGCATAAGTAAATAAACTATTATCGTGATATTTTTTTTTGCAAATATATTATCGTGATATTATATTATTATTAAATATAATAATATTATTAATGAGAACAGTAGGAAGTTTATGGGAAATGGGGGAGATCAAGTGATCGATCCCTCTTAAACTGTCATTAATTATGTTACATACAATTTAGGAGGATTAGATTTTAACATAATCATACTAACAGATTTTGTTAAGTCTTATCCATTAGAAGATTCTATAATTAATCTATTAGCTAGCTAATTACAATGGTTAGGATATTAACTAGCTAATTACACAAAACACCATTATATACGATATTACTATTTATTCAACTGTTTTTATTCTAGATCTCTTTTAATTCCGTTATTTGAGCACCTGAATCTCGTCTTCTGAAAAATAATGAATATTCCAGTTCTCATCCAATCCAGTCCAGGTATTAAATTTAAATTGGAGGATCTGACGGAGGCTGCGCAAAAAATTACGCACCACTCTCCCCCTTGGGGGCTACTATGGAATGCTATTGGGTGATTGTCATGACATATATGGACGGAAAGAAATAAAAAATACAGACAACACTTTAGTAGGCCTCCTGAGGTAGTCCTTAAGGAGGTCATTAAAGACATCAGTCTCTCTTTTGATTCAAAGTATTACAAGAAGAGCTGGTGTACCCTTTGGAGACATCTATGATAGAAGTATGGAAGACCGAAGACCAACCTCCTGAGGTAGCTTATCTAATTACTGTATAACTAGACTACATAGTTGATGGGAGAGAGTCAATGAGCCATTTAATCATTTCTTTTTTACTTCTGTTTTTTATTTCTATACTCTATATAAATTCGGCATTGGCCTTATTTTTTTAATGAAATTTAATTGCTTCCAAAAAAACGATATTGCTAATAAATATATTTTCACTATTTTATTGATATATTATAATATTTAACCTAATATATGATTAATTGGTAAAAAAGTCAGGGTGGATCCGACCCAGATTTGTCTAAGAAAATTGGAAATATGTGATCTCCATTAACCACATGGTCGTGTATGTGACCACACAGAAAACCTTGACACAAGCGGTTGCAGATTGGAAGATTTTTCAAAATATTAAAAATTCATTAAAAACGAAAGAGGACTACCCAAATTACAAGGATTAGGGAATGAGAAAAGTTTTTATTGTCTCTTCTACATAGATACACCTATGAGACTATAACATTAAATAGCCATAGAATGTTGTCTCAAAAGGTTGGGCTCCCCCATGAGTTCAGAGCATTCTTCTCAATCTGTGTTTGATTGGGTTTTTTGTGTTTCATTGAAGAATATGTTCACGTCCCTTTGTGGGATGTTTGTGTTTAATGCTAAAGAGTAACATATTTCACCTTATGTCCTTTTAGTTGCATGGCTTTTGAAACTTCTTTCACAGACCCGTCTTTCGAATATACGATTTCCCATACCTAATAAATAAAACAGTTGATTTCAGCAAGAGGAACAGTCAGATTTGTGTAGCTAATACAAAAAAATACGATGATATGGAAATCAATCAAATAATCAAAAAATGGGAAAATTGTCAATTATTAGGAGTTATGAAATCGAGGATAAAGAAAATATGCATCAAACTAACACCTTAGAGTTCGCAAATGAATAACTAAAAAATAGTGTATAATTTGAGTTATTTTTTGTTGATAATTGAGTTATGTTTCATGAATACCCAATATCGTACATAAATTATGCTTACGAGAAGAATAAATTAGTATATTCTTAGTCAACAAGACTCAATTTCCCGAATATAGAAAAATCCCACACAACATATTACATAAAGCCATTGGTCCGTCAAACAAATGAGAAGCCTTGATTCCTTCATATACAATTCGACAACCTGATTTAGCATAGATCCTGTGGTGGTCTGGCTTCACCTGGGTTGGACATCATCAATCCCCATATTGTACTTATTAAAAACAACTAATAAGTAATAACATAGGAAATTAATAGCTTAAAAGACTTCCTCTATAAACTATATTGTATATAATATGTGTAACTATGACAATGTGTCTCTTATTCTAATCAACCGAGATAATTACTCTATAAAGTATAAACAATGAACCTCTTATCTTACAACAAGTGCCTGAGTTATGAGGATAATATAGGTTGGAAATTGCTTTCAGCAGTTAGTACTTCCTAGTTCCTAATGATCCATAATTCCATATACTTAAAGCATACCTCCTTTCAAACACAATTTTTCTGACAGTGAATGATAATAGTTGATCGATTATAGATCATTTTAGGAAAATTGATAAAATAATAGTGCATCTGCAACCTTAGCTATGGAAATGACTGACCTTCACATCTGCAGTAAAAGCAGCAGCGGCAAGAAAACGTGCGTTTGGGGATAAGGCAGCCATTGTATTCTTTAGTTGGTTTGTGTCGACAACTCCTAAGTTTTTGCCAGTTTTCCCATGCCAAAGTTTGATATCAGTGCCTGGGATTGACAAATAAATAAACTTGAGGGAATGAGGGTTATTGGCTTATTGCTACTTGCTAGTTTAATAGTAAATAACAATATTTTACAAAAAAAATGCCTAAGAAAGAAAACTTCCCAGACATTCATCACCCACTTTAATTTAACGAAGACTAGAAAATTGAACCTTTAACAAAAAGGTGATAGACTGATCGCCCTACTTGTTTTTGATGTTTTCTATAAAACTCCTTAAAAAGGTAACTTACTAAAAAAAAACAGAGCACTCAATGCACTGAATCAAAGTTTTGTAAGTGTGCGACTGTGCGCATATGCTTGCAGTAACCGGATCTTCAGACAGAACCGGGAAGGAATCGGATTGGAAATCCTAGGAATCTAAATGTCTCGCTGTATGATACTTAAAGTCTTTACTATTTTTGTTGGGTGTTCAAAGCCTATAAACATCAATTTAGCCATTTTGAATTTACCAGATCATATACTAGATAGACTCTATGACAACACCCAAGATTTTTCACTTTCATCGGTGCCTAGTCACCGTATTTGATGGAGGGGGAGGGGGTTCCCTTGTATTAAAAAGGATAGAATTTACCTTCTGAGCATGAAGCAATAATGGTGCTTCCATCAGCACTGCCATACGTAGACGAAACTCCAACGAGAGTTTGGATGGCCTTCATGTCATGGACCTTCTCTTGCTCCCAAATAATCTCGGGAAGAGAAGATTTACCCTGTTTTATATCATGGTCAGCTGGTTTGGCTACATTACCATACATATACAAAGTCGATCCATAAAATTTCTGTCCTGCCACCACTAGAGAAGAAGCTCCATCTGAGAAAGTGAGCACTGATGGAATCGCCCCAGCAGGCAGGTTTATTTTTAGAGACCTGCGAATTTACAGAACAATCATATTGATACATAATTACCCAAGAAAACAATAAATATATATATGTAACAAACCATAAAATCCATGCTCTACATTGCTTATTTTCTATACCTAGATCGATGATTAAGATAAAGTCAACACAATACATACTTGAAGCTTTTGCTTGATGCATTATCCAGCTTGAACACTCTGACAACCCCATCTCCACAAGCTAAGCACGCATTGGCAGAAAGAAAAGAAATTGGGCAAAAAAAAAACTAAGAAGTAAGAAATCTTAAAAATTCAATTTAAAAAAAGAGAGAAATAAATACCAGTCGCCAAATTGCAGCCATCAGGCGAGAAGGAAAGTCCCGTGACGATATCATTATGACCTTTCAACGTGTTGAGATCCAAATGGTGATGCTTCTTAGCATGATCCTGGAACACGCAGCACACGCGATCCCGATTAAAATCTAGAACACTAAAGAGAGATCAGACGTACCTGGATACTGGATGATCTAGTATCCAACTGACTGACCTTGTCAGGAGCATGTGAATGAGATTTCTGATGGATTTTCTTGTGTTGAAGTTTGTGAGATTTGGGATGTGTAGATTTGGCTTCTACATGAGGAGTTGCAGAGACGATGGTGACGATCTCGGCTCTCCTCCTACGGAAGTAGTCAGCGAAGAAAACGAGGACTAAGACGGCGCCGATCACCGCGGAGAGGATAGAAATTGGGATCGATGTGATCCATTGAAGAGGCATTGTGGTTTTTTTCTGACGGAATCCCTCTTTACACCTTGAATTTCAGTAACTGATCTGTGTGATGTGTGCAGCCAAAAGATGAAAGTCCCACCCAACCTCAGCAACCGAAGTCGATGTTCAACTGTTGATCTCGATCGTTGATTTAAAAAACTTTTTTTTAATAACATTGGGATGAAAATTTAATAAATACTATGTATATTCTTTATAACAATATTAAAATAAACGAATAGTTATTATGATAAATTGAACTAAATCTTTTTAAGCACAAATAAAATGAAAATTCAAGAGAAAGAATTGAACTCCTTTTTGTAGCTGACAGCTAAGGTTGCAAAAGCATTATATTATTTTAGTCATTAGATTAAATACTACTGTCTACGGTTAGGGTTAGGGTTAGGGTTAGAGTTAGAGTTAGGGTCATTAGATTAAATACTACTGGCTATGCACGACGGCGTATTCAAAGTTCGACGCATCTGAATATTTTCCTAAATTCGATAATAACAAATAATGTCAGTCTGCCTTTTATAGATCTCTTACAATTAATTAAAACATGGACCTACTGGGTTAGTCCACCATTTAAATCATAGTTCGATAACTTGACAGGTTGTTGCCTTACCTAGTTGCCACAGCGAAATATAATAGTCTCTTCTCCACAGTCAACAACAACTTTATCCGTCCCACCAAATCTAGGGTTTCTGTCTAGTGATGTCAGAACGATATTTGGCGCCTTCGCCGCATTGTCCAGATCTTCTTCAGTTCTCTCGACAACCTCCTCAGTCCTCACCTCAAGTAGTATCTAACTCGCTTTCTTCCTCCTCCACAGGTAGCATCCTCCGTACATCAACCAGGAGCTCCGGTGACACGGTAACGTCAGATACATTAGCTTAGTAAGTTAGTTTTATCAGTGAGGTTTTTAACTATAAGATTTTTTAAGGTTTTAATCCAAACCGTTCATATATTTCATTAGGACGAAATTCAGATGAGATCTTAATTACGAGAATTAAATAAAAACTTGCACAGATAAAATCATTTAATATTAAATAAATCACATATAATCTAAACCCTTCATATATTCCATTAGGACGGAATTTAAGTGAGATCTTACTATTTGTTAATTAAATAAAAATTTGCACATTTGGTATGAAATCATTTAATATTAAATGAATCACATATCTCGAGTAATGAATGAGATTTCACGTGAAGAAAAAATTGAAGTAATGAGTTGGAGCCTGGGGAAGAAGAAACGAACTTTGATTGAATTCAATGATAATTCTTCTCTAATTATAGTTTTTACTTATACTGTTTAAGAAAATGATTTAATTAATAGGGTAGGTTTTCTGTGCGTTGAATTTCAATACGCCAAAAAATCCTGACCATTAGATCGATATTCTGTCGTAAATGAGTTAGTATATTTTGTTGTATATTTTTTTCATCGTACATATGTTAGTGTTTTGTGTAGTATATTATTTTAGTTATTGGATTAAAAATTAATGAACAGGATGCGAATGACGCACTTAAAAATTACCGTTAACTAATAATGGTTCACTAACCGGCTTTAAGAAGAAATTTCATAGAAGCTCATTTTCAATGAGCTTAAAAACACTTATGAAATCTTGTTGTCATATTAAAAAAAAGTACACTTCGAGATTAGTGTAAGATGTGGAGGAAGGGAATTTCTGATGTAATGGATGAACGGTCAGGATTTTATAGACGCTTTTAGACTTATCTAAAGGATACAATAAGAATTTTTTTAACTACATAGTTAATTAGTTATGTAAATGACGCCCTATTTAATTATTTCAAAAGAACTATTGAATTTAAAATTAACGTAATATCTCAAAAATCATTTTTTACATCAATTGTTTCGTATAAATTTTATTTAAAGGAAATTGATCACCAATTTTTTTGACAATCGTTCGATTAACCACGTGTCGTTTATCCACGTCTACGGTTTCCTTCCATCCGATAACGTTTTATACAACAGTCGCTCTAGACTTGAAAACCCACCACTAGCTAGGGTTTTTGGATCTAGATTCTAGACCAGAGAGTGAAGAAGCGAGCGAGCGAGCGAGCAAGATGCAGAGTTCACTTCGATTTGATACTGGCGATTCGAGTTCGAAAACCCTAAAGCTCCGGGCAAAGGAGAGGATACACCTGGCATCCGATATTCTTCTTCAGGTATTTGTCTCACCATTATTCTCCACCGTTGAATGCTGATAAAATTGGTATCCTCCAATCTTTCAAATTATTGACGAAGTTGATTTTTTTTTTTGCTTTTTCAGTGTGGTTTGATTATACACTTATTCATACAGCCATACAGGCTTATAGAGTTCTTCAATAAAAAAACTTGATTAATACTGGCTACATTTGGGTAGGATCAAGGTTTGGGAGTTGTTGTTGTTTTACCAAGAAATTAGGGTTTGTATATTTGGACCACTGGGAGGAAAAAAATTGGCGTTTCACCAATAATGAATAGATGTAGGAAAAACTTATAGGAATTACCTTACATCTATTACAAAAGAAAATATGATTCAGTAAAAAAATTAGTGTGTGATTACTGATTTATATTGGAAGAGACAAGTTAGGGAAGAGTAGGCCAACAGGATAAAATGGGCTCCGATGATGATCGGAGGAATAGAAGGTTGCTGGTCTAGGCGACCCTGAACACTTATCATATATTAAGTCAGTAAATAATACATGTGTACATGTCTTAAGTTATATAGCTCTGTAGTAATGTTTAATTCTAACAATTTAATTATGAGGATGGGAAATATCATTGATTTAGAATGTTCATAGAATGATAGAATAATAGGAAATGGATAGTATCGTGACTATTGTCTGAAAGCTGGTGTAATTTATTTAGTTTTTCCTCAAATCTTAATGACCTTAGATTTTTATGATTTTGATGTTCTATTATCTGGAAATCATTAATTTTTTCTTAGAATCTCCCATCACTATTAACAAAAGTAATATGCAGTAAAAAAGAACACTTTCTGATATTGGAACAACACAATATATACAAACTTTTTTCTTTCTTTACGGTGGTTTTACAGGGTTATGCAGAATTAGACACTTATCATGGCGCTCCAAGCTCCCTTGGTGTTATGATACGCAATTTTTTCCCCAAGGTAAATTGTTTTAAATACGATTTATGTAGTAGTAATATTGGATTTATTTTTAGTACGGATTTTTAGGGTAATTTTGTTTGTGTGTCGTGCTGCATTAGACATTTGCTAGTATTGGAGTAGGAGTGAATTGTGGTAAGAAAAAAACTTTGGCGTACAATGTGCGGGCTAAGAAGGAATTTATGATGAGTGCAAGTGAACAACTCAGGTTTAAAGTTAAGGGTGAATGCAATGCCAACCAAGAATTTACTAAGGTTAATATTTTGCTCCGGTGATCAATGTTTTGGTGTTAACAATATTTTATTTTTAAAATCTAAATTGTTTTTTGTTTTGTTTTGAAAATATCAATGGTTCCCCAGTACGAAGCAAAAGGAGCGGCTGAATTAACTTGGTATAAATTAGATTTCCAAACTGATCAAGATCTTAGATTCAGAGTTGGATGCGAGATAGGCCAAAAGGTAATTAATTAATTGATATAAACTGCATGTTTTATTTACTTTAAAATATAATATGCCTTTTAGTGTAAACATATTTTTCCAGTCAGTCTTTCACTCTTTTGTAATCATAATTCAAACTGATTAATCACACGATGAAATGTTTAAATAAAAAGATACTTGTTACAACTTACAGTGCACTGCTTATTTGATCAGAAGAAAAACAAATACTTCCTGGATCTCGTGTCATTTATAAACTATAAAGTATAATCGATCAGAGGCTTTCATACAATATACCATGTTTTTACATATCTTTCACTTAAAGATTTGAAGTTGTTTCCCTTAAACAGTAAATCTTCCAAAACTTGATGTTTTATGTTCGTCTTTTAATCCGAAACTATTTTTTTCAGGTGCCATATTTCCAGATATGTGATAACTACTGGACATTCAACATTGACATGAATGGTGGATGGAATGTAAGATATCGGCTGTAAGATGAATGCCGTCTTACATGTTCATCGGTCGTGTATCCATCGATCCATCCATTCATCCATCACTCTAGAGATCAGAGATTCAGAATAGATGGTGATTTATTTTTCTTTTTTACTCCATTGATTGATGATGATGAACGGAAGATATGCACCATCTTTTTAAATTCAACTGTTTGTGTTTTAATGATTTCTAATTCAATAATTCATATTCATGTTTTTCCTTGGATGATTGAGATCTGGACAACTGGTGCAGATCTTATATTTTTCTCTACATATGTATTCTTTCATTTCTATTTGATTTAGATGGATGGTTATAACTTACACTCAGTGAGTCACAAGACATTCTGATTAGATTAGAAAAAATATTAATTAAAGTAAACGTGTAATTAAATATTTGGTCAATGGGTCAACTTGTAAGCAAAAAAATATATGGTCTTAATCCGAACACGTGTCTCTTTTCCTCGCACTTATTTTTAGAGTCTCATTTTCTATACACGTGGTAATTTCACCATTTTTCCAATATTTATGGAAACGCTTTTCGACATTCGTTCTCCGGAATCTTTCTTTTCATCTGAGATGGCAGAAGAAGGGAAAGATGAGAAGTGGAGAAGAAAAGAGCTGGTGATTTTTTCACCGGAGTATTATGCTCTCTGTGCCGCTAGCGGGATGGTTAGTGCCGGAGCCACTCATCTTGCTATCACACCTCTTGATGTCTTGAAAGTTAATATGCAGGTACTGGATTTTTCCTCTTCATATTTTTCAATTGGAGATTTGGGGGTGTTTTCATATAACTCATTCTGCAGAAATCTTTATACACACACTAAATTTTCAATCCCAGCATTTTTTTATTTTAATTCAAATTTATTAAAAATATTTTCTAGCTAAACCCTAAACCCTAAAATGTCCAGGTGAACCCCATGAAATATCAAAGCATATGGTCTGGTTTAAGTGTACTGTTAAAAGAGCAAGGACCTTCAGGTCTATGGAGAGGCTGGGGTGGTAAATTCTTTGGGTATGGTATTCAGGGAGGATTTAAATATGGTCTATATGAGTATTTCAAAAGGAAGTACTTAGATGTATTGACCGGGTACAATAGAAATGTCGTCTTCTTCGCAAGTAGTGCATCTGCTCAGATCTTAGCAGATTTATCTCTGTGCCCTTTCGAAGCCGTCAAAGTTCGTGTTCAAACTCAACCTCAGTTTGCAAAAGGATTGATTGATGGATTTCCTAAATTGTATGCTTCTGAGGGTTTATTTGGGTAAGCAACTAGGTAGGCCAGTTTGGTTTAAAATTAAATATCTATCAATTTTGTTTGGCCTAATCAAATTGGGTAATGGCTTAATGTGTACTGCATTTTTAGGAATTTTTTTCTTTTTAAATAATTTATGTTTTTGCTATTTTAAGGGTTCAAGAAGGGGAGGGGGGAGGTCTGATTAATCAAATTAGTGGTTTGACACTAAATTTAATTATTTAAATGTTGCAGATTTTACAGAGGGCTTACTCCACTTTGGTGTCGAAATCTACCATGTGAGAAAACATCATCTAATGTTCATTGCATGATAACAGTATGTCTCTATAACATTAACACCAGCATCTATACTTTTACCCCAAATCATTTATTCTCTTCTTTGTGACAGTTTCCATGTTAATGTTCTCAAGCTTTGAACACAGTGTTGATTTTCTATATCATAAAGTTCTTCAAACCAGAAAGCAAGATTGCTCATACTTTCAACAATTAGGAGTGACTACTGTTGCTGGTTATACTGCTGGAGCTGTTGGGACTATAGTTTCAAATCCCGCAGATAACATTGTAGCTGCTCTGAATAATAAAAAAGTCGATAATATCTTACAGGTAAATAGATAAATTACCCAATATTTGTAACGGTCGATGAATAATTAAAATATTATCATTCATTTTTTTATAGGCTGTGAGAAGTATTGGAGCTGTGAATCTCTTAACCAGAAGCCTTCCAGTTAGGTTCACAATTGTAGGACCTGTTATATCTTTTCAGTGGTTTTTTATCGATACCATTAAGCTTCTTACCGGATTGTGAGTTTTCTTTAACCCTATTTTTTGAGCTAATATAATTTCCAACTTAAATGAATGGATCTAATATCCTATCTGTATAATATATAAGAATTGTGTGTTACTGTATTGGTATGTAATAACTTTTGATATTTTAGTCTGTACATTCATATAACACAGTGATTCGCTTCATTTCAGGCCAACAAGTGGAGGTTTAAACACTGACAAAGGTTGATGAACACAAAGCATATTTTACTTAACGTAGTACATTGGTATGTAAATATAAGATCAGCTTCAGGTGAAATATCAAAAATGAGATATCTTGTAAGATATTAATCTTGGATGTTCATTTATTTTAAATAAAATGGAACATATCTCACCTGAAGCTTTTAGCTTCCTTTTATTGTATATTAGTTGAATGGTCTTTTTGACCAAACCCTGAACATTTTATGTGAGTAGTGTAATGTTTGATGCTTGTAAAGCTCGTCAATTGCCATTAGCACAATTGAGCTTTGATTAAGGTGATAGTTATAAATGAAATATTGTGAGATATAACATCTTAACCATTAATTTTCTATTTGGAGATTGGTAAAAATGGATAAAAATATTTTAACATCTTAACTATTGGTTTTTCAAATATCAAGACAAAGATGAGATGGATAGATAAAATGTTATATTTTATGTATAATTATCTCATGTGAATCAAACCTTATATATATATAGAGAGAGAGAGAATAAGCTTCAGATGAGATAATTAAATCACCATCTTTTTACGTTTATTTCAATTTTAATGGTGTTTCAGATTTCAAGCTTTCAAAGTAGTGCATATGGATAATTGATAAGGGTGGATCTCGATCAGTCCTCGAACGACGTTTCGAACAGGCGTTGGGCCAGAAACTTTGTCGAAAACAGCCTGGACACCTCAGTCGCTCAGGCTCACTCTAGCATGGGTTCTCTCTCACTCGAATCAACCTAGCTGAATGAATGAGAGTGACCTCTTTTTATAGGGTCCTAATGGGGTAATCTGGTTATTAGGGTCGTAACCGCCTAACTACCCAGATTTGACCCTAGGTCGACTTTCCTGAGATCGACCGACTTCTAGGAAAGTCGACCTGCAGGGGTCGACTTCCCTATAAAGTCTCCTGGGGTCTCTCATTGCATATACAGGTATTTACCATCCATTTCGGACTATCTCAATCTCTGATTGCTGGTGTCGTGATCAAGTCTCGGATACTGTATCACCAATGATAAATTCAAATCTCGAGATAAAAAGAAATGAACATGATCATATATCTCATATTATCTTATCCCTCATTATTAGACATTTTCCTAGCCCTATGTATATAACATTAGTTGTCGAAAGATAATCAAGAGACACTATCAAACATCAAATTTGAAAACTAACCCTAGTGGAGAATTGAAGATAGAAATTTTGTAGAGTTAGAGCAATAATTTGAACATGATGTATTTAATTTGACAATTTTCTTCATATGATGTATTATACCTCATTTAATCAATAAACTATTTCAGTATTTGACAATATCTTCGTACTTAAGTCCATTCCTTTTTCGTCTTTTAAATCTCCCATCCTCTCCATTCATCTCCTCTCCATCCTCACTTTTATCCCATCTTGCAATTTCTTCCCACACAGGCATGAACAACGGTTGGGTTCCTTCGACTCCATTTTATGATTGGGTTCACGAAAATGTGTGGGAGACTAGTCAGGTTCCTCCGAGTCCATTACCTGATTTAAATGAGCAACAAAACAACAGTTGGGTTCCTCAGATTTCATTTCCTAATCATGTTTATGAAAATGAGCAGCAGAACAGTCGGTTTGTAGTGGAGGAATCCGAGAATATCAGAAAACATAGTAGGAGCAACGAGAAAGGTATTAATTACTTCAATCGTTTATAGATAAATTTACTATCAACCATGATTTAATACTATGTCGGATACAGCCGCGAAAATCATACACAATAACAAACATAAAGAGTAAAATGAACGTATGAAGAACATAAAAGATTCGTCAAAGCAGGAAGACTTTATGGACGATCGTGGAGTAAAATAAGTGGTAAATTAAATCTATTCATATTAATTATGTTAATCCAATTAGATGAATCATTATCTTTGATCATGTAGATATTAATTTATAATCATTATACTTTATCTGTAATAAATCATTAAAGTATAACAAATTCTCATATCTCAGATATCAAAGGTAAGTTAAATCTATCGATGTTAATGTTAATCTGTAATAGATGGATGAAATAATAGTATGATTTGAAATAGATCATAAAAGAAGACGAATTCAAATGTATGATCTGTAATGACAAATTATTTTTTCATAAGAATAGTAGATCTATGTATGATTAAATAATAACAGTTTTAAAATGTAGATAATAAATCAATCAGGAGAAAGTAACAAGCCAGGTGAGTTGAAGATGTACGAGTTCTCACCCTTTCGATCGTCTGAAAAAAAAATGTCAACATCATCGTCGATTACTGTCAATTTATTCACCGATCTACAAATAAAAACAACGAATTCTAGGGTTGACCATCCTCTGTTTCTGTAGTTGTTCTTTCAGTTGTGCGCAATGTGTCTGTAAGTCGACGTCCTTTTGATTCGATTTTACTTTCACCTAATTCGATTTCAGCTTTTTCTCAACTAATTTTGCCTTGGGGGTCGAGTTTCTTTCCTTGGTTGCTCATTCTTTTATATCATGTCGCACTCGTCTCAACTTCGAATAAAATCTTAGAACGATGTTCCTTCGGCCTCCCTCATCCAAGCCACTCTGAAAACGATGTTGATCAAGGACTCTATTTTTTCAATGAGTTGAAATAATGGAAATACCTACTATGTGCAGCCCAGCTAGGTCCCCAAATGTACCGTGAATTAGGGTCGGACACACCTGTGGCCATTTTATCAACCATCGGTTATTACTAAATATCCTATCTAATTTTCATCAACCACATGATTCTCCCCGTACCCATTCCTCCAAGTGAATCCCCTCAACGGATTCCAGTTCTACAAAGTCTATCATTGTCGTGTTGAACTCTCCAACTTCCACATGATCGAAACTCCCTCTCACTAGGCTCTCTAATTTCATTAACTAACTGATTTAAACTAAAACTAATATTAATCGGTTCCTGAGTTGGTCTTATTCAGGCCTTGATCCGGGTCCGATTACAATTTAATTGTTAGTTTTAATAATTGCTGCACAGATACACAAACTCATTAATAATAACAAATAGGTCATTGGCTGTCCTGAATTCAGTTTGCGATATTTACTTAGTAGTCTTTGGATTAATATTGTATTTCTTATGTACCAAAGACTTACTAAATAATTGGAGTATTTATAACTTGATCCATTTATCAAATTGTTATAGTTGTACAGTTTCTTTTGTAGAAACTTTTTTATTTTTTTCAATCACATTTGGATCTAATTAACGATTTATTGAAATATTTATAGATAACCCTTTTTTGGTTATAAACAAAACAGTTTATTCTGTTTTGTCATAACCCTTGGATTATCTTTATTTCACTTAGGTCCTGAACCCAATGCTGTGGTAAATTGTTATTTTACCCTATGTTTCAATGTATTCTTATAAGCTCTCTAATAATCAAAGTTATTTTTTTTTAGTCTTTGTGATTTGTTAGTCTAAATATGATAGTGTAAATGTAACCTGGAAGATGACGCAACAACTATTATTCCCCTTCACACACATATCTATTTAATATTGTAAAAATAGATATACATTTCAAAACAATACCAACCAAAATTTTATTTTTACACTAAAATGGTATCCATGATAGCCAACTTGCTTTAAAATATTTAGATCCTTCTCCATCTTTTAAATTTCTCATCCTCTCCATTCCTCTCCTCTCCACCTTCACTTTTATCATATTCCTTGCAATTTCTTCCCGACCTCTGACACAGGCATGAACAACGGTTGGATTCCTTCGACACCTATTAGTAAGTAACGTAAGTTGTTAGAATAACAACTATTAGTTAGAGTAAAGTAGTATAAATAGAGGTAGAAATATAAATGTAAAACTCAATCCAATTTCATAAATCATATACATTGTTCACTTACAATATGGTATCAGATCAGGTACACCCTGCGATCACGTTTTTTCTTCCGCAACAAACTCTTTGACGACGTTCCAGAATGGAGCTTGATCAGCCACTCCAGGCCGACGATCTCCGATTGCGACTTCTTTAACGCAGGCGCCAGTCAGTTTTTCGATCAGCGTCGTCTGCAATCATCTTCCGATCTCCGCGATCTCCATCCGTGTTCTTCCGATCTTTGCGATCGTCATCGTCAATCCGCGATGTTCCGATTTTCACGATCGTCGTCCGATCTTCGCAATCGTCCGGAATCAGTTCTGCGTCGTCTCCGGAGCTTCGCGATTTGGGGCTACAACGCGATTTGGACGATTTAGTTCAGTCGCGACTTCGTCAGCGTCATCCGTATCTTGCACAGTCCGCGCCGTATCCGTCTACGTCGCGAGTATCCGCATATATAGCTCTGTATCACGAGTCGCTGCACTGCGTCATCTGCATCTGTCCGCGCCGTGAGTTGCTGCATCGTCGCATCGTCCACATAGCTCTGTGTCACGAGCCACTGCACCGCGTCATCGGCATCGTTTCATCTGAAGTGCTTCATCCACGATTTCTACAGGTTCAACGTTTCGTTCCAGAGACGTCAGAATTTCAATCGCGTAGTCAATTCTGAAATTCAATCAACCACAAATCTTTCGCGAATCGTCCGCAAATCTCCGAGGTCTTTCATCCGTTCCAGATTTCAGATTTTTCACAATTCCAGTGGCGTCGTCGATTCTAAAAATCGCACTCCGCAAGTCAATCTTTGCAAGTCGCGTCTTCCATCAGAATTTCAGTTTATTCATCGGGTCTGTTTACTGTTTACTGCAATGAATTTCAGATTGATATTTACGTACTGTTTTCAAGATCTGTTTACTGTTTTCAAGATCGGGTCAAGTAGCTGACAATCGGAGCATCGACCAATTTTTTTTTATTGTTTCATCCGAAACAGTAATTTCACATCCGTTTCATCCACTTCGACGATAACTGCAGACAACTTAAAAAAAAACGTATGAGTTGTAATCTATAAGTCACAGAAGTATTTGTTTTTTATTATTTTTTTCTTACCGACCTATTAGTAAGTAAAATAAGTTGTTAGAATAACAACTATTAATTAGAGTAAAGTAGTATAAATAGAGATAGAAATACAAATGTAAAACTCAATCTAATTTCATAAATCATATACATTGTTCACTTACAATATGGTATCAGAGCAGGCACATCTTGCGATCACGTTTTTTCTTCGGCAAAACTTTGGAATACACTGTCCAACCTATTTTCTCTCAAATCCACCACTCGAATAATCCATCTCCACAAGTGCTGCCAACATAGCCACCACAAGTGCAAAAAGGAGTTCATCTTCAACCTCATCTACGGATAGTAACTACAACAGCGCTCATAACAGAGGATCTTGTCAAATCTGTGGGCGCAAAGGTCACATAGCGCTCAACTGTTACAGCAGGTTCAACGTTAGGCGATTTCCTCCGAATCACAATCGGAAGACGGTGATGATAGGGCTTCCAGGGGTTGTGGAGGCAAATATAACAGCTGTCAAAGAAGAAAATCATCCCCTGATCTGGTATCCTCACGAAAATGTGCGGGAAACCGGTCGGGCTCCTCCGACTCCATTACCTGACTTAAATGAACAACAAAACAACAGATGGGTTCACGAAAATATGCAGGAGACCGGTCGGGTTCCTCCAACTCCATTACCTGACTTAAATGAGCAACAAAACAACAGATGGGTTCACGAAAATATGCAGGAGACCAGTCGGGTTCCTCCAAATCCATTACCTGACTTAAATGAGCAACAAAACAACAGATGTGTTCACGGAAATGTGCGGGAGTTCGATCGGGTTCCTCCGACTCCATTACCTGAATTAAATGATCAACAAAACAACAGATGGGTTCACGAAAATGTGTGGGAGACCAGTCAGGTTCCTCCGACTCAATTACCTGATTTGGCTTACTTAAATGAGCAACAAAACAACAGATGGATTTCATTTCATGATCATGTTTATGAAAATAGGCAGCAGAACAGTCCGGTTGTAGCAACGAGAAAGGTATTAATTACTTTCATTTTACGCTTTTTCAATCATTTATAGATGAATTTATTATCAATCGTGATTTAATACTACATCGAATATAACCACGAAAACGGTACACAATAAAAAACAAAGAGAAAAATGGGCGTATGTAGAAAAAGAAAGATTCGTCGAAGGTGTAAGACGTTACGGACGATCGTGGAGTAAAATAAGTGGTAAATTAAATCTTTTAATGTTAATGTTAATCCAATTAGATAAATTATTATCTTTAATAAAATTAATGATTGGTAATTTTTTTTATAAATCACTACGTAAATATTAATTCATAATCATTATACTTCACTGTAAATATTTATTAAAGTATAACAAATTCTCATGTATCAGAGGTAAGTTAAATCTATCGATATTAATGTTAATCTATAATAGATATATGAAATAGTATACTCTTCAATAAATAATGATAAAAACAAATTCAAATGTATAATCTGTGAAGATAAATTATTTTTCATACAGAACATGTAGGAACAAAGACTATATTTCAAATACGAAGTCATGTTCAAAAATCCTTCTCAAAGGTAAATGTTCATTCTATAATTAAATAAATAATATAAATTTATGTATAATTAAATAACAATTTTAAAATGAAGATCATAAATCATTCGGAAGAAAGTAACAATCCAAATGAATTGAAAAATGACGAGATTCCACCACCTCGACCGAAGAGAAGATGTTTACACCAATGATCAACATCAACGGTAACATCATCATCCGTCAATGTCAATTCATTCACCAATATACAAACAGAAACGATGAATTCCAGAGTAATTTGAAAAAATTATTTTATTTCCAAACTATATTTGAATATAATAAATTGGATAAATTGTTTTTGTAAACTTCGGCAGGAAAGCAAATCTATGCGACTGTTTGGAAAAAGTATCAAAATCGATTAGAAGAGCAATGAAGAGACAAACAACAAAAGGTAAAAAAAAAATTATAAAATACATTTTTAAAAAAATTATTTGTTTTTATTATCAACACTATCGTAATTAAAAAAATAATATCTAAAAATCAGACATATGGTTTCGAATCCAAATATACAATCAAAAAATCGCACAGTTTATTATTTCGTCAAAAACCGTACACGATAACAAAACAGTAAGAGAGATGAACAAAGGAAGAACAACAAAGATTTGTCGAAACGATAAAGCTTTACGGACGACCATGCATGGTGTAGATATTAATTTATAATCATTATACTTCATCAGTAATAAATCATTAAAGTATAACAAATTCTCATATATCAGAGGTAAGTTAAATCTATCGACGATAATGTTAATCTGTACATAATAGATGTATGGTTCGCGAATCGTCCGCAAATCTCCGAGGTCTTTCATCCGTTTCAGATTTCAGATTTTTCACAATTCCAGTCGCGTCGTCGATTCGAAAAATCGCACTCCGCAAGTCAATCTTTGCAAGTCGCGTCTTCCATCAGAATTTCAGTTGATTCATCGGGTCTGTTTACTGTTTACTGCAACGAATTTCAGATTGATATTTACGTACTGTTTTCAAGATCTGTTTACTGTTTTCAAGATCGGGTTAAATAGCTGACAATCGGAGCATCGACCAATTTTTTTTTATGGTTTCATCCGAAACAGTAATTTCACATCCGGTTCATCCACTTCGACGATAACTGCAGACAACTTTAAAAAAAAACGTATGAGTTGTAATCTATGAGTCACAGAAGTATTTGTTTTTTATTATTTTTTTCTTACCGACCTATTAGTAAGTAAAATAAGTTGTTAGAATAACAACTATTAGTTAGAGTAAAGTAGTATAAATAGAGGTAGAAATACAAATGTAAAACTCAATCTAATTTCATAAATCATATACATTGTTCACTTACAATATGGTATCAGAGCAGGCACATCCTTCGATCACGTTTTTTCTTTAGCAAAACTTTGGAATACACTGTCCAACCTATTTTCTCTCAAATCCACCACTCGAATACTCCATCTCCACCAACAGTTTCTGAAAATAAAAAAAGGAACAATGACAATGGAGGCATATATCGCTCATGTTCGAAAGATTTTAGACAATCTTGTGGATGTAGGTGAAATTGTGAATGAATCCCAAATAGTCCCCAAGGTCCTTGGAGGACTCAAATCAGAATACTCCCAGTTTGTCACTGCCATGACTGCCAACTTTAATCATAATCTGACATTCATGGATCTACAAGCTGTGTTAATGGACCAGGAAATGTGGATGCTGAAAGAACAGAATGAGTCACCAATTGCTGCCAACATAGCCACCACAAGTGCAAAAAGGAGTTCATCTTCAACCTCATCTACGGATAGTAACTACAACAGCGCTCATAACAGAGGATCTTGTCAAATCTGTGGGCGCAAAGGTCACATAGCGCTCAACTGTTACAGCAGGTTCAACGTTAGACGATTTCCTCCGAATCACAATCGGAAGACGGTGATGATAGGGCTTCCAGGGGTTGTGGAGGCAAATATAACAGCTGTCAAAGAAGAAAATCATCCCCTGATCTGGTATCCTCACGAAAATGTGCGGGAAACCGGTCGGGCTCCTCCGACTCCATTACCTGACTTAAATGAACAACAAAACAACAGATGGGTTCACGAAAATATGCAGGAGACCGGTCGGGTTCCTCCAACTCCATTACCTGACTTAAATGAGCAACAAAACAACAGATGGGTTCACGAAAATATGCAGGAGACCAGTCGGGTTCCTCCAAATCCATTACCTGACTTAAATGAGCAACAAAACAACAGATGTGTTCACGAAAATGTGCGGGAGTTCGGTCGGGTTCCTCCGACTCCATTACCTGATTTGGCTTACTTAAATGAGCAACAAAACAACAGATGGATTTCATTTCATGATCATGTTTATGAAAATAGGCAGCAGAACAGTCCGGTTGTAGCAACGAGAAAGGTATTAATTACTTTCTTTTTACGCTTTTTCAATCATTTATAGATGAATTTATTATCAATCGTGATTTAATACTACATCGAATATAACCACGAAAACGGTACACAGTAAAAAACAAAGAGAAAAATGGGCGTATGTAGAAAAAGAAAGATTCGTCGAAGGTGTAAGACGTTACGGACGATCGTGGAGTAAAATAAGTGGTAAATTAAATCTTTTAATGTTAATGTTAATCCAATTAGATAAATTATTATCTTTAATAAAATTAATGATGGGTAATTTTTTTTATAAATCACCACGTAAATATTAATTCATAATCATTATACTTCACTGTAAATATTCATTAAAGTATAACAAATTCTCATGTATCAGAGGTAAGTTAAATCTATCGATATTAATGTTAATCTATAATAGATATATGGAATAGTATACTCTTCAATAAATAATGATAAAAACAAATTCAAATGTATAATCTGTGAAGATAAATTATTTTTCATACAGCACATGATATCAAAGACTATATTTCAAATACGAAGTCATGCTCAAAAATTCTTTTTAAAGGTAAATGTTCATTCTATAATTAAATAAATAATATAAATTTATGTATAATTAAATAACAATTTTAAAATGAAGATCATAAATCATTCGGAAGAAAGTAACAATCCAAATGAATTGAAAAATGACGAGATTCCACCACCTCGACCGAAGAGAAGATATTTACACCAATGATCAACATCAACGGTAACATCATCATCCGTCAATGTCAATTCATTCACCAATATACAAACAGAAACGATGAATTCCAGAGTAATTTGAAAAAATTATTTTATTTCCAAACTATATTTGAATATAATAAATTGGATAAATTGTTTTTGTAAACTTCAGCAGGAAAGCAAATCTATGCGACTGTTTGGAAAAAGTATCAAAATCGATTAGAAGAGCAATGAAGAGACAAACAACAAAAGGTAAAAAAAAAATTATAAAATACATTTTTAAAATTTTTATTTGTTTTTATTATCAACACTATCTTAATTAAAAAAACAATATCTAAAAATCAAACATATGGTTTCGAATCCAAATATACAATCAAAAAATCGTACATTTTATTATTTCGTCAAAAACCGTACACGATAACAAAACAACAAGAGAGATGAACAAAGGAAGAACAACAAAGATTTGTCGAAACGGTCAAGCTTTACGGACGACCATGCATGGTGTAGATATTAATTTATAATCATTATACTTCATCTGTAATAAATCATTAAAGTATAACAAATTCTCATATATCAGAGGTAAGTTAAATCTATCGATGTTAATGTTAATCTGTACGTAATAGATGCATGGAATGTTCTGAAATAAATCATGAAAGAAGACGAATTCAAATGTATGATCTGTAATAACAAATTATTTTTTCATACAGAATATGTAAAACCAAGAAAATAGTTCAAATACGAAGTCACGTTAAAAAATTCTTATTAAATATAATGTTAATGATCATTGATCGTTTGATAAATAAAATAAAAAGTAGATCTATGTATGATTAAATAATAACAGTTTTAAAATATAGATAATAAATCAATCAGGAGAAAGTAACAAGCCAGGTTATTTGAAAATGTTCGAGTTCTCACCCTCTCGTCTGAAAAAAAATGTCAACATCAACGGTACCATCATCGTCGATTACTGTCAATTTATTCACCGATCTACAAATAAAAACAGCGAATTCTAGGGTTGACCATCCTCTGTTTCTGTAGTTGTTCTTTCAGTTGTGCGCAATGTGTCTGTAAGTCGACGTCCTTTTGATTCAGTTTTAGTTTCACCTACTTCGATTTCAGCTTTTTCTTAACTAATTTTGCCTTTGGGGTCGAGTTTCTTTCCTTGGTTGCTCATTCTTTTATATCATGTCGCACTCGTCTCAACTTCGAATAAAATTTCTAGAACGATGCTCCTTCGGCCTAACTCATCCAAGCCGCTCTGAAAACGATGTTGATCAAGGACTCCATTTTTTTTCAACGAGTTGAAATAATGGAAATACCTACTATGTGCAGCCCAGCGTAGTCCCCAAATGTACTGTGAATTAGGGTCGGACACTCCTGTGGTCATTTTATCAACCATTTGTCATTACCAAATATCCTATCTAATTTTCATCAACCACATGATTCTCCCCGTACCCATTCCTCCAAGTGAATCCCCCCAACGGATTCCAGTTCTACAAAGTCTATCATTGTCGTGTTGAACTCTCCAACTTCCTCCTGATCGAAACTCCCTCTCACTAGACTTTCTAATTTCATTATAATCGCCTCCTAATATCCAGTTTGTCTCCTCCGATGTATTTCTAATCTACTGGATTTTTTTCCAAAGAAATCTTTTCTTGATCGTCGTACTCTCCTCATAGATTGTTGTGAAATCGAATTCGTACCCTCCCTTTATAAGATTATGTTAAAATCCATGATAAAAATAAAAATTTACCACAAAATACAAATTTAGGAACTAGGTGAAATAAATAGAACCTAAATGTTATTACAAAACGGAATAAACGTTTTGTTTTTAACCAACAAGGGTAGGGGTGAGCAGGGACGGGGATCCCCGGTCAATTTTTTTTTAATTTATTTACTTATTAGTATTATTTTAAACAGTTAATTACTAAAAATACTAATGTCCCCGCCCCGTCCCCGCTCACCCTTACTGCCAAGTGCCAACCCTATTGGCCTATTTCATTTAAAAAAAATCAGACCGATATGCGAACTTCCGAAGCATACCTTAGGACTCTATAGCAAAGTGGAAGAAGAATGACTTCGCCGGAGAGTAATTCCTGTGAATTTGTATTCAATCAACTGAAGAAGGTTGTATTATTACAGGTGATTTTATAACCACTAAGATAACTACTATTGCCAAGATACTAAGATAACTACTATAACTAAGATAACTACTAAGAACTACAACTAATCTATACGTTGGTGATTAGTTGATGCACCAGCTTAACTTTAACTAACTGGTCCAACATACCCCCCCCCCCTTGTGTCAAGCTAAGAGATCCAACGAGATTGGCACTAAATAAAGAAAAACTCCTTGGGGGTAAAGACTTTGTAAGAAGATCAGCCCACTGTGCAGAGCCTGGAACATGTTCAACGAGCAACTCCCCTTTTTTTGTTCATTCCCGGACAAAATAAAGATCAAGAGCGACGTGCTTTAAACGAGTATGCGCAATTGGATTGCGGGCAATGAACGACGCTCTTAGATTTTCCGTATATATCTTCATTGGAAAAGGCACCTCGAAATCTAGCTCAATAAGTGAAACACGAACTGCCTCGATTTCTTGTGTTGTGGTTGCAATGGCCCTATACTCCGCCTCCGTGCTTGAGCGTGCCACAGTGTCTTGCTTCCTTGAACTTCATGAGACAAGCGATCCTCCAACATAAACTAGAAAATCGGTTCTGCTTCTCCTATCGCTCGTATCACCACCCCAATCGGCGTCACAATATGCTGTGATTCCCTTTCCAATCATTGGTCGTAAAAGAATTCCATGTGTCAATGTACCTGCTAGAAAACGTAGCACACGTTTAACAGCAATCCAATATAAAATATTAGGCTTACTCATGTATTGAGAGAGCCGATTCATAGCAAATTGCACATCGGATCATTTAGGTCAATATTTGCAATCATTGGAGTAAGAGCGGGTTTAACATTAGCAAGATCACAACTTTGCGATAGATTAGCCACATACTGGCTTTGTGATAGATGAAGACCATCATTGACCCTGTTTACTTCTATTCCCAAAAAGAACTTTAGATCTCCCAAATCTTTAATTGGAAAATCTGTACCTTGCAATTTGAGTAAACGAGTAATTTCATTTGAATCGGAAGATGTAATGATGATATCATCAACATAAACACATAGAATTAATTTATAACTTCCCTGTTTATTTAGAAAAATTGAGGGATCGGCGCGTGATTCGAACAAACCCAGCTTGTTTAATACTTCTCGTAATCTTCTAAACCAAGATCTTGGACTCTGTTTTAGACCGTAAAGTGATTTATTAAGAAGACAAACATGAGATGGGTTAGTCTGATCAATAAAACCTGGAGGTTGCATAACGGTAATTTTCTCTTCAAGATCCCATGAAGGAATGCGTTTGACACATCAATTTGACGAATTGGCCAATTATTTATAATTGCCAATGTTAACACTAACCGAATTGAAAGAGGATGAACGACAAAACTAAAAGTATCTAAATAATCCAAACCATAAACTTGTCGCATCCCATTTGCGACAAGTCGAGCCTTATATCGCTCGATTGTGCCATCCCTATTGTGCTTAATCCGAAAAACCCATTTTGTTGAGATGATATTATCGCCGGGCCGTCGTGGTATGAGAGTCCAAGTATTGTTTCGTTGTAACGCCCGAACTTCATCTTCCATCGCGCCTTTCCACTCAGGAATTAAGAGCGCAAGTTTGTATGATCAAAAAATAGATGTTGCTTCAGCCACGACCACCATTGCATACTTCGGGTTAGGTTTTATAATTCCATGAGAAGCCCTTGTAATTCGTTGTGGAACCACTTCATCCTCTTGATCGTAAACCGATATATCAGTAAAAATGTTATCTGGAAATTCTTCTGCCAAAGAACCGAGAATAGATGGAGAGTCTTCCTCGTTCCCTGATAGACCAAGGATTGAAGAATCGGATGGAACCGCCGGATCCACATTTTGAGCATTGGGTAGAACGAAGCCCGTATCTTCAGTTTGGGTATCGGGAAAAACAAAAGGAGGCGGATCCAAAACTCGGGTGATGGGTACAGAGGAGTTATTAGAAGTCGGCTCTGTTGATCGGTTGCTAATTTGGGCGCCGGATACGATAGATGAGCTCGGAATATTAACCTGATCCGAGTCCGGAAATGAATTTTGGACCCGAATATTGTTTGAGTTTAAATCACAATTTGGACCCAAAGTTTGACTCGAATTTGAAACCCCATTCCCAAATTTATTGCAAGCCGAGTCCCTAAAGAAATTTTGATTTAGGGAAAAATCCAACTCCTCGAAAATCACATCGCGGGAAGTGTATAATCGATGGCTTGTCGGATCGAGACATAGGTATGTGTCGTGCTGAGGAGCATACCCAATGAAAACACATGGAACGAACTTTTTGTCTAGCTTACCTGACATGTAGCTCTGTAAGCACGGAAAAGACTTGCAACCAAAAACTTTGAGTTTTGAATACTACGGCGTTCGTGCAAATAACGCTTTTAGTGGAGAAGTATTCTTAAGCAAGGGGGTTGAGTTCCTGTTATAAAGAAAACACGCCGTGCTTACCGTAAAATCCCACATAGATTTGGGCAGCTGAGCATGACCGAGGAGCGTTAGCAAAGTGTCAATGAGGTGCCGATGTCGCCGCTCAACGTGACCCATCTGTTGGTGAGAATACGGAGCCGACATACGATGATTAATGCCTAATTCAGCCAGACGAAGACCAAGTTTTCTAAATTTGAGTGCGTTATCAGTTTGAAGTGTGAGAATTTTCTTGCCAGATTGACGCTCGGCCCAGCTGTAAAATTTTTCAAAAGCCTTGTAAACGTCGCTTTTCCGAACCAACAAAAATAACCGATTGAAATTGGTGGCAGCGTCAACAAAATTGACGTAGTAGGAAAAACCCTGATGCGAAACAACCGGAGCTGGCCCCCAAATATCCGCGTATATTAATGCTAAAGGATCGTAAGTGGTTTTGCGAGATGGATAAGATTGTTAAAATCCCGTGCTGGAGGTCGTGGTGACGATGATGAGCGACGGGAATGACTCCGGCAAGAACTTTGCAGGAGATTGGCGTGATTGCGATTAGGGATTTTCGCCCAAGAAGATTGGGGAAAACACCTAACAGTAACGGATAGGAAGAAGGAGAAAGAAAGAGGGAAAAGAGGGAAAATTTAATTTGCGTTAATTACCAAAAATGTAATTAACTTGATGTAATTGATTGATTAACTTATTCATAATACATTATCTTATATACACAAATTAACAGTTAATTATTTTAACTAATTCTAAAACTTCTGGACTCGTGGGCTGGACTTCTATTTGATCCGAGTCCTGGTCCAACTTGTTAATTGTGTATTTTAAATGAATCTGCAAAAATACCCAAGAGTTATTAGTATTTACACATAGGTATTTTATTTTGATTTGTGATTTATATAAAAGTCCTTGGATTAATATAAAACTAAAATATTAAAACAATTGGAACTTTTATACTTAAGACCTCTGTAAAAACATTACAGAAGTATTTTAGAACCTTTTATTATTTGTATTATACTTTAGGTCCAACTAACGAATTAATTGGAACTTTTGTATTTTAAGTCCCTGTTGGTTAATACAAAACAGTTTATTCTGTTTTGTAGAAACCTTAGGACTTTTTATATTAGACTTAGGTCATAACTTAGTTTCTTAGGGTAAACTTCTATTTTACCCTAGATTTCAGCTGTATTTCTTATAAAGATAAAGCGTGTGATTTCCCGGCATGACAAGCATCACAAATTTTTGTAACAAGGTTCGAGTTTATTAATCCTTTATTTATTAATACAGACATTGACGTAGCATTTAGATGACCTAACCGTGAATGCCAAAGACTATGAGGGAGAGGAGAACAGACGAGAGCCGCGCCGGAACGGTTGACTTGTAAAGCTAGTTCGTAAACACCTCCATTTGCCTCCCCTTCCAGCATGACTTCATGTGTGACCCGATCCCGTGCCTGAACATTTTGTGACGTAATCACAAAATACAAGTTGTTATCAGCACAAAGACGATAAACAGATAAAAGATTTCTTGTGACAGAAGGGATTTACAATAAATCATTGAGTTCAAATGATTTATTTGAAGAATTACGAAAAGAACCCTGTCTGATTTATTTTATCGACAATGGACTACCGTCAGCCGTTAAAATGAAATCCTTACCAGAGAACGGACGAGGGTGCTGAATATTTCCAGGTCCAGAGGTAATGTGAGATGTCGCCCCGGAATCCGTATACCAGACCGAGGACTCTCCTGTTTTCAGTAAATTTACAGTATTGATCATAGGTGATGTGCGATTACTACCACTTGGTCTGGTTGAAGATAACTCACGTTTGTGTGTTGGTGGAAAACGATTAATATTTAATCGATTGTAACAATTTAAAGCTGAATGCCCTTTCCTAACACAAATTTGACATTTGAGCTCGCCGGATTTAGAATCGTGCTTGACCGTAACAGCCGCAACATTCACCATAGGGGTTGACAGTAAGGGATTAAGAGATGTCTCGTGTCGAAGACGCATCTCATGATCCATAAGAAGCTCACATAAAGAAGAAAAAGTCATACCATAAACATATCGGGTAGTTACAGAGGTCACGAATGAGTCATAATCGTCCCCCAGAACACCCAATGTAATTAGGTTAACTTATGAATCTTTTAAGGCTTCTCCGGTAAAGGCAAGAGCATCCTTTAGAAAAACAATCCTACTAATGAAATATTCCATCGACAGATTGCCTTTGCGGATGGTTTGTAACTGAAACCGGAGATGAAGCTGACGCGTCTGAGTTGACGACACATAAAGCTTCCGATGACATTGCCAGACACCTGCCGATGTGCGGTAAGAGACGACCTGAGGCAGAATAGCAGGGGAGATGCCGGTGAGAAGCCAACTCAGAATCAACTGATCCTGTTGACGCGCGACCGGAGTGGATAACTCTACCGAACCTTCGACATAAGGCATTAGTTCGTAGCCGCGCAACATGGCGGAGAACTGAGCTTCCCAAGAATAGTAGTTCTCCTCAAGAAGAACACACCGGGAGTGCTTCATGACGATCTTAGACGGTAGAGGCATTGAGGAGTCGTCAGCCATGGAAGAGACGACAGCAGCAACGGAAATCGTAGAAGAATGATCGATTAAAAAATCGAATGATACCATATAACAAAGTGGAAGAAGAATGACTTCGCCGGAGAGTAATTCCGGTGAGTTTGTATTCAATCAGCTGAAGAAGGTTGTATTATTACAAGTGGTTTTATAACCACTAAAATAACTACTATTGCCAAGATACTAAGATAACTACTATAACTAAGATAACTACTAAGAATTACAACTAATCTATACGTTGGTGATTAGTTGATGCACTAGCTCAACTTTAACCAACTGGTCCAACAGACTTAGGATCAAGTTAGGACAGCAATGAAGTTAGTTCAGCAGCGGAGTTAGGACAACAGCGGTGGATTGGTGGTACAACAAGAATAGAAATTAGGTTTAATTTTTAAGGTTTTATGTTTTTAATTAGAAATTTATATTTAGGATATAGATTTAATTTTATAATTTTAAATATAAATGTATTTATTTAATATATTGTATAAGGTTATTTATATAAATTATACAATATAATTTTTTTTGAGGGGTCTATATGCAATTTTCTCTAGATACGGGGATTATCCGGGGCGGGGATTTCGATCCCCATCCCCGTACTCGGAAATGACTGGGGATTTCGGTTGAGGATGGGGACGGAGAATCTCATCCCTAAACAAGGGTCTGTTTACAAATGTTTCAGGAAAACATTATTTGGACCTAAAGGTAATAAAAACAAATAAAAGGTTATCATAAAACCTTATGTAACTACGGGATGTTTCATAAATATTCAACTATTAAATAAGCTTTGGTACATAAAGATTATAAAATTAATATGAGGATTGTTGAGTAAATTACCCAAATACAAATCAGGTCAAATGAGGACCTGGTTATTTTTTCTAATCTTGTATGTATCTTTGCAGGAATGTTACTAACCGAAATAACCGTTGAAGAACTGGACCTATGGACCAATGCCAGATGAGTCCAGCCCAAATACAAAGTATTTTAGTTAAATCAGTTACCAAATAAATGTAAAGATTAATATCTAATCTATGTATATATAACAATGGATTAACGTTATTTAATTAATCATTTAATCGAATACAGTTAATCATTCACGATTAACTAAAATCCTTCTTCCAAGTTAAACTTCCTCTCTCACACTCGTTAGCGATAGTTTTTACTGCTAAACGTCCCTTCTCCGGTGGACGGAAAACCCTAGTCACGTCTTCGGTCATCTCACACATCCGCGACCCTCCCGAACATAGGCATACTCTCGGCAATAAGAAAATAATACCCAACAAGACAATAAGGACTTCTTATTGTTATTTGAGGTGTTTTAGATCTTTTTTTAACATCTATTCATTTTTTTAAATAGAATTATACTTGTTTAAATTTTCAATTTTTCATATCAAGCCGATATTTATTTGAGATTTTTTTAAACCTTCCGTTCTAAATTTATCATTTTATTTTTGGCACCTTTTATATAATTATAGACTTGTCTATGTATCTAATCTTTGGCTACGTTAGCTCTCTAATAATCAAAATTATTTTCATTTTTTTTAGTCTTTTGATTTGTTGATCTAAATATGATAGTGTAAATGTAACCTGGCAAATGACGCATCAATTATTATTCCCTTTTACACACATATCTATTTAATATTGTAAAAATAGATATACACCTCAAAACAATCCCAACCGAAATTTTATTTTTAGACTAAAATAGTATCCATTAAGCCAACCTGCTTTTAAATACTTAGATCCTTCCTTTTCCATCTTCTAAATCTCTCATCCTCTCCATTCCTCTCCTCTCCATCCTCACTTTTATCCAATTTCTTCCCGACCTTCGACACAGGCATGAACAACGGTTGGATTCCTTCGACTCCATTTTATGATTGGGTTCACGAAAATATGCAGGAGACCGATTGGGTTTCTCTGACTCCATCACCTGACGTAAATGAGCAACAAAACAACAGATTGGTTCACAAAAATGTGCAAGAGACCGTTCGGGTTCCTCCGACTCCATTACCTGACTTAAATGAGCAACAAAACAACAGATGTGTTCACGAAAATGTGCAGAAGACCGGTCGGGTTCCTCTGACTCCATTACCTGAATTAAATGAGCAACAAAACAAAAGATGGGTTCGCGAAAATGTGCGAGAGACCGGTCGGGTTCCTCCAAATCCATTACCCGACTTAAATGAGCAACAAAACAACAGATGGGTTCACGAAAATATGCAGGAGATCGGTCGGGTTCCTCCAAATCCATTCCCTGACTTAAATGAGCAACAAAACAACAGATGTGTTCACGAAAATGTGCAGAAGACCGGTCGGGTTCCTCCGACTCCATTACCTGAATTAAATGATCAACAAAACAACAGATGGGTTCACGAAAATGTGCGGGAGACTAGTCGGGTTCTTCCAACTCCATTACCTGACTTAAATGAGCAACAAAACAACGGATGGTTTCACGAAAATGTGCGGGAGACCAGTCGGGTTCCTCCGACTCCATTACCTGACTTAAATGAGCAACAAAACAACGGATGGGTTCACGAAAATGTGCGGGAGACCGGTCGGGTTCCTCCGATTCCATTACCTGATTTGGCTTACTTAAATGAGCAACAAAACAACAGATGGATTTCATTTCATGATCATGTTTATGAAAATAGGCAGCATAACAGCCCGGTTGTAGCAACGAGAAAGGTATTAATTACTTTTCATTTTACGTTTTTTCAATCTTTTATAGATGAATTTATTATCAATCGTGATTCAATACTACATCGAATATAACCACGAAAACGGTATACAATAACAAAACAAAGAGAAAAATGGGCGCATGAAGAAAAAGAAAGATTCGTCGAAGGTGTAAGACGTTACGGACGATCGTGGAGTAAAATAAGTGGTAAATTAAATCTTTTGATGTTAATGTTAATCCAATTAGATAAATTATTGTCTTTAATAAAATTAATGATTGACAATTTTTTTTATAAATCACCACGTAAATATTAATTCATGCATAATCATTATACTTCACTGTAAATAATAAGTATACCAAATTTTCATGTATCAGAAGTAAGTTAAATCTATCGATATTAATGTTAATCTATAATAGATATATGGAATAGTATACTCTTCAATAAATAATAAAAAAAACAAATTCAAATGTACGTATAATCTGTGAAGATAAATTATTTTTCATACAGAACATGTAGGAACAAAGACTATATTTCAAATACGAAGTCATGCTCAAAAATCTTTCTCAAAGGTAAATGTTCATTTTATAATTAAATAAATAAAATAAATTTATCTATAATTAAATAACAACAACTTTAAAATGTAGATCATAAATCAATCGAAAGAAAGTAACAATCCAAATGAATTGAAGATAGACGAGATTCCACCACCTCGACCGAAGAGAAGATGTTTACACCAAGGATCAACATCAACGGTAAAATCATCATTAGTTAATGTCAATTCATTCACCAATCTACAAACAGAAAAGAGTAATTTGAAAAAAATTATTTTATTTTCAAACTATATTTGAATATAAAAAATTGGATAATTTTTTTTGTAAACTTCAGGAGGAAAGCAAATCTATACGACTGTTTGGAAAATCTATCAAATCGATTAGAAGAGCAATGAAGAGACAAACAACAAAAGGTAAAAAAAATTATAAAATACATTTTTAAAAATTTTATTTGTTTTTATTATCAATATTATCGTAATAAAAATAATAATATTTAAAGATTAAACATATGGTTTGGAATCGAAATATACAATCAAAAAATCTCACAGTTTATTTATTATTTCGTCAAAAACATATGCGAAAAACCGTACACGATAACAAAACAACAAGAGAGATGAACAAAGGAAGAACAACAAAGATTTGTCGAAACGGTCAGGCTTTACGGACGACCATGCATGGTGTAGATATTAATTTATAATCATTATACTTTATCTGTAATAAATCATTAAAGTATAACAAATTCTCATATATCAGAGGTAAGTTAAATCTATCAATGTTAATGTTAATCTGTACGTAATAGATGCATGGAATGTTCTGAAATAAATCATGAAAGAAGACGAATTCAAATGTATGATCTATAATAACAAATTATTTTTTCATACAGAATATGTAAAACCAAGAAAATAGTTCAAATACGAAGTCACGTTAAAAAATTCTTATTAAATATAATGTCAATGTTCATTGATCGTTTGATAAATAAAATAAAAAGTAGATCTATGTATGATTAAATAATAACAGTTTTAAAATGTAGATAATAAATCAATCAGGAGAAAGTAACAAGCCAGGTGATTTGAAAATGTTCGAGTTCTCACCCTCTCGTCTGAAAAAAAAATGTCAACATCAACGATAACATCATCGTCGATTACTGACAATTTATTCACCGATCTACAAATAAAAACAACGAATTCTAGGGTTGACCATCCTCTGTTTCTGTAGTTGTTCTTTCAGTTGTGCACAATGTGTCTCTTTTTGATTCGATTTTACTTTCACCTACTTCGATTTCAGCTTTTTCTCAACTAATTTTGCCTTGGAAGTCGAGTTTCTTTCCTTGGTTGCTCATTCTTTTATATAATGTCGCACTCTCTCACCTTCGAATAAAATTTCTAGAACAATGTTCTTTCAGCCTCCCTCATCCAAACCTCTCTGAAAACGATGTTGATCAAGGACTCCATTTTTTTCAATGAGTTGAAATAATGGAAATACCTACTATGTGCAGCCCAGCGTAGTCCCCAAATGTACTGTGAATTAGGGTCGGACATTCCTGTGGACATTTTATCAACCATCTGTCATTACCAAATATCCTATCTAATTTTTATCAACCACATGATTCTCCCCGTACCCATTCATCCAAGTGAATCCCCCCAACGGATTCCAGTTCTACATCATTGTCGTGTTGAACTCTCCAACTTTCACCTAATTGAAACCCCCTCTACCTTCCCTCTCACTAGGCTCTCTAATTTCATTATAATCACTTCCTAATATCCAGTTTGTCTCCTTCGATGTATTTTCTAATCTACTGAATTTTTTTCCAAAGAAATCTTCTCTTAATCGTCGTACTCTCCCCATAGATTGTTGTGAGGTCGAATCCGTACCTTCCCTTACTGTCGAAAATCCAATGGAGCTCCCAACAAGGCAACTAGGATTTCTTATCGTTATTTGTTATATCCCCTCTATAATATTGCCAATTGTGTATTCATCATTTTGTGTTGATCGAGCTCGAGATAAAGGTCCTTAATTGTTCTCGTTCGTTGTTACAAAAGTTGTACATAGGAATTTTGAAAAGCTACAGGTAAAGAATATATTTATTGTCGTCTCGTTGATTTGGACGCATAGGAGGCACATGTCTGGGAATGTGAGTCCCCAAAGCCTGATTGCATTGCCTGTATCTCCGATACTAGTTGGTTCGGGACCGTCGTTGGACGTATAGTGGTCATGATGTTGGTTGTTGTGGTGATACGATCTCTAATCAATTCATAAATCATACATAATTTTTAGGGTTTTTAGAGTTATGTGTACGATTAATTCGACATTGAAATTGAATCAGACACAAATCAACTTTTACAATTGGATAATTGTTATATTAACAACCTATTTAAGCCTATTAGACTTACTCAAGCCAATCAAGCTTCAAGTTGGGTCAAGCCTATTAGACTTCAAGCTTAGGCTTACTTGCTAATAATTTTTTTTTTATAACAGATGGTACTTTTCTACAGATGTAAAGTTGTCAATCTTCGGATGATATATCAGAATTACATAATATATCATCGGATAAATAATTAAAGATTCAAACCTTGAACCACAGAAATTTTAATAATTCATGAAACCAATGAGCAATCTTACTTTTCTATGTGAATTGACCTAGATAAATTAATGAGCTAAACCAAACTTGGCTTGACCCAGCTGAAACTAATTTGCATTCCCAGTCCTGTGAAATCTATCTCACAAATGGAAAGTGAAGTAAAGATATCAAAACAGACACAAAATAAAAAGGAAAAAATAAAATAAAATAAGAACACAGCTGTTTCCACTGCAGCATAACTCAGATACATCATCAAACCAGCCTATCTGGCTAGGTGGGTTCCTACAACCGCAATCCAACGGTGAGATTTCGTCCAGGTGGATAAAGCTGCGGCCATGTGGATTCCCCATCTTGCACTCTCGTTTTCTTCATTTTAAAAACTCCAATTAAATCCCAGCAATTCGTTTTAAAACCTCCTAAAAAGGACTTCCTCAGACGACACAGAAGACCAAGAGAGAGTATCTCCGCAGCTACGTTTTTTCTAGGGTTTGCAAGGTGATTTTTTCCGATTCATTTCTCCAGATCTGTGCCTCATCTGTCCTGATCTAGTTCACACACTCTGGATCTGTGATTATTTTCCGCACTGTTTGATGTTTATACTCACTTCGTTTACTTCGAACGCATCGACTGTTTTTTTTTCCCGATTTGATCACTTCTTTCTGTAGTTTTTGTGTGGTTTTTGGATGTATAGATCTGAGTTCGTCTGTTGTTGATCGATCGCGTATTGCGTTTTTTCTCGAGGGAAAAGAAATCTTTTTGTCAGTAGTGTTTTTGAATGATCAGGAGGTTGTTTGGGATCCGTTAGCAGGATCCTTTGTTTATTTTGTAGATCTGTCATTTGTTTGAAGTGATTTTGAGAATCTTTGTGAAATCTCGTTCGGTTATTTTTATTTTTAATCGATTGGATGGATGGTTTTTATTGTAGTTTCTTGATTTATTTTATTATCCCTCTTTGATTTTGGTTATTGTGGTTCAGTGGTTAATTATTACATGGTTGAAATTTTGAGTTTGAATAATTATACCTTGAACTTGTCTCTTTCTGTCAACAGAGATTAGAAGATGGCCGACGGTGAAGACATTCAGCCTCTGGTTTGTGATAATGGAACTGGAATGGTCAAGGTATGAACATGATTTTTTTGTTGAAAAAAATAATTGAAAATTGTTCTTATGTGTTTAAAAGTTTGACCATCTTTTTTTTTTCCTTTTTTCAGGCAGGGTTTGCTGGAGATGATGCTCCAAGGGCTGTCTTCCCTAGCATAGTTGGTCGTCCAAGGCATACTGGTGTCATGGTTGGTATGGGTCAAAAAGATGCTTATGTTGGTGATGAGGCTCAATCCAAAAGAGGTATCTTGACATTAAAATACCCAATTGAACATGGTATTGTTAGCAACTGGGATGATATGGAAAAGATCTGGCATCACACGTTCTATAATGAATTGCGTGTGGCACCTGAAGAACATCCAGTTCTACTTACTGAAGCACCACTTAATCCCAAAGCCAATCGTGAGAAAATGACTCAAATTATGTTTGAAACATTTAACACGCCTGCTATGTATGTTGCTATCCAGGCCGTTCTATCTCTTTATGCCAGTGGAAGGACAACAGGTATTCAAAACTTATACACAACACTTTTTTCCACTTTGAATTGCTGTTTCCAACAATAGTGCATAAATGATGTTGATGTGTGTTTATTTTGAATCCATTCTCCAATCTGCATTTTCATAAATGATATTTCTTGATTTGATCGAAAAATATAATAAGTTATTAATCGTCGATCTATATTTGTTTATGATGTCATATTAAAGTATTCATATATTTGTTCTTAAACAATGTGTGTTCTAAACAGTATTACTATCGTAAGATTACTGTAATTATGATGAACATTAAATCACATACCTTAAATAAATACTCTTGAATCTTAAGGATATGGATCTATTGTTAAGTAATTTATTAATGCTGGATATTATATTTTTTGTAGGTATCGTCCTTGATTCAGGTGATGGTGTGAGCCACACAGTCCCCATCTATGAAGGATATGCTCTTCCACATGCAATCCTCCGTCTTGACCTTGCAGGACGTGACCTGACAGACTCCCTCATGAAAATTTTAACGGAGCGTGGTTACACGTTCACCACCACAGCCGAGCGTGAGATTGTCAGGGACATGAAAGAGAAACTTGCTTATATTGCGCTTGACTACGAGCAAGAGCTTGAGACGTCCAAAACAAGTTCTTCGGTTGAGAAAACCTATGAGCTACCCGACGGTCAAGTCATTACCATTGGTGCTGAGCGTTTCAGATGTCCTGAGGTTCTCTTCCAGCCTTCAATGATTGGAATGGAATCCGCCGGAATTCATGAAACTACATACAATTCAATCATGAAGTGTGATGTTGATATCAGAAAAGACTTGTATGGAAACATTGTTCTTAGTGGTGGGTCGACCATGTTTCCTGGAATTGCAGATAGGATGAGCAAGGAGATAACTGCACTTGCACCGAGCAGCATGAAGATCAAGGTTGTTGCTCCTCCCGAGCGAAAGTACAGTGTTTGGATCGGGGGATCTATATTAGCCTCTCTAAGTACATTCCAACAGGTGAGTTTTTTACCATACCCTAAAACTAGAAGTGTTCCTCTCTTTTCTGATATTTTAATTTGTTTGATGATGGCATGCAGATGTGGATTGCAAAGGCAGAGTATGATGAATCTGGTCCAGGGATCGTCCACAGGAAATGCTTCTAGAAAAGTCATCTGTGAGTAGTACCAAGAAAACGTGTGTGGATTGAATATTTTCTCTAGTGCTACTACAAGTACTGCTACTACTACATGAACTGTCATCTCAAAGGCTTTGTTTGATCTGATGCTGTGTCATTGTATTCCTTTCATCTAGTTTGGTCAGTGAGTGAAGGTTTAATTATTTTTTAACTCTAAATATCTCTGTAGCTTTCATTCTCATATTTGTTGTCCAGCATGAAAAACTTGTAATATCTGGCAGATTCTCTCTATAACTAGTAGTGTTTTTTCCTTGTCTTATTATCAGTTTCTGTTTTCATTCTCATCAATCTACCTCATTATTATCATGAACAATTCAATAAAAAGTAATAAAATAGAAATCTTGTTTTCCAGTTTTTTTTTTAGTATGAGGTATTTTAGATCTTTTTTTTACATCTATTATTTTGTGATAAATAGATTTTTGTAAACCTTCCGTTGTCAATTTATCATCTTAATTTTGATACCTTCTATATTATTATGTACTTGTCTTAGTTGTCTATGTATCTAATCTTTGGCCACGGTAGCTTTCAAATAATCAAAGCTATCAAAATATAGCGTAAATATAACATCGAGCAAATGACAACAACTATTATTCCCCTTTCGTATATATCCTTTTAATATTACAAAAATAGATATACATCTCAAAACAATCTCAACCTGAATTTTAATTTTACACTAATATGGCACATCCAATTCCTTGAAATTTCTTCCCGACCTCCGACACAACAAGCATGAACAACGTTTGGGTTCACGAAAATGTACAAAAGACCGGTTGGGTTTCTCCGATTCCATCACCTGACTTATATGAGCAACAAAACAACAAATGGGTTTACGAAAATGTGCAGGAGACCGGTCGAGTTCCTCCGACTCCATTACCTGAATTAAATGATCAACAAAACAACAAATGGGTTCATGAAAATATACGGGAGACCGGTCGGGTTCCTCCGCTCCATTACCTGACTTAAATGAGCAACAAAATAACAGATGAGTTCACGAAAATGTACAGGAGACCGATCAGGTTCCTCTGACTCCATTACCTGATTTGACTTACTTAAATGAGCAACAAAACAACAGATGAATTTCATTTCATGATCATGATTATTAATTAATTTTCATTTTACGTTTTTTCAATCTTTTATAGATAAATTTATTATCAACCGTGATTTAATACTTCATCGAATATAACCACGAAAACTGTACACAATAACAAAACAAAGAGAAAAATGAGCGTATGAAGAACATGAAAGATTCGTCAAAGGAGTAAGACTTTACGGACTGGAGTAAAATAAGTGGTAAATTAAATCTTTTGATGTTAATGTTGATCCAGTTAGATAAATTATTATCTTTAAATCTTTAATAAAATTAATGATTGACAATTTTTTAAAAAAATCACCACGTAAATATTAATTCATAATCATTATACTTCACTGTAAATAATCATTGAAGTATAACAAATTCTCATGTATCAAAGGTAAGTTAAATCTATCGATATTAATGTTAATCTATAATAAATATATGGAATAGTATACTCTTCAATAAATAATAATAAAAACAAATTTAAATGTATAATCTGTAAAGATAAATTATTTTTCATACAGAACATGTAGGAACAAAGACTATAATTCAAATACGAAATCATGCTTAAAAATTCTTCTCAAAGGTAAATGTTAATGTTCATTTGATAAATAAAATAATAAATAAATTTATGTATAATTAAATAACACAACAACTTTAAAATGTAGATCATAAATCAATAGGAAGAAAGTAACAATCCAAATAAATTGAAAAAAGACAAGATCCACCTCGACCTTAGAGAAAATGTTTACATCAAGGATCAACATCAACCATATTTTCATCATTAGTCAATGTCGATTCATTCACCAATCTACAAACAGAAACGACGAATTCAAGAGTAATTTGAAAAAAAATATTTTATTTCCAAAATATATTTAAATATACTAAATTTGATTAATTATTCTTGTTGTAAACTTCAGGAAGAAAGCAAATATATATGACTGTTTGGAAAAAATATCAAAATCGATTAAAAAAATACAAAAAATATCAGTTGAAAACCCCTCATTTGGGTTCTCACATGAGAATCTTATCTGGTCCGTCCATTCCTCTTTGACAAATCCAGACCACTCATTTTAAACTTTCTCCAACCGCTTGCACCCTCTCTCTCCTCTTGTACCCTTACTTGATTAAATTTTATTTTTTTATCCACTCTCACTCTCTCTCTCCATACGTGACTTTGTCAGATTAAAAATTTTTCCCCTTCCTTCACTCTCTCTCCGTCCGTAACATATGTCAGAATGTAATTTTGTTTTTGTTTTTTTTTATATCTTTTCTCTCTTACTGTCTTTTTGTAGCTTTGTTTTCTTTTTTCTCATCTTATCTCTCACAATATCTCTTTCTTACCACTTACCTTTGATTTGTCATTCTACTTCCCTACCACTATTTCTTTTTCACTGTACGTTTTTTTTTACTTCTGCTATGATGTTTTGTCATTTTCCTCTATCCCTTCTAATACATCCTTTCTCTCTTTTGTTCTTCCATTACTCGCTGATGTATCTATATGATTTGATTATGCACTGCTATATAAATGTTTTCTTCTGCTAATATAAGTCTTTTCACGTAAAAGTCATATTTCCTCCTCTCTCTCTTATTCTCTGCCAAGACAATTCTCACACTCTCTCTCCCTACTTCCAATTCTGTATTTCTGCTAATACGAGTACTTAAACGAATAATTCATTCATCCATTACGCTATTATCTATTGCACCTCTGCTATTACGAGTACTTGTACGAATAATTCATTCATTCACTACGCTACTATCTAGTGTATTTCTGCTAATACGAGTACTTACACGAATAATTGATTCGCCCACTACGTTACTATCTAATGTATTTATGCTAATATGAGTATTTAGACGAACAATTCATTCATCCATTACGCTATTATCTATTGTACCTCTGCTATTACGAGTACTTGTACGAACAATTCATTCATTCACTACGCTACTATCTAGTGTACTTCTGCTAATACGAGTACTTACACGAACAATTGATTCGTCCACTACGTTACTATCTAATGTATTTCCCCTAATACAAGTATTTAGACGAACAATTCATTCATTCATTACGCTATTATCTATTGTACGTACATCTGCTATTACGAGTACTTGTACGAACAACGAACAATTCATTCACCGACTACGCTATTATATAGTGTACTTCTACTAATATTAGTACTTATACGAACAATTAATTCACTGACTATGCTACTATCCAGTGTACTTATGCTATTATGAGTACTTTGACGAATAATTCATTCACTCATTGCGCTACTATCTAGTGAACCTCTGCTATTATGAGTACTTAGACGAACAATTTATTCACCGACTAGGCTACTATCCAGTGTACTTATGCTATTATGAGTACTTTGACGAATAATTCATTCACCCACTACGCTACTATCTAGTGAACCTCTGCTATTATGAGTACTTAGACGAACAATTTATTCACCGACTAGGCTACTATCTAGCATACTTCTGCGAATACGAGTAATTAGACGAAAAATTCATTCACCCACTACGCTATTATCTATTGTACTTCTGCTAATACGGGTTTTTAATCGAACAATTCATTCATCTATTACGCTATTATCTAGAGTACTTCTGCTATTATGAATACTTGAACGAATAATTTATTTACCAACTACGTACACTACTATGTAATGTACTTCTGCTAATACGAGTACTTAGACGAATAATTCATTTATCCACTACGTTACAATCTAGTGTACCTCTGCTACTATGCATACTTGACCGAATAATTTATTCACCGGCTACGTTACTATCTAGTGTACTTATGTTATTATGAATACTTGAACGAATAATTCATTCACCAACTACACTACTATCTAGTGTACTTCTGTTAATATGATTGTTTACACGAAAAATTGTTTCACCGACTACGCTAATAACAAGTGTACTTCTCCTATTATGAGTACTTAGACGAACAATTCATTCACCGACTACATTACTATCTAGTGTACTTCTGTTATTATGTGTACTTGTACGAATAATTCATTCACTCATTGCGTTACTATATAGTGTACCTCTGTTATTATGAATACTTAGACGAATAATCTATTCACTGACTACATTACTATTTAATGTACTTCTGCTAATACGAGTACTTAGACGAACAATTGATTCGCCCACTGCGTTACTATGTAGTGTATTTATGCTATTATGATTATTTACACGAACAATTCATTCACCCATTACGCTACTATCTAGCTAGTGTACTTCTCCACTAATATTAGTATTTATACGAACAATTAAGTCACGAACTATGCTATTATCCAGTGTACTTATGCTATTATGAGTACTTTGACGAACAATTCATTCACTCATTGCACTACTATCTAGTGAACCTCTGGTAGAGTGTAATAATTATTTTTTAACTTAATTTGAGTTTAGACTTAAAAGTGCTTGGTTGCAAAACATCACAACTAATGGAAAACAGGGTAATATTCTCTAATAATGCTCTCTTAGTACGTATTAGAAGCCAACTAGTTGTGTATAATTTGTGTACGCTTGTGACCGCAAGCCAATCGGTGCTTGAGTCGCTATATCAGGAAGATTGAATGCATCTATGAGTGCTTTTGCAACACCCCTCTTTTCAAAACAAAGATACTCGGTGAGTTTGTGGATTGCCTGTGATCGAGTAGCATAACCAAAATATGTTTTAGAATCATCAAAAAGCCCAAAATTGAATCATTATTACGATCATACAGATTACAGAGGGTGATATTCGTATAACTGATAAAATGCTAAATTTGCTTTATTTGGAGCGAGACCGTCTCCGCCGTGTCCACCTTCACGAAGAGAGATGGGATTGATGAGACGGAAGAGGAAGAAAACTCCAGTTTCTTCAACCGGATGGAGAGACGAAGGATGGTATCATCATCCGCTTTCAAAATAAGTCCACCTTCATGAAGAGAGATGGGGTTGATGAGACGGAAGTGGAGGAAATTAAACTCCAGTTTCTTCAACCGGATGAAGAGACGGAGGGTGGTATCATCAATCGCTTTAAGAAGAAGCTGTTCGACGGAGGACAGCTAACACCCACCACCTCCGTCTCGTCGCGTACTCTCACACTCTCCGACGAAATACCCGACAATATCAAAGCTCCGAGAAGAAACAGTACCGAAGGTGGTGATGACACTATCAAAGCCGGTGGTGCCGGAAGAAGTAACATAGTCAACGGAAGTGGTGAAAAGACGTTCAAGCCCGTTGGGTACCACCGATGTAGCTGAGAACATATCACTAATGAGAAGGGTACCGGGGGACGAATCGATTGAAAAAAATAATGGATTTTTATTCTTTAGTGCAGTGACGTACCGGGGTTTTTGAAAACGACCGGAGAAACTGCAGGAGGACGGTAGGAACGTACCGGGGGTTCTTGGAATGACGAGATGCACATAAGCAGAAGAAATGGACGGAAGCTCGATCGGAGGACAGTAGGCGGGGGTTTTGGGAGGGAAGAAACGGAGACGATGGGTTTGGAATTTGTTTTGAAAAAAAATTAAAATTTGCTTTGATGATAGTACAACTACTAGCTACTGCATTATCTATAAGGCTACTTAAGATACTGCTTCAATGTCAGTAGGCTATTTTCCAATTTTTTTTTATCTTACAGGTAACACCTTCAACAGGTTTCTATCAAAAAAAATCGACGGACGGACGTGATAGAAGAGTACCTGATATGGACCCATATTGAAGAGACAAACAATTGGAATTTTCAGATAAGCTCCGGCATGGCTAAGCACAAAACCGCTCACCTGAGCCGTCCGATCTTTCCATTCCGCATCACACTGTCTGTCCTTTTATTATTTTTTTATTCAATTTGTGTATAGATTTTCATGAAACCTCTTACAATTTATACCTCCCTAGTCTCTATTAGCAACATTTACCTTTCTACTTTTACCTATATCTTTACACCCCTATCTTTTTTCTACCTTCACACAATCTCTTTTCTTTTTTTTTTTCCCTGAAGTTCACCAAAAGTCTTCTCACCATCGGTAATTCATTTAACGCATTGTTAGATTTTTTTTTGTTTGTCATTTATCTTTTTTTCCTTTAGCTATATATCTTACACCCCTATCTTTTTTTACCTTTACACGCAATCTCTTTTTTTTTCTTTTTTCTCAAGTTCACCAGAAGTCTTTTCACCATCGGAAATTCATTTAACCCTCCTAGATTTTTTTTGTTTGTCACTTATCTTTTATTCATCAAATTTTCATTATTTTTGTATTTCATATTTTTAACTTCAATTTTTTTTTATGTTATTTTTTTTTATTCCCATATTTTTATCTCATATTATCATCAATTTTGTTTCAACTATAAAAATATAATTCATGTAACGTTAAACCAACTTTTGTAATTGTATACTAATTATCATCTATTTCTTTTGAAGTTCTTTAATAAATTCTTATATATATCTTTTTTCTATCGTTGTTTTTCTTCGAATGACCATTACATTTTCAAAACACATGAATTTTAAATTAACCTACCAAAACTTTAGAACAACCATTATAGTTTCAAAAACAAATATTTTCAAACATTATTCCAACAAAACACTTATTTTTGTTTATCAGAATGTGAATTTGATTTGGGTTTCCTACTAGAGTTTGGATAATCGGAACATTTCAATTTGCAAATTAAAAATCAAGCCAAGAAAAATTAAATAATGGACAAAAGCAGAAAAGAAAACAGAAAAAAAATTGTTGTGCGTGGTCGAATCCGTATTTGCTGGTAGTCGAATTACAATCAAACATATCTAATATCCTTCAATTTCAAAATTCAAATACAAAATATATATAATATATCTAACATCTCAACTAAAAAAATAGACAGAAAACCATAAATTACTCATAGATTTATCCCAATATTCAATAAAAAAAAGGAAAATAAAATCGAAGGATCAGACGTCTGGCTTGGAATCCGTAAACGGAAACAAAAAATCGCACAGTTTGTTCATTGTCGATCATTTGGGGAAAGGATCATCATATCCATCGATTTCAAAATTCAAATCCAAATTATCTATAATTATACAATATATATAATATCTCAATTTAAAAAATAGAAAGAAAACCCTAAATTACACATAGATTTATCCCGATATTGGATAAAAAGAGGAAAATAAAATCGAAAATCGAAGGATCAGACATCTGGCTTGGAATCCGTAAACGGAAACAAAAAGTCGCACAGTTTGTTCATTGTCGATCATTTGGGGAAAGGATCATCATATCCATCGATTTCAACAAAATATCTCCAAACCAACCATTAACCACTTAGCAAGAGGATTAAAAAGATGAAAGTAAGATTGGAATGGAGGGAGTTACAAAAAAATCATCTCTATTGCGTCGGCTCATACACGACAGCCATTGGAAAACTTCCGACTGGCGGTAATCAGTTTAATCGACGCTAGAAACTAGAAAAACATGGAAAAACCATACAGAAAACTCGAAGAAGAAAGATACAGTGATGATCGAGATGAGTTTAATTCACCGTTGAGGTCGTATTTATAACTACGATTGATGAAGAGTTGCCGTCGGGAGAAGAAACCCTAAAAAAGGCTAAAGTTTTGACGGTTCAGATTTGACAAGACAGATTTAACGGTAGAGATAGCATAAAGCCCATCCCAAATGAATGAGTACTAAATTCATGGCCCATGAGCCCATCGGCCATCGTCGTGTTTTTGCCTCCATATTGTTTTGATTTTCAATTTTGAATGTTGATGTGACTTCTCATTTGTATTTTCACTCATGGTTCTCGCTGCCGATCTGATTCACTCCTCGTCGGAGGTGGAAGTCTTTCTCTCCAGCAACCGTGTCGACGTTCCATCGTGATTATTCTATTGTGCCCTTTACAATCAAGGGTCCAGTGGTCGCCGAACGTGGTTTCATTTGGTCATTGATGATCGATATCGCAGCGAGGTAGGTGCTGTAACGATTGCGCTAGATCGGAACACAACGACAGCTCAACTACGGATTGACTTGGAAGAGATTGCTCCGACCAACATCGAAGTAAAGGTCCTGAAAGGAAGTGGAGCGGATAATCCCCCGGCTCCGATCTGTCTTAAACTGTTTTTCCGATGATTTCCCACATTCATTTCCGATGATTCCATTCATCCAACGACGACTTGCGCCTGCGATCTCGGTGGTTCACGTTACAGGTGCAACCTAGTTGGATTGTTACACATATTCTTACATATAGTCCTTTCTCCTTAAATGTGTAGAATGCTTACACATAGTACTCGCTGCTTTCTCTATAATCTCTGTACTCCAAAATTAAGTTTGTATATCGGATATGTAAGTATCCGAATTTGAATAATTATCCGAATATCTGAATCCGACTTAATAAAATCCGAAATTTTTAAACGAATTCAGATTTTAACGATGAATTTTTCGAATATCCGAATCAGACCGAATAAAATTTGAATTTCGATTCAGGTATCCGAATCTGAAACCGAAATCTGAATCCGGATAATTATATTCGAATGCGGATTTATTTGAATACGGATTTCGATATACCATTTACAGATTTCAAGTCATAAAAATGCAGCCAGATCGGTATGTCCACTAGGGCTGTACCAGCCAAATCCAATCTAAGTTCTCATGGCATCACCAGTATGACCTCAGCTTCGTGCCGTCCCCACTAACATTTTGTGACTCTATAGTAATCAGACCTTGCCTGCATGGATAACTTTGCTATCGATCTCATCCTGTCAATATCTTTTTTTGATACAGGTTTACCAAACTGTTGGTGTGTGAGCTTGTCGGTGCAAGCTCACAACCACAACTCTCTCAAGTGTTCAGTCTCTAGAATTGTCAACCTCTTCCCCTAGTGGACCAGGAGAGGTATTTATAGTTCTCTGCTTGTTTTTGGGTCTCGTGGGCTCGCCGGCCCATTTGTTTCCCTTGCCCGGGCCCTTAAGGCGGCTAGTTCGGTCGGTCCATGGTATCAACAGTACTCCCCCTTTCCCCGTGGGGCCGGGGGTCGTCCGTACCTGACCTTCAACCTTCCCTCTTTACTCGTCTTAATGACGCCTCGAGTTTCGAGTTGTTCCCCTTCGTTTCCTTCTTGTAAATAGGGTGTCTGTTGTTTGGATTCCTCATTCCTCCCTTTTTTCGCGATGAGCATCCAGGATGTCCACGAGGAGTACGGCCGTGAGGTGCAGCTTCAGCATGCCGCGTGGGCCTTGTGCTTGCTGATGCCCTCTGGCCTCCCCAACCATGTAGTCGTGGTGGAGACTCAGAGCCTCAACAATGTGATGATAGATATCCACCGCCGTCTCTCCCAGTACCGCCGCTCTGATATCCTCGCGAGCCTGTACGCCAGCGATGTCCCCGATGCCGCTCTTGCAGTTACATCGAGCGCCCCGGCCCCGGTCCTTGCATGCCGCTCCGGTCGTGGTTCCTGGGCCCGCTCCTGATGAGGCTACTGGCCACCGTCGTCGGTCATCGCAGCTCCCGTGGGTCCTCATCCCTCCCGGCTAATGACCTACGTCATTTCCTGTTGGGGTCCCCGAAGTCGGGTCGTTAGGCCCGCCCCGACGCGATCCGCGCCCACTCCCGCGCCTCTTCGGCTGATGGGGTCGCCTTCGGGTGATGCGCTTCTTCCGTTATCTCGGCTGGGCGCGGCGCCCGAGATGCCCTGACGCTCTTTGCCTTTATGCTTTTTCTTTGTCGCACTTGTAACTTGTTGTTTTTTGTTGTTGTTGTTGTTGTTTTCGACCTTCGTCGTACTCTTGGTCGTTGTAACCTTTGTGTTTGTTAGTACAACGTTGCATTTCCCGTTTTTGTTGTATTGGCGTTTTGATTTCGCATTTGCGCGTTGGTGCAGTTTTGCGCTATTCGGCGTCCACTGTTGACGTCGCCCGGGCCCTTATCGAGCTTCGCCCACCCCTCAATTCTCTAACGGTTCCTCCGCTCTCCTCTCGTTGCTAGGGTCAACCTTCTCCTCAGCCCTCTCCTTCGTCGGCGTCCCTCGTTCGTTCCTCTTTCTACCCCGTCCCGGGGGCTCCCGCATACTATTCGGTTTCGCTCAACACGCTGATCGGCCCTCATTTGTTGACGCCCCCGGCTCGTCTAACTTGCTTCGTTCGGTCGTTGGTGCCGTCTTTCATTCTGTTCCCCGACGACTTGGGCCGTGGGCTCCCTCAAAGACTTTTTTGCCCGTCTCGACCCATTAGTTACAGGTATCCGTGACGCCTCGTCTTCTGTGCCCAAACCTCTATATAATCTCCTTCTCCGCTCTCCCCGCTCATTCTTCACTCCCGCTTTCACTCTCGCTCTCTTCCGCTCTCACTCGCTCTCCTTTCTCCTCTCAGGTTTCTTATGGCCATTGCTCCTACGTCCAATGCTAGCTCCACCGCAGATCCTACAATTGCACGCTTCTTTGATGAGCTGGACAACAAGAATCCGCTGTCCACTGCCAACATCGATGCGATCCGCGACGCCCTTGATAAAATGGGTCAGGGTGGTCTTGACTTCACACAGGCCGGGAAACGGCTCGCCTCTCGTCCGAGCGGACATGGTCGCCTTATACACCAATTATGCCGACTTTGGCTTGACGCTTCCCCTCCCCCCCTTCTTGGAGGAGGTGTTGCGCTTCTGTGTCATCTCATTCTCCCAGATTCCTCCGGCCACCCTCGACCGCTTGCTAACCTTCTCGCTACTCTGCCGCCGATCTGGCGTTGAGGCTTCTTTGTCCGTGTTTCTTGTCTGGTTTTCGATGACGGCGATGTCGTCGGACCCTCGCCGTCTGTTGATCGCACAATGGGGGGGGGGGGTACGCTTTATTCGATCAACTGCCCGACCGATCTCATAACTGGCGCGATCGGTTCTTCTTCGTTTCGTTGGAGGCCCTTGGTCCGATTGACCTTGACTCGTCGTCGCCCTCTCGCTGGGGGCTCATGACGCAGTTGAAGAATCGCACCACTCCTCCTACTCACGCTCAACTGGAGCCTTCGCAGATAAATGCGAACGAGACGCACATCAGGATTTATCGCCGCGGTGGCGTGAACGCTCGGACATTGCCTCTGACTTGGAGCCTGTTCGCAGATAAGTGCACCTTGATCAGCCTGTTCTGATGGACTACACTTGAGACGGTCTTTCGAAGCGTTCGCACAAGAAAAGGCTCCTTGAAGTTCAGTTCCACGCTCCTTCGCTCCCGACCCGAACTCCAGATGATGAGCCCGAGGCCGACGTTGCGCTTCAAGACCGTCAGGCCGAAAAAAGAAAAAGGAAAAAATCTAGGCTGATAAAAAGGAACATGAGGAGCCCAAGTGTGAGCCTTCGCCGCCCCCGTCTCCTCCTGCCGTCCCGTCGGACGACATCCAGGGCGCCGATTGATGAGAATCATGATCTTGTTGTTCTCACGACTCTCCAAACATCGCTCATCAACCCTTGCATGCGGAGTGTCAGCAATCAACCGTTGGGGTAAAATGTCGCATCCATATGTTTGCTCTTTGCTTTCGGTTGCCAAGCATCTGTATTTCGACAGACTATTGGGCTAAGGCTCTTATCTCGACAAGCTACTGTTCTTGTGAAGTCGATCACCACCACGTTAGAGCACACAGTTGGAACACCTTAGCTCCGAAAGTTTTCACACTTTCACATGGTGGCCAACCGGAGGTGAGTCCTTCTATGTCAGGGGAAGGAAAGTTGGTGGCTTTATGCACCCTCATGTTCTGCCGTCTTGAAACAAAGGCGGTTCACTCTTGGGAAGGACAACTCAAGTACAAGCTAAAAGCCTTCTCTTTCGGAATCCCGATTGAGGATAGTAAACGAATTTGAAATGTTCTCTAGTGAATTGACTCTCGCCCATGGAGGCTAGGTTTCACTCGCCTCGCTCTCATTTTCTAACAGCTATTTTTATATCGACGACACGACACGACTGAAAAATAAAAAAAATTAATAAATTTTCAAAATAATAAAATTAATTTAAACTCATTTAAAATACATGATAGAAATATTAAAGATTAACCTATTGAGACAACGTATCTAGTTACTGTATAACTAGATTACATAGCTAATGAGAGAGAATCAATAAACTTGTTTTTTTTGCTTCTATTTTTGTTTCTATTCTCTTAACTTGAACATTGCTATTATTTTTTTAATGAAATTTAATTGTTTTCAAAAAAAAATGTAAAATATTAAATATTTAAAATTTAAAATCATTTTTGCTAATCTTGTAAACATGTCCAGAATCTCTACTCAAACAAGGTATGAATGATTGAGCGTACGACAACGAGACCACGATGTAAATAGCTGCAAAGAATCTTTCTCAGTACAATTGGAAGGTGCCGACATGCAAAGAAAATTACTGTGATGGGAGAAAAGAAACTTTCATGGGCACTTCCTTTGAATATGGGATACACCATGTTCGTCATAGCTGCAAAATATGGTAGTGGGCTTATGTGATTCGTACAGACAAGATATTAATATATTCTTAGTGCAATTGGTGTGTGAAACTTACTCTGCTTTAGAGAACCACATCTGCTGGAACGATCCAAGAGATGCAAGAATGCTGCCTCCGATCCATACACTGTAAAATAAAGCATAACAGTCAAGAATCAAATCATTTTTTTATTCATAAAAAAAGTATAAAAAAGTGCAAACAATTCAGAATCAAGATGACATTTGTGAAGTTTTATGAATGAAAATGGTTGTCCATGCAAATCACAGGATACACAATACTTGGTGGTTTTGTATTAATTGATTTCTATTTATATCATGTTGTTTTACATCTTTATGCATTTTGGTATAAAAAAATTAAACCGAGACTAGAAAGAATAATATTTTCTGTTTGTTGGAACTTTGAAAGAATGTTTTTTTTTCAAAATAAATAGATGGATTTATAGAATGTCGAATTATAATACTGAAAATAAAAGATGAAATTATATAAAGAAATAAAACCTGAATCGCCGTTCTGTTGTATTCCCATTAGGCAAGACCTTAACTCGGGCTGCTTGTGGAGCCTCCTACCAAACATAAGAAAAAACTAGAATGAAACCAACAGTCATTTCAAAAAATTCTAATTAATATTTAATACATCATATTTTCATTTAGAAAAGAAGAACATCAAGCACATATTCTCAAATAGTTAAAATCAGATGAAAAGAAATAAAATTTATATGTATTACAATTTAAAGATTAAAAATAATAAACTAAAAGAAGAAGAAGAAGAAAAGGCACTAATAATTCTTAAATATATTAAAGTAACAAAAAGAAGGTATCTCTGTACAGCATACCTCTAACAAATCTTTCTCAAGTCGCTCCTTATACTGTTGCATGGAAGCTGTTCCACCAGCAAGCTAAAGAAAACAATGGTAAAAATGTCAAGGAATCAAAGAGAAAATGAAATGTGTAACCAAAAATATGAAAATAATAACATTAAATAAGATCGAATTTTTACACAAGAAATCCTTGCCCCAGCTGAAAACAGGGCAGTAATATCTAAATCCATATAAAATAAAACCAGTATATTGAAATAGTGGGTAAATTTATGATAAGATGGACGTAGGCAGTAGGCTGTAGCTATCAATGATAAGTTAAAAAAAATACCAAGATAAAATAATGAAATAATAATTTTAGTTGACCGCTTCAAACATACCAAAAAAATAATTATTATTTTGGTTAACTAAAATTTTTCATAATTCCCTTAAATATATTTTTGGTTATAAGTACTTATAAAATTACAAAGATGTCCAAACGTGTAATATAATCTTACCAGTATATTGCTAAATAATTCCCTGCGAATATCCACATCACATCTATTTATGCACTCAATAACCTGTTTGAAAGGAGATTAGAAACTCAGCTTAAAAGGTTCAAGATATGTCGAGATGAAAATAACATTAAAAAAACATATTTACCATCTGTGGCAGACTACGGATATGAACAGGAGGTGCAAAGTTTTCCATACCATGGATTGTCTTCAGACCAAAATATACAAATAGTCAGTTATACATTAGCAAACAGTCAAATACTGAATTTATGGTCAACAAATAATTTGCACAACAATATCTAAAAAATAACCAGCCAGCGACAAAAAAAAAGCATTGCTATTTTGCCTTATTAATGGGTTAGACACCATAAAGTGGGCATGCTTGCACAAGTATAATTTTCTTTTAAAAGACAAAAAGGATTAATAAAAAATACTATAGATTCTAGATTAGTCCTAAAAATGATTTCCATAGGGAAAATCATTTTAAACCTTTTGCACTCTCTATGGCTTGGACATACATCTAAAAGAATCTGAAAATAATCAAGTATACACAGGTAACATGACCTTGCAATTTGCAGAAGAAGAAAAGATCTAGCAAAGTGAGATATGATGAGAATTAAGTAGGAAAAATACATACTAAATAAGCATGAAAATTTATAAACCACTTATACACAGTTTAATACATTAAGTACCTTTATCACAGATGGGTTGAACAGAATATCTGGAATTTTAAATCTATCAGCACCAATTTCTATCGTCCTGTACCAGTAAAACAAACAATTATTGTGATCTCAAATCTCATTAAGGTCCAAAATTGAAATTGCAATCAATCATTGGCAATTTGGCTTGCATTATAATTTCAAAAATCATAAGAGTTATCACTACATATACTTAAAAAACAATATCTACTATCAGATAATATTGATCAATTACTTACTTCCCGTCTGGAAGCTCATATGAGGTCATAGGAATATTTGAATATGAAGCTTCTGTGATACAAAAAAATATAATTGGAATTAGTCTGTAGCCTTGTGTTCAGAGCCAACTTATCATTAAATGGGTAACACTAAGATCTAGAAATGTTTCTAACATTCTATAATAGTACGATGATTATAAATCACCACAGATCAAAAATATTTCATGCATTTCCCCATAAACCTTAAATCCTTTATATATTCCTAACATTTTAATATAAAATATATATGTTTCCAACAATTGCAATAGAATATGGAAGAAAGTTTACCATCAAATGGGCTATCAGGTGTACGACATACACACTCCTTGATGTCACTAGCAATAACCCTCTGGTGACAATGAAAATGTTGTTGAGAAGAATGCATATAAAATTATTACAAAGACACGGAAAGTTTTTCTATACCTGAGAATAAAGCTTGTAACTTTCTGTGGTCATTGGGAAGTTAAGATCAATAGTCTGCAAATTTCAAATTGACAAAAAAAGGAAATGAACATGGATTTTTTGGATGACGATGACAACTCAGAAATAGGGAATCTTGAATAAAAATATTAGGCAATGAAAAGAGGGAACGGTTATCGTGGAACAAAAATAAAACATTAGAAAATCACCTGGAATTCACCTGGATGTGTTTCTTTCTTTTTAAAAGAGTATCTCGGATTTATCTGAAAAAGTAATAGAAATCCTTTTTAGCTATGTTATAAGTTAACAATAATTATACCATTATCATGATATCATCATGTATGACTGTTACGTAGATTTTAGCATACCACGATTCCTTTACTCTCCAAGCTTTTCATCAAGCATTCAGTTAAAAATTCACCTCCGATGGGAGATGTTACAACAGCCTAAAAATTACATTTAAAGAAGAAGAAAATAGTCAAAATTCTCAAATGCGCAACAGCCAATAGTTACATTAAGTAAATAGTAATTGTCTTCAAAACATTTATATCGTATATAAACAAATAACTTTTCCCTGTTTGCAAAAAAAAAGTTTTTCTTACTATACATTGTAAAATTATAAAAAATGCCACACCATTTTAAGTATTGGATGGAGGCTAAAATAAATAAATGAAAGGGTGGTGATCCATAAAGGTACAAAATAAAATACTAAATAAAACCTTCTGCAACACATAGCCATCATGAACAGCAGCAACAGTAGTGGATCCGCCACCACTAACAAATGATGGAATTTTTTAAGTTAGTACAAGTGTTACAAAAAAGGAAGAATTAAAAAAAAATACAGACTGTATGCAATTGCAAAATTAAACAACATAAAAAGAATAATGCTCATAAAAGAAGAAGAAGAAAATCAGATTATTAGTAATCATCGAAAATAGATAAATGATTCAATGAAAACTATTCAGAAGCTGAGAGAGGCAAATCGAAACAAAGCAAAGGTAAGATGTTTGTGCCGTCCAAAAAACAATAATTGATCGATGTTTCTTTTTAATTAAAGGTCTCAACTCTTAAGTCAGGTTGTTCATTCTTTTATATTTTTCCAATGCATAAAAAGTTTTACTGAATGTTTAAATCGGTATGCTTTGAAATTCATATACTTTTATATTGTGGGAAAGTGCCATAAAACCTTTACAAAAAAGCATAAACTTCAAAGGAACTTAAGGGGTGCTAATTTAAGAATAGGGTAATCGTAGAACTAAACACAAACCTATCAACAACCAAAGATGTAGCACGACCCGAGGCAAAGGATGTAAGGACCTGTAGATGAAGAATAAATGCCAAAAAATGATTTGACTAGAACAAGTAATAGCAACAAAAAACTTTAGCATAATAATAACATGAAAGCCCCAATGAATCAAAGACATACTGCATTCTTTGCCAAGAATAGAGCTGGAACTTTGTAAGTTTCAAACATGAGTTCTGCAGCCCTGTCATGAATAGGGAATGTTAGATCAAAAGGATGAGATCATGAGAGATTGGAAAAAACTACGTAATAATGATTATTGACTACTAAACAAGTAAAGACCCAGCATGAATAAAATATATGCAATAATACATATCATATTTTAGTATGTTAAATCGTGAACTATCCACGAAGATGTTAATGTTTACCAGTTACCACCACCATTGACTACACTTACGCCATTTCTAAGAGAAAATAAATATCTAGTGTTAGTGCATTACAAGTTTACCACCATGTAAAAATGAGTAAATGACATCATTCCATAAAATACCAAGCAGATTGTATGCTTTCATCCAATCCTGCCATTTAATTCTGTTATTCACTGTGAAGTGTGAACCAGCTCACAAATCCTCCAGAACTCTGAAGTTTAACTGTTATACATTGGGGTGGATAATGGACTAAATCAGTAATCAATTCCTCACTGGTCCACTCTCTAACTAATCCATACATTGTTAGGCATTGTACGTAAAAAACCCATTAAGCTTGGTCGACAAAATACCCATGATATCAATATCCAAATTCCAAACTAGCATATGACCAAGAGAACCCTTACTATCCAAAATTAAATAATTCGTGTGTATCATGTGGAATCAGTGTAAATATTAAAACCTAAAATGGCTTAAATTGATAGAAAAATGTTCGAAATTAAATACTTGGAGTGTGTGAAAGCACAGTAAATAGTAAATCCTAGAATGAACTAAACACATGGAGTATAAAGTTTCGGTAAACATATACTTCATTTGTGGTACATCGGTTGTTCTTCAAAAACAGGCAGACAATCAGAAGAACTAGTGCTTAATTTATGGAAGACCAACCTCCTGAGGTTACATTCTTAGAATCTTAGTTACTTTATCACTAGGGGTTATTGCTATATAGGAAAGAGTTAATGGACATGCCCATTTCTCACTAATGTTTTGTAATTCTTAATATCATTTCTCCATTTAATGGAATTTTACCTTGATAAAAAAATACTTCATTTATGAGATAGCATCATTAATCATTACTATAATACCACATTTTAAATTTCTCATGTAACACAGGGATACAAGATAGTATGGTGTCAGTATTCAGTTCACCTTTCTCTTTGTTGAGGACTATTAAAAGATGGCTCTGCCAGTAACATAGGATGTTCTTTGGGATCTATTAGCAAACGCTCCCTGATAAGATACATATAACAGGTTAGTAAATCAAAGGTAAATGTAATAAGAAATAAAATCGACAAATACTCAAATGTCAATGCATTATATGAATATGAAATCGTAGGATTGTAAGGTGTAAGAAAGATCAAATGTGATCCTACTCTACGGTACCATTGTATCATGTATATATACACTTCCATTTGTCCCTGGTATGATCAGTCATGACTCATGACCATAGTTACAGTCTGTAAAGACTGACGATAAACCTAAGCTTATTTGAAATAAATTAAATGCCAATTCTAATTAACATTAACACATTATATTTAATTTCTAAATACACAATTTTGTGGAAAACTGAAATTAACTTCCGTGATATACAGAAAGTATATTTGAATATCTCTTTAACATATAAAAATAATATATTGATTTTTCAAAGCTGAGAGAACAAATTGTTTTTTGCAAAAACAAAATCTCACCTGAAAGCATGATCCCAAATATTTTCCACGATATCCCAATCAACAAAAGTTAAATCCTTTATGGATGATTTTACCTATATTGGAAAATCATGTAAGATAAGTAACAAATAGATAAAAACTTACCAAAATTCTAAAAAAATATCGATTAATGATGTTTGAGAAAAAGATCTACCTCCATGTGGTCACGACGATATCCTAATGCCTGAGATCCGACATAAAATTTGTGCTTACCCTTGGTGTCAGAATTACTTTCGAAATCCTTCTCTGATTTAACATTGTCAAGTTCTGTTTGATCAATTGACCCAACAACCTGCAAAGAGGGTCATTGGTTAAGTTTAATGACTTAATGCACATTCCACAAAGTATGTTTTCATTGCTAGAACATTATTACCTTATGTTTTCATTTTAATCACCTAGCATGTAAAAGATTGATTTACATAACTCATTATTTTCGTAAATTACTTTTAATATCATGGTCATTAGGATAAATTCTGATATTGTCGTATAATTATTTGGCTCTATTTCTACTTTATTATAGAACCTTCTGTAATGTAACTAATTCTGCGAGTACACCCATAATCAGCACGACATTTGCAACAATCTCCTCAGAATTCATAATCACCCATAACAACCATAGGTGGAAAATCAGAAAACATGAAGTAAAGCTAAACAGAGGAGATATATAAGTAAGGTAGATAACAATGTTTCAACGAAAAAAATAAGGGATTTCATGTCTAAAACAGGGAACATATGTTCAAGCGGCCATGTGATTATGTTTATGTAAAAAAGCTTGACCATATATATGCATTAAAATCCCAAAGTAAAGAAAGCCTTACATCACTGTATAACTATACTTTCTAATGAAAATTTAACAACAAGACCATCCCTTACCGATGGAAACACTGCTTTCGGGGAATCTTCACCTGCATAACCAGCCTTGCAAGTGTGTGAACCAAGGTCGATAACTATAGCTGACACTTCATCTGCAACATTAACGCAGACATAATTGAAACCAAAATAACCCAAAGAAAGTTTCAGCCTTTTAGCACACTGGAATAATTATGGCCTTTCAAAACCAAATTCACCCCAGCAGAGAAAGAGAGAGAGAATGTGTGTGTGTGTTATACTCACCGCCTCCGTACATACCGACGAACCAAAAATCTGAAATATAACCTTGCAGAAGTGAGTGAACGCCGGTGAACGTTGATGTTTGAAGGTGTTCGAACAAACCTAATCAAAAAGAAGAAAATGGAGAATAAAGAAAGCCATGGTCGATTTGGCGCTGCTGTTTGTTGAGCATACAGATTGATCTTGAGGAGTTCGATTTGTTGTTGTTTGTTGAGGAGATCGATTTGAGGAGAAGAAGCCTTGGTCGATTTAGGGGTTTGGAGGGTTTGGGTTGATTTGTGGAAGAATGTATCTGGTGATTTAAGAGTTTTGAGCCATTTTGTGTCGATTAGTAATTGTTTTGTCGGACGGTTTTGTTTTCGGAACATTATTTAATTTTGGGTAAATTTACATTTTGTGACTTATATTTTTTCTTATTATTTCAATTGGGGTGGGGAAATTATTTTAATTCTAGACAAAGGTAGAAATCTAGAAGAGAAATACAAATACTGTTTCAATTTTTTAATATGGAAGGATTAAAAAATTATATTTTAGCTGTGTTTGAATTAAGGGTGGTAACGGAGCCGGTGGTAACCGGTTATATTCCGAGGCGGGTCTTGAGACAAGCTCCGTTTTTTAGATATAAATAAATATATTAATATAATACTATAATACTAATAATGTATAATTTATAATATAAATTTTATTTTTTTATTACTTCATTAGGAGCAGGGGTAGATCAGGGAGTCAGAGTACCTGACCCGTCCCGTGTCTTGTTTTTAGGACCAAGACGAATACCGGGGCGGACGGCCCCACTAGCAACCCGTTCAGTTCTCACCCCTAATTTGAATGATAATAGGATTTTAAAAAACACTAGAATAGCTGGTACGATTCCATCCAGGATCCAGCATTGGGGAATTTGAAAATTTAGCATATCTGTAAGTTTTATTTTTTTATACTCTCCATTTGTTTAACAACACATTTCATCAATATAAAATCATTAAATTCACATCTTTGGAATTTTTTAAGGATTTGAGTTTCGACAATCTATCAGGAACAATACCGCCGTCAATTTTCAACATTCCCAAACTTGAATATATGTGCGAAGATGAAAAGAAAATCTCTTAATGTGCTTTTCTTTTTCAAAAACAGAACAATAACATATGAGTTCTGACTTTATATGCAGACCGGAGAACCTAATTTCATATGAGGACTAATCAACTAACTAAGTCAAACATCAATAAAATCCATCAGACCATCACCATCCGTATCATATCCATCAGACCCAAGCAATATGTAGAAACAACAAACAAGATCAACAATTCAACAAATTAATACCAGAGAAATGAGAGAATCTAGCAAGTAGCAACGGAGAGATAACTGGAGAAGAGATTTCCAGCAAGGCAGCAACAACAGTGAAGAATCTAAGAAGAGATTCTCGGAGGCCGGAGAAGATTAGGGATTTGGCGGAGGAGAAGATTTATGAAACGTGAGGGGAGAAGATTTGTGAAATTTATATATTATCCCTTAAAAAATATTAATATATTGTAAAAATTATATTTAACCCCATATAATTTTTTATATTACATATAGATCTTCAATTTTACCAACTTTTAGGGGGGCAATTGCCCTCCTTTTTGCCCCCCCCCCATATAAAAAAATACTTATAGAGTTCATGTTTCGGTTTTCCGTCCAGTTTGTCTGGATCTGAGTTCATGTAGTGGGTCTGTTGGCTGAGCCTCCAGACCTATAGGTCTGATCGGTTTTCCGTCCAGTTTGTCTGGATCTGAGTTCATGTAGTGGGTCTGTTGGTTGAGCCTCCAGACTTATAGGTCTGATCGGTTTTCCGTCCAGTTTGTCTGGATCTGAGTACCATCACAGTCATAGGGGTACCTTTTCACAAGTATAGAAATGCATGTGTTACATTTGATTGATATTAATGATATACCAGAGTCATATAATATATATTTATTGATGATGCATGGTCGAAGATGTGCTTAGACAATCGGATTATGGTTCAGTCTCTCTTTTTCTCTCTAGTATGGTCGAAGAGCCTGGCTTGGCCTTAAGTTCTTTAGCATGTCGGGTCGGTAACGGCCTGAGGATATTTCTGAGCCTCGTGTCGGGTCGGGTTTGGCTGATGCCAGATCTGGGAATGCTCGAGACTGCTCTGGCGGGTCGGAGATATCATCCGTTGTCAGTGCGATAGGCCTGGTCTGTTGATGTTCTTGTTAAAGGAATAAGAGAACTAACTAAAGAAATTAACTAAATCTGTAATTAAACTGTAATTGGACATATATGCAATTACTTGTTTTAAGAATATTGTGCAGGTAAAAAGCCCAAGGCTAATAAAGTTATAACAGACGAACTTAAGGGCAATAGCGCAAAAGTTTCAATAAATGGACTTGGATGTGATAACGATAAAGCTTGGGGTCAAGACTGCAAATGTTTCAATAAATCCGGAATGGGCTAAATCCGGAATGGGCTAATCAACTTAAAGACTAATGGGTTAACTCAATAGATTTAATTGATGTAATAGTTAGTTATTAATTAGTCAAGTTGGTTAACACTAATTACTCAATAAATAGAGAGTACTAAATATGTAATAAACTCAATTCGAATAATACAGTGATTAGTGTAATCATTTCTCTTAATCTCTCAACCAACTTCTAGGTTCCGTTAGTACGAGGAACCCTAGAAGTTCCCCCAATTCTTGCACCCAAGCAATCTCGCGCTTCAGGCAACTCCGGTCTTCAATATCGCCGGCGAGCGTCCCTCCCACAAGTTTAACATGGTATCTACCGGTAACGACGACAAAGACCTCACTGCTTCCGCAATGCAAGACTCAGCTGATGAATCAAAGAATGCTAAAAGTTCTGAAGATTCCAGTGATGACAGCAAATCGTCGAACTTATTGAAGAAGAAACCAAGAACGATACACAAGAGCTATCGAAAGGAAAACAACAAGAATTACTCAAGAACATCCCCCTATCATCTCACTGCTGGAGATCATCCAGGAGCACAGATCGTTGCTGACAAATTAAGAGGAGAAGAAAACTATGTAGCATGGGCCAATTCGATGAAGTTGTCTCTAGTATCCAGAAAGAAAACAGCCTTCATTAATGGCAGAATTAAGAAGCCTATAGATGAGACAGGGGAAGAGTATGAAGATTGGGAGATGATAAACGGATTAATCCTATCTTGGATTATAAACAGTGTAAGTCCTCAAATAGCTTCTACTCTTATTCATACAGATACAGCTTATGGAGCATGGACAGACCTTCAAGAAAGGTACAAACAGAAAAATGCTCCTAAAACAAGCCAATTAAGGTATGAGATTAATACCTTAAATCAATCAAGTGATTCAGTATCTGTTTTTTTTGATAAATTTAAATCCTTATGGGATCAATTTGTTGAGATTGAGAAACCGGATTGCAAATTTTGTGATATGTGCACTCCAATTTACAATAAAAAATTGGAAAAAGATAGGATTCATCATTTTTTGTTAGGTTTAAATGATGATTTCATGGCTCTTAGGAGTCAAATATTAGCATTTCCTGAGCTTCCCACCATGAATCAGATTTTTTGCTTAGTTATACAAGAAGAAAAGCATAAAACAAACTCTAAAGAAAAATTAGGTGGAGAAGCAAATGCTATGTTTGCAAAGAAGGTTGAAATCAAGAAAGATGATCCAAAGAAAAAGGGATTGTATAGCAAGAATGGAAAGAAGCTAGACACTAGGTTCTATTGCGAGAATTGCAAATATTTTGGGCATAAGAGAGAAGATTGTTATCATCTAGTTGGTTTTCCAGGTGATAAGAAAAAATTTAAAAAGGAAAGAAAAGATGACTCAAAGAAGGATTTTCAAGAAACAGCAAATCAAGCCACCACCTCAAGGGAGATGCAAGGGCTGACTAATGAAGAGCTACTAATGCTCAAAGATTTCTTGAGTAAATCCTCTGGTATGAGTTTTTCTTTTCATATGTTAAATTATAAAAATGATTGGATTATAGATACTGGAGCCTCCCAACACATGAGTGGGAATCTCCATCATTTTGATAAAACTCCAATAGGGAATTATGAGCATTATGTCACCATACCAAGTGGTGAAATATGCAAAGTCACTTCCATTGAAGATATAACATTATCCCAAAACATTGTATTAAAAAATGTTTTCTATATTCCAGAGTTTAAAGTTAATCTGATCTCAGTAAACAAGTTAACCTCTGATTCAAATTTAAATGTTATATTTGATCAAAATGAATGCCATTTTCAGGAAAAAATATCAGGGAAAGTGATTGGGCAGGGTAGAAGTCAAAGAGGACTATATTTTTGGAAGCCACAATCCCCTGAAATAGCACACACAGCCATGGACTTTGAAGTTTGGCATAAGAGATTAGGGCATTTATCATCAGGAAAGATGAAGATGCTAGTTAAAAATAATAAAATAGAATGTAAATCTATAAATTCAAAGTCTATTCATAAGTATGATTGTAATAATAATATAGGAAAACATGATGTATTTTTTCATGAAAATAAACAAAATAATTCAGAAATAAATAAAAATTTAGATTTCATAAAAGAAAATTGTTATGTATGCCCACTTGCAAAGCAAGCTAAACTAAAATACAAAAATAGTTTAACAAAATCAAAACATCTATTTGAGTTAATACACATAGATGTTTGGGGAAAATTTCCCATAAACTCACATGATGGTTATTCATTTTTTTTAACCATAGTTGAAGATCTAAGTAGAACAACTTGGATCTTCTTGATTAAAACCAAAAACATGGTTTTAGAATGCATTAAGAATTTCATAATAAAAGTCAAGAATTTTTTTGACAAAAATATAAAAACAATAAGGAGTGATAATGGAGGAGAATTCTCTTCAAATAATCTTAAAACATTACTAGAAAAGTATGGGATAGAACATCAGTACTCATGCCCATATTCACCTCAACAAAATGCTATAGTTGAGAGAAAACATAAGCATCTGTTAGAAGTAGCCAGAGCACTTCATTTTCAAAGTAAAGTACCCTTAGAATACTGGGGGGAGTGCATCTTAACTGCTGCCCATATAATAAATAGAATCCCATCTAGGGTATTGGAGAACAAAACTCCTTATGAAATCTTACATAAAAAAAACCCGAATTATGATAATTTCAAAACTTTTGGATGTTTGTGTTATGCAACTACAAACATAAGAGAACATAAGTTCTCACCAAGAACATTCAAAGGAATTTTTATGGGTTATCCACCCAATACAAAAGGATACCTAATCTTAGAAATTGAAAACATAAAGTTTCATATTTCTAGAAATGTTGTGTTTAGAGAAAATATTTTTCCATTTAAAGATATGTCTAAAAATTCACAAAACAAAGAAATAAACGGAAAACCATTACAAAACCTATATGAACAGATTATTCATCAGCATAATGAGAATAATAAAATTAAAATGCAGTCTGGAAATACAGAGTCAAATAACAGCAAATCTCAAAATAATATACCACAAACTGATATGCTATCTAACTATAAAACCAGCAGCATAAGAAAAAATTTAAACTCAGTTATACCTGGAACAAACACAACAGGAAAAGATAAATCATTGGATTCAGTTGAAGATGATCAGCCCAATGAAGATAATGGATTAAAAGAAATCTGTTTCACAACAGAAAAAGATAAATCATTGGATTTAGCTGAAAATGATCAGCCCAATGAAGACAATAGATTAAAAGAAAGCTGTTTTGAAAATGAACCATTAAAAAGTAATGAGTTCATTCAAACAGAAGAAAATAGAACAAACTCTGGACAAGATAGTCCAGAGCATTTTTCAGAAAATATATTAGAAAAAAATCCAGAACAAGAACAAGGAAGAATAGATCTTGTTAAAAACAAAAAACCCTTAGATAAACAATTTCAAAATCCAGATCAAGAGATGAACTCTGGACAGCTTATCCTAGATAACTTAGAACATAGTTCAAAAGAGAATCAAGGGAAAACAAAACATACTAAAAATTTAAAATCATTAGAAAAACATTTCCAAAACCCAGGGCAAGAAGGATGCTCTGGACAAAGCATTCTGAATAGCCAGACAACTAATTCAGATAGCAGTTCAGAGAACATTTTAGAACAAAATCAGGGTAAAACAAACCCTGAAAATAATCTTTTACAATCAACAAGCCAAAAAACAAGCTTGTATGGAAGAAAAATTATAAAACCAAAACATTTTCAGGATTTTGTTTTTCAAAATGAAAAGAAAGAATATGAGTCAAAATACCCAATGAGTAACCATGTCTCATATAATAAAATAAATGAACACCATAAACATTTTCTAAAACAAATAACAGTTAACCATGAACCAAGTTCATACAATGAAGCTTCAAATGACTCAAAATGGGTTGAAGCTATGCAAAATGAAATGAGAGCCTTAAAAGAGAATAACACATGGACTCTCACAAATCTCCCTAAAAACAGGAAATCTATTGGTTCAAAATGGATCTATAAGATCAAGTATAAACCAGATGGCCAAGTAGAAAGGTATAAAGCAAGGCTTGTTGCCAAAGGCTTTACACAAAAGGAAGGTTTCGATTTTTTTGAAACTTTTGCACCTGTAGTTAAAATGGTAACCATAAAAAGTATAATAGCAATTGCTGCCATCAAAAGATGGAATTTATATCAATTAGATGTAAATAATGCATTTTTGCATGGAGAATTACATGAAGAGGTATATCTAAAACCTCCACAAGGCTTACTTGAAGAAAAAGATAAGAGAGTATGTAAGCTAAATAAATCTTTATATGGTCTCAAACAAGCCTCAAGAAGCTGGTTTGAGAAACTAAGAGGAGTCCTCTTAGATATTGGTTTTCATCAAGCAAAATCTGATTACTCTCTATTTATAAGAGAGAAAAATCAGAATATCCTATATCTAATTGTCTATGTGGATGACATTATTATAACAGGCAGTAATGAATTGGAAATTGGAATAACCAAAATACTATTGGAAAAACAATTCAAATTAAAAGACCTAGGAATACTAAGTTACTTCTTGGGTATTGAAGTATCTCATTCACCCCAGGGCATATATTTATCTCAAAGAAAATATGCACTGGGTATTCTAGAAGAATCTGGCCTTTCTGGTGCAAAGCCATCTAAGATCCCAATGGAAAGACACATAGATCTTAAGAATGATGATTCCCCATTAATCAAAAACCCAACCTTCTATAGAAAGATGGTTGGAAAAATGATCTATCTTAATATAACAAGGCCAGATCTGAGTTTTACAGTAAACTGGTTAAGTCAGTTCATGCATGAACCAAAAGAGGTTCATCTTAAAGTTCTTTTTAAATTGATAAGGTACATTAAGAATGCTCCTGGACAAGGGCTTCTATATAGCAAAAATGGAAATATGATGATCAAGGGATACTGTGATGCTGATTGGGCAGCATGCCAGATCAGCAGAAAATCCTTGACAGGGTTCTGCATCATGTTAGGGGACTCACTGATTTCATGGAAAACGAAAAAACAGAATACAATTGCAAGGTCATCATGTGAGGCTGAATATAGAGCTATAGCTCAAGCATCTTGTGAAATCATATGGATCCACCAATTGATGGATGAATTGAAAATAAAAATTATAAAACCAACAGACCTCTACTGTGACAACAGGTCAGCCATTCACTTGGCAAATAATCCAGTTTTCCATGAAAGGACAAAACATATAGAAGTAGATTGTCATTTTATAAGAGATATGATAAATCAAAAGAAGATCTTACTAAAGCAAATTGGAACTAAATTCCAACTTGCCGATTTTTTAACCAAGGCACTTGGTGAAAAAGAAATTAATGCATTCCATTTCAAGCTTGGAATATTGAATATATATTCCAAGGCTTGAGGGGGGAGTAAAGGAATAAGAGAACTAACTAAAGAAATTAACTAAATCTGTAATTAAACTGTAATTGGACATATATGCAATTACTTGTTTTAAGAATATTGTGCAGGTAAAAAGCCCAAGGCTAATAAAGTTATAACAGACGAACTTAAGGGCAATAGCGCAAAAGTTTCAATAAATGGACTTGGATGTGATAACGATGAAGCTTGGGGTCAAGACTGCAAATGTTTCAATAAATCCGGAATGGGCTAAATCCGGAATGGGCTAATCAACTTAAAGACTAATGGGCTAACTCAATAGATTTAATTGATGTAATAGTTAGTTATTAATTAGTCAAGTTGGTTAACACTAATTACTCAATAAATAGAGAGTACTAAATATGTAATAAACTCAATTCGAATAATACAGTGATTAGTGTAATCATTTCTCTTAATCTCTCAACCAACTTCTAGGTTCCGTTAGTACGAGGAACCCTAGAAGTTCCCCCAATTCTTGCACCCAAGCAATCTCGCGCTTCAGGCAACTCCGGTCTTCAATATCGCCGGCGAGCGTCCCTCCCACAAGTTTAACACTTGTTAGGTCACTCAAATGGGTCGAGGGTATCATCTGTTATATCTTAGTGAAAATCTTAATAGTTAATATGACTCATTAAGTTAATCTATTTGTGAATATGTCTAAAACAAACATTGAAATTTGAAAGAAGGAAAAAAAAATGAAAGAAAATTTAGCAAATAATCCATCGTTTTATTTTAAAATTCATCTTTAGGGCCCTACTCCATTGAGTTACGCCACAATGCTTACCGTCGATAGTTAGATCTATTCAACATCTACGGACTACGGTTTTTACTCTCTCGTTCGCCTCATTTCTACGGTTGCCAGCAACTCCGATCCCGTGTTGAAGTGGTTCCAATCCGTTTTCTCCAGCACTGCCGATCGATTCCTGCCTTACTCCTCCTCCTCTTCGTCTTCTTCTCTCTGATTTCGCTTCCGTCTTATTCGACTGTCTGGTCTTCCGAAATTCGAAAGTAATCTTATTCCCCCTCTTTACTTTCGACGATTAGGTCAATTTATTGGATTATCTATTTTGGGAGGATCCGACTTCTTTTCTCTTACGGTCTTTTTGATATATTTGGGGTTTTGCAGATTTTCCTGAATCAGTGGCGTCGGTTGGGTGTTCTCCAAACTCCGAATTACCATGAACTGTGAAGTGTGCCATTTGAAAGAACTGGTGAGTTTTCTGTGTCAAATCGCTAAGTTTAACTGTCTTGCTTGGGTCGATTAGAATTTTATGGATGTTGCAGAATATAGTTTCCTTCTTCTATACCTAACATGGTGATATGGAATTGTCTTTGTCTGCAAATGTAGGAAGTGCGGAGCTCTGAGATTCATGAAGTACTACGTTGTGAGTATATCTTTCTACTCTTTATTTCTATTAGTTTATTTGTTGAATGCTGTTTGCTTAATCGATCAATTTCTACAACTTTAGGGAGATTTCAAACCATTTATTTAACTGAATAATCGAGAATAACACAGATAGTTTTGAGACTTGAGCTCTATATTCACTATTTGTTGATGGATGGATACATAGACTGGTCATGTTCTACAGCATTTTTTTCCAGTGTTATTAGAAAAGTAAGATTCACTCAGACTTGTGTTCTTGCGAAGGAGGCTTATTTTCGCTTCGTTCACTTTCAATCTGCAAACAAACTATTCTTTCTTCATCAACCATGCAGTTTTTCTTGAATTTTTTCATATTATCATTAATTAGTATTGGTGGTTAGTCATTGGGGGGTCATCATTATTCAAACATTTTTTGCGTGTCTTGTTTCTTCCTGAACATGTTTAATCTTTATAATTTTTTAAATGTCGGGCTAATTCAAGTCTTCGTTTTAAATGAGTATCTGGCTGCACATGCAGGCATACTGCATACAATTGTGTTTCACAGAGCTTTGGGTCTTGTTCGGCCTAAGGATATCGATTCGGAATTATTTGAGATCACATACGTAAGTCATTATATTTCTATCATCGTTATTTTAATTTTAACAGGATCGCCCTTTTTGAATAATCCAAATATTTTTGTTGTTTTGTTATGTCCTAGTAGTTCTTAGCTTACGTTTCTTCGATTTTGCTTTGAATCGAAATATTTTTAGATTTTTGTGAATGCTACACACCTAACGCTGGTTTGTCTTCCATGATTTCCTCGCAATTGGCAAAATAAGAAATATGAAGTCAAACACAAACATCTTAGCTAAATATCTAATAGAAAGATTTTGTGGATATAATGCATCAATTTTTTTATGGTCTATGTGTTATGGTTTCCAATTGCAGGTGCAATGTGGGGATGTAGAAGTTGAAAAGAAGATAGAGGAAAAAATTAGTCAGTTTATTGCCTGGGCAGAGAAGCATCCTAACAGGAAGGGCCAGGTGTGGAAAAAATGATTAACAGAATTTTTTTTTTAATCAGCTTACGAATTAGAATTTAATGCAGATATGCCTTTCGTTCTACGAAGTGAAAAATAAGCAAGTGTCATGGTTTGGCAACAAAGTTGAACGGCATCATTGGGAGCAGTGGTACATTAATCTTCACATATTACAACCCAAGTTTCATGTCAGCAAATCTCACCATTCCAAACACATTTCAAGTCTTGGAGGTACACAATCAACACAATGAAGTTTAATTTTCCAAATCCTTACACTCGAGTTTATTTACTTCTGTCTGCTAATTAACATCCTGCCAGACGAAGAAAACTGGACACGACACACGTCAGCATTGGAGGTATCACTACGTGAAGTGTTGTTTCAGATCATAAAATTTGCGAATGAGAAAAGAGATCATATACCCTCCATACCTAATCTTGAAGGCGTTTCATTTCCCTACGAGATCTCCTTACCAAGGTTAGTGATGTATCAACTATGCTTATATGTAATTTTATTCACCAAACAAAATTGGCAAATTTAAAATGGGTAACAGTTAAACGACTAGTTGAACTAAATCACCATGCTTTCATTTTGCTACACAGTTCGTCGGATTCCTCCTTCGGCATGGACATGCTCATGAGGATGCTACAAACCGGTCATCCATCCATGCTCAGCTGAGAATTGAAGTACTGCACCTCCACAAGTCCATGTGTATATATGTGTCTATGTGTTTGTATTTTGTACTTTTGATGTACAAAATAACTCTTGTTTATCTCCCATCTGTGCGTGCAAAATATATATACACAATACATGTGTAAATTATCTCCGTCTCAGCCTAATTATGACTTGAGAGGATCTAAAATCACGAACATAGTTTATAGCTAAATAAATCTTTAAATTGATTTTATTTAAATCCTTTCTCAATCGAATTTATGAATCAATTTTCCATTGAACATCAATCAAGATATTAGTTAACCCAAATAACATGGAAGTATAGACCAAAGGATGAGAAATGAAACTCACTTATCAACTATTAGATATCAATAGATATTAGATAATAAAGATGAAGAATACAAATATCAACAATTTCGAAGAGATGATGAATCTCTAGCAGATTTTGAAACCTGTACAAGCTTTCTGAAAGGGAAGTCCCAACAGAGGAGGAACTCGTAGTTGCCATTGCCAAGAAGCAGAAGCGGAAGCAAAATCAAATCTTAACTACGATCAAAGAAGAGCAGCAACTGATACCATATGATTATGCTCAATTCAATGACGGGGAGCAGAAGATCAATGATCAGAATGCACTTATATTCAAAACAATTTGTTACAGCTCATCAGTACATGGTTATTTATATAACCTAGTTTATTATCTAACTATATTAACTAGGTCAGTTCAAAATGAAAATCTACTATTTGAGAACATTAAAGAAGCTTGATCATAATCATTCATTTATTTTCAATTTCAAAGTAATTAATCAAGATTGTTGCCAATATATTATCATCGATGATTAAATGTTCATTATATATCCAATGGCTAGTATCAGAGATTTCATTTAGTTTTCAAATAATGAATTCTCACCTGAATTTCACACTATATTAACTACCTAAATCTGTTTAGATATTCAGTTGATTACAACAGCAATTAACTATATTAACTATATTATGCATGTTTGTGTCTTGACAATAATCACATGAAAAATGTAAAAACTTGATGGGTCTGCCATATCGAGATTGAATAGGGTAGACCTCACCTGAAAATAAATGTGTTTTTCACCAATGCCATTAGCCAGTTGTGGTTTAGGGACCTTCAAATATTTTGAATGGATCAAAGTTCAGCAGTTGTTAAAAAAAATAGTCACAGTCTCCGTCAGAACAACAGTTTTAATAATCAAAATAGTGCTAAAATAGAACACTTGGGTTCAATTTAACGTCAGTTGGCTGATCGATCGATAGATCAGTCGGTCATTCAGTCTCTCCATCTATGGCCACAGTTGGGATTGCAGCAAACAAAGAACAAAGTCATACCTTCCTCTCCTCTTGCAGCAGCCTGATTTTCAACAACATAGTTGTGTTTAATGGTTAGGAGGTTTGCATTAGTTAGGTTTATTATTTCAATAGACAAACAAACAAACACATCATACCTGGAAGAACACAGCTTCTGGATGGCCACACTCGGCACAGTGAACACTTTTGGTACGAGGAAGTGTTGGATCGGCAGTCACATCTTGCAAAACTTGAGTTCGCTCTCCTGCTGTATGATGCACCACGTTTCTATACACACAGTTGTTGTCAGCAACTTCCTGTATCCATTCAAAGTTCAAACACGTCATCATCACCATACATCCAAAACCCTAAATCGCAGAAGGAATCAGATTGTACTTGATGATCGCAGTTACGGCAAGCGTAGAGTAAGATCGACCGTTTCTTGTCTTCCTTGGGATACAGTATATTGTTGCTGCAGAAACGCCCAAAAAAAGACGAAAATCAAGGGCAAATGATCGAAATGAGGCACCGATTCGCCGGATTTTTGATGGTGTAATAATGAAACAGAAATCGAAAGAAACAAAGAAATTGATTCGTCTACTTACCATTCCCGGCAAAACTTCATCGTACTCATCTTTACCGCCTGTGTTTTTTTATCTCCCTTTCTCCGATGATCTACCGACTCTTCGAATTTCGTTTTGCAGGGTTTTTATATCGAGCTTTTAAATGGGCTTTTTAAAGGCCCAATCTGTACTGTGTACTGTGGGTCCATTTAATAGTTCCGATTTATGTAATCTATTTTAATTAATGTCTTTAGTTAACAAAATACCCTACCAAAAAAGGATTCAAAAGATAAAGAAGAAGATGAAACGTCTTTAAAAAAAAAATAGAAGATGAAACGTCACAGTAAAAAATAATTAAAAGGTATTAAAACAAAAAAACATGACAAGATTAGGTGGCATTATATTTTACAATCGTTATAATTAATAGTATAATCACCATTATTACCATTATAGTTATTACCATTATTACCAGTCTAATTATTACCATTATAATTATTATCAGTCTAATTATTACCATTATAATTATTACCAGTATAATTTACAATCGTTTAAATGTAATATTTTTAATAACAGAGTACATTTTCAAAATGTAAAAAAATACGTATAAAATAAGACTTATTTGTTGTTTATTTATTTAGTAACGACATCTGACCTCATTCAGAGAGAACACTCGACGATTCTTGCGAACAACAATGACACACGGGCACTCTTTCCACGGAGGGAAAGCTTAAAAAGAAGAGAATCTCCAAGATAAAGGCTGAGATTTGAAAGAGTGAGCAAACTAATTTCATTCATATCATCATAGTCGTTTAGAATGATTTATTCTAACTAAGTACTAACTAATTACAACTACTTATTCCACTAACTTCCATGGTGGTTAATTCTTGGTTGAGGGTCTGGGTACCCTATTGGGTCGTGTACGTGGGTTACTGGGTTCTATCTCTTCCAACTCTTTTTCTCTGATAGTTGAATCAGTCTCTACTAGCTGCAACTCTTCCCTTAGTCTCTGTTTAACTTCCTCGACGTCTAGTACTGTATAACAAAGAACAAACAATCTCGACCACCCATAACCACCGCATTTTGTGGTTCGGAGAGGGCAAGTGGATGAGCTTTGGATTTCATAATTATGTAACCAAACGACTAGAATTATTGTAGAGTTTTTCTTTGTTCAAATCAAAAGATTTCTCTCCTTCTATCTTCTTCTCCATTTTTGATTAAAATAGAAAATGGAATAAAAAAGAGTCAGACCATTTTCAGGTTTAATACCTAAAGAGTTCAGACTTCAGGCTTAAGAGAAGCAATAAATAAGTAGAATTAATAGCAGATATAAATGATTATTTATTTAGTTATTTATATAGTAACGGACCTAACGGTTGTCAAACTAGATCATGTGAATATATGACGGAAGAAGAGAAGGGGTGTGTGTGGGCCCCCCAAAGGAGTGGACTACTGCGGCGGAGTGTAGAGTGTAAGTGGGACCCACAGTACCCGGTTGTATCGGGTCGGTTTGTTTTTCAATCGTCTCTAGATTACCACTATAAATAACCAAACCCACCACTCATTCAGACTGGGATTTTCTAACCGATCAAAAAAGGGGGACAAGATAGAAAGGAGCAAGATTACTGACGAAGAAAGAAACGGAGTGAGAGATCCGTCCATTGTAACTGTAAGTATCTACTATTTTCCATGATCTTGTTGTGGATCGGAGGTTTTTCGATCTAACATCTGTTTTTTGTTTTAGTATTTTTAGGTTTTCGATTTTTTTTTAGTTTTTGGTTTTCGATTTTCTACCACGTTTCATTGTCTTCTTCTTTCTTCGTTCTATTTCAAATGACGATAGAGTGTAGATCTGTGTATTTTTGCCTGATTTTTCTTCTTCTTTTCGGTTCCGGGTTGCTGGTTTGTTTCTTTCCCCCCCTTTTTTTCATGACTTAGTTATTTCTGTACGATCGTCGTTTGTTATATTTTTCGTGCATAATGTATTGACCTTTTCTTGTTTTCTTCTTCCGATCGTCGTTTGTTTTGCAGATATCGGAATGGTGCGTAAGAAGAAAACTGATCAATCCGGTAGCGGTGAGGGTGAGCCGTCCAACCAGCAGGCTGGACGTGGTGTCCAGTCTTCAACCAATGAGAGAGATCAGGGAGGATATGGAAGGGGACGGGCTCCATCCGATCCTCATCAAGTTGGAGGGACTGGAGGTTTTTATCAAGCACGTGGTGGTGGATACAGTCGGGGTGGTATGGCACCTCATCAACCTGGTCGTGGTGGTGTGCCTCCTCAACAGTCTGCTAGTGGCGCTCCGTATCAGGGCCGTGGTGGCATGCCTCATCAGCAACCTGGCAGTATAGCTCAGTACCAGGGTCGTGGTGGTATGGTTCCTCAGCAACCTAGTGGGGGTGTTCAGTACCAGGGTCGTGGTGGCGCGCCTCCTCAGCAACCTGGTGGGGGTGTTCAGTACCAGGGTCGTGGTGGTGCGCCTCCTCAGCAACCTGGTGGGGGTGTTCAGTACCAGGGTCGTGGTGGTATGCCTTCTCAGCAACCTGGTGTTAGTGCTCAGTATCCGGGCCGTGGTGTGATGCCTCAACAGCCTAGTGCCACTCCTCAGTACTCGGGACGTGGTGGTATGATTGCTCCACAATATCAGCAGCAGGGTCGTGGTACTGTGGCTCCTCCACAACCTGCTATTGCTCCTCAGTACCAGGGTCGTGGTGGTGCTGTATCTCAACAAAGAGGAGCAATGACTCCTCAGCATCACCAAGCAGGGCATAGGGACGGATCTGTAGTTTCAAGTGGACATGGAGGCAATGCAAGTTACCGTCCGACTATGCCTCTTGCTTCCGACTTGCACCAAGCAACAAATGTTTCTAACCAAGCTACTGTACAGCCTGCTACAATGCGTCCATCTGCCAGTTCGTTGTCCGAAACTGTTCAAAAATTGCAGCAGGTTTCGATTCAATCGGAAGAGCCCACTACCGCCAAACATATTGCATCCACAAATCACATGAGGTTCCCACCACGTCCTGGCAAAGGCAGCTCCGGTACGAAATGTATGGTCAAGGCTAATCATTTCATGGCAGAACTTCCTAAGAAAGATCTACACCAATATGATGTGTGTATTTTTTCATTTTTTTTCATCATTGGTTGCTTATTTTTGCATTTTTTCATCGTTTATTTTTTTATTCCTCGAATCAGGTTACAATTACTCCTGAAGTTACTTCACGTGGTGTGAATCGTGCCGTAATGGGACAACTGGTTAACCTATATAGGCAATCTATATTAGGAGGAAGATTACCGGCTTATGATGGGAGGAAGAGCTTATATACCGCAGGCCCTCTTCCATTCTCTACAAAGGAGTTTAATATCATTCTTCTTGACGAAGAAGATAGTCCTGTTGCTGCCACCAGGTCAATCTTTAACCATGTTTTTCTACTTTTTATTTGTAGATATTGGTGTATAATTTTTTAACTATAAGTTGTATTGATTTAATTTTGTTTAGGAGGGAACGGAAATTCAACGTGATCATCAAGTTAGCTTCCCGTGCTGATTTACATCATCTTCAACTTTTTTTAGAGGGCAGGCATGCTGAAGCTCCACAAGAAGCACTTCAAGTTCTTGATATTGTGCTTCGGGAATTGCCAACTGCAAGGTAATTGTGGTACTGTTTCTTTCTTTCCATGGTATAAAATTTGTAGTTGTTTGATTTTGATGATGTGTGTTAGATATTGTCCTGTGGGTCGCTCTTTTTATTCTCCCGAACTAGGGAGAAGGCAGTCACTTGGGGATGGTTTAGAAAGTTGGCGTGGGTTTTACCAGAGTATTCGTCCCACCCAGATGGGTCTTTCTCTAAATATTGGTAGGTTTATTTTTTGAAATCATATTTCTTGGTAAGGTTGATATTTATTTTTGACTATTATCTTTAAATATAGTTTTTTCTGGAATTTACTTCCTCTTTTTTATTTGAGTTTTTGCATATTTTTTTGCAGATATGTCGTCCACTGCTTTTATTGAACCTTTGCAAGTGGTTGACTTTGTCAGTCAGCTTCTGAATAGGGATCTTTCTTCAAGACCACTCTCTGATTCTGACCGTGTTAAGGTATGTTTATGGTTTTCGGTTTTCTTACATTGTTTAATTTTCTATCAATACAAGCAAACAATTTTTTTAATATCTAGTGAGTAATTTGGAATTTTAATTTATCCATGATGATTTTGAACTTTCTTTCTTGTTTTGTTGTTCCTGTCTTTTAGTCATGCCTAATTTGAAAATATTTAGTTTTTTTGTTTGTTTAATACATCCTCATCCAAAGTTTCTGGTGATGTCGTTTTTTCCCCAACAGATCAAGAAGGCACTTAGAGGTGTAAAGGTGGAAGTTACTCATCGTGGTAACATGCGTAGAAAATACCGTATTTCAGGTTTAACATCCCAAGCAACGAGGGAACTGACGTAAGAGCTCAATAAATTTATGATTTTTTTTAGAATGCTCACCAGATCATTGTTATTTCTTTTGTGTTCAGATTCCCTGTAGATGACAGAGGCACTATGAAATATGTTGTTGAATATTTTCTAGAGACCTATGGTTTTAGTATACAAAATACTTCTCTACCATGCTTGCAAGCTGGTAATCAGCAACGTCCAAATTATCTTCCAATGGAGGTTTGTTTATTTGATTATTTATTTATGAATTTTATTCCAAGAGATGCATTTTATTTGTGGAGGATAGAGATTTTTATCTTCCATTCTTGACTGAATTTCATTGATTTTTGCTTCAAAATTCCTAGGTTTGCAAAATTGTTGAAGGACAGAGATATTCTAAACGATTGAATGAAAAGCAGATAACTGCTCTTTTGAAAGTTACATGCCAACGACCACGTGATCGAGAAAAGGATATTACTGAGGTACTAACTTTTTATCATTAATTTTTTATAGCACTGTTTAATATATTTTATTTTTCTCATCCACTTGTATATTTATTATATTATAGTACATTCTCTGTTGGATAAAGTTTGATAAATGTAAATCCATATATCAATATATTTTATGGTTATTTTTATTGCTAGACTGTTCGACAAAATGCGTATGACAAAGATGCTTATGCAAGAGAATTTGGCATTAAAATCAGTGAAAAACTTGCTAATGTTGAAGCTCGTATTTTGCCACCTCCTATGGTATGTTTTATTATTGTCATTAATAATGTGTTTTTGCTAGTATTTTTTTATCAATGATATTTTATTGAATTTTGCAGTTAAAATATCACGACACTGGAAAAGAAAAGGATTGTCGTCCACGAGTTGGTCAGTGGAATATGATGAATAAGGTATTTACCTATTAAATCTAACAATTTTAACTTTTTTTATTGCCATGTGCATAAAAATAATGTTATGGACAAATTATTTTTACAGAAAATGGTTAATGGAGGGAGAGTTCAGCATTGGATATGTATAAATTTTGCAAGGAATATTCATGACACACAGGCTGGTGCTTTCTGTTACGAACTTGCAGGAATGTGTCAAACTTCTGGAATGGTAGGGTACTAGGGTTATTGTATTTAGTTGACCATTTTATTACCAAGTTAAAATTCTCTACAGGAATAATTCATCAATCTATAGCGTCTTACTCTCCACTCCAAATCCTGTGTATTTAAGTTGCAATTCTTTCCAGGAATTTAATCTAGATCCTGTATTGCCTCCGTACACCTCACGGCCTGATCATGTGGAAAAGTCTTTAAAAACTCGTTTTCAAGATGCAATGAGCAAAATACCAGGGAAAGAACTTGAACTTTTGATTGTGATTTTGCCGGATAACAATGGCTCTCTCTATGGTATGTTATTGATTGGTCTAAATGAATATTCATTCATTATGTTTTACATGCTTCAGTTTCAATATTTTAGGTGATATCAAGAGGATTTGTGAGACTGAACTAGGGTTGGTATCTCAATGCTGTTTGACAAAACATGTTTTTAAGATGAGCAAGCAGTATCTTGCCAACGTTTCTCTCAAGATCAATGTCAAGGTAAAAATTTGATGTCTATAGTATATTCTTTTTATGAATTGATTTTGATTTTCAAATTGATTTTATTTTTTCCTTAAATTTTCTAAGGTTGGTGGAAGAAATACTGTACTTATGGATGCACTTTCAAGACGAATTCCTCATGTCAGTGACCGCCCCACTATTATATTCGGTGCTGATGTGACTCACCCACATCCTGGTGAAGACTCCAGTCCTTCTATTGCTGCAGTAGGTTTTCTCGTAGCTCACTTTTCTCAAGTCTCACCTCAACTACACCTATTGCATTAAATATTTAAACGTGTGCTTCTCTTGTAGGTTGTTGCTTCTCAGGACTGGCCCGAGGTTACTAAATATGCCGGTTTGGTTTGTGCTCAAGCACATCGACAAGAACTAATTCAGGACCTCTACAAAGTTTGGCAGGATCCACAGCGTGGCACTCTAACTGGAGGCATGATAAAGTAATTTTGTTGCATTTCTTTTCTGTTTTTTAATCTTTTGCATTACAATAAGTGGTGCAAATTAGCCAAGTTTTGTGCCTATAAAGCCATGCTCGAGCTTGTAGAGTTAGAATCAGTCAATCCTAATTCCTAGGCTTGGGATTTTTTATACTTTTGAATTTAGTTTAGTTTAAATAAGCAAATTTATTTTCCAAAATTGCAAAATTAATTTTGAAAGGAAAATTCACCTATTGAGCTTGATCTCAAATTTGCAATCCTACTTTCAATTTTATATAATATATTTTTAATTATCTTTTCGTATTTTAGGGAACTCTTAATTTCCTTTAATAGAGCAACTGGCCAGAAGCCTCAAAGGATTATATTTTACAGGTACCTGGATTGTTTATTTTCAGGTTTATGCTATAATGTTTGTATTTTTATTTTTGTTTTTTTTTCATATATGGAATATGTATTTATATTATAAATAATTCTTTTTTTTTGCACACAGAGATGGTGTCAGTGAAGGCCAGTTTTATCAAGTTTTATTACATGAACTTGATGCAATACGAAAGGTATTTATTTTTAAATTTTTCTTTCCTAATATTATTAATTATAATCATCTATTCCTTTTTCGTATATATAAATTTTCAGGCGTGTGCTTCTCTTGAACCTGATTATCAGCCACCAGTGACCTTTGTGGTAGTTCAGAAACGTCACCACACTAGATTATTTGCAAGCAATCATGGAGATAACCGTTCTGTTGATAAGAGTGGAAATATCTTACCTGGTTTTTTTTTACTTCGTCTACTATTTTCCATTATTTATTATTTTATTTTATATTTTTTCTTATCTATTTTTTTACTTATAGGAACTGTGGTTGATTCAAAGATTTGCCACCCTACTGAATTTGATTTTTACCTTTGCAGCCATGCTGGCATTCAGGTAACTATCTAACTACTCTTTGGTTTTATTTTTTTATTTATTTATCCTAATTTTTTACAAACAAATAAAAAATTTGCTTTTCCAATGCACTGCAGGGTACAAGCCGTCCTGCTCATTACCATGTTTTGTGGGATGAGAATAAGTTCAGTGCTGACGCACTCCAAAGTCTTACCAACAACTTGTGTTACACGTAAGATTGTGTTATATTTACTCCTTTATTTTAGTAGATCAGTCTCATTGTTCTGTACTTACTCAATTACCATTTTTTTGCGACATAAACTATACACCAATAGCTATGCTAGGTGCACTCGCTCTGTCTCAATTGGTACGTTTTGTATATCAAATGGTTATATTTGTTCTTTCTTTTAAATCTATCTTTTCCCCCTTAAATTTGGTTGTTATAAAATGTTGCAGTGCCTCCTGCTTACTATGCACATTTGGCTGCATTTCGTGCTCGATTCTACATGGAGCCTGATAATTCTGACACTGGGTCGATGACAACGGCTGCTGCTCCAGGAGGTCGAGGTGGTCCTGCTGCTGGTGCTGGTCGTGGTGGTGCTAGAGCTCCCCTCGCTACTGTTGCTGTTCGACCTCTCCCGGCCTTGAGAGACAATGTGAAGAAGGTCATGTTTTACTGTTGAAAATTGTCTTGGTTTCAATATTTTTATTACCTTTCTTTTTATCATAATGTACCTCTTGCTTGAAGTCTGAAGGAACTTAGTAGTCAGTACTGTTCTATATTAAGTGATCTTTTAAACTTAGTATCTTTTGTTCTCTGATCTAAACTTACAATGTGAAGGTCATGTTTTACTGTTGAAAATTGTCTTAGTTTCAATATTTTTATTACCTTTTTTTATCATAATGTACCTTGTGCTTGAAGTCTGAAGGAATCTAGTAGTAGTTAGTACTGTTCTCCTTTGTTAAGTGATTTTTTAAACTTAGGGTGAGTGTTAAAATTAACCACTTAAGATGGTTTGGTGGTTAAAATTAACCACCAAACCGTTGGAAATTTATCCATCGTTGGTTAATTTATTACCCGTTGGAACCCGGTAGCTTTGAAGATCAAGACCCGCTTGGATACAGAGTTCTACTACAGCGGTGGAACCAGAAGATTATTATCAGGAGCTTTCTTAATAATGCGACGTGGGTTTTCTTTTTGCAGTTGTTTCTGTAATTTTGCTTTTCGTATTAATGTCTTTATTGGGGTCGGATATTGCTTCCTTTCCCATTTTTTCTTCTCCTCCTCTTTCAATAGAGCTGGAGCAAAAAGGGTTGACTGAGATTTTTGAGATGTAACTAGAAGTAATGAAGCTTCTTAGCTCTTGATAAACCACTCTCGCTGACATCATATCAACTATTGATGATGATTCAAAGATGCTTTTTTTCCCAACGACAGATAAATCGGTCTTGTTCTTAAAAAAAAAATCATGAAACCCCATCGTTGGGAAGACGATGGGTTTTGGGGTTTTGCTGCCATCATGAATGAGTATTACAGAAAAAGTCGGATAGAAGACGGCGAGATGATCTGAAAGATGAGGAAAGTGAAGAAATGCCACCCGATTTTTCTCTCCAAGAAATGCCTATCCGTTTTTTTAATGATAATGGCACATGAATGAAAATTTAAATAATATTTAAGGGTAAAATGGTCATAAAAATATAGGTGGTTATTTTTAACACAAAATCAATCTTAAGTGAGTACTTTTGACAATAATCCTTAAACTTAGTATCTTTTGTTCTCTGATTTAAACTTACAATTTGTTAGAAATACATCTTTTCTTTTCAGTTACGCAATTGTTTGCTTTTTTTCTTGTTTCAATCTATTAGTAGGGTCTTTCAGGTTGAGATTTTTTCCGTGATCAGCTATTTTTTGTAGGTACAGCATAGATTACATGATCTGATGTCTTGTCTCCGTCCTTGCCTAATTGCTTTTGCATTGTAGTATTTTTTTTGTTGAAGATTATTTTCGCATTAAATTAAAAAAGAAATAAGTTTTGAAGACAGTTAACATAAATAGAGTAAAACTTAAATTAATCTATCTTCTTCATTTACCGTCTGTAAGCTAGCCTTGGCTAACTTCTACCATCCTTATCATGGATGAGCATTAGCAAGACATCCCACTGGTGCAATGCCGGCCATTCTTCCCTTGTTTTGTATTTTCGCATATATCTTTCCCTATTGAATCCGATGTCTGTCATCTCTATGCTCTTCCTCAATATTTCTTATTTCTTATTTTGTATTGTTTTTTGCTTGAACCCGCCTCTGGTTCCTCTGCTTCCATATATAGAATAGAGCCGCACCGTATAGATTCTATTGTAATCCCCACGCTTGCGATATCGGGGTCACCTTGTTCAATTCAATTGCCATTTCTTCAAATGTTGTAACATTTCCTAATTTAACCAGATCAAGCACCCATCTAGTGAATTCACATCTTGTGAAGAGATGTTCGATTGACTCTTGCTCGCGGCTACATAGTTCACAATCGCCTCTGATATCCATGCCCCTTGCAATCAATCTATCCTTTGTTGGTAGATTTTTCCACCTGACCCTCCAAAGATTTAGCTCGACCTTACTCACTTTGTTGGCCCAAATACCCTTCGCGAGTGCATCTTCCGGGTGTTCCAATCTTAGCGTTGCCACTGCATTTTTTATCGAATTCCCGCTCCCTTTTCCCAGCCACGATTTTGTGTACTGCGGCCCCAAATTCACGCATTTATCGATGTGCTCCCTTTGTCGGAGCAATGTCTTCCAGTTGGATGAGTCCCTCTGTTTCTGATTGATTTGGTTGATTGGCTGCTCCTTCATATATCTGCGACACATCCAGTCGCTCCATATTCCACTCTTCTCCCACAACCGACATGCTCTGTCAACTGTTGCGGCAGTCTGCGATAGTTTGTAATCCCGCATCCCGATCCCTCCCTGTTTCTTGGTTTTTATCATGTTCTTCCATGCCACCTCCCTTTGGGTTCCCCACATAAATTTATAGAAGATTGATTGAATCGCCTGTATAACAGATTGACGGACAACACCACTTTGGATTAGATAACCGAATTTACCTTGAAAGACCCAATCAACCAGTTGGATCCTCCCCATGTAGGAGTGCTTCTTGCTACTCCATCTCGTAACAATATTCCTTAGCTTAGCCAACAAACCATCACAATCCCTGAGCTTAATCTATTTCCTAGTGAGTGGTGTCCCTAAATATTTAATTGGGAGCTCTCTGGTGTGAAATCCCAATATTGCTGCTAATTGTGCACCATCTTGAACTCTTTTTGAAAAGACGACGTGGCTTTTCCCCGCATTGATCTTCAGTCCTGAAAACATTTCAAATTCATTTAGTACCTCCTTTTTGCCGTGAGCAACTTGGCTGACGCCCTGCAGAAGAAGGCCACATCATCCACAAAAATCAGATGGCTCTCCATCGCGATTCCACCCGATGTGTAGAGATCAATGTGTCTGGAATTCACCGATATCTTCATCAGCCTGGATAAGTATTCAATCACAATTGCAAATAGGAGAGGGGAGAGGGGATCTCCCTGCCTAAGTCCCTGCTCAGGTTTAACAATTTCTATCGGCGATCCTTCTACCAACGTTGAAACGGAGGTCTTCAATACACATGACATTATCATCTACCTGAAGGATGGGTTGATCCTCATTAGTTTTATGACGACTTCGATTGCGTCCCATCGGAGGGTGTCGAACGCCGCCTTTGCGAAGTCGATCGTGATGAAAGCTCTTCTCGACGTGCTCTTACAGTTGTAGGCTTGGGTAAATTCCTGTGCCAGCCCTACTGCTTCACTGATCCGCTGCCCCTTTATGAATGCAGTCCGATTAGTACTAATGAGTCCTGGGAGGATTACCATTAGTCGCGATGCTAGAATCTTAGCGAAGATCTTGTAAACTATACCTAAGCAAGAGATCGGTCGATAATCTTCCAATCTCTCCGGAGAGTCTGTCTTCGGGATAAGAGTTAGTATTGCTAGATTGAGGGCCCTTAGCATTCTTTTGATCTTGAAAAAATGAATGATTGCTGTTTCAATATCACTCCTCATGGTGCTCCAATGATGCATAATGATTTCTGTTGTTAGACCATGCATCCCCGGGGCTTTCCCCCTTGGCATTTTACTAATAGCTTCCCAAATTTCCTTTCCGGGTGGGAAAACTCTGAGTCTAGCGTTGTCCTCTTCACTCGGCATTTAATCGAACACTATATTCAGATTTGGTATTGGGGGGTGTTGTGCCGGCGCCGAGTACAAGGTGGAGAAGTATTCAATTGCTCTAGCCTTCATTACCCCTAGTGAATTGGTCTGCCTACCATTGCAGTCAATGGTTCCCATAATAGAGTTCTTTGCTTGGCGAGCCTTGATGGCTTGGGCAAAAAATCTGATGTCCTGGTCACCTTTAGTGATCCAATTTATATGAGTTCTATGCTGGATATCCATTTGTTCTCGATGTTGAGTTTCATTCAGTTTGGCTTTCAGCTCGTTGAATTTACTATGTCATGAGGGTCTATTTGTAGCTCGGAGGCTACAATTTGGAGTTTCTCTGCTACCTTCGTTGCTGTTTCATTTGCAAGACGCTTCTTGCTCGCCCACTCCTTTCCCGCACATCTAACTGCTTTAATTTTTTGATAAAGTTTGTATAGGTGTGCTCTAGTCGCAGGTACCATCCACGCTTTTTTAAAAGCATTATTGAACTTCTCCTCTCTAATCCAGCTATTGTAAAATTTAAATGGAGACGACCTCTTCTCCAGCCTTGTCAATTGGATGTGTAATCCCGCGTGATCACTAGTTGTCCCGAGTATCAGCCTTGGTCTGATTTTTGTCCAGCGCGCTACCGATCGCAAGTTCCCTAGCGCTCTGTCAAGCCGCGACATCGTGTGCTGCGAGCCGACTCCATTAGATCACATAAATTTCCCTCATATTGCTTCGAGTTCAATGAACCCATTAATTGCCGACTCGAACTCATCGGCACCGGCTCTATCAAAGCTGCCTCTCCCTTCTCTTTCATCCGGGTGACGTATTTCATTAAGGTCACCAATAATTAGCCAATCATTTGCATCCAATATTCTGCGGGCTGCAGTGATACCACTCCAGAGTGGGCGACGCTTCACCACCGATCCTTCCCCATAAACCACAGTGAGGTCGAAGGAGTATCCGTCCGTGTTGAGCATCCTCGTATGTATGTACTGTTCGTGAAATTGGAGAATTGAAGCACTCCATTGACAATGCCTCTATCCTAGTCAGATTGAGTCACGATTTTCTCCCGTAGAGTTTCTTACAACAGTTCAGTCTGCACCCATTTTCTCGGCTGCCTCTTTAAATTTCCCTGCTTTGGTTTTTGTTTCCAATGCACCAAAAATTTCAATCGATCTTGTATTGCACATTTCTTTAAACTCGCGTTGCCTTTCCACCGAGCATAATCCCCTAGCATTCCATACTAGCAGAGTCATCGCTAGGGGAACGACGCTCAACTGGTTACTTTGCTCAGATGCTTTTTGTTCTGGGGACGTGGCCCCCCTGTCTCAACGGCCCCCTTTGCAAGGCTTGGAATTTATTGTGAAGCAAAATCAGCACATTTGCGATTCACTCCTCCGTTGATCTCAATCTTGATTGAATTTCTTCTTCTTCTCCCCCCGCGTAATTTACTTTTCTCACGCTTAATTTTTTCAACGATGCGTTTAGGTAGGACAGCGAGGAGGACGAACGCCTTGGCAGGCTGTCTAGCTTGTGGAGAATGTGCATTCTGGTCGTTCTTTCCTCTACGAAGAGGCTATGTCCCTCTATTTGTTCCAAATTCTGTCTATTACACTGCTTCAGGGGATTTTGCTATGCTATACTCTGCTCTACTACGGGAGACTTGGTTATGTCTTTCTGTTTCATCGGCGTATTCGTGCCTTGCCGGCAGTGTTGCACCCTTCTATTCGGTGTCTCGCCGGCGGTGTTTCCATTATTGTTCGATTCCATTTTCCCTGTTCCGTGCTGGCCCTCCACCGGCATTGCTGTGGCCAGTGGCCATATCCTACGCATCGACTACAATAGGGAGCTCTTTGTACGTACTCAATGCTCACGACCATGTCTCTTTTTGGTTCCCCTTTGTTTCCCTCTACCCTAATTCTCATACTGGACGGGTAGTTGGCCTTTCCCTATTATGACACAGACCTCAAGCGGCAAGGGGAGTTTCGGGTGCGTTGGCTTAGCTGCTCGCGCTTCAATCGGACTCCCGAGGGAGCTCGCAATTCTCCCTATTGCTTCTTTACCCCACATTGCCCCGGGTATATTGTGTATTATTGTTGTCTGTGGGATCGTGTCCAGAGCATCTTCAGCCGGACTTTCGTCCACCCTCCATTGCCTCACTAGGATCAAATCACTTCCTATGTATTTCCACTTCTTTGCCTTTATACGCGCATAGTCTAATTCCTTGTAGAACCCTACTTTGAAGGATTGGAGATTAACTCTTGTGATTCGGAAGGCCCCTCTAGGCTTCCACTTGTTTTTGATGAAGCTTGCTAACGGAGCCTCCTCCCTGGCCACTCTGATGACCCTAACCATAACGGATTTCTTGTCCAGTCATTCCTTTGTTTTAATTGCATCTTTTGGCATGTAGATAATATTAGACGATATTGGTCTATAGTGATTTAGCAACTTCGTCGTTGCCCATCTTTCCCAGGGACGCGTTTCAATCCCCTGCATTTTAGAAATCAGTTTTTTGAATGGGTTGAAGATGGTGATCAGGATTACTTTCCTTGTTGGGGTCTAGATTTAGGACCTAGATCATGTCCTTGATTTGCTCAGTATGTTTCGTTTTGTGTCCAAACATATTATAAAAGACGAGCTCCAACCATCCTATCATCTGCAAGGAAAAAACCAGGAGAGATGGCAAGTGGGGGGAACTGTAATTTGCACTACATGAGACTCACCGTGCTGATGCGGGTGTCTCCGACAACCTGCGTTGCCAAGGGAGACTCTCGCCGATCCCTATGGAAAGCATGGCCTATTTATTTTGCTGTTTCCCCCCCTGTATTTGAAATTCTCCCCATGTCATACAAGATCTCGCCGAATCTTTATTTCTCAATATCGGTTTGATCATCATGTTCTACTATTTCCAGTGTTTGGTTCTGGGCAAAATCTTTCAGATATCATCTTCCTCTCTGGGGAAGATCATATTATACCCAGCAAATTCCTTTTGATTGCACCTAATGAATTTGTAAGCAATGATTCAGTTCAGATCGTCTCGAGTGTGGATTTAGTTTCACAAAGCATGAAATAATTGAATTTTCCATGGAAGATCTATAGACAAACCTCTATTACCTTCATTTAGCTAACAATTGAGATAGAATTAATCATAGAAACCTTACACCTTCCATCATATATAGTTCAAGGCTTCCATCTTCTACAGCCTGCGACGCTAGACGTTAAAGATTACTCCAATACTCAAATGATCCCTCTTTTTGCATGTATTCTAACCAAGCTACTGTACAGCCTGCTGCAATGCTTTCATCTGCCAGTTCGTTGACCGAAACTGTTCAAAAATTGCAGCAGGTTTCGATCCAATCGGAAGAGCCCACTCCCGCCAAACATATTGCATCCACAAATCACATGAGGTTCCCACCACGTCCTTGCAAAGGCAGCTCTGGTACGAAATGTATGGTCAAGGCTAATCATTTCATGGCAGAACTTCCTAAGAAAGATCTACACCAATATGATGTGTGTATTTTTTCATTTTTTTCATCATTAGTTGCTTATTTTTGCATTTTTTCATTGTTTATTTTTGTATTTGTTTAGTACGCTAGACGCAAATTTCCCTTCTATTGCTTCGAGTTCAATGAACCCATTAATCGTCGACTCGAACTCATCGGCACCGGTTCTATCAAAGCTGCCTCGCCCTTCTCTTTCATCCGGGTGACGTATTTCATTAAAGTCGCCAATAATTAGCCAATCCTTTGCATCCGATATACCGTGGGCTGCAGTGATACCACTCCAGAGTGGGCGACGCTTCACCACTGATCCTTCCCCATAAACCACAGTGAGGTCGAAAGAGTATCCGTCCGTGTTGAGCATCCTCGTATGTATGTACCGTTCGTGAAATTGGAGAATTGAAGCATTCCATTGACAATGCCTCGATCCTAGCCAGATTGAGTCACGATTTTCTCCCGTAGAGTTTATTACAACAGTTCATTCTGCACCCATTTTAAAAGTCTATTTTATTTTAAAAAATCAGTTTATATTTAAATGTTGTAATAACTACCAACGGTTACCAACCTGAAGGTAACTACCAACGGTTACCAACCTGAAGGTAACTACCAACGGTTACCAACCTGAAGGTAACTACCAACGGTTACCAACATGGAAGTAACTTCCAACGGTTACTAACTTTGATCTATTTAAGCATTTTATGAGTGAATGAAAAAAGCAACCAATCTTTTCTAAAACAGTTTTATTTTTTTTATCAACCACCTCCATCTCCTCCGACAGTAGATAAGAATTCATCCACCGTCGCTTTCGCACTCGTCATTCATCCAGTCGCATCAAGTTTCCGAACAGACAGCTTCACAACTATCCTCTGTAACGGACTGAGTCTTGATATCAGAGGTATATCCTCGCTGCGCTCGTCTCTAGGTATCCGTGATTCACTAATCGCTGGACCAGAGACACACTTCTTCCCAGGTGAAGTGATTCCTTAAATTGATCAATTCCTTAAGAGTTGTAAGTGATTCAGGAGAAACACACGACAGAGGGTATTCTCCCAATGGGAGTCGGAGGTTGGACATGAATTCTCTCGAGGAAGCCAGAGACGAGAAGGATTTTGATTGTTCGATAAATTGGATACCCAAAAATGGGTGTCTTTTCTATTTCCATGGCCACCAATTCATAACAACTCTAATTAATTGCAATAGAATTAGATTTAATAATAGATGTAATTATTGTCCAGTTTGTTACGCCTGGTTCGGACGGGCCTACAGTCAAACTCCTCGTCGGTGTTTATGTCGTCGTCGGTGATCTTTTCATTAATATCTAAATCTTCATGAAGTCGTGATACCACGAATCTACTAATATCTCACAAAATATCTTATTTTGAGTATTTAACAAAAAATGTTGATATACATATAATGATAGATTCAAATGAGATAATGCTATATGAATTATTTTCACTTCTCTTTCTAATCTCTCTATATAAAAGTTACAATTATCAAAAGTAAAAACTAAGTAGTTAATTAGTAATTTATTTGTTTTCAACTTTTCATAAAATAATGTTAATATTTACGGATTGGTAATTTCGTATGTATTGAAACCTAAAATTATGAAATTCTCTTGTCATTTACCTTTTTCTTCTTCTTCTAAACTATTTATTTTCTGAATTTCGTTTCACAAGTGTCGAATAAAAGATTGCAGATGTATTCCTGTTGGATCGGACCCAATGGGGAACCTTACTGCCTACGGCCTACCTATTCTAGATGGGCTCTTACTGGTTTCCAAATCTTTCGTAACCCTAATTTCTCTCTAACTTGAATATTTATATGCACAAACCTACACTGCCCCTCCTTTTACTAGATTCTCAGTCACAGATATCCATCCGTCCAATCAAATCCAGGTAGGTTGTTGTGCTCTTTTTATGTCATCTGTTTGCTACTTTGCTGTATGTGTTTTTATTTTTGAATGATGGAAACTGGAAAAATCTACGGAGACAATAACTTTATGAGCTTTATGCCAACATTTAACATCGTACAGGAATAAAATGATTATATCCCTATACATTGTTTAATGTTGTCATAAAGCTTATACGAAAACTTTCTCTGTTTTATTTTTCTCATTGGTTAAAAACGTTCGTCTTCCTATAAATCTTTTGTTTAACTTGATCTAAGACTACTACATTTAATCACTACATTTTGTATTATTAATGATTTTTTTCTTCTTTTAAAACTAATAATGATTAATGAGTTAATCATTATTAAGATAATGGTAAATTCTAACATACTATGTGAATTGTCAATTAAAAATAAGAGAAATTAATTCAAATGATGACAGAGTTCACAATAACTATTAAAAAATTTGAAGATTCAAAATTCTAGTCTCTACATAATTTTCATTATGGAATCAATAATATATGATTCTGATATGTCATTTAGAGATTGTTCGATTTGCTATGTTAAAATTGAAGTTCGACAAATGGTTTGTTATGTTTAACATTTTTATTAGGATGATGATATGTTGAAAATAAATTTCAATGTAAGATTTTCAATGAACAAGAAGAAAAGATAAACTAAAAATTGAAACAACAAAATAAAATAAACTATAAACTAAACAAAAGATGAATTAATGTTTTTTTGTTTTTGAAAATATTTTTTTAACATGTTTATTTTTTAACAATGAATAGCTTAAAAGTTAAAATACACATTTAAATAATTAAATATTAAACAAACCAAACTTAAAATATTCGATTCGTTTATTCGAACGAATCTTGGTTAACATTCCTAAATATATATTTCTATTTGTAGAAAAGTAGTTCAAAGTACAAATATATATGTTATAAATCCACAAAAGTATGTCATATTACCAATATATTATTCCATATAGTATTAATGGGTTTGGTAAGTTGTTGTTACACTACAGTTTCCATACAACGACCTTCAATCTTCCTGAACTCCTGCTCTTATTTATTCTTATAATGATAACATAACAAACCTTAGTCATGGTTCAAAGCAGCACATAACTCCAGCATGACATCATCAGCTTCAAATCATGATAATGACAACATATCAAACCCTAAACAAAGTAAGATCATAATCGACGAAGTGACGCCAATCTCTTTTCCAAGTCATCGACTTCAGATGTCTCAGGAGCTACAGACCTACAATACACATAATCTACTTATTTCTGAACAATAAAAAAATAGGAGTAGATTCATATGAGATACATTAGATGAAATAATGGTGAGAGATAAAATCTCAACCACTAAATCATTGTCTCGAGATTGAGATAATATGTATTCACAAATCTCAAGATAAAAATTAGATGGATGGAGTATCTTCTAACTATCTCATCTAAAGTATCTCATATGAATCGTTCTCTAAAAAAAATAAACAAATGCTTTGTTTTTACTTTGGAATGTTCTCGCTGTCTATTTTCTTAGCAGAGGTGGAAGAAGCAACACGACCCTTGGGAGCCGAGGACAACTATATAGACAAAAAAACAGACAAATCAAAATCAGGCTGATTTATACATTTAAAAACAGAAGATTTAATAAACAATATTCAGGGCAATTGAAGCATTAACCTGTGAGGCAACATCAACTCCAATTTCATCGAGTACCTATAAGGATTAAAATCACAAAGTATACGAATTACGTTTAATTGTTTTAGTTTAAGGATGGAAAAATGATTAGAATGATGATTACTTGGTTGGTAAGCTCTTCAGTTTCATCTTCAGCCTCATCTTTATCCAAAGTTTCATCAATTGCCTCAGACATCATCTCCATCTGCATTTAAAATATAAAAAAGAATTCAGGTTCAGGGATGATTAATTGGTATGCATTGCATATTATTTTATAAAATGATTAAAATCTTAATATCTTACAGTCATGTCCATCTGAGTTGATTGTTTCTGGAACTCCTTCACAATTTTCATTTGCTTTGCAGGCTCCATTTTCTAAATCCAAAGCAAAACTTTGGAGAGATTAAGAAATTTATTGAATTGAGATAAAAATAAATTTAGGATAACCTTGTTCATTGCAGCCATCGCTTTGCTTGCACCCTTCATTCCTGTAGAAATCGAAGTGTTTGCATACATTGCCTGGAAATTAATGTATAGAAAAAGATAAATGACGATCGACTTTCTTTATATAGGAAAGTGAAAACTGAGAAGAAAAAAAATGAATAAGTTTCTTTTTTATTACCTGTGTATGGGTTGCCACACCTCTGATCTGCGCACGAGTTCCTTGCAGATTGGTGATCTGCTGCCTAAGGCGAATAAGTTGGCGGGCTAATATTTTTGTGGCAGCCTGAAAGATGGATAATTCCAGGAACATAAAAGATCTGAATATCTGATAAAGCACCATAATGTGTTTTGATTACCTCATTCCCTGTTTTAGCTGTTTTCTTGATTTCGGCAACAAGTTTTCTCTCCTGTGATCAATAATTTATCAACAAACAGACAAAGAAAATAACGAAAATCAGTGTGATTATTATTTAGACCTCAGCTTGCAGAGTTGCGATTTCCCTCTCAACCCCTGTGAATAATCACATGGAAGCAAATCATAATGTCAAGAAAAACGACCATTTTTAGATGCAAAATTGCATCTGATTTTGATTTGATAAATGTAATTTTTTACCTATTAATGAGAAGAAGATTGATATTTTATCCCAATGGGTTTCAAATTTCAATTCGTGGTATGCAACTAGCCAACTATGCATATTACTTTAGGAAGAATAATGGAATCATAATGGGTATACAATCCATTATAATTTCAAGTTAACAAGAAATTTAAAAACCAAACGACATGTTAAACTGTAAAGTGAGGGGTAGATACATGTATAGTGTTTCAAAAAATTAAGTTACGAATCTAGGGTAATTATATTACAAACTAAAATCAGTAATGAGCCTTAAAATAATGTCTGAACACTTGAAATTGTTATAAGTTTGAATTAAGAGTTTCAAATCAATAAACCCTAACCTCTTGTAGCAACGGACATTTCTCGTTTGCTCGAACGAAGTGCCTCTACAAATTGAAATCCAAAAAGATGACCATTAAAAAAAAAAACTCAATCCCTTGGAGTTAAATAGCACACACCAAAATGGAATAAAAAGGGTAAGACGAAATCAAGAAAAATAAAGAAAATAGGATTTAAAAAAAAAAGATTCGAATTACAAATATACCTTTAGGATCGGTTTTCTTCCGGAAAATGTTGACAGCCTTCATCTTTGCACTCTTCTTGTCGCGCGAAAATAGTACAAAAAAAACGATCTACTTGGAGATCTGAGAGGGAGAGGACTGTGGAGTGACTGACGACTGTGAGATCTTATTAGTTAGGGTTTCCAGTTTCCTGTTCTTCGTTCTCACTTTTCCACCCAATGAAATAAAATAAATAAAAACCAAACTTTATCAATCGTCATTTCTTCTTCACTCCGCATTCAACGGTAGTGATTACACTAGCCGTTACAGATGATTATTATATTTACGCTACTACCCTCGTAAAGTCCGGGAATCAGATTTGAGATAATTCGTAAAGAATTTTTTTTTTTGAAGTTAAAATAGTTAACAACGAATTCATGAAAGAAAAGATAGGATATAATAATAGATTCCTCCGAATCGATTCGAACCATAGAATCAGAAATTCAAAACGTGGAATCTTCTTTTTCACCTCCCTCTCGGACTTCCAAATGTAACCGAATAATGTTCTCCTCCTCCCCCTCCTATATCTTCTTCGATGTTGACACGACTGGTTAAATACGCGACGTGCAATTCGAGAACGTGCTCCAAATGGGACACAACTTCGCCCATAGAAGGCCGGTTCTTCCCCTCGTCGGCTAAACATTTCTCGGCGATCTCTCCGAATTTTAGAAGGGAGACCGTCGAGTAGTCACCGACGAGTCGTGGGTCGACGATTGTCTCTAATGATCTCTGCCGTTGCCATCTTAACGCCCATTCGGCAAGATTGATCTGATCTTTCGGCAACGTGGGATTTATCACCGGTCGAGCGCATATCACTTCGAACAGTACCACCCCGAAGGAGTACACGTCGGATTTTTCCGTCAGCTGTTGTCGTCTGAAATACTCCGGATCGAGGTAGCCGAAGCTTCCTCGGACGGCGGTGCTAACGTGAGTACGGTCGAATTCTGGACCGGTTTTCGATAATCCGAAATCAGCCATTTTGGCGACTAGATTGTCGTCGAGAAGTATGTTGGTGGTTTTTACGTCTCGATGGATTATGCCACGGTCGGTGGAATGGAGGTAGTCGAGTCCTCTGGCCGCGCCAATACAAGCTTCTAAACGTTGCTTCCATGTGAGAGAAACCGACAGCGACGAGGATGGACCGGTATCGGTTCCGATTCCGAAGAGAAGGCTCTGGAGTGTGCCGTTGCCCATGAATTCATAGACCATGATCATCTCGTTCTGCTCGTCGCAGTACCCGATCATCGAAACCAGATGAGGGTGGCGGAGTTTGGAGAGCATCTCAATCTCTGTCTCAAATTCAACTAGGGATGATTTCGTGTGGGCGCGTTTTATCGCGACGAGGACGCCGTCGTCGATTGTACCTTTGTATACTTTGCCAAAACCACCGGTGCCGATCAACAGGGATTCCGAGAAGTTATTCGTTGCAGATTTTATCTCTGGTATTGTGAAATTCCGGCAGCCAAGACAACTTTTTCTGTCGGTAGTCACTCCGGATTTGGCTGCAACGGCATTGTTCGTGCTCTCGAGCATACCGTGGAGAACTAGAGGATGCCAACCAGATGGCTCACCGCCGCCACCTTTCAAACCCATCGCCGTCTTCTCCTTGTCTTTCTTTTTACGACAACAGAAACAGAAGATAACGAAGCAGGAAAAGGTAAACACAGACACAAATCCAGCCAGGATACCCACCCAAGTATTCCTGCTCTTCGATACATTTCCGCCAGAGTCCTCTCCCATACCACCAAATTTCTCGGAGACATGTGCGAGAGTTCCTTTCTGACTGAGCTTGAAAATCTCGACCCCATTCAGAAGCGCATCGGTGCCGGAAGCGCTGCTTAAAGAATCAGGCCCGAGCTGAAGCCACAGAATTCCAGACTGATCAGGACGGATCACGTCGACAAAATCTTTATGGTAAGCTTTGTTCTTCCCTCCTGCACGTTCAAATACGTCGAAATTCTCAGCGGCGATTCTGAAGTTGAGATATATCCTGAAAATTCTCTGCCCGACTCCTTCGTACAGAAGCTCGCAGAAATGGAGTCTGACGAGATACTCAAATTTCGGATCAACCTTGAAGTTCCATGACATGTTGATTTTCTTATCAACGACGTCAGTGTTTGACATGATTCGAGCTTGACTATACAGCAGAAGTGGTGCCGGTGAAGAGGACGACGAGTAATCGGAGTAACTAGAGTAGCTTATGTTGGAAGTATTACTAATAATCCGACCAGCATTCGTCATCCGCATATAGATATTATCCGACTCCCATTTCCGCCAAAGATCTCGATCTAAGGCAGGATCGATCTCAGATCCTCCGACGGTCAATCTGAACATCGTTTCCAACCCTCTATCCACCAAATCCAACCTACGCGCGGTCCCACCGGCTGCTGACGCCGATTCGAAGAACAAGGGGTTAAGAACAGGGACGATCTCGATAGCATTGACAAATGCAAACGATCCTTGTGTCGGGACGAAAGAGATGAACAGCTCAGAGGAACTTATGTTTACAAAATATTCTTTAACTAAAGAGCTAACGTTTGCTGTCAAATTGCTGCTTCCGCCGCCGCTGCTGCTAATCAAGGAGTTCTGCCGGAGAATATCGTCGGAGATGTTGTAATCGGTGAGAAGCTTTAAATGGTTGGAAAACACATCAAATGACGCCGAATTGACGTGTTTGACTGATACTGATTCAAAGGCAAACGGCCGGAAATGAAGTCGGAGGTAGTAATTCCCTGGCAGTACATGGAAGGTGTAGTTAGATGCCGTGGTGAAGATCCGAGCTGTTTTGTACGTCTTACTTTCCTCACCAAAATCAACTTTGGGGACGGCTATGAAACCAGGACTACTGAGAGCAAAGTTGATAATCTTCTTGTTGGACTCACCATCTCCAACCCAAACCCGACCATCGGCGGCAGTGTTTGTGGTGGTCGAACCGCAGTCAATAAAAACAGGCTCACCATTAGACGTCGTCACTCCAACGACAATCGGAATCAAAATGAAAAAGCAAACTAGTTTCGTAGTATCATCCATCTTTCCTTCTCAGATCTGAACTTCCCTGTGAAGCATCATCAATTTAGCAAAATCAAATCAAATCAAAACGGGAAAAAAAAACATTGCGAGAAAGAAAAATTAGAAAGTTCAGAAACCCTAATTTCCTTCAATCACCCCCAGATCTGTTGAACATCCCTCACCTGACAATCCGAAAGCATTTCCAGAAGAAGTAGAAGGAAGAAGAAGAAGGAAAACACCCCCAGTTCTTCAGGTCTCCGCCACTGGTTTCAAGCAGTAAACTCAAGATCCTGATCTGTTTGTACACGACGACTTCCACATTCACTATTTAGCTGTGAGTTGTGTCGCACATGGCTTCTTCATCTTCTCCTCCTCCACCTCCTCCTTGAGCCGGAAGGAACCTCATCTCACCTCACTTCCTAGGGCAAAAGCTGTAACTTTTTTCAACTTTGTGTAGGACCGACCATTCCTGCTCTTCTCCGACCTTTTCTTTATTACCAAAGCTAAAACAAACGCACACTGTCAATTAATCCATTAAACAATAGATATTATCTCTGACAAATCACGGGCGAGAACTAGATCGCGAAGACGGAGGAGGAGGAGGGGAGGAAGATGGCTATGATGAGGGAGAGGGATGGTGGGTGAGGAATAAGACAAGGTAAGTAAACGCGTGTCACTTGTCGTTGACAGTGACATACTGACATCTAATCAGACTAATCATCAGTCATCACTCACAACCGAAGAAAGATAGGGCGGAGTTGTTTTTTCCCTAGGGTTTCAACTTTTGTTTTTGCTGAGATCGAAGAAGAAGAAGAAGTCTTACAACAAGCAGATCAATGTCGATATCGATGTCCTTCGTCCAAATCCATCTTCGCTTCTTTCTTTTTTTCTCAGTACTGTACAGTCTGCACACCATCGTCATCGTCATCGCGCAGTCCGATGATCATGGACTGGCGTACGAGACCTCGAATGAAGCAGCGTCTCCGGCGATGAGATCATTCTTCCACGATGATGGGAGTAGCAGCAGCGGGAATAAGACGGAGCTTCTTCCAGTGGCTGCTGAGAGAAGTGAGGGCGAGGATCCTCTGAAGATGGATGTGGGAGTTGCAAATGGAAATCGAAAAGGGAAGACGAGGATTGCGCTTATAGCGGTTGGGATTGTGTTTGGTGTCGCCGGCGTCGGGATTCTGGTAGTTGCTGTTACTATGTATTTCGTACAGAAGAATAGGAAGAAGAGAGAGGGTGAAAAGGAGAGGTTAAGGGGGAAACAAGAATGGTGCATCATCTGGAACCTGTTTGATTTCGTTCGTTGCTTTCGCATCGGACGGATAAGATTGTCCCTGGGTCTGTTTTGTGAATTACTACTTAGTACTTACTGTGTGTTTTGACTTTTGAACATATATTAATTTTAATTAAGAATTATCTTACTGTTGTTGGTGACTTTTTTTATAACCGAAATAATTATAATATATCACGTAAATTTAACGAAAATACATACAACAGTATCGAAAGATCATTAGAAACTTTATAATTATTGTAATCAATTAAGTTAATCTTTTGCGACAAACACTAATTAACGCTGTCCGATCACCTCGAGATTTAGTGTAATCGAACAGTCCGCATCGCACTTGATCTGATATCTTCTATACAAACAAATGGTGTAGAAATTGAGATTGAAAAGACTTGATCAAGGAAGGGACATTCGTCTAAGATTCAACTCTTTCTTGTGATGATTCAAAATTTTCAAAGGACTCCAACTCTTTTTGCTTTTGGGAGTTAGTAAGCCAGAGGCCATTGCATGTTCAACCCACAGTTCAAATTCTTCATTTTCGGATATTACATTGCTTTGTCGAACCTCCCATTGCCACTTTGACGTATCGGTGCATCTTGGCCGACCCAAATGGAAGCTTGGACAATGGGTGTTAGCTCGGCAAGGCGCTCCATGAAACTGGAGAATAGATCATTCAATGATAGAAAATTTAATTTCTGTAAAATAAGAGGATTCTTAAATTTTTACAAACAAACCTGACAAGAAGCCCATTCAGATACTGCGAAGATCTTGTTTTCAGCACAAACATAAGCATGGGGAATATCAACCTGAACACAAACAAGAGAGCTTTTTGAATTTCTTTATGTCAAGATTGTGAGTTTGATTCTAATATAATGTGATTTTTTTGCAATAGCATGGATTTTCATGTACTCTATGAATTGTTTTATGCTTCGTTTGATAGGTCCTGATATGTTAATTTTGCATGAATTCAGATTTTTAAAAATACAAATCGTTAATTTAGAATCTGGATTTAAAGAATCCATAAAAAGTGTGAATTGTCATTTTTGAATTTTTTTAAATGCCAACTTACATTTTTAAAAACTTGAGAACCTGAAATATTTTTTACATTTTGAAGATTTGGTATTTTAGAATAGAAGTAAAAAACAACCAACTAAATAATATCTCGAGAGCAAAATCTAGTTTCCGATGTCCAAAAAAGATTGAAATACTATTTAGCATAAAACATATACTATTTCTATTTCATATTTCACATAGAATTTTTCCTGAGAAAATAGTGTAGAACATACCTTTCTAGGAGTTGAAAAGGGTACAACTCGTTCATATTCAACCCAACCATCTCCTTCTTTGGCCGGATGATGTAGATGGCAATCCTGGCAATACACAAAGATTTACAATATTTAGTACAGGGGAAACTCCTATTTCCGCTTCAAAGTTTATACAATATGCAGTACAGAATTGTTAAAATTGATGCCCTTGGATCATTTGAACTCTAAAATAAAATGGTAATCATTTGATAATTTATACAAATTGGCAAAAAAATAGACAATAACGTTATACCTGACACCACCTGGCCTTGGCTTTGATTCGGGTTGTGCATACCCATAGATGAGATTTACCACATTTTCCACATTCAACACGTCTTGATTCCTTTGACCGATGATGGTCCATGCTATTCTATCAAATGAATTTTGCACGTCAATTGTAATTGATCATGAAAAGAACAAGAAAAACAAGCACACACCTGATGATAGGCAGAACATGATTTCTGGCAAATAATTCTGGATTCCTCCCTTTTCAATTGCTCGTCATAATCTTTCCTCTTTGCTGTATCTGAAAGAACCTGCATAGAATAAAGTTTAACATTTAAAAAATAATTAATATGCCATGAACTTCTTTTTTTAAAATTGGCTAACAGAACACATTGCTTCGGTTTTTTCCGATCAACTCACTATTGATATCAAAACATAAATCTCTAATCATTAAAAAGAATCAGAAATTCAAATTCTTAATCCCTAAATTATTTCTTAATTAATAATACTTAAAAATATATATAAACTGTATAATTAAATACTAATCCCAGAATCCCTGATCATTGAAAAAACTCATCAATGTCCATAAAACCCAAATCATTCAAAATATCCATAACAACCAATAAACAATGTAATTCTAAAACAGAGAGAAATTGATATAAATCTAATATTGAATTCCCGATGTGAGAATCGAAGCTTCATAAATGATTCAGTTGACAAAGGATTTGATATAATTGTAATCCTAAACTCGTAAAAATACCAATTCTTCATAATACCAAATATTATTAAACCCTCCACCAGCATCCTCTCAGTCCCCCAAAAGTCGTTCTAGCTGATATATTAAAGGACTGCAGAATATCTTTTAAAGCTGATATCTTTAAGAAAGAATGTGGTTCACAATTGGAAAGGACTACTATGCAGGTTTGGGAGACAACCCTCCTGAGGCCTAAATCTTAGTTAAAGCACTAGGAAGGATAGCTACATAGAAGAAGGTCGATATAGTGGAAACCACAATATCAACCCCACCGCATTTTTATTTTCCTATTCAATTGTATTTCAGGGCATTGCCCTTCATTATCTTTAATGAAAGCTTTCAATGTTTGCAAAACAAAAAAAATATATTATTAAACCTTGGATCTTTAAAAGAGAGAACTTGAATTCCCAATATGAGAATCGAAGCTTCATAAATGATTCAGCTGAGAAAGGATTTGATATAATTGTAATCCTAAATTCGTAAAAAATACCAATTCTTCAAAATACAAAATAATATTAAACCCTGGATCTTTAAAAGGGAGACTTGCTCACACACACATTGAATCCGAAATCCCTCCATATTCCATTCCTATAACTTATTAATCCCTGATTATATAAAATGGGTGAAATTCAGATGAGATATTGATATTGAGATATTTAAATCTCAGCTGTCCAGTATTAACATTGATATCTGCACTATATTCTCAGCCATCCATTTAAAACATTGAGATTTGGACTATATTCTGCTTATATCTAATCAATTAAAAAGAACCATTGGATTAAAGATTAACGGCGGGATTGAGGATATCTCATATAATATCTCAAAAAACACACACCTCACATGAATAGTTTTCCATAAGACCTGACCCAGCTTTTAAAAAAATATTTAAATTTCAAAATATAAAGAGGGAAGCTTCTTTTAGAGGATTGCCCATATCCAAAATCCTTAAAAATAACCAAACCCCAATCTCAGATCTCAAAATATCTATAAACCTTAGACCCTATTTCTTAAAATAAAAGTTTATCAAGGATACTTGCCTCATATGCGGATTGAAGCTTCTTAAATGACTCGCATGAAAGAGTATTTCCCATATTTTTATCAGGATGAACAAGCATTGCCTGCAATGGAAATTCAGTAGAAAACTAAGAATTAAAACCAAACTAAATTATAAATAAATAAACATTATTGATCAAAGAACTAAACCTTTTTACGGTACTCCTTCCTAAGCATTGTTTGATCAATATATCTTTTCTGAATTAATCCAATAGCCTCATAATGATTTGCACTATTAATTATCCTCTTCATCTCATTTTCAATATTCAAATCAGGTTTTGCCACGTCAATTAAAGAAGGAATATTCTCGGTAATCTTAGTTTTAGAGTTTGAAATATCAACAATGATTTCACATGACACTTCTGATTCTGGCAAATCTATAATTTCAGGCTTCACAGGTGAATCTGGAGAAGAAGAATTGAGTTGGATTTCAAAATCTTCAACAACGACATTTGATTCCTTAAACTCAAACTTTAGTTTCCCTTCAATCTTCTTTGGTTGGACAAAGTTATACGTGAGATCAGTAGAAAGACACCCAAGATTTACTGAAAGAAAAATTCCAATCCAACCCTTGCAAATGTAGACTCGATATACGGAGAAAAACACTGTCGCTAAGATTGCCATTCTCACATGATTCAACGAAAACATATACCCTGTATCAAAGCTAATATTAGCAGGAAATCTGAAGCATCAAGTAAGTGAGAAACAAATTGCATACCTCCAAATATAAATAAAATGATCGTGATCCAGAAATTTTGATATATCCACAAAGCTGCCATTCCAAAAAGACACACAATAAAAAGAACAGTGATTCGATCAAGACGATGAACAGCTGCTTCAGCAAAACCCTAATCAGAATTTTTTCAAACAAATATTATCCAGTCTACACAATCAACTAAAATCAGCAAACATATGACATTAACCACTTTATTCAAACTATATCACAAAAACCAAGGCCCACATCTTAATAATACTATACGTATGATCAAAGAAAATGAATCAAATATCTGTTAAAATATCAATCTAAGATTTTTCGATTAAAAAAACACTATTCTACATAATCCACTCAGTTTTCAACCTAATTCCGGAAAAACCACTACAAAAAAACGAACAAACCAAATAAAAAAGAAACTAACCAGAACGAAAGAGGCATAAACCGCAGAAGAACCCGATGTGAGACTGAGATATCCACTCCACAAAGTAACAAACACTGCAGTGGAATCCAGAGATAGCGAAGATCGGAATCCATTGATCGAGCAATGAAACCAACTCAGCAACAATGTGAGCAATAATGTCCCAAATGCTGCACATCTGATACGGATCAAATGCCACTGGCGGCGATATACAAAGTAAAAGAAAAGTTCGGTTAGGTTTTTCGAAGATCCACACAAATGAAGGCAGATAAATCCTCCCCAGGCGACGCAACGTGCCGTCATTGAATCCATTTGAGTCGATTGTCTCTAGAATCCCATTGATTCGACTGCTGCGGAGGAGGTGGTGAGGATTTCCGTGAAATCTGCCGGAGTTCGTTGTTCGAGAATGACAAGAGTGAGTGAACTTTTAAAATACAAAAAAGTTAATTAATTATTTATTTTTGAAAAGATAAGATTTTCTTTTTTTTGCTCGTTCCTTTAATTAAAACCGTTGGATGTGTATTAGACGGTGAGTATTAGGGTGATACAGGTATATATATGTTTGTAGAAACAAAATCTAGGTTTTCCTTGTCATTGTTGCATCGTTGTCGACGGCTAGAGTTCCGACGAAAGAGAGCGTGATCTACTAATCTCCTCTTCGATCGATCGATCAAAATGAGGTACAATCTGTTCATTTAAATACGATAATGAGATTCGTCGTTTTGGTTCGTACAAAGCAAGTTTTTCTCTTTCTCTTTCGATCTTTGATTTGCTCCCAGTTTTTCGATGCTTGTATCAAAAAATTGAGCAAAGTAGGATTATTCTTCATCTTTAGCTGATTAGAGAATAGAAATCCTTATCGTCTGGGAACCAATGCCGTCGAATTCTATCATGAACCCTAATTTTAATTTATGTTTTTCCGATTTAATTTTTAGAATTTAGACTATCGACAGATGCATTTTATATATTTCATTGTTATTTTTGTACCGACAGTGATGAAGTCGTCGCCGTTCCTGTCGCTGCAGAAGCTCCAGCTCTGGGCGAACCAATGGATATATTGACGGCATTGCAGCTTGTAATGAAGAAGTCATTAGCTCATGACGGTATTTCTCGTGGTCTTCATGAGGTTGCCAAATCTATTGAAAAGCATTCCGCCCAACTCTGTGTTTTAGCTGAAGACTGCGATCAACCTGATTACGTCAAACTCGTCAAAGCACTCTGCGCAGACCACAACGTCCATCTCATCACAGTCCCCAGCGCCAAAACCCTTGGCGAATGGGTTGGGGTATGTTCCTTGGCTCAAATTATTCATTAAATTGAACTTATTTGATGTTTTTTTCTTTATCTTCCAGCTCTGCAAGATTGACTCAGAAGGTAAGGCGAGAAAGGTGGTCGGCTGCTCATGCGTCGTGGTGAAGGACTACGGTGAGGAATCAGAAGGCCTCCACATTGTCCAGGAGTATGTTAAGTCACACTAAGGTGTTTCCACCCCAAATAGGCTTTTATTTCTTTTCTGTTTCCACCCCAGATTTTGTTCTGGGTAGGTGTTCTTTTCATTTGAGTCATCTGAAGATCTTTGGGTGTTTAACATTTTGAGTAAATTACTTTCTGCTCTTTCTTTTCAATCAATCAATCAACACTCGCACACACTGTTACAATCTAACGCAACATTCTTATTATTGAAGTAGTAAGCTGCAATTTGGAAGAAGAAAAAACTAAATATGTTTTTACTTGATGCTCTTGTTCCATGCAGAGTTTCTCTCACTCTTGGTTTCATGTACAGAATTCTGTTCCGTGCTGCAAATTTGTGGCTTTAGGGTAAACCCAAACCTTCTGCTCCATATTCTACTTGGTTTGTTTGTCTTTTCAGGTTCTATTTTCGTTCGCGGCTTTTTTTCCTTGCTGGATTTCTCTATGTTTTCGTAGTAACCGTGGTTTAGTCTGGCAATTTCATTCTTCAAGTTGGTGCATACCTTCTCGAGTTGAAACACGCGTGTTCGTATCTTATCGATGCCTGATTTCAAGATGCGGTTCTCTATGAGCTCCGATGAGCTGCTGATCGTGTCGTTTGATGGCAATGGCCTTGAGGTTGCACCGGCATTCAAATTATCATTGTTTGTCATGAGGTAACACTCGGCAATGCTGCCACGCAATTGGATTTGTTCGAAGAAGAGAACCTGAAGCACTACTCTTAACGGTAGTCTTTCGTTTTGGGCAGCATGAGTGCAAGCTTCAAGTGAGAGTTTTTGACAATCCATCAACCTACACAGCTTCTCCTTTTCCGAATCCGATAGCCACGGATGTGCCTTCAAATACACATCGATGGCGCGGTAAATTCCATCATCCAAGTGTCGAGCGTGGTTGGGAATTGCGGCGGCAAGTGAAATAAACATTGTTGGTTTTAAATTGGCGTCTGACCCAATCTCAGCCAAGTAACCGTCGATAAGCTTAGCAACGCCGGCGATGACCGGAGAAAATGATTCCATTTCATTACAACTAGCAAAGAAAGCCTGAAGGATCCTGTCGATCGAATCAATATTGTACAATGGCTCCATCGTGTACTCAACGTAATTGGGCAGCAAGAGATCTTCCAAAGTGGCAGTTTCAAGTTGCAAACCGATCCTCTTCTCCAAATTCAACTTGCAATCCTTGCTGCTCCGAAGAATCATTGCAGTTCGAAGCATTCCGAACAGAATCTTCGTCGGGACAAGACCCTTTTCCGACGGCAACAGTCTCACGAATTCTGACAACAATGCACGTTGCTCATCCTCGGAGAGCATCCCATTCGAATTCGAACCCGAATTCCGGAATCTCTTGTTGAGATTCAAAACAGGGAGATAGGTTTTAGCATAGCATACCAGTGAACCTGCTATGATCTCTTTGCTAATGATCCCAATTGATGCCATCCTTGATACCAACTTTGTGTAAATCTGTAGCTTCAGAGATGTTACATCTTCATACCACCAATTCAAATTCAATCTGTGTTTCCTCAATCTGGCACCGGTGACTATTCCATTCCAGAGAATACTACCTCCTGGACTCTGCATTGGCTGCCGCTCCGTCGGCCAGCTTAGTATGTCGGAGGAAGGGTTTGATGGATTGGCATCTCCAGCCTTCAGGGCTAATGATTCGATACAGTTGTCAATGATGTTGAGGTTTTCGGCGTACGGGGTGAATTGAAGACATGTGTGTAATGCCTGTATGGATCCATTCCAGGTGTTTAGAACAACTTGGTTCAAGAAATCGTCACTCTGTTTCATTAGATTCCCTTCCACGCATTCTTCTGTCATCGATAGATACTCAGACGCGCAACGAAGAGGAACCACGTTGGCAGGAGTCAATTCCAACTTCACACCGTAGCACAACTTCGCTATATTCTCGAACGTCGTTGCGCCGCCGGGGAAGTTGTCCAGTTTTAGGACTGAGGTAGTCTCTCCGATCATTTTTTCTAAAACCTTGCTTCTTGAGAGTAATGGAAACTGTATGCCGGTAAAAAAACATTTTTTTTACCATGATAATACATACATTCATTACCTTACAAAAAAATTGTTTTTAAATTAATACCTTGTGAAGGTGGAAGAACACGTCGTCTACCTCGATTGTTATGTCGGTCGGTAGGTCGGTTGAAGAACAGAACCTGCAACAATTTGAAGATATCAGTAGCTGATAGATGATGTTAATAAGAAGAACACTCATCATTAGAAGAACACTCACCATTCGTGACCTCGCCTTTTGAATGCATTTTCAGATTTTGCAGTATTGGTTTTCATGGTTGGTGGTGGTGGTGGTGATGTTGACGACGACGACGACATGGTGATCGAAAAGAAAACGGCAACAATTGAAACACTCCCCAAAAAAATTTGTCTTTCAAACTTTCAAGATCTCGCCAATTATTAAACACAGAAGTTGAAGAAGAAAAGAAAAATTCAATGCCTGAAATTCAAACAACATGAAGAGAAGAACAGAAGAAAAATTGAAAAAAAAGCTCAGAAGCAAACAGAACTGACCTAAAATCAAAATTCTACGGGAGAGCCAAAAATTTGAAGAGTTAAGATGAAATGGGTAAGTTCTATTCTGAGATCATTAATGAGATTCATTAATAGAGGGGAGCTACCATGGCCCATAACTCAAGGAGTCAATGAATGAGGAGGGGTCTCTAAAACTGTCAATGGAACAATGATAGATGAGAGGACATGAGTTAATGTGAAGTTGTGAAAGAAAGAGAAAGACAACTAACCTGACATGCACCAAATACCCACCACTTCTCCACTGCAAAATACTAACTCTTTCTGGAGTGGAGCTGCTTAGCAGCTGACTGCTGTAGTGCTGTGTGTTTGTTTAATATATTCTGGATCCCATTTATAAATCTCATTTACTACTACTGAGTACTGAATACCATTTATTTATATTTATTACACCTCACAAGTCACAACTCACTCACAACCTCTTTTCTTTCATCAATCATGGATTCATGATGCATCATGGTCCATGGATTCATGGCATGACTCTCTTTTATGAACTAGAAAGATAAAATCTAATATATCAAAGGGTATTTGAAAATAGAGAATAAATAATGTTGTACCTTAGAAGTTAGAACTGATGAACTCATGCAATGACCGGCTACTTTGTCTGTGGTATACTGGTATGGTATTTTACTATTTTAAAATAAAAAGAAATCCAACATGACAATCAAAAGAATAAATAACAACAATTTCAATATGGAATCATATAAAAAAGATATGGGCTGATTATTATATCATTAGCTTTGCTTAACTTTCATTTCAAGCTTTCTGAAATATTATCTAAAACACCAGATCACACAGTCATTTAAAAACAAAATAGCAAACCCAAATGTATAAACAGGTAAATATAAGCTAGATTCAGAAGCTTGAGAATTTAAAATAGATGAAAGATTCTCATTTATTTGGCAGGGAAAAAATCCAGCTATCAAATAGAGCAATAGTAAGGCACATACAATTACAGCAACAAATATTTGACCTGATTGCTTCCAAACAGAGCAAGGCAGTTAAATATGTATGCTCTGATGTTTGTTCTTCTCCATCTTCACGTCTTTTGTCTCATTCGGAATATCCAGAGTTCTTAAGCCTGATAAACATGACATCCATGGGGTTTCGAAGGCATACATTTTTCTGAAAAATACAATCTATAATTTTCTTACTACACAAATCATCTTCATAGAACATCCAAGGCTCTTTCAACTTTCCTGCATACTCAAACCATCTGCAAAGAAATTTAACAAATATTTGTAAAATCAATTGCAAAAATACTTCTATGCAGTACACTACACATATAGAGCTGGTTTATCAACTAAAATTGAACTACTTGGATCTTAATAAAGGAATAACCAATTGTAGCATGGTGTTAAAATTGATCAATAAATGCAATTTATCTGATGTTGCCGAAGAAATGGATGAATGTGAGAGTGTAAAATAAAGTCTAGGTGTAAAATGATTTCAAGAACTTCAAAAAAATAATAATACGAACTGCACTTAAAAATTTATATATTTGGTTACTAACTTTTAATAAGTCACCAAGTGCAATAATGCTATGGAAAGCCTTTCAATTAAAATTAAACAGTATTAGGGTTTTATTGAATAACAGTCTTAACAGAGTATGTTCGCTTACCAGTTGCTCTATTTTTTAATGTTAACTTTGCCGCTTCAGCAAAAGCATGTGCTGCTTCTGCATCTGCTTCTGCAATCTCTGCTTCTCTTGCAGCTTCTTCAGCTTCGGCAATGGCTGCCTCCGCTTCTATCATAGCTTGTGCAGCAACAGCAGCAGCTTCATGCGAAGACATACTTCTCATTCTTGCTATTTCAGCATCAATTTGGTATTTAGGATGAGCCTTGAAATCACGCCTTTCTGGTTTAATTAACTCCTTTTGTTTCCCTTCTATTGGTAACTTTCTAGAGCTTCTGCGAGAAGAAAACCCAAAAACTGGCGTAATTCTGTACTTGCGTTTCACCTGTTGTATAGATGATACAATAATATCCAGATTATAAAAAATCTGTAATTAAAAGAAAAACAGTACACAAACTACCTTAATCAGTTTTCCATTGGACGTTAATGCTTTCAATTTTGCAGATAGCATAGATTCAAGATTTGGAGGCGACCAGTACTCCTCCTACATGAATTCAATGATAAAATACAGGGGCTTAGTTACAACAAAAAATCAATTATATAAAAAATAAAAATTCTTAATTTGAAATAATATACCTCTATATACATTGCAATAGCTGTCATGCTAGAACCAGTGGGATCCTTCAAATTTGTTATAGCTTCTAATACAATATCATCTAACCTTCAAGAATAAGAAGAAGAAATATTAATCAATAACTAAAATAATTTAATGGAAGATAATACAGATAAATATATTAAAAAAAATGATCAACAAAGGTATAACCTTGGAATGGAGCTAGTATTGGGTATCTGCAATATTTCATCAGAGATTGCAAGAGGATTCACATCAACAATCTCATCGTCGATGTCTTCATCTACTGTGCTCAAGGCTAATGAGTTATCATGTCTGTGAACTTGCTGGGTCCTTTTCCAGGATATTCTAGGTCTATCCCGGGATCCCCAATCATGTGATGTCACACTCATGTTTCGCCATTTGTCCTGGTCCAAAAGAATTAAGTAGCTATAAAAAAAATTATCGATATTACCAAGAAGCGATTATCCAATCTTATTATTTCCTGGTAGAAGAAAATATTTGACAATAATCCAACCATTTTAATTTTATTTTGAATGTTTGTCTTACCTTGAGATCTACATTGGAGCGCAGGTACAAGATGTGACTGAATTCAGGATCCTTTAATATTGTCCGCCATTTTCCAGCCCCATGTTTTTCAATTCCAGCTTTGAGTGCCAACTCTTCTTCTGCAGTCCATTTCTGCTTAGGGGCACCCATAGACAATGTCCTGCCAAGAAAACAGACTCACCAACTTGATTTGAATCATGAGTGTAAATGGGTCCGGGTATAAAATTTAGATCTATTTAAAAAATTGCCCCTGGACCTGAGACGGTGAGATCCGGTCGTTAATGGGGCCGGTAATGGATCTTGTGAGACCCGACCCTTTTAGACAGGATCCGGAGATTAATATATTAATAATATTGTTATATTAAATATAAATATTAATTAACAATAAGTATTTTAACAGTTAAAATTTAAAATACAAAGATTTACTCATTTATGTGTCATGATCCCTAAGCTTATAAGTCAATCCTTTTTTATATTTTGTAACCCAAATTCTAGATATTTTTTATTGATTTAATTTACTATTTTTTTTTCCAGGACCCATTTGGACCCGAGACCCACCCAGACTTGAATATTCAACCGGGATAGGCTCTGGGTCCTCTCCTTAAATATGGCTGTACCACACCGGCCCCGGTCGGCCAGTCCTAAGTTTAGGGGCAGGGTAAGAATCTAGTCTGCCCCGCGCAGACTTACCCCGTTTACATCCCTAATTTGAATGCAACTCCTGCAAATTATGTAAAGAACATCGCCTGAAGATATATCACATGTAAAACAAACATCCAATTTATTAAACTAATAATTATAATAAAATCAATTGTTGATTTTTAGTTCCAAAAAATTGCATAATGACAAACAAGTTTGCTTTCTTAGTATCAAACATAGTAAGTTCAGACCAACGAAACTAAAACTCGTGAATCATAGATAAATAAGAGGTTCTCCTTCATATTCTACATCACCAGAGACTCTGAACCAAACATGGATAATAAATATTGAAGGAAAATCTCAACCAAGCAAAACAAATCTTGTGGTTGTGATATGCTTTTCTTAAAATCAGAGTCACAAACACAATGATTATAGTTAGATATCACTACCCAAAAATACCATAAAACAAGGAGTTTCTAAAAAAAGATGATCTAAATCCTAAACGGTTAAAAAAAAACTATTTCTTCTTATAATTATTATCAAAAGTTAACTACTTGGTGTTAGAAAAACAATTTTTACACTAACACTAGTTTGGTTAGGGAAAAATAACCCATGGGAAACAAAAATCTAATTAGGTCAATGTTCATGATCAGTGGATTATCAGCTAATGAAGACACATGGCAGGTATCAATTGCAAACTAACTCTTTTCCATTCTCTCAGGATATCGAAGAAGATCTCGAAAAAAAAACACAATTAACTTTCTCCATAATTAAGCATGACTAAACCAAACCCTAACCTTAGAAAACAAGTCAGACGACAGTCAGCGGATAAGAAAGATTGACAGAATCACACTGAAGATTTAAAAAAAAAACAGAATGCGTGTAAGTGAATTCACGAGTGGGATAATAAAGATTTTGAGATTTGCAAGTCAAAATAGACCAAAACAAAAACAAAAACTCACGAGATGATAGGCGATAAGATGACGACGATGATGATAACAACGACGAAAACGATGACTTCTCAGTTCCCTCTCTCGTGCACTCTTTAATTTCGTTTCCAGCTCGTCGGAGAAGAAGACGGCTGAATTAGGTCTGGTTGACGAGTCTGTTGGTTACTTGTTTGGTATGTGATCCAAATTGGGCAAAGAGAATACGACGACGAAGGCGAACATGCAGGCGAAGACCGAAGGTAGGAGGAAAACACACACAAAAAATCTATTTTATATATATATATATCTTAAAATAATATAAATATTAATGTTAAAAAAAAAATCATTATTCAGAATCCAGAAAATTAAATTTTTTTTTTGGTGAATTATAATATTAGAGAGCGATTCTATAAACACCTCTTAAATATACTCTCCATAAACCTCTCTTAATTGCAACAGACGAGTAGAATTGAGTTCATTAAACAAGTTCGAACCCGAGTTTTTTTTCCATGTTCATTTATTAACACAAGTATGTAGATCTGTATGTATCTTAATTTCTATTTACTTATGTACCATGTAGAAGGCAACCCTTCATGTGATGATTAACGGATCGTCTATCATTATCCCTAATCGCCCTAATCCAGTTGAAACTTTACAAATCTAAAAATTTCATATTCATAACGATGACGTTCAGATCTATCCAACGTATGACGGCGACTCACCGCTTGTGGGTGATTGTAAGAAGCGACTTTAATTCGATTGAACCATATTTGATATTTCCTCTTTTCGTAAAATATAAGTTAAATTCATATGCTAAGAATTTAAAATAGATGGAAGGGAGAAAAATCCAACTAATCAAATAGAGCAGATAGTAAATAGCAATGCAGACAACACAATTACAACAACACAATTACAACAACAAATATTTGACCTGAATGCTTTAAAACAGAGCAAGGTGGTTAAATTATGTATGCTCTGAAATTTGTCCAGCTCGATCTCCATGTCTCATTCCGAATATCCAGAAATGAAAGTTCTAGTCTTTCTTAAGCTTGATAAACATGACATCCATGGTTTCGAAGGCACACATTTTTCTGAAAAATACAATCTATAATTTTCTTACTACACAAATCATCTTCTTAGAACATCCAAGACTGTTTCAATTTTCCTGCATACTCAAACGATCTGCAAAGAAATTTAAAAAACATTCGTAAAATTAATTGTAAAAACATTTCTATGCAGTACAATACATATATAGAGCTGGTTTATCAACTAATATTAAACTACTTGGATCTTAATAAAGGAATGATCAATAAATGCAATTTATCTCATAGTGTCTGAGTCGAAAATTGATGTTGCCAAAGATACTGTCTGGATGTGTGTAAAATACAATCTCGGTGAAATGATTTTCAAAATAAATAAATAAAACAATTATACAAACTACACTTGAAAATTTTAAATATTTAGTTTAACTTTTATGTTTTAACCAAGTACATTGACTGACTGACCAAGTATTTTATGGCGAACTTGAACTATTATTTCAGTTATTCCATGATAAAACAATGTGACATGAGAGAGCTTTTATTTAAAGCTAAGTAGAACTACGATTTTATTGAACGGCAGAGTATTTCCGCTTACCAGTTATTGCTCTATTGGTTAATGTCAACTTTGCAGCTTCAGCAAAAGCATGTGCTGCTTCGGCGTCGGCTTCTGCAATCTCTGCTTCTCTTGCAGCTTCTTCAGCTTCGGCAATGGCTGCCTCCGCTTCTATCATTGCTTGGGCAGCAGCAGCAACAGCTTCGTGCGAAGACATACTTTTCATTCTTGCTATTTCAGCATCAATTTGGTATTTAGGAGCCTTGAAGTCACGTATTTCTGATCTAATTAACTCCTTTTGTTTCCCTTCTATTGGTAACTTTCTAGAACTTCTGCGAGAAGAAAATCCCAAAACTGGTGCAATTCTATACTTGCGTTTCACCTGTTGTATAGATAATATAATAATATTCCACAAAGTAAACATTTAGAATATTAAAAAAAAATCTGCATTTTAAAAAACAGTATACAAAATACCTTGACCAGTTTTCCATTAGCCGTTAATGCTTTCAATTTCGCAGATAGCATAGATTCAAGATTTGGAGGCGACCAGTACTCCTCCTACATGAATTCAATGATAAAATACAGGGGCTTGGTTTCAACAAAAATCAATAATATAAAAAATAAAAAATCTTAATTTGAAATAATATACCTCTATATATATTGCAATAGCTGTCATGCTAGAACCAGTGGGATCCTTCAAATTTGTTATAGCCTCTAATACAATATCATCTAACCTTCAAGAATAAAAAGAGAAAATATTTACCAATAACAAAGACAATTTGATGGAAGATGATTGAAATGATCAACAAAGGTATAACCTTGGGATGGATCTATCTGCATTCGGAATCTGCAATATTTCATCAGAGATTGCAAGAGGATTTGCATCAACAATCTCATTGTCAATGTCTTCATCTACCGTGGTCATTGCTAATGAGTTATCATGTTTGTGAACTTGCTGAGTCTTTTTCCAGGATATTCTAGGTCTAGCCCGGGATCCCCAATCATGTGATGTCACACTCATGTTTCGCCATTTATCCTGGTCCAAAAGAGTAAAGTAACTATAAAAAAAACATTATTAATATTACCAAGAGATTATCTAATCTTGTTATTTCATGACAGAAGAAAATATTTGAAAATAATCCATCCATTTTCATTTTATTTTCAATGTCTGTCATACCTTGAGATCTACATTTGAGCGCAGGTACAAGATGCGACTGAATTCAGGATCCTTTAATATTGTCCGCCATTTTCCAGCCCCATGCTTTTCAATTCCAGCTTTGAGTGCCAACTCTTCTTCTGCAGTCCATTTCTGCTTAGGGGCACCCATAGACAATGTCTTGCCTAGAAAACAGACTCACCAACTGGATTTGAATACCAGTCCTAAAACTAAATAAAGATAATCACCTGAAGATATATCACGTGAAAAACAAACATCCAATTTATTAAACTAATAATTATAATAAAATCAATGGCTGATTTTAGTTACAAAAAATTGCATAATGACAAATAAGTTTGCTTTCATGTGGATCATAAATAAATAAGAGAATTTCTAGGAAAATAACATAAAACACAAGGATTATATGCTTTTCATACAACAACAGAGTCACAGACATAAGGATTATAGTTGAATATCACTATTTACTACCCAAAAATAACATAAAACAAGAGTTTCTATAAAAGATGCAAAACATGAGGTTAAGTTAAACAATATACAAATCCTAAACAGTTTTTTTAAAAACAAAGGAAAAAAAAAATTCTTCTTATTAGCATCATCATCGAAATATTACTGTCTAGTTTTATAAAAAAACAATTTTGACAGGTGTAGTTAGGGAAAGATAACCCATGAGAAACAAAAATCTAATTAGGTCAATATTTATGACCAGTGTGTTCTCTTAATCTCTGCTAATGAAGACATATTTCCAATTACAACCTAACCCTTTTCCATTCTCCCATGATATCGAAGAAGATCTCGAAAAAAAACAGAGTTAATTTTCACCACAATGAAGCATGACTAAACCAAACCCTAATCTTAAAAACAAGTCATACGACATTCGGCGGATAGGATAGATTGACAGAATCACACCGAAGATTAAAAAAACAAAATGCGTGTAAGTGAATTCACGATTCGGAATTCGTATAATAAAGATATTGAGATTTGCAAGTCGAAATAGACAAAAACAAAAACAATAAACTCACAAGATGATACGATAGGATGATGATAATGATGACAACGACGACGAAGATGATGATTTTCCCAGTTCCCCTTCTCGTGCACTCTTTAAATTCGTTCGCGTCTCATCGGAGAAGAAGACGGTTGAAGTAGGTCTGATCGACAAACCTGTTGGTTACTTGTTGCAATCGAAATTGGGTAAAGAGAATGACGACGACGAAGATGACAGAAGACAAAGGCAAACGAAAAAGATAATCATCAGAAAGTTAAAAATTTATATTAAACACCTTGGTTTAAAACTTATACAAGAATTCATACTGTAATTTGCACATCCACCCCATGAATATTTACAAAAAATGGTAAAACTTCTGGTAAATTTAAAGAGGAAAAAAGTACGCTAATATAACTAACTAGCTTCTTCTCCGGCGAGCGGTTTTGTCGATGATCAACTGACGGAACTCGAGGTCAGTGGTCTTGAGCATGAAAGACAGAGGAACGATGGAAGTGACGTGATTTTCCACCAATATCGAATACCTTGGTTTTATTCTCTTCTCCAGACTAAACCCAAAGTACTGCGGAAATTCCCGGATCTCCTTTAAATCCCCATTCATAACGTCGACGAAAAACCCTAATTTCGGTTTCAAGTTATTCTCGATGCTGAAAGTGAACAAAGCTGGACATCTAAGCACCATCTCCAAAGATTCATCTCTACTCAATCCTATCTCGCTTTGGAGATGATCCAGCTTCGGCATGAGTGTGTTCTCGACGCTCGATACCAGAAGGATCGGATCTTGGCACGCGAGAGTCTCGTCGTTGTCAAACCCGATTCGTCGGAGGTAGGTGAGTGTGGGTTTGAGTTGATCGGGGACACTGGAGATGAGAAGACGGGGACATTTCTTGATGATTCTTCTGTAATTCGATTCACGGACGCCTAGCTCTTCTCGAAGGAAACGAAAAACCGGAGCGAGGTCACGACGAACGTCGGAAGTCAGAATTGTGGGACACATACCGAGAATCCTACCTAAATCCTTGTAATGTAAACCTTTGGATTGAAGGTAAGAGACGACAGTGTTGATGGAGTCTAGTGTTGTAACTTCCAGAGAAGGATTGATTGTCAAAGCCTTACTGGAGTTTATACCCATTATCTCCAAACAGAGTATCTTCTCCTTTACTTGCGCCGATAGGTCTGGAAGGCAACTTCCGGCGACGGAGAAGGTTGATGGAGGAGGTACCATGGAGATTAGTTTCGGAGATAGATTTGAACATCCAGATTGAGGATTTCTGGGGACATGTTGTGGATTTGCTGCTGAGAAACACAAGGATTGAATTGACATTTTTTGCTGACATAAATTAATTCTGCAAAAAAAAATTAGATTTTTCTCAGCTTTTGATGAGATTTTTCTTCTTCCTGGAATCTGGATTTCGGATTTTATCCTTCTATGAATGATTGGATGTGGATTATGACACGTGGTATTATTCTAGATTCTGATTGGTTTTGGATTGATTTCTTTCCCAATCTAAATAAGATTTGAATGACTAGACATCTGACTATCTGGTTGGTGGGATTATTGTGACTTAAACCCCACACGTTTATAGAATATAAACAGTCAGACCTTGGTGGGCTTGGTTCTTGAGTTTTCTTTCAGGATAAATTCAAAACCTGTGTTAGCAAAATAACAGGAATAAAACACACATGATATTGATACATACTCTGCATTCCTTAATCTGTTTGAAATTAACTTAAATTACACCAACAATGAAATTTCACAATCTTGTGATGAGAAAAAAGAGTCACGGCTGACTAGAAACTGAAGTGGTGGTGGACTGGTTGTGTTTTCAATGGAGGACCATGTTAATCTTTTTTTCATAGCTGTGTTTTCTCCTAAATCCAAAGTCCAAACCATGTTGCCTGGTGTTCTATTTCGACGACGACGATGATGATAATGATACCGACCGATAAGAGGTTTCAAATATTATGAAATCCCATGGGCAAAAATCCAAAATCCAGTTTTCATTTTCGATGATTGAGAATAAGTTGTTCATGGAACTGCTGCTTCGTTTGATCTCTGAGTCTTCTCAGAATCTGAATCCAAGCTACCATGATCTTTAGATATATTTGTAATGGAATTTCCAATGGTATCTGAATTTAGAATTTCTTCAACTCTGGTAGGAGATAAATTAAAACCCAACATACCACTATCTTCGGTCCATGTATTCACAGAGGAATTCCCGTCAGCATCAGGAAATTCATGATGGTCATTAGATTCCATGGTTTGATCCGTTTGATCTGAAGGACTTTCAGAAATGGAATCCTCAACAGCCTTACAAAATACATCAAACTTATCACTGTCGCGATCAGATTCCTTAACATCATTAGGCTCCCTGGTATTGCTTGTTTCCGCTGATTTTTCGGTTAAAGACGAAGGAAAAGATGGGTTGAAAGCTCCTATTCCTTTCAAAAAAGAGACATACTTAAGAACAAGTTGTTTATAATTATCAAGAAGATTTTCTACATCTTTGACAGTTAAATCTCCAGCAGAAGCATATAAGAATTGGTATTCACTAAAATATTTTCTCAATTCTTCCTCCTTCAGAAGATCATTGGCCCCTTTTGTCTCTAATACTGAAACTGATTCACTTTTAGCAGTATCTGAAACCTTTCCATCCAGTTTCTTTCTGTTCTCGGATGCTTGGGATTCCTTGGATTTTATTCTCTCTGTTTTGACATCATGGTGCGTGGTTTGGCTTGTAGCAGTAATACTGTCTGTGTTTGTTGAAATGCCTGGTAAAAGTGCCCTAGCAGATTCCATATTATTTTGAAATTCTAATTCATCAATTGAAAGTGTTTTTGCATTGATGTTCCAGATGAAAGATTCTGCAGAAAAGATGTTTGTGAAGTAGTATGCTGGTTCAGAAACCAGATGTGATTCACGCCTGTACCTTTGTATGTATAAGAGATTTGAATACAACTGTGGAGGGTTTGCCTGCATTTTTAATTATCGTTTCCAACAAGAATCATAAGATAGTTTTCCGTTAATAATATGCAAAAAGGGGGATATAGCTAGGGGTAATAACATGGCGGGTCGCGGCAGGAGCGACCTTGCCCCGTGCCCCACCGGCAAATCGGGATGGGTAAGATGGGAGACTGGGACGGAGAGCGGGGCAACAGGCTGGTGGGATAGGAAAAAAAAATGGGGACAAAACTTTGTCCGGCCCCATTTCCTCCGAGGTGACCCAGACCTGTTCTCACCCCTAGATATAGGCATGTAGCAAACCCAACGAAATATAAAGGTTCTAAGTTTCTACTGTGTATTTCTGTAAAAATAATTCTGTACTTAAACAGACATTCATGATTTCATGTAGCATCAGGATACATTGAAATATCTTAGTGAAATAGCTAGACAGCTCGCAACAAGAAATGCCAAGTCAAACATAAAATGGAGTTGACAGTATGTCGACAGGCTAGAATATCAATATCAAATATAAAATGGAATTGACAGTATATGGACAGGTTGGAATATGATAATACGAAATAGAGTAAGAGATGGCCAGATTTTTTTAAATGTGAAAACGCCAAGAGTGGCCTATCATGATTCATGAAAAACACACCCAATCATCAGGTGAAAATGTTCGTGTAGAAAGGATAAGTTTAGTTTACCTTTATGGTCACATAAATGAGAACAGGAAGGAATTCATCTGCTCCTGGATGGTTTTCGCTCGTAGAAAGTGAAGCATTAAGGAGTAGGTTGTTTATCACTTTGCAACAGTTGAGAATACAGACAAGCTTGTCTCTCGGAGCCTTGTACATGTTAATCTTCTGCAATTCTTTTTGCGCTAGCTTCAATACACAAAACATAAAACAAAATAACTCCTACCCATTATAAAAATACGATCATTAATATCTCCAAGCGTTTAATTTACTTAGTTTTTTTAAATAGAAACCTAAAAACAAAAATTATAATATTGCTTAAGTGTACAAATGTATAGTAATGTAAAAGGAAGTAATTTTTTAAAAGAAAAAATGTATGTCTGCAATTATTTACAGTTATCTGACTTTACAGGAAATAAACACATAGTAGAAATTTTGAATGTGAAATCGGTGAAATTAACATATGCAGATCAAAGTAAAGATTGGGAATGAGAATACAATCGAGATTTGAAACAGTTCATATTTTGAAAAGTAAAAATTTATATATGAATGCAAATCTATATGAGTTTAAGCAAAAAGAAACAATGAGGCTACAAACTATATGTAACCAAATAAGAGACTATGAGACAAAAATTGCAAATTGCAACAAATTTCAAGCCAAGCCATCTACAAATCATAAAAGAATAAGTCATCAACCATGAAATAAATTACGAATCATTTAAATTCTAAAAGCGTAACTCACCAGCCATGATGTTTCATTTTGAAAAGTTGGTTTGATATCCAAATTTTCCGGACGTATAAATTGTTGCACCAATGCCATCTTCTCGGAAAGTTCCTCATCATGTTTCCTTTCATCTGGATTTGATGCAAAAGCATGATTGAATAATTTTGTCATCACATACTTTTCAAGTCCCTGCAATTGTTAACATACATCAGTAGTATATCCAAAGGGACTAGTTAGAATGAATGAATGATACGAGACTCGTTACTAGTTTATCAAAATCTCAAATCAGAGAACTAGTAATCATACAGTTGCAAACCATGTAAAAAGGTGATTTTATTTAGAGATGAATCAAACGGTATATTCTTTGAACTAAGTACAGCATGGAATTAAAAAGATGAGATACAATTAATGCAACACAACGATCAAGAAGAAAAGTATATCACTTTAAAGATCAGCAAGAGAAATAAATCATACATGAAAACTAAAATCTACTAGAAAACTGCATATTTTTAGAGCAATTGTGGTTATCATACGAAAACAAATGATAAGATAACATTGCTCTACAAAACAGTACTAAGAAGAAGAAACTGTATATTAAAAATCTTTGCACAATACATAAGAATATAGTAAATGAATTCACACCTCACCAGCAGATTCCAACTCTTCCTCCGAACAACCAGCCCAAAGGGGATGAGCCCTGAAAGCTTCTACCATGTTAAATAGGAACTGCTGAACAGAAGCACTATCTTCTTCAGTATTTCGAACTTTAGTTGTAAATGATTCAATGAAACTGCATTGACATAAAAGTCTATTAAAATTTAAAATACATATCATGTGAGAAGAAATGAAAAAGATTTAATGGATTTTTGGAAACAAACCAAAACGGGAACAAAATCACCCTCAATCTACCTGTTTCCATCTATTATGCTCTACTCTTTAGATCTACCCTTATTCCTCACTGACCATGGTTAAAACCAATCATAAAAACAAATACACAATTTTCCGATCCGTCTTTGAAGTCCAACAATTTCCGATAATTTAAGTTTAAGTTCAACAAAAACCACTTGTAAACCAAACATGTGAGAATGGATGATTACCGGAAGTATCACCTATAAACCGTGAATTCCGGCAATTCCACTTGTACGCAAAACAGATGAGAAAAAATAGATGTCGATAGAAAAACCTTTTGATAGATTTGACAAAATTGACGGCAGAAGGTTGACGCATGCGATCCAAGAAGTCATTCCACGTGAGAGGCGTAGATGCCGGCGAGGAGACAGCCCCACCAACGCCTCCTTCCATCGGCTAGGAGAGTAGTTCCGGTGAACCCAAATCAACTTCACCTGAGAAATAACTTTAGCAATTGTGATCGGCGGTCCTATCGAAAAATAATAAGGTTTAGATCCTTTAGCTATAGTGCACGAACTATTGTCATCTTCCATTATAGATCTAACGGTGGTTATAATTAGCAAAAAAATTAATTATTTTCCAAAGTATAACTCAATTACTAATTACTTAATTAGTCGGTGGAAAAATAATGTATGGTTCTTAAATCTTAAGATATATCACTTAGAAGATAGAATCAATGGTTCAGATCAAATGTTTACCATATTTGAAATCTTAACTGTTCATATTTATGTCTAAGATTAATAAAAAAATTATATATTAGATACAATTTATCAAATATTTACTTCATATATAAATTAAACAAAAAGCGTCTGTAGTCCAACGGTTAGGATAATTGCCTTCCAAGCAATAGACCCGGGTTCGACTCCCGGCAGACGCATTTTTTTATGGTTTAACTATTTTTTCCAAAACAGAGTCGATATTTACTATTTTTACCCTTAACAAACATATGAGTGCCATTGCAAATTAGTTTGGACTAAAAAATGAAATCCAGATTCACAGCGCACACAAAATGGACCAAAATCTGTAATCTGGTTCAACACATTTCGATTAGAACCCTAAAAATCCACACCCAATCTCAGAACCAAGATAGCCATCAACGGCACATAGTAATTGTTATACATTAACCCAGAAAAATCCAAGGAAGGAGCACCCGAAACAGCGCCATTTTCGGCAGTTGTAGCAGTAGAAGAACTTGGAAGTATCGATGCTGGAACAGAAGACGATTTGGGCACAGTCGTTACTCCTCCTGGCTGTGGACTCATTGGAGACGAAGCTGGTGTGACTGAGATAAAATCGTCTGAAACCACCACCGTGGGTGGCGGAACTAGAGATGGGACTCTGCGTTGCCCTGGACACCGTGGCTGGAGACTCGTGGTCAGCCTACAAATCAAATTCAGAATTAGAATTGTAGTTGATCTGATTACAGAGAATTAGCCGAATTAGGCATTTTTACTTTGCAACAATGGTTCCATTCACTAAGCCGCCATAAGAGCACGACGTCACACTGCATCCACCGGCTTTTTGCTGAATTGTGACATTCCCGACCATTAGACTGCTATCCTTGCACTGCATTGTCGAACAAGAAGCCGACAGCGAGGTGGGAGTGCAGAACAAGCTAAATCCCAAACAGAAACAAATCGATTGAGGATAGTGTTGGATTAAAAAGTTAAGACAATCTAGGGTTTACTTGGTATCGTCCGGACCGCAACTGCATTGGATGCAACGACCAGCGGTGATGGCGTAGCTACCATTGGGCACTGTCAGTCCATAGTCTGAGGAGAATTGCGGAAATCTTGATCCACAAGCTGTTGGAAAAAACAGGGGTTTCATATAGATAACAAAATATATTCTTTGTCTTAAATTAATAAATGGATTTAACAGGGATAAATTGATATAAATTAGTTATGTTAGTTAGCTAGTTAGTTAATTACTAGTTAAACTACTTTAAAGAGCATTAATCAAATAGGGGCAGCTTCAGGTGAAAATGAGTAATGGGAAACTTTGGGCATTTAAAATAGTAGTTAGGGTAGATCCTCTGTTTTGATTAATATAAGGACATAACAGGGGCATATAAGCAAAGTACTGGCATTATTGGAAGGTAGTTAATTAGTTAGTTAGTTGGTTGGTTAGTTACTAGTTTGATGGATTTCATGTTTTAATTAATATAAGGATTTAAGAGGGGTATATAGATAAAATACCCTTTTATTACTTTAGTCTTTACTGGAAGGGGGGGAGGAAACAACAGCTTACCGAGCAATGGAACGGCGAGGATATCGCCGGCGTCGACAACAGGACTTCCCAAACTATTAGCATTCATAAGATCCGTCACCGTCGTAAAATACTTCTTCGCGATACCACCAACGGTGTCCCGGGCTCTAACAACATAAGCCAAGTACACGGCGGGGAGTCCGTTATCAGATCCGTTGAAACAGGTGCAGGGAAGGGGAACTTTCAGAGAAACTCCGGCATCTACCAAGCTAGGATCGACGATCCCATTCGCCTCCCTGATCTGGTCTGACGAGACCAAGCCGCCGTAGATAGTTTGAGCGATGGATGGGAGAGTATCGGAGGGGCGTGTCTTGTAGGTGGTAGTGGACTGGCGGATGCCGTTTGAGCAGGAACAGACGGTGGGGATCTTGAGGAAAAGGCCGGAAGGGAGGATCTGATCGGAGAAAGTTGGTGTTATGGAGTTGGCGGCGAGGATTGATATTGTGTCGGTTTGGAACAAGGTTGAGATCTCGGAGAGTTTCAAGTCTGTGTAGAGTGTGTAGCCAAGAAGTGAGGTACAGGTAACTGAGCTCAAGCATGGTTCTATTGTCGCCTTTGGGGCTACCGGCGAGATGAACACGCCGCCGCCGACGACGACGATGAGGAGGAGGAGGAAGAGAACGGTCGCCATCGTCGGAGATAGGAAAAAGGAGGGTGTGGGGTTTATGGGGAAGTGAGTTGACTGTGGACTGTTGTGGCCTATGAACTGGTTAAGTGTGACAGATTCTGTGGGCCCACGGATTTTAAATAAAAAAACAATAAACATGTTTAAGATATACGAAAAGACATAAATATCCTCACATTAAACAAAAATGAAGTAGGGTTAGTTTTGTACTTTCACCGAATTTGAATTATAGGAGTTTACGCCAGATTGAATATCGACAGAGTAGTAATCAGTGACAATCGGATCAGGTTTAGATCCGTTTGTCATTAATTAAGATAAAAAAGAGTGTTTGCATAGTAATTTTAGGTTTACAAAAGGGTAATTATCTGTTAATCCTGCCAGGCTGTCATTGGTCCTGTTTTATGAGCACACGTGTGAAGTATATACGTGTTATGTTCTGTCACTAACTTTCCATTATTGGTAAATATAATACAAACAACAACTTAAAAAACAAAACCGTGATCTTATTTAAATACACGGATCACGCATGTTTACCTAATTATGGATCATTTTCATTTATACCCAATACTTTAGATCAATATCAAAAACACCCAACACCTTAAATACGAAAAAAAAAAAATTGATTAAGAGTTTTTAAAAAGAGGCCCCAATAGAAATAATAGACCTATGATTTAAAAAAAGCCCAAGAGGCCAATGTTTAGATTATAAAACAGACCATAAGTCATGAAGATCAATATTTCGTGATTTCATCCCTATTTTTGAGATAATTATCAATTATTTTCTTTTAATGAAAATTTACTTTTCACAATTGACGATCTAAAAAATATATATAGAAATGCGAGTTTTTTTTACTTGGGTAAAAATATATGTTTTCGAATGATATATCAGAACAACATGTGAAAATTTAATAAAAATTAAGTAAATAACCAGACTAGAATTCTCAACTCTGAAAAAACTTAATAGTTAATGTTTGATAAAATTGAAGCTTAATTCGAAATATTTTTGTCATTTTGAGAAGATTTAATTCAAGAATGAAAGAACTAAATAGAGATGGAATAATGGCATGATGGAAATGAACAAACAAAAAATGACAAATCCACATAAATTCAAACCCCACTCTTAAATCCGAATCAATAGAGCAAATGAGAAAAAAAAGAAAGAGAAAGTCAAAACGACAAGACTGGAACAAAACTACAAGTTGAATTGAAGTTGAGTGGACATGCATGCAGACAAGACAGCTAGAAAATATGTAAATTGTAATCATATCATCATCATCATCTTATAACACCTTAGATTAATCAATGAACAAATCTTCCTTTTGCGTTTCCATGAAACGAAAACCAATCACTGCAATGCAAGAATTAATCAAACACACGAAACATTGAAAGAAAGAAAAAAAATCAAACCAAGAACCAGAAGAAGCTAATCCCGGAGAGAAACTAGCTAGACAAAGAACAAGCAGGCAGGTTTAGAGGAATGAAGCCTGGTCCGAGATCACATAGACAAAGGATCAAGTGCTTCCTATGACTGTATGACTTCGAGCCAAACAACATCCCCCTTAACCACTACCACACCAACACCAACAAGAAACTTAAGAACTAGATATAGATCATGAGGTGATTGAGGGAGAAATCCAAAGAGATGGGGATATCGATGGGGGAGATGGAGATGGAGAGTGAAAGGGAGAGGGGGGTTTTATCTTATCAGAAAGAAGAAGATAGCATAATTAATGGCTGTTTGCATGGCATGTGGGTCACATTCCCAGATTCAATTCCAACTCTCTTCTTCTTCTTCTGTCCACACAGCTCTTGCATTTCCCATGCTGTGAGCCTGTGAGTGTAAGTAAGTAAGAGAAAGAGAGAGAAGAGAGGGAGGGTAGAACTGTAGATCTGTAGAAGTACAGGTACAGCTAGAAAGAATCGGCAGTAGTAGTTCTCAGTCAAACAGCTGTTGCATGACTGCGTCTACTGTATATCAGTATATACTTTTTTCTTTTCTTTCACACCCGAAGATACCATAACATCACTTCATTCCAAGTCAAAAAAAAATCATTCTCAAATTATCAGGACTTCAATTTTCAGATTTAGGGTTTAAGTCTACAAAGACTAAAACCCTAAACCTTTCTTTCTCTTTTTTTTCTCAACTCTCATCATTACCATATTATTAGAATCTTGGGTCATCTTTTTCTTCTTCTTTTTCCCTTCTTTTATTATTCACTCATTCATTCATTCAAGACCGGACCAAGGGAGAAAATCAGACGAGATGGATGAGATGGGATGGGATTTGTTTCGTGTACACCACTCCACGACACCAACTGCCACAGCAGCAAGGCAGCAACATACGTAACTGTTCATCGTTTACTGCCAGTTTTACGTACCAGATACTAACTCTGTGTGGTCTGTGAGCACTGTGAGCACAGTGACCACACTTCCCGTAATCAGATCGGATCGTATGATCGTCATCGGACCACAAACGCAAGACCAAACGCTAAGGATGAAGGACTGGTGGGACTCATTGATTAATTATTGCTTACTTATATCCACGTCATCATGTCACGTGGAAGAATCGCTCGCAATTTGTCTTATCTATCTCACTTTAGATGACGTTGGATTTCAGAACCATTACTTTCCTGATTGATAATAAAAATAATAATATCAAACAAAGTAAGGGACTCAACTGCAAAAAATTCTTCTCATTCCTGCTGCCCTGCAATCCTGCACCATTTACTTCTTGGATTCCTCATTCCTGCAATCCTGCACCATCAACAAATTTCTTCAATGTTCAATAAGGAGGGAAAAGAGAATTTATAATGGTATTGATGAAACAAATGAAGGGTATTGATGAAACATTCACTAAGCTCGTAATGGCTTGTGTGACTTCAGCCTCGGCATCGGCCCTAATCGAGAGGGTCCCCCACAGAAGTAATAAAAATGAGCAAAGGCCTCCGGCAGGGAGACCCACTCTCCCCTCTATTGTTTGTATTGGTTCTGGACTATCTCTCTAAGCTAGTGGAAAATGCAGTCCGGAATAGACAGATTGAGCTATATACGATTGGGGGTGCGCTAGTTGAGAACCACCTTGCTTTTGCGGATGATGTAATATTTTTCTGTAGAGCATCCACAAAGACGCTAACAGCGTTGAAGCATATACTAAAGGAGTTTGAAGAATTCTCGGGGCTAAAAATAAATGTAGCAAAGAGCTCTATAATCCTCTCGAAAAGAGTTGAGGATAGAACGCAAATGGCTGGAATTTTAGGATTTCAACTAAAGGAATTACCAATCAAGTATCTCGGGGTGCCCCTAACCGGGAAAATGATCAAATATAGAGATTGCGACGGGCTGTTGGCAGAATTGAGAAGCTTGCTAACTAGATGGAGCTCGAAAAAACTATCGTATATGGGAAGGATCCAACTGGTGGATTGGGTCTTTCAAGGGAAGTTTGGCTACATCGCCCAAAGTAATATAATCCCCCAAGCTGCCCTCTCCTCAATCCAATCGATAACATACCAGTTCATTTGGGGATCTCAAAAAGAGGTGTCGTGGGACAGCATGACAAAGCCAAAGGAACAGGGCGGTATCGGAATGCGAGATTATAGGGCCACCCAACAGGCCGCGATCATCAGCAGAGCCTACAGGATGTGGGAAAGAAATAGCATATGGAGCAAGTGGAAGTGTGCGAGGTATGTCAAAGAGCGCTCCCTGAACCAAATTACAAAAAGACAAGGCGATTCCGCATGTTGGAAAGCCACCTTGCTACAGAAGGGAAGCATACTGAAATGTGCAGCCCTTGGTCCAAATTATATTAAATCGTGGACAGGGAAAGACACCACAATCTCGGCAAAAAATATAAGGGCGACACTAAATCCGTCACTACCGCAAGACGAGCTAGCAAGAGGCATCTAGGCCAACAAGATAGGGAAAGTGGCTCTGAATCTTTGGAGGGTGAGGTCTAAAAATCTACCTACCAAGGATAGGCTAATTGGAAGAGGTATGAATATATCACCGGTATGCGAATTATGTAATAACGAACAGGAAACCATCGACCATGTATTCGCAACCTGCACTTACACCAAGCGGGTACTCGCGGAAGCTATGGAGGCAGCCGGTGCGATTGCAAACTTAGATACAACTAACAATTTCAATGAGGCAGCAGCTGAGTTAAACAAGCTCACAAAGGGGTCACCGGTATGGGGACTGCACTGGTGTATTTATGGTATTGCGCTGTTTCACATCTGGAAACAGCGAAATCTGAGAAGAACAAGCACAAGGCGTGACTCAGAACAGCAGATCGGAAGACAGATTATCGGAATGGCGGAAATTGGCTTTGACGAGCAAAAATTCAAGCGAGGAGGTATGACGATGAAGGAACGACAAGCGTTGCTCCAATGGGACGCCTTGTTGATGCTCATCCACGAGGGATGAATGGAGGTTAGCCTTGGCTAACACCCGGGCGAAAAGGTAATTAGGAAAATTTTAAATTATGCTGTAATCTAGAAGACTATTTTAAACATATTTAAATTAATACCAAAAGTAAACTATTCAAAAAAGAAAAGAAAAAAAAGAGAGAATTTATATATACAAGATCAATTAATGCTTAATTATGAAAAATGTATGTATATATGTATATCTATGTAAACATTTTGAATTTACATGATGTTATGCAAGTATGCGACCCATTTCGATCAGATCGATCTTATTATGTAAGTCTTTGTTTTTACATCATGTTCGTTTCGAGACATTGGCTAATTATAATCTAACTCTTGTTTCTAGAGTCTAAGAAGATGGATGGCCGGCCACCTTTGTGACTTCTTTTTCGACCGTCTGTGAAATATCATCATTCTATATTTACAATAACACAACTCCCATTGCTTCATCGACTGAGGATGGATCGGTATGTCCTATCGAGAAGATAGCGGCAACAAAAGAATGAATGTGGATTATTTGGGTAGAGAAATTATTCATCTCATAGGAGATGGTATACTAATAGAACCCACAATAACATGGTTCGCCGTAAATCATTGAGGTTCGTCCAATTTGAAGAATTAGCTGCAGAGATAAAGTTGAGATCATTGTAAATAAATAAAGATGAGATGAATTCATGAACAATGCAAATAACATAATCGATCGATCACTCACAGTATGTGGATGGAGGTTGTGCGATCGGGCCCTCAGCAGAAAATGGTGACATCGAAGCTTTACCATCTCTTGTCCTGCCATGCTTTAAGCTACTGGTATGATTTGATGGTGATGGAGATGGTGAATCATGAGGTTGTTGTGAATTATTAGGCCTTGGTGTTCTTTTTGGTGAAGATGGTGCTGGTGTACCAGATGAAGATGCATTTGGTGGTGATGAACTAGGTGGGGAACTAGGTGGTTGTAATGCACAAGGTGGATGAGAAGGCTGATGATGATGTGAAGAAACCGGAGGTGGTGGTGGTGATGGTTTCACACTTAGGGGATATGGAGATGGGGCTGGTGCTTCTGACAGTACAATCGAACGATTTAGATATGACGAAAGTACAACTTGATTAACTTTACCAAACACGGTGTGGTTTAAACCAAGGTTTTTTTTTGCAGGAGATCTTGCTAGAGTCTGTGCAAGCTGTTTAAGCCTCGGTGGTAACAGACTTCTACTACCAACATCTGATAAAACCGACGCCTCAATGATGACCGGTGAATCTAGAGTTGAACCCTTCAGATTTGTCATCTGCACATAAACATTCTACAGCCACCCACACAAAAAATAGTTAACATAAATTCAAAAATCTCTCCCCACCAATGCACCATTGACAATCATACAGTGCATCGGCAGTAAATCTGTAAAATTCCTATGATGGTACACAAATCCTACATGATAGATATATCACGGAATAAATAATTAAGCACGATTTTAACCATTCATTAAATCATGCGCTTGCAACTTCCATATTAATAAATATCCTAAGAAAATATAGGAACATCATTGTTACTCTTGCCTCTCTCACTGCTGCTTTTTAATGGAAAACAAAAAAATTACCGATGGCAAAAAACAATGTATAGGGAATAGATAGATGGGTACCTCAAAATGCTTGAGATTGAGTCCATATTTTAACTGACCCTTCAATTCATTGAGATTTTTCCGAACCTGGTAAATAGAATTGTGCAAAGTGAAGTTGAAAAGATTCTGGGTAATCTGCCAAATTGGAGCAGACTGCACAGGTGTGATGGTGATTCCACCGGGAAATTTGAGAATCTCGAAAGAAGATGGACGGCCAAATAGGGAGGGAGTTAGCGATAGATTTGTGTGTTGGAGAAGAAGTTCTATCATAGAAGATTTAAGCACACTCAGGATTACAGGATTCATTTTGACCACTGGGTGGTCTGAAACAGGAATAATACTGAATATAACGCGTGTGGAATTTCTCAATGGATTTGAAGATTTCATCGACACTATTTTAACCTGCACAGAACCTTTATTACGTCAGATTCGATCAGGGTTCAATTTTGATAGTAATTAGGAATGGCGTTAAGAAATATTGAAGAAAAAAAACAATTTTTTCATACCGTGTTGTTTGGGATCGCTAGTTCCCCAAAGATGTCATATTCCAATTTATTCTTATTCAAGGAGAGAAATGATAGCGATTTCCGTAAATAGAAACTCGCTTCAATTGGAGCTGAACAAGAACAAGAAAATAAAAATCAGATTAGCCTCTCAACTCTCAACAACAACAATCAATTATGGTTTCAAAACCAAATCACGAAAGCAATGGATTTAAGTAAACCCATTACCACTCTAAAAAAAACTGTTTGGAGAAAGCTACAGTCAGTGGACAATACTTTCTAAAGACTATTATTTAGTATTTACAGTCAATAGATTGCAGTAAGTGAACCTAACCAATCAATTTTCAATCTTTCATACAGTCTATCTAGATCATGGAAAATCAGGATCCCCAATTACTACCAGAATGCATACTCAATTAACCAATCTCCATTAAGTTTGCAAACAAAATTTCATTTCCGATGCAGATCCATATTAGAGACAGTAAAGGTACTAGTGTAGTAGTAGTAGTAGTAGTAGTAGTAGTAGTAGTAGTAGTAGTAGTAGTAGTAGTAGTAGTAGTAAAAGCCAGACAAAGGAGAGGGGATTGACCTGATAAACCGGCAGTGTGAGATCTGGAAGCGTTGAAGAAAGGAAAACAGAAGAGAGCGGAGATGAAGACACCGACACTGAGAATCAAAACAAGAAGACATCGCCAAGTGAAACGTTTGAAACACCAATCGGCATGCAATTGGCAACGATTCCGACCGTCGTCGGCCTCGTCGTCGACGGCGGTTAAGAATTTCCCCATTTATAGGGCATTTGATCCTTTCCCTCTTCTTCCACTCGTCTCCTCCACCTCCACCCGATTCCCAAATCCACTCATCACTACTGAGCACTGATACTCCTCTCCCCTCCAGCAATAAAAAAGAGGGCTTTTCTACTGGTTGCGAATTTAATGCCAAGGAAATTGCGTGCTTATTGGATATTGGAATATTAGAATCTTACCTTTTTTTTCCTTCTTTTTCTACAACTAACTCCTCAACTCAGATAAGAATAGTAATATTCAGATGGATTGGGGTTCTTTTTCAAATAATATTCATATTTATCCATTTCATTCTAATTTTAAGTTAGAAAATTCAAAACAATGGGTGAAACTGAAAATAAAATAACAAGAGTAATTATCAAGTGCATAGGTCAAAATACGTTAAATTAATCATGTATATTAGATTGATTTTACGTCGTACATGTGTTATTAGTGTCTTTTGCAGTATATTATTTTGTGTCGTACATGTGTTAGTGTATTGTACTCTTATGCAGTACATTATTTTAATTATTGAATTAAATATTAATGGATATAATTTGATGGCATACGACGACACATTCAAGGTACGACACACCTGAAATGCATTCTAAAAGAATATTATGGAACCCAAAAATGCAGAATACTAAATATTATATCTAAAAAATAAAAATTGCACTTTAAATTTAGTATAAAAAAAAAACTAAAAATCATTAGGATTCAGGTGTTAATGTTATAAAGTAATGTGTTATAACTTATAAGGTGTTATAATTTATTTCAACCATTCATCTTAAATGATGATGAAAAAAGATATTATTTTTTTTAATTACAATAAAATATGAATTAATTATAAAAATATTTCATGAGATACTTTCATCAGTTTTATCTCACCGTTCTCATTATTTCATTTTTTTTTATTATAAACTTGAAACAGATCTCGAGAGTAAAATAGAAAATAAACGGCAACATCATTATCTCATAAGATATATTTTTAAGGTATCTAATCTGAATCTTTCTTTAGAAAAATATAGAAAGTCTACTTCCTAAGTTCCTATGATATAAAAATCTCCTTATTTAAAAAAAAACCTCAAAGTTATCTAGAATTTTTGATGTATTATCTCGCGCACACCGGAAACAGTAAACTTTTTGAAAAAAAAAATTTGATCATGACTGATTTGCTCTTTTTATTTAAGTGGTTAAAATCAGATTTGAATGGAAATTTAATTAAAGTATACAACGAAACTCAAACTTTAAATTTTTTATTTTTTTTAATAGTAATTATGATCAGTAATTTCTTTATTTTAAGTTTTTAACATTAAAATAATTTATTTAAAGTTTTAAACCCTAGGACTCCTAGGAGTTTGTTTTTAACAAGACAATTTTTTAAATAAATGATAAAAGAAGAAGAAATTACCAAGAAATAAATAATCACTATCTTTATTGTTTATAGAGAGAATAATAGCATATCACAAGAGATTATAAAGTAAAAATGTATAAAGATTCCGATGGTGTTGGTGTCATTGGACGCGATAAAGATGATCGCAACCAATAACATCATAACACCTTACCTAATAAGTGTTAAATACCAAATGATATTTATCAGTCGAGAATATTGACTATATAAAGAAAAAGATTGGAAGGGTGATGGTACCCAGGTCTAGACAAGCTGGCATGGGTTGGAAACCAGTCAGGTCCACGAGCCACCACGGTCCGACCCATAGAAGTACCTTTCAAATATGTAGGGGAAAAGATCTTTTGCTACTTAGTGTTGTTCTACCAGAATAGAGTGTTGTGTGCAAGTGTTAAGAGGAAGTCGTGTCAACTAAGCACTTACACCATCAAAGGACAGAAGAGGATTTTTGAAGCATAATAACAGGAACATTAATGGACTAGACTTATCAGACTAAGCACTGATGATACCCCTGACCCGCCAAAGCAGCCTCAGAGCATCCCTAAATCCACCATCGACGAAACCTCAAAGCAGCCCAGGAACATCTCAGGTCCACCGGGAGGTATCCTAGAAAGGGGGGCGATACATTACATTGAATACATGTACTGCACTAGAGAAAAAAAAAAAGAGAATAAGACTAAACCTTAATCCGATTGTGTAAGTTCATCTTCGGTCATATATCATCCATCAATAATCTTGTTTGAATTTGGGATTCACCTAACTTAAAGCAAAAGTGAGAAGATTTCTTAATTTTTTATTTTTTTTATTTTAAATGGACTATATCACTCACCAAGGCCCAAGAGGCCAAGCCCAAGGGTTTAAGAGTTTTATTCCTAAGAGTTTTAGGAATTCAGAATAATGTCTCGAGTGAGATGCACGGTTGAGATTGCTAGGCTGTAAAACATGACTTTAAAAACAAACATACATTAAAAGAAATCAATAAATATTAATAACTTGGGATCTTGGCTTAAATAAATCTATTTTAGAAGGATTTAAATAAAAAACGGTCAAAATTCAAAAACAGCACTCACTACTCCCTACTTCACTAGCCCTTAGAATTCGAATTTTGAATTGGGTAATCTCTTTTCTCTTCTCACGTGACTTCCTTCTGCATCTCCGGTCTTTGTTTAAATTCACAACCATAAACATGAACACCACCACCACCATAACACTTTCTGACTGCTTCTTGAAAATGGGTTCTTGAGAAATCTACCGACCATCAATCAATCCAACTTCTTCTGATTTTACCGTTGGTGCTTGGTTTGTTTGTTGAAATGGGTTGTTCTGGCTTCTGGGTAGTTTGATATCAATCCTCCATCTCAGCAGGATTCCATCTTCTTTTCCTTTTTCTTTTCTTCACTGTCTTTCTTCCTCTCATTGTTCTGTTTAAGGAATGGAATCCTTACCAATCGAGACAGTTCAACAGATCCTCTCCAATCTCATAACAGCCAGGGACATATCGACCTGCAACTGTGTGTCGAAGAGATGGAAAGAATCTGTTCCATACATACCAACACTCTTCTTTCCCCGGAGTTTCTTCAGTGGATCAAACTCACCAGAATCCAATGCTATCATAGGAAGAATGATTTCATCTGCAGTCATCTTATCAAAACTAATCATCTACTGTCCAGTTTCTTTCACAAATCTCTCATCATGGCTAACCCTCAAAAGTAAGTCTCTAAGAAGCCTAGATCTTCGTCTAGACAGCATTACCAGCAAGAAATATGACATTGAGGAAGATGCAACCAGAAAATTAGATTGCATTGATTGTGTCAAAGATCTGGAATCTCTGAAGCTCTGGGGTGTTTGTCTTCATAATTCTCCCAAGTGGAGTTGTTTCGAAAGGCTTTTAAGTCTGGAGATCATTGGAGCAAATCTGAGGGAGAAGTCTCTGATGGATGCTCTGAAAGCTTGCCCAAATCTCACCAACTTGGCTTTGATTGGTTGTGATGGTGTCGTTAGAGTGGATATAAACCTTCCAAGATTAGAAACCTGTAGATTGGACTTTCTGGGTCATATGAATTTATCGTTGGATATTAAATCTCAAAATCTTCAACAGTTGAGTATCAGTGGTTTTAGTTGGATTCATGTTTATCACAACAATTGCCTCAGAACCGTGTCTATCTCCAAAGCATCAGGTTAGTTTCTGATTATTTTTCTTTCAAATCACAACATAAATTGTAGACTTATTTATGAAGGATCAATCAAATATCTTTCTAATGAAACTTAATGTTTTCATTCTAATTAGAATTGATTTTACAGAAAACATAATCACAATTTCGAAAGATCTATTTGCAAGTGTGAGCTTACTGATATTTTTTCACACTATATTTTAAGTACATGATTTTGATTTAACTATAATTTGAAGGAATATCTTAACGATAACTTTAGTTGTGTTTTTTTTGAATCATAAGTATAAATAAATCATTCTTTATTGCTACAGATTGTTCATAGTTTGAGTTGCGCGCGCTATCTACCCACGCTATGAGTAGTGGGCCTATTTCTCCCCATTTCTCCTTAACCCTAATCATTATTCTTTAGTTAAGTATGGTATTGACTATTAATTTATAATATATTAAATATCGATTGCATAATACATGGTATATTAAGTATGGTATTTTAAAAAAATTAAAAATACACTTGGCGCTACGCTATAGCCCCATAGTGTGGGTAGCCGGCGCTACGCGCTATGGTGCAACTCAAACTATGTGATTGTTATTTGTTTTAGACTTTTAGGGAACAAAATTTAAATTTATGTATATTTTGAAATACCGATTTAATTGCAAGCTTCAAAAGATTCTAACTGTATGAAATGTACAGGAAGTGTGTATATGGTGGACATAGGGAAAGTGGAATGTTTAGAATACTTATCTGTCAGAGGAGTCCAATGGAGTTGGAAGGCATTGGATTCAGTTCTTAAAACTGCGAGCAATGTGAAATGCTTGATTATGAAAGTAGAATTCTGCGGGGAAGACAATTTAATGCCATTCCCACCTGTTGATCTAGTAGACTTCTTTAACAATCATCCAAAGCTTCAATCTTTTGAAATTCATGGTGCGATGTTTGCTGCACTAAGCCAAAAAGACAATTTGGGGGATGTAAGTTATAAAATATATATCAAATAGAAAGAAAAAAAATGATTTGTTTTTTCATATTTATTTAAAAATGTCGTCTCTGCTGTTGTTGTTTGGCTTGCAGTTACATTCAAGCTTCAAAATTCCTAACTTGAAACAGATAGCCATCACAGTGAGGTCTCCACTGAATGCTGAACAGAAGCTGAACACACTTGAATCACTGCTCAAGTGCAGTAAGAATATACAGAAAATGGTGATCAGAGTTTCCCAAATGAGAACTTTTCAAGATATTGCTGATGATTTCTTTGAAGATATTTGGAAATTTGCAAATATGAACAAGAAGATAGTCTTTATTGAATGAATAGACCAAAAAAACAAAAGCAAAACATAGGTTTTGAATATCTTCTTCCATGCTCAACGTGAGATTCATCCAATTTTAATCACTCAGATTTTGTCATGTTCCAGAGTTTTCCTTTTTTGTCATGTGGAAACTAGTTTTGCATTAAAAAAATAATGCAGAAATCAACAATGGGCAGAAACTTGTGAATTTGATTTGCTTTATTTTTTATTTTTTTGGAAAAAAACAACATTGTTCGATTTGAATTTTTTTAAGGATTGCGTGTAGAGAAGAACAAGATGAGAATGGTTTTTTTATTAAATATGAGACAACTTGTATGATGTGTATAAAGAAAATTATCGAGGATCTGTTCAGGAAAATCAAATTGTAGTGAAAACAGAAAATAACAATTTAGATGAGTTTTTTCTTATGAAAGAAATTATTCAGGTACCAAAGCTGCAGAACAGAAGAAGCAATGCAAATACCCAATGACATAGTGCTGTACAACAGAACTCTAGAATTTGTTTGCTCACTTGTTGCTCTCATCCATGCCTCTCTGTAAATGCAATCCACACCAAATCAAAGCTAAGTTAGAGTACTAGAGTCCATGTCTCTCCTATTATTTTAGCAAAAATGAAATCTTACTTGATCTTCAAATTTAACATATTTTTTTGGATGATCTCAATTGCTTCTTCCATCTTCCTAAGCCCTAATTCAACCCCCTAAATATAATTTTATCATAAAATTATATCAAAGAAAAATTAGGATGTTGAGAATCTTTATTAGTAATATTTGTATTGTATCATATATGACTTAAAATTCATCACCTCAATATTTTCCTTTTTTGCAACAGTGTCCCAATCCTTTGCTGTAATCCCTATCTTCCAGTCAAGGTTCAGGTTTACTTCAATATTTTTGTGATAGTTTTCTACCCAGAAACAAGCTTGGTAGGAACCAGATTCGGTGGTCGTAAAGGCAAAACTGCCAGAGGTAATATTCTCTTGTTGATGAAGTATGTTCCCATTGGGTGAGATAACCTGTAATTAATATTATTTCAACATATCCTAGCATAATACAAAATCTACGAGAATCAAAGAATGTTAAGAATACTCAGATTTATATGCATTTTTGTATCTAACAAATACTACATGGAGATTAGCTCAATTGATCACATTAACTATAAAATTTTCTGAAGGTCTAAAATTCGAGTCTCGTTGCGTATATTTTTATTACGATTTGACTGATGATATATTATGTGACTTTGATATATCATCCGAAGATAGACATTTCTATATCTTATAGAAACGGTTATAAAAAAAAGTATCTAACAAATACTATTTGACTAATAAAACATGAAATACTGCGATCATATCAGGAGTTGTCACTCCTTGAGTAAATTGTCAATCTTTTATCCCTAAGTGAAATTCCTGATCAAATGCAACAATCCCAGCATTATAATTCTCAGAATATAGTAATATACCTTTTACAGTTAACTTACTATATAATTCTGAAATAGTATGTCTCACAATATAACGGAACTCTCAAAATTCAAACCCTAATAACAAATTAACAATCCTTCAAAAATCACTTAATTTATTTTATGTGCATTCCAAATTTGTAAAAAGGAGAACAACTTCCTTGTTCACACTTGGTGTCAGTCTAAAAAAAATAATCTATCTGTTTATGCAGATTTGAATTCTTAAACATTTTTTTTATGTTTACCTTTTAAAAAAAATCACAAATATCAAACATTGCCCAAATTAAAAACACTGTTCATTCAGTGGAATGGAATTTTCTATTCCTTAATTTACTCTTTTTTCACTCTTACTAAATTATCAATCAATTCCCTGGAGAAAAAAATGAAAATCCCCATCAAAATCTTATGTGATCATTAAACCACAAAAATCACAATTGAGCTAAACCCTAATAACAATAATTAAAACCAGAGAATCATATATATTCAGATTTCAGATGCAAATATGCAATGATGAATCGAGCGAAGAAAAGAAGCACAGCCAAGTAAGTGTGTGTAGTTTGTTTGTATCAATTCCTTTTTTTACCTTGGAAGAGACGGTAGGGAGGATACCGAACTGATCGATGTAAAAGACATTGTAATCCGCGACAACGATGACGTTCGAGTGGATCTCTTCCGACACGCATTTAACATCTGATTGAGGTATGGAAAACCAAAATGCCCCGACTCTGGTCAATGACCACATCATCGACGCCGTCACATACAAAAGCGCCGCCATCATTGCACTTCTCGATCTCGACCTCGCCGTCCCAAATCTTTTCCCTCCTTTTCTCCTAACTAACTCGAACGTGAAAGACGGGGAGGGGGGAAGAAACAAAATCGTTTAAGTTATTTATGACCGTCGGATTTAACTTTAACGGCTATTAAAAAAATAACTGTTATTAGCATGGACCCCACACAGTATTAGTGTAAAATCACGGCAGGCTGTGAAGAAGAGGATAAAAAAAATGGAAGTTTTTTTTCACTTCCCCAATTCTGTTTTTCCTTACCACGTACGTTCGTCGTCGTCGTCTTCGTCGCCGTCAGATAGTATACCGTACAAACTCATCACCGTACATTCCTCAATCCTCCTCAGTAGACACCTTCATTCTCAAGCGGAGAAGCTTTGTCATCTTCTCTCCACCTCCGGCCTTCAGGTACGCATCGCGCATCCTTTATCCAAATTAAGTCCAATTTGTGAATGAAAATTTAAAATTTTCTTTGTTTGTGCTTCTGATTGGTTTTAATTAGAGCTTTTTAAAAGTTAATTTTCTCCGTGTTTCCATGTTACTGAAAATTAGGGTTTATGTGTTTCCATTATGTCTATTAAATAACGATCGTTAATGAATTAACCATGTTAATAGGAAGAGAGATTATCGACCCTTGTCCTTTTTTGTTTTTTGAAGATAAATGAATTCTTCTGTGGAAGGACATTGAAGAGAGGGCGCCCTACAATTAGAAGGGCAACTTGGTTAGATTTCTTCAGTGAAAATGATTCTTCCGAAAAGGACTTTGCTGGAAAGAGGAGATTTCATCCTGACACTTCTCATGAGAAGAAGCCTTTCAATGGAAGACTGTGTACTAATATTCTTCTCGGTCTTAATGTTTTGTAAGTCTTATTTTACTTCTTTTTTTTAAACTAATCTACTGATGTAAACCCTAAAGAAATTTTCATTTATGAATTGTGATTATTGAGCTGTTCTTCTTCTCATTTTATGCTTCGATTCATCTCTTTTAAGAGTGATGGTGTATAGCCAGAGATGGCTTTACACGATCGGATTAGGGTTTAATATCTCTAATGTAACGTGTATTCCCTCTTTCTAGGAGGTTGGTATTTATGGACCTTCTTTTACCCCTCGGACCAGGCCGAGTCGGACTGGGATTGGGCCGAACAGAACTAGGGATGTTCCCGGGCCTTTCTAACGGACTGAGGGTATTGTCAGTACTCCCCTCGATGGGCCTGGTCCGTTGATGTTCCTATTGAGCCACTTTAGTGGGCCGAGGGTATCATCAAAGAGAATTCGATTGCTTAATTAATTAATTATCCATCATTGCCAAAAATATTGTCTGATGTATACAACTTCTCCTTTTGTTGATCCTTCACCATTTTAAAATCTCTTGGTATTTTTCTTTAGGGTTTACATTGCTCAAGTCGCTAGTGAAGGAAGGTTGATGTTTATGGGTGCTAAGGTACGGATATCCTAACTTATCTTGTACTGATCATATTCCCTCAGGAAGCAGTTTAAATAATACTAATTCACTAAACAATGTGCAGGTTAATAGTCTTATTACCCAAGGCCAGATATGGAGATTGGCGACATCAGCTTTTCTCCATGGAAATCTTATTCACCTTTTGGTTGGTCTTAACTTCCACACTCTAATAAAAAAGTATTCTTTCTTCAATTTGAGCTATTGTGATCAGTTTGGATAAATATATAGGTTAATTGTTACTCTTTGAACTCCATTGGTCCTCCTGTGGAGATGTTCAGTGGATCAAAGAGATTTATGACAGTTTATCTCACATCGGCAATTGCAAGTAATATCAATCCATATATGCAAAATTCATTGATGCAAAATTCTAATCAACTGTCAGTTTAGGTTCACTTGCAAGCTACCGATTCTGTCAATCACCTTCGGTGGGAGCATCTGGAGCAATATTTGGATTGGTTGGTCTTTTTTACAAATTTATAGTTCATGTTTTTTTATTGTTTATAATATAATTTTTGCTCTCCAGGTGGGCTCTCTTGCTTTATTTGTTCTTAGGCACAGAAATCTGGTAAATACTCCTAATGGAGATCTGCTTCAAATCGGGCAAGTTATCCTTCTCAATTTGGTAAGTTTTATATGCATATATCATATTTTTGAAGACTTGCTATAAATAACATTATATATTCTGTTATACAGTTTATTGGCCTTGCCACACCCGGTATCGACAACTGGGGACATGTAAGCGCGCAAACACACACACACATGTATTGTTGGTGTTTGATTCAAACAAAGATTTAAAAAATTATGTTGGTGACAACTTCAGGTGGGAGGCCTTGTTGGAGGAATTGGCATTTCATGGTTATTGGGACCTTCATTGAGATTTGGAAGTGGGAAAGATGACAGGAGACGGCGGATTATTATTGACGAAGCACCAATTTTCCGTTTGATCAAGAGGAAATGAAGATAGAAATCCAGATCCTTCTTAAACGTACAGTGATGGCTGATGATCAATGATCGGAAACAACCATTTTTAAAGTTAAGGTATTCTTATATGTTAATGAATGTAATTTTACATGTAGAACAGAAACCAAAATTGGAAGAATATGTAAATTCAAACATAGTTTTATATCTTCCCCTTAATCCTTGTGAATGCACCAAGAATCAGCACTAGCTTAGAGAAATGAATCAATCAATACTAACTTTGCTTGTTTATTTGAAACTTTGAATAGATATATAAAAGTTTATTTAAATCCTCAATTTTTGCCTGTGGATCCAACCATACAAAGGGGTAAGTAAAGATTATTTCCTAGGATTTTAAAATCAACAGACGCCTCTAGTTAGGGCAATGGTTTCTTAGGGTTTATTTTTAAAAGTCTAAAATTCTCAAACTATTTCTATATATACCAACTTTATAATTAATAACTAATAATCGATAATTAAAATAAATTACAAAGAAATTAAATCCATCAAACTCACTCATTTTTCTTCTCTGTCCTCATCCTCATCGGAATCTGAAGTAAATTAATCAGTTTTCATTTCTAAATGATCAAAATAATAAAAGGTCGAATTAATGAAATCACTTGCCCGATCTAATATCATTTTCGATATTCCCTCTATTCTTGATTTGTCTTAAAATCATTTGACATATGAGAAACCACCAGTATACATGGAGACCAAGTAGAGTTATCAGCATAGTGTTGAAAACAGAGTAGATCAATGCGAAATTTGGCACACCGGTGTAAGCGTATTTTAAAGTATCATAACTGCAAAACAAGCCATTACATAATTGATCCGTGTAGCGGTAAGTAAATGCCTTGTTGGATACAAGAAGTTGGAAGTTCAATTGATCTTAATTCATAAAAAAATTACCTCGTCGCTTTAATAATCCACAATGGAAACAATATGAGTCTGAGAATTAACCACGATAGTGCGAACAAAACGAAACATATGTTTGCTCCCATTTGAACACCGCAGTACTTGAACAGCTTCGCTGCTTCCAAAAATACATCACTCACATCGTGAAGCATCAACGTCGCTGTTCCTACGCGAATAAACCTGAACTTTCAGTAAAAAAATCTAGGTTAGATTATGAATTAAGGATTTTATTCATATGAGATAATTATAAATAAAAGATATGATTAGATATAACATTTCACCCGTTCACCTACTATCATCCATTTTATGCTTGTTTCGAGATTTGGAAGCAGCGAAATTAATGGATAAGATACATATATAATACATTTATAATTATCTCAAATTCTCAATTGAATCCATCCATACTTCTCTTAATATAAAGCTCTTAATCCGTGAGATCATACAAGATAACTTGATCCAGACTGCATATCCATAATAAGGCGATCTTATTATTCTTATATGATCTCACACATGAAGATTTCATTAGAAGTGTTCTTTATGTCGTACCTTACGAAATAAGAGAAGGTAATTAACATAATGGTTATTATGTGATGTGATATCATTGCAGTTAAATCCTTCCTTGGAGCCTCCCATCCAACCAAACTGACAATGCTTAACACATAGAATCCACATTGAGCCATGTAGTAGAACTTTACCGGAGATCTACCACCAAATTATACATAGGATGAAATATGAAATAATTTAAGATATTTGAATCTCAAATGTCTATTTAAAACATTAAGATTTGCATTATATTTTCAACCGTCTATTTAAAATATTAAGATTTGTATTATATAAGTATGTTGAGGATATCTCATATAATATTTCAAAATTTATATTTTACATGAATACAAAGGGAAGATTTAGATGAAATAACTTTAAAAAAAAATCTCATAAGATAACGATCATGCTTAATGTTTTTAATCTCATAAGATAACAAATCTGAATCTCGAGATTTGTTTCAAGTTTATAAAAAATTTAAAAAGATAATGGATTAACAATAGATCAAATTTAAACGGTGAGATAAAAGTATCTCATAAAAATCGTTTTCTATATATAAACACAAGAAATAATAAAATCTATCTACCACCAAAATCGCTTTTGATCGATAAACTAAAATTGATTTTTCATCAAAACATATGAGATATAAGAAAATTGACTGAAAATGACGAAATAAAAACATACTAATCTCACTATATATAGACATAAATGAATACATGATTAGAAATGGAAGGTTAAGGTTTGACATAATATGTCTTAGAAGAACTGTATAAGTGATTTCTAATTAAATTAAAAAAGAAGAAGAAGAAATCAATAGTACTTGAGTTTTTGATTGGGCCATCCTTCAAAGAACTCCCAAGTATAAGTAGTTGAATAATTGGATTCTTGAAGAATCACACCCAGAATCCACATTTCTGTAGCTCCATAAAACACCAACTTCCATAATGATTCCTTGAATTTCGCAATCTTTTTGGATCTCAACCTTCCATGTCGATCTAGTAGTGGAATTTTTTTACCATCCACCAACGCCTGGATGAATTTTTCCAGCATCAACCTCACCAGACCGAATCCCACGGCGAAAAAGAAAGCCAGAAAGAAATGCCCCGCCACCGGAACCTGCTCTTCCACATTGGTTCTTTTCATTGTAAACAAATTCAACAACGAATAGAGCATGAACTAAATAATGCAATATAGGGTTACTTCATTCATCAAGCGTGTGACTGAAGACTGCCACTTACTTGTCAGATATTGTTACATGATCTCATCAATTCATCATGTTATCTACTAACTGAACTAGTTGATATGTAATTTCAATGTAACCAACCATCCTATTATCCTAAGTAAAAGTAAAATATACAATTACATATAATCTTATCCAGGAAATATCAAATGAGGTTATTAATTTAATAATTTATAATAATAAACGAATGTTACAAAACAGATACAATTAGCAAAAAAAAAATCAATCATAAAGATGTTAGAAATTAAATTACTTTCAATCCGATATATTGTGCTTATAATTTACGAATACTTGTGTAAATGATTAATAAAGAAATGTAAGAATTATTCACATAATAAAAATATAGATTATTCAGAAAAAAAGTGCAGAGTATTTAACAAAAAAATGGTAATAAAATATTTGTTTACGAATTCTAAAATACGCATTTATAATTTATATAATATACCATTTTGAAAATAATTTAATTTCCAACAATGTTGTTAAAATATTAAAATAAAAAATAACTTTTAAATATTATTTTAAATATTGTCTTCTCTAATCAAGTAATCATACATTATTTAATTTGTTAAACTATTTTCAACATAGAAATATCGTATATCATCAATAAATTCGAAGAAAAAAAATAATTGAATTAATTTCACTTTTTTTTTTCTTTTTCGAAGAAATTGACAAAGATAATAAAATCAAGAGCATGTTTGATGCCAAATTACTCTTTTAGTTTTTGATCGATATTAATCAAATCAAAGTTTGGAAGGTTTAGGGAAAATATCTGGAGTGAATTTCTGAGCTGCACTCAAACTCCCTTTGATCTTCATGGCTCCTCTGCCAAATAAAAAACACACGAAACAAATCTCAGAAACCGACTGTGAGGATTAACGAAACAAAAATGAAAAAGGATAAAAAAATTCACCTGATAAAAGCCATCTGAGGATTCATCTTCCCCGTCGCGACGGCAAGAAAATCGGCGTCGGTGAACGAAAATGTCACGTCGGGTTTCCCCTCGTAAGGACCTAGGATCAAAATCAAAATCAAGATCAAGATCAAGATCGAGACTGAATGAATGAAAAAAGAGAGACAAACAAGACAGAGAGAAACAAAATCCCTCAGCATACTGATTGCCTACCCTTAGTGATCTCGCCTTTCACGAGATCCACGACGAAGATCTCCTCGTCGCGTCCAATTTTCTACACGACAACAAACCGAAGATCGAATTCAGATTTTTTTTAAGAAGACAGAGAGAATAAATAACAGATTTGAGGTCGAACGACGATCGGATACCTTGGGGGCGATTTTGAATTGATAGACGAGGCCAATGGATTTGAGAAGCTTCTTGCCGGCGTCGGAGGCTAAGTGATTCTTCATCTGATCCAACATCGCAGCAGATTTCAGTGTGCTTGTTGAATCGGCCATAGAATCTTGCTAGGGCTTCTTTTCTGCAACTACTTCGACAGTCACTGGCAGTCAGATTACAATTTATGTTCTTAAATACCGATGAGATGATCGAACAACTCTGCCAGTCTGCCGTCTATAATTATAAAACCATTAATTCGTAGAATTTGTAATTAATAATTTCTAATAATGTTAATATTAATTATTTAGTAAATGGAGGATAATTTAATACACTGCAGTGACCCAAAAGAAACATCAACCGATCAGGTTAATCAGATTAAGCCCTGATGATGTCATCGGAGCATCTCGGTCAAACCTGACCCGACAGAGCGGTACAGGAACATTAGAGTTAGGTCTGATCCCAGAAATTTAATACCAACCTCTTAAAAAAGAGAGGTTAGGTTACATTGAATACTTGTTTTGTTGTACTAGCATGTAACAAAAGTTAATTTATGTATATTTTTGTAATTTTTTATTAATATAGTATATTAATGTTGGTTTTTAATCAACAAGAAGAAAAGATTGATCAACAAGAAAATAGACTATAAACAATATTTTTTTATTGTTTATTTTCAATGATGGTCATATGGACATGTTTATTTTTAGGATAATGTAAAAAAGTTCACTATTCGATTAAGTTATTAAACGAACCGAACTCAAACCCAAGAGTATGATGAATACCTAAGTATTCGATTCGATAGACTCAAGTTGCAACGCTATGTTGTACACTACACTAAAAAAAGAGAGACTGAACCCTAATACATCATCAAAAGTTATTTAACGAGAACCTTCAGATTTCTTATATACGAGTCACGTAATCATCGATATATACACAACGAAATTCGAACTTTAGATTTTCAAAAACCTTAATAGTTACCGTAACAGTTAATCTCTTTATATTGTCATATAAAAATTCTAGAGTGGATCTGGGTTAGAGATTTAGAGATAGATTTTGATAAATAATTATTTATTCATTAAACATCTAAGTATCTAACCAAGATAAACAAACAAGATACAGACATAAAGTAAACAAGGAAACAGAAGAAGAAGTCATATATTTCATAAATACAATAGAAGAAGAGGTGGAGTTTGATTAGTTCCAGTAGGCTGTTCCTCTCATCATACTGAAGAATTCTTCTGAATCAACTTCTCCGTCGGCTGTGGATTCCAATAATATTGGGAATAATATCAGCAAAATGATAGTTTCAAATCAATTCAAACTGATGATCTGGAACAATTCTACAGGTTTGATTCAAATCAACAGAAGGATGGATAGGTATGTAAAATAAAATATTACCATTGCGATCAGCTTCGTTGACCATTTCTTCAATATCGTGTGGTGATAAGTGGACACCTAGAAGTGTTGCGATGCTCGAAATGTCCTGGACCGATATCTTACCCTAGAAATAAACAATCAGAGTTTTAGAGAATGAATGACAAATAGAATATATTAGATTGGATTATATTGAATTAGGTGTTTACATTTTTATCATGGTCGATTATTTGAAAAGCTTTTCGTAGTTCATCCTTAGTGTCCCTTTCACCCATCTTGGCAGTCATCATATAAGTGAATTCTTCTAAATCAATGGAGCCACTTCCGTCTTTATCGACATCAGCAATCATCTGTTTTATTTCCTGCAATAAAAAATTAGATTCAATGATCGACATCAATAGGTTTTTGCGTTACAGCTTCTCTTTCTGTGCGATTTGAAATCTAGAATGGACATCATTTCAATGGAAAAAAATAAAACAGAACCATATGAATGAAATTAATGAATAATGATCAATTCTCAACCATTCATGCTAAATGAAAAACAGAATTTTATAATAATTTTTGTTCAAATCGATAATCCAGCAAAGGGGGTGGGAGTACCAGTTCATTCATTTCAAAACCCAAGGCCCTGTGAAGAAAAAACAAATTTTATCACTGTAAGTAATGGAGAATAGAGATTCAAGGATGAAAAATATTAGAAAGTAACGTGATTTGAAAGAGAACTTGGTATTTGGTATGAATTTTGAAAATCTAAATACCTCATAGCAATATTCAGCTCCTTGGCATCGATTGTGCCTTCATGAAACAGAAAGAAGAATCATAAATTATAAAAAATATTATCATGCACATAATCTCCGCAAACAAATTGAAATATGCACTTCTCAAAACACATAGCATTGAACCCCTGGAAGTGAAATATATGTAGTTGAATACCACAAGATTTATAGAAAATAATTTAATTTTTCATACCTGAACCATCGGTATCAAATAGATCAAATGCTTCCTTAATCTCTATCCTTTTTTGCTGACTCAACCCATGATGACGCCCTTTGTTCTTTTCCCTCTTCGACGATCTTAGTGAATGTGAACTCGACTAAATCCGAAAAATAACCCAAAATAGAAAGATCAGATTTTGAAAATCGACTGACACCGAGTTGCAAAAGTGTGGACTTGTCCCCCAAATTTGCATTTATAGAACACGGGTTAAATCATGAAAATCAAACACCAAAAGGCAGAGATAAGGTAACGGATATTTCCCCCAAAATTAAACGCATCTATAATCCAATACTAGATTTTGCAAAATTAACCACCAAAGAGTTGGGGTAAGGTGATATTACCCCCAAATTGAGCACATGACATCCATCGATCCAATCCCATGATATTAGAATCGAATAACAAAACCCCAAACATGATTTCCATATCGTCAACACGGAAAGAAACCTGATGCAAACTACTAAGATTCCGAAAAGAACCAACAATGATCATCTACACAGATCCGATCTACTAATCTGTACATACAGAACCAGTAAACGCATACACATACCATGGCAACAGCAGCTTCCAATTATCGCCTTCTCCTCGCACGTTTTCTTCTCTAGTGAGAAAGAAAAACCTGAACCTAGAATCCTGCTGGCTGCTGCACACGTTTTCCACATATATATGACGTCAGAACTAACTACACGTGATACTCACGTGTGAGCTGCGGAGTGAGTGACATTGGAAGTTCGAACATGTTTGATTGTTGTATAGTAATATAATTATAAAAATATTTAGGATCATTGGAAATTCGAACTCTGACTCATAAAAAAAACCTTAATAATTATTGTGACTAGTTAAGTTAATCTTACTATATATATACAGGATTTATCATGAACGACCAGGGTCACAGCGTGCCTTATAACGTTACCTGCCCCCTCTACCGTGGATTTCACATCCACTGTCCGTCGACACCATGTGCCACCGTTCCATTACATAGCCTTCAAATTCAACGTTGAAGCTCGAATCCAAATGCAACTACCAGTACAAGCATGGCGCACTGCGGCGGTAGTCCAATCATACAGAGCACGCTCGTACGAATTCGACATTCAAGTCGGACACCTGGTGAGCGGCCACCGTCCAATCGGTATGGCTACCACTGAGCAACCACCGTCCAGTCCGTCCGTCCATCTACTTTCGGCCCTAATTTCACAATACGTCGCCCTGCAACATACTTCAACCCATACTTAGCGAAGAAACAAAACAGATCAACACACGAACATCGACGACGACTAGCAAGGCTGTGATGATTACAATTTTGGCTATTTATACTCGGTTGCTAGGAAACTATTTTCATCTTCAGTTCAACACCAGATCGACTGATTAACGACGACTCTGGTTTTCCCAAAATCTGCAACCAACAAAAGGTATTTTTCCCAAATACTCATCTTCAGTTCATTCTGTTCTTAATAAATTTCTATTCCATTCGATTTTTTCAATACAAAACAACATGTCATTCATAGAATTCTTTGTGAACTTGCAAGTTTTCTTAAATCAAGTTATCATAATTTATGTTCGATTTCTATCAATAATCTCGATTTCATCATCTATTAGTCTTTAAGGTTATTTCAATAGATGTCTGTAATTTCAATATGTTTTTTCCTGGAACTCAAATTGACAGTAATTTTTTTAAAAACAAACAGAGGGTTGATATTATTAAATTTTCATGTCACTATTATTCTACTTGATCAGTTTATTCAATTAAGGTAGTAATTCTTTTTTATAATTTATTTGATCGACTCCTTGTACAAATCACTTGGCTGTTATAAACTAACACTCTATCAATTACTACAAACATTTAATCGACGTTAGGCAATGAGTTCTAGGAAGAGAAATGCACCTGATGCCAACCGTCCTCATAGGCAAGGAGGTAATACTAATGACGTAATTGTCATCAGTGACGATGAACCAGAAGATGGCTTAGTTGCAGATTTCCCATTGTCGAAGCCCTTTACTCCTAGACGTCTCTCAAAAAGACCTGTAATGGCTGCCCCACATAACTCTGATATGCGCAGCTGCTGGCCGTTCAAGAAGAGGAAAACTGTGCTTCAGGGCCAATCTTCCAACTCATCAGACCACCTTGGTCATTCAACTGTGACGAAAAAAGGGCTTAGCAGTAAAGGGCTTCGACAATGGGGAATCTGCAACTAAGCCATCTTCTGGTTCATCGTCACCGATGACAATTACGTCATTAATATTACCTCCTCGCCTATGAGGACGGTTGGCATCATGTGCATTTCTCTTCCTAAAACTCATTGCCTAACGTCGATTAAATGTTAGTAGTAATTGATGGAGTGTTAGTTTATAACAGCCAAGTGATTTGTACAAGGAGCCGATCAAATAAATTATAAAAAAGAATTACTACCTTAATTGAATAAACTGATCAAGTAGAATAATAGTGACATGAAAATTTAATAATATCAACCCTCTGTTTGTTTTTTAAAAAATTACTGTCAATTTGAGTTCCAGGAAAAAACATATTGAAATTACAGACATCTATTGAAATAACCTTAAAGACTAATAGATGATGAAATCGAGATTATTGATAGAAATCGAACATAAATTAGGATAACTTGATTTAAGAAAACTTGCAAGTTCACAAAGAATTCTATGAATGACATGTTGTTTTGTATTGAAAAAATCGAATGGAATAGAAATTTATTAAGAACAGAATGAACTGAAGATGAGTATTTGGGAAAAATACCTTTTGTTGGTTGCAGATTTTGGGAAAACCAGAGTCGTCGTTAATCAGTCGATCTGGTGTTGAACTGAAGATGAAAATAGTTTCCTAGCAACCGAGTATAAATAGCCAAAATTGTAATCATCACAGCCTTGCTAGTCGTCGTCGATGTTCGTGTGTTGATCTGTTTTGTTTCTTCGCTAAGTATGGGTTGAAGTATGTTGCAGGGCGACGTATTGTGAAATTAGGGCCGAAAGTAGATGGACGGACGGACTGGACGGTGGTTGCTCAGTGGTAGCCATACCGATTGGACGGTGGCCGCTCACCAGGTGTCCGACTTGAATGTCGAATTCGTACGAGCGTGCTCTGTATGATTGGACTACCGCCGCAGTGCGCCATGCTTGTACTGGTAGTTGCATTTGGATTCGAGCTTCAACGTTGAATTTGAAGGCTATGTAATGGAACGGTGGCACAGGGTGTCGACGGACAGTGGATGTGAAATCCACGGTAGAGGGGACAGGGACCGTTATAAGGCACGCTGCGACCCTGGACGTTCATGATAAATCCTGTATATATATAAACTAAACTATTAGACTTTAGTTCTTATCTAATAAGTTATGTGAAATGTTTTTAAAAATGTTTTTAAAAATGTTTACATTCTTTTTTTTTTTTTTTTAGAATTGCATAATATATCATTAGTTAAATCACAGTAAAAATTTAAAGAAAATACGTAAATGGCGAAACTCGAACTTTAAATTATCAGAAACCTTAATAGTTATTGTGACATAATCTCTCATACTTCTATCATAGATATTTCCAAAGGGTGACGACATTTTTTCTTTTAACACTCCAAATTAAAAAAAAGACTGTCTTTAATGATATTGTAACATAATCTTACTATACATATAAACTAGGTTATTAGACATTAGTTCTCATCTAATAAGTTATCATGTGAAATGCTTTTAGAAATGTTTACATTAAGATTATCAAAACCGCATAATATATCATTAATTATATCGCAATGAAAACTTAAAAAAAATACGAACAGAACAAAACTCGAACCCTGAATCATAAAAAACCTTAATAGTTATTGTGATCAGTTGAGCTAATCTAAATATATATATAAACTAAGTTATTAGACATTAGTTATCATCTAATAAGTTGTTATGTGAATTGTTTTTAAAAATGTTTACATTCAGATGGAGCGAAACTCAAACCTTGAATCATCAAAAACCCTAATAGTTATCATGACCAGTTAAGCTAATCTTATTATATATATATAAACTAAGCTATTAGATATTAGTTCTCATCTAATAAGTTATGTGATATTGCATGTGTTTTGTTTATGCAAGTAATTAAGATAAATCATGACTATTAACTATTACATGATCATAATTTCCACAATAATACACGGGTACTTAAATAAATTATCTCTACCTATTTGAAGATGGAATGAATGAAAATTAAGAAAAGCTTATCTAATGTTAAGTGTTAACTCTTACTAAATTAATTTTAGTTAGGATAGTCTTTAGTGCAATCCATGTTCTTCCAAGAAGCAATCTTCCTTCGATCCCGTCCTCTTAAAGACCTAGTGGTGATGTTTCCGGTGACCGGTTTACATAACCCAACATCGATTACGGAGGAACTCTTCATCATGGTTTCCGACCTTGTTTGCAATTCGTTGAATTGGAAATCGAATAGCATTGCCAGGCAACGCACCTGGTGTGCAAGAATACTAGTTTCGTGTTCTGAAGAAAGAAGATGCTTCAGAATATGTAGATTCACCTATTCAATTTGAAATGTTAAAACAAAAAAAATCAATCATGTGTATAATGACGAGGAATAAGAAATATATGGAAACCTCGGATTCCATGGCACGAAGCTCGTTATACCATCGAACATCCATACTGATTGCCTTTGAGGTGTCATTAGAAAAGCTCAAGCTAAAAAGTGGAGGCCTGACTGGAAACTCTGTACTAATCTTGATCTGCAATATGCATAATTATCATTTGATTATAATCTTGATGTGAGAATACAAAGCAATAATTAAGAAGAAGAAGATGAACATACCCTGGCCTGTAACTTCAGAGTCATATCTTTTTCAACTCTACTCAACACCAGATGGTATTCTTGAACATCAAAGTCGATCCATGATTCAACATCTTTATAAAATGCAGTATCCACATCCTCTTTTTCAGTATCATCTAAGTACGGCGATTCAATATCACTTTCATTGTCCAGCATGAGAATGTCAAGATCATCGTCATACTTCTTCCTAGAACTTTGAGACTTTCCTTTGCTGCTAGGTGTCACAGTCTTTGAAATTAAAGCCAAGCTTGTAGAACGTTCAATATCAATGGACAATTTGGAAGGAGTACGATTTAAATCATCTGTAAATGCTGGTGTGTACAGAGAAGATGGGAGCTCGCCATCTTCTCTAGCACCCTCAGATTCTTCCCGCGACATCCTTAATTTTCCATCTGTAATGGAGGCTATGGATTTATCAGTGTTTAAAGATGGACTTGAGTTGTAAGATGCAGATGAACAATGCTGCAAAATACACACTGGTGTATGAGAGGCCCATGGTACATTTTCATAGGATAAGGACGGCCACCGAAGATTTTGCAAGGAATCAAGCTGAACCCTATAAAATTAGTACAACTTTAAATAAATAAATAATCAAGTAGAATAATTTGGTGAAAATATCCTTGTACGATACAAGAGAAAGAGGTTGGAGCCTGAAGGTGCAATCTTTATGTTCAAGAGTCTAAAAGTAGTGGAGCAATAATGACTTACTGAAGAGCCATTTGGGCCTTTTTTCGAGAACGTATTCTCTGCAAAAGAGTCACAACACGTTTTTGACGATGGTAGAGAGCAAGGCCAGAAAGCACATGGGCATCTCTTGGACTTTCACTTTTTAATAGAGGGGGCATGTCCGGTAAAAAATCCATTCCAGCCAAATGTTGAGCCCACTTAAATGGACGGGAGCTTCTGTTTTCATCAAATACCTTTCCATCCCCAGCAAACACCTTTGCTGTCTGCATTGCCATCATCGTAATAATTTACTTATATTATTCAAATAATAATAAATATTATAAGAAACTGAAAATGAGTTGAAAATAGATATTAAAGATGTCCGATTCTCCATGTAAGTTGAAAATGAGTTGAAACTAAGAATAGAGTATTTCTTATGTTTTCCTTGTAATCGGGGCATTGCCCTTCATTTTTATAATGATATTTAATTGCTCTAAAAAAGAGAGTCGGAAATAGAGTTTGAAGGAAAATAATAATAATAAATACCTGGTGTGGAAGTTTGGTTCCAGTGTCATCTGGAAATAAATTGGATAGAATATTGACACCAGATTCAACAATTCCCACACATACAACATTCAACTTAACCAAATACTCAAAATTTAATTTGAGCAGCTTCAGAGGGACCGCATCACAATTCAAATCATCATCAAATATGTCAAGAACAACAATAAGGGGATGAGGTTTGTAGATTTCTGACTGATCTACATCATCCTTGCCTGCTATCTTCTTTGGCCGCTTCCGCCTTCTCTGACCATCATCCTCATCATCAGGTATATTATCATCATCAAGTGTATTAATATCAACATTTGCAGACACACCTGTACAAAAATAATGAATTAATCATTATAACTTCAATTTAATTTTATTATAGAAAAATGTAATATATGATAAATGAATAATTTCAAATTACCATTATCCCTGTTTGATATTTGGAGGGCAAATGCTTGGGCTTCCTTCATGCTTCCTATAATTTCAATTTCAATTCTTTCACCAAAAGCTTCCTTTTGTGCTAATAACTGTGAATAAAGGATGTAAAGGGGAGGCGGAAGCAACTTTGCAGCCCGATGCTGTTTTGTTTTCTTGGAATGTGGAACCTCAAGATATTGCTGCACTGGTAAAGATGCCTTCTTCAAAAGCTTTAGATGTGATGGTAAGCTCGAAAGAAACTTTTTCCTGGTCGCAATGTTATCCAGGAGGCACTTTTTATCGTTCTCCAATTTATCATGAAGTTTGCACAGTTCTTTTCTCTGAATAGATATAAAAGAATGGAAGGTTAGTATAGGAAAAAATAGACTTCAGAGGTCAAAACTCAAGCCCTTTTTTAACTTCAATATGGAAAAAATATTGATCTAAACTCTAGGTCTAGAAATCCTAGTTTATACAGAACTTCTAAATTGTATGTACTACACAGATACAATTCATAATATATGTAATCAAAACGTATGAAAATATTTACAATTTGCAAAAAATCATTACAGTTGTGACAATAACAACTGTGGTGGGAAAAATTATTTTGATTAATAATAAAATGAGCTGCAAGAGTTCTTGGTTAAGTAGATGCAAAAACTTGGTTCTGAAGAATTGATAAATTGTAAGAAATTTCACAAATCCAATTCGAGATATCAAAATATTAAATTCTATAAATGGAAGTTATAATTAATTCGATATAAAGCAACAAGAAGAAAAATTAGGGGGAAATGTGGTTTTTGTTTATGATAAAATTAAAAAACCATATACCCTAAAGCCTAAACCACTTGGTGTGGTGGTAAATAACTAAAGATCTCTTACAAAAATTGGGGTTAATTGAAAAAAAAAAATCACCTGTAGAAGCTCATAGTTAAGTCTTTTGAGCATAAAGTCGTGAGCTTCATCAGAAGATAGAGAATTCTTTTTAATATCTTCTGGTGCATTGGCAAAGAATTCATCCTCAGGTACAAGATCGATATCAGGATATTTAGACCTAAAATCCTTGCAGGCTTTGATAGCTTTAAGGTAATGATTCTTCTCATACATCAGATTATGCAATTGCAGAGTTGTAAAATCCACCGGAGCCTTTGCACTTTCGGTTTCTGCTTTCACTCTGTCCTCATTCAACAATATCGTCCTGTTCGTCTACATGAGAAGAAGACGAAAGGGAGGAGGTGATTAAATTTTTGTAAACCCTAGAGGAGGGAAGATAAAGTAAAGGGGGATATGTGCCTGGCGGAGAGTGAGGAAGTTTAGGGATGCTTGGGTGATGAGTTCACGGAGTTGGGATTTCGATTTGCTTTCTTTCTTGATTTGCATCATCTTCGAAACGATCTCCTCTACTTCCTTCCGGGTGTTTTCGAGAACTTTGAAGGTCGTCGGATTCTTGGAAGAAGCGGCGGTGTCCATGGCCTCCCCGATCTCGATGGCTTCGCCGATTTCCATCGAAGTGAAAATGTGGAGTTACCAACCAAAGAGAGCGGAAGCACCCTTGGAATTTAGTATTCTCTGGCGGACTAAATTGTAATAATATCCACAATAATTTTATAATTCCATGTAAGGACACATTCATGATTCATTGGTCATTTGACTCATTACATTAAAAGGAAGAGAACATTGTTTTTTCAATTTTCATTTTTTTCAAACCAAATGTATCGATCTTTCCTCCTGTGGTCTGTGGATTGATTGTGAGACCTCAATGGCGTTACCTGCCCGCATCATCAGCCGTCATCCAGACGCAGTTTGATTCAGCGAACAATCTCAGAATCAGATTTCGCCACCACCATTCATTCCCATTGTTATTCAGTTGTAACCTGTTTATCTTCTTGGGTATTCATAAACAAGCGCCTCTGCAACACTCCTTGCCCGAGCATGACCAAATAGCTTATAGAGAATGGCTAGGGAAAAATCTATGGCAGTGCCAAGACCTCTGCTGGTGATCACTTTGCCGTCAATTATGACACCGATATCTTCATCAGATAGTTTGATTTTAGATGTGCCGATGATAGAAGGATGAGCCACGACTGTCTTATTCTGTCACCGATAAATAATGTGTTATAAAGACTCACTGAGTAGTAAGTACAATGTTAAACTGAAGTCAAGTAGTCAGCAAATTTACCATGAGTAGACCTTGTTTCTGTAAGATGGCTGTTGATGAACCAATGGCGCCACAAATCCTCCCACCTGATTTCTGCTCTTTGAGAAGCTTCTTTAAAAATTTGGATTTCTGTAGCCGTGTTGATCCAGTAAGTCCTCCCTGAAAGTGTTGGGTTTGATTTATACAAAAATTACAATAATACAGAATTTGGAGGAGTGACTGAATTGATTGGCTTACCGGAAGAATAATCATGTCGAATGTTGAATCCAGAGTAGCGTCAATTAGTGTATCAGCGACGATCATTGTGTTTTGTGATGCAGTAATCTGGGTAGTTTTTTCAATTGATGCAACCAGAACGTTGACGTTTGCCCGTCTTAAAATATCTACGATTGTTACCACTTCCATCTCTTCTGAGCCATTTGCAACTGGAACCAAAACCTAAAGTTCAGAACAAGAAAAATAAGTAGATGTCCTTTTTCCCATTTTTCTGACTGAAAGAATTTATTTCATTAGACCCTTACTTGTGGGATGTGATCCATAGACCAATCAATGCTGCCAAATTCTTCATTTTTAAGACCAGTATTTGTCTGCATTAGAGCTGTGCTCAAATTGAGAAAAATTATAGAAAAATAACGACGAACTTTTGAATATGATAAGAAACCAGGAAAACCAACTGACCAACTTTTCTTTTACTTCCGCGGCATGCAAATCTCCAAAAAGCTGCTGGACCAAAGACATGGCAAACTCGCATGCCGTTCCTGGACCTCTACTTGTAGTGAGCTCCCCCGAGACTTGTATGCTTGATTTGACTGCTCGAAATGAAGGAAGCTTGTGCATGAAAGCTGGATGACAAGTCATCTTGCAAAATAAGGCAACCCTTGAACCTTAATATGCAACACAGATTAAAAAACACCTTGCAGATTTTAACAGGCAGTAACAATTGATATACCTGTTTTCTCTTCATAAGACCCCAGGGCTCAAGAACTACCGCTGGGGCTGCACAAATAGCGCCAAATAAACGTTTCCCGTTAGCATGCCTACTTGTGATTTGTTTTAAAACCAGGCTATCTCTCAATCTTGCAGAACCTGGCATCCCTCCCTGTGAATGAAAAATCTAGATTTAAGCCCAAGATTCAAATAGAGATATGAATTTTATGCTTGTAAAGTCAGAAATGGCAGCAATATTTATGAAATTATTACAAACTAGAATTAATGTCACATTAAATTATCATTTCACAAAAATATATAATGAAGTGACTAAAAAAATCAAACTTTCCTTTAACTTAGAGCTTAGGTGATTGCTTAGGTAAGATGAGGTCCTTTTTATGGTAATTTTCAGTTCTTCCTGAGCAAAATATCAAAAAAAATCAAGCATTTTTACCCAATTGGATAACCTATTAGGGAAAATAAGGTTATTCCTAAGCTCAATTTTTTGAAAACCCCATATTTTCTTCTTAATTTGTAAAGCGAGTCAAACTTGAACCCCTATTCACTTTAACTTGGGCAATTACATAAACACATTAGGGACTAGGGTTTAAGGTTCGTTTTAGCGTTTTAGATAATTCAGGCGCCTTCTTGATCTAACAATCAAACATAGATCGAGATTCAAAGAGTAAGAAAATTGTTCACTCACGGGCAAAGCAATGAGATCGAAGACCTCACTAATGCAAGAAGTGACGAAAACGTCTGCGACTAATTTAATCCCAGAAGAACCCTCGATTTCCAATCCTTTCTCAACAGATGCCAACAGCACATCGGCACCCGCCCTACGGAGCACATCAACTACTATAACAGCTTCCATTTCCTCCGTTCCCAGACCCACCGGCACTAGAACCTGCACTCCACTGGTAAGATTAGCCTCTCACAGAAAAAATCAAAAGAAGAAGAAGATTGGATAGTCTGACCTTCTTCTTAGGGAGTGCGGTCGCGAATGGTGCCGGATGGTGAGTAACAACAGGTGTCGCCGTTGCCTTGGGAGATCGAATCCTTGTGAAAGAGGGGGCGGAAGATGGCAATGGCGATTCTAAGACGCGGTGAGGGAACGGAGAGAAATTGTTGACGAGAGGGCCAAGGAAGATTGATGATGTCATCATTGCCGTCATTTTGGCCGCTTTGTTTTTTTCTCCGATGGTGCAGCAGCAGTAGCGCGATGTGCCTTTTTTTAAAGTCCAAACCCCAATTTCGGATAATGTCAATTATACCCTCGATAATTTTATGGTCCATAATATGATATTATCCTTGGTTATCAATTTATTTACGTATTATACCATTTAGTTATTTAACGAATCTCCGATTGTCGGACTTGAAGTTTGGATTAAATCAGATACCATCTGGTCCAGATTTGATTTAATGTCATATTATAAAGAAAATCATAGTCATTATTTTTTTTGAATTAAAACTATTTAGTAATATATAAATTTCAAAACAAAAAAAACGGTGTGATCAAATGCAATTCATCTTACACCTTCCGTATTGATCAAACCAAGTGATCTTACGATCGTTTAAGTCTTCAACAATTTTTGAAAACTGACTCGATATTTTTTAAAACGAACTATGTCTCATCGTTTTTGTGTAGTGGGTCTTAAACAATAGGAGTGAAAAAACTCTGGTCAATGAATATTGTAATGTCATATTATAACACGAACCTCTTCAATACATTTTTTTTAATTTAAATACATTTTCCTGTATTTTGTAACTTTGTTATTGAATATCTACAATTCTGAACAATACTGTTTTTTAGTTTTTAATTTCTCTTATTATCTTGGTTTTGAATTTTTAATAAACTTGATTATTAGATAGTCAGATCCGAAGTCTTCTTCGACCTGCGAAGTTTTGATCCTTGATGTGTCTGGTAATAATGTCGCTTTCAGTTTCCGCCAAGCCGCTAGGGCAAAAACTTCATTCTTGATGACTGACCAAACATATCAGATTAATCCAGCCAACAATTAAGTGATTCTCTTTCAACCATCGATTAAATTGGAGATTGGGAAGCATATCATCGCCGACGGTTATATGTACGGTGGAACATAAGTTCCATTCAGATGATCGAAATCATGGAAATTGATCCCGATTTCGTTTTGGAAGGGGGTAGAAAACCAGGGATAGGATGCTGAATCTCGTAGGTAAAACATTCACCTTTACAACAACATTCCTTTCTGCCATTCAAGATGACCTCTTCCGATCCTGTGTTAGAAGTAACCACCTGATATCATATGAAGACGGTAACGAATTTAAATGTATACTTTGTATCAAATCAATCAGAACGGTACAATGCTTGGTTGGATATTTATACAAGAAGAACAAGAGTATCAATCAAATTTTTTTGTTAAGCTAAGTAATTGTTTATTAAACACTTAAACTAATGGTTAATTTCTAACCATGGTTAGCATAGAACCATAGTTTGGTTCTCACATGGTGAAGATTAATAGTGATTATAATATAGTTGGTTTATTAACAAATCATTTACAACAAAAGACAAAGATATTTAAGATCAATACAAAGTAATGACTACAGAATTCGAGTCTCAGTACATTTATTTTAATTTTTATTTACTTTTATCAAAAAAAAATTGAAATATATGATTTAATTCAACATATTAAAGATAGGAAATTCCACATAAAAGAGAAAATTCCACACAAAAGTATTTTCAAATTTCAACATCATTTTTATATAAAATCAACATGATGATATTAATTTATAAAGTGCTTAATTGAGGTGGATGGTATTTGACAATGACAATTTTTTTAATTAAGGTGGAGTATGTTTAAGAAATTAGTTATACATTGTTATTTGCTAAGACAAATATTAAGGTTTGGGAGAATCTCACAGAACAAAAAGAGCGAAACAAGCAGTTGGTGGGAGAACCTCACATAGCAGCGGTTGACTTAGCAATTTTCTTCAAACGTAACTAATTTTTAGTCCAAATGAAAAAAATATATAATATGTGTAAACTATTTTAAATTATTTAATAGAAACTGGCATAATGGGATTTAATTAAAAAAAAAGATTAGGAAGTGTTTGGTTAAAAATAATAATGTCAGATAATGAAGACAACTTGATTAAAGTGGTTGAAGATTAGTGCATATATGCACTTTAATTTCTGTTTACTTAACATTATAATTTTTTTTTTGATCTCTGGGTCTACTTGATTCCAAGGATGGGAGGCTTAAGTGGGTGGGGCAGTGACGATAATTTCTCGTTAAAAAATGTTCATGAAACAATTAGACCGAGAGGCCAGTGAAATCCTTTATCACTGGGTATATGGGCTTCTAAGATTCCTAAAGTTGAGAATTTCCTTTGGCGAATGAGGTGGGCGAAATTGCCAACACTCGATAGACTCATAATTAAGAGACTACAATCAGACGGGATATGTTACCTCTGTAGAAGAAAAACTGAATCAATCAATCATATTTTTTACTCATGTTGTTACACCAGGAATATAATCGGAAACTGTCTACTGGTTTTGGGAGGATTAATTCAGCAAAACAACTGCATCGACTTCAGTTCTATGGGTGCTAAAATTGATAAATTAAAAATCAACTCTTCCATCTGGGGAATTCATTGGACACTTCTATCAGTAGTTATTGAAACATATGGAAAAAAACGCAATACAAGAAAAGCTACTGACATTTATCTGAATGAAGGTATGATTATAAAACAGATCATTCATACTACATAATGGGGATTCAAAAAACAACGTTACAAGAAATCACACAAATGCAAGAATGAGACAATGACTTATCAACATTGGAATATTTTTGTTATGCTAAACATGAAGGAACCTGAAAGGAGCAGAGAAAACCTCGGTTAATTAAAGTTGGTTTTAAATTTACTATAATGTCTTATTGTTATTTGATTTCATTATTTTAACTTTATCTTTGTAAAAATATTTTAATTATTTTTAATTTATGATTAAGTAACTTATAAAAAAAACAATAAAAAACACACACAGATATCTTAATTTTCAGGTGTGAAAAAAAAACGACACCTGGCGCTTAATTAGCGTGGCATTCGTGTTTAGATACAAAAATAAACATGTTTCAAATTTTTCACACGTTTTCTTTCTGTCTCCATATATGTGAATACGCGTGTGTACGTGTATCATTAAAAATTTAACAGCTAAGATCGGTTGTCATGGGAGTATGGGACCCACATATCCACTATCAAAAATTCATCTAAATTCCACCTCCAATAATCATCTATATATAGATAAGATAACAACACCCTTCGACTGATGCAGTGGAAAATAAATGGTCGGACAGAAATCAAATATTCCCAAATCAAAACCCTTACCGTCGTTACCGATTATACCGGAAGAATCGCCATTCCCGCCTCTGTCTCCGTCGTTACCGATTATACCGTCGTTACCGCCTCTGTCTCCGTTGCAGCCATTCGGGATGACATTAGATCAGGAAAGCTCGATAATCACATCGACTCTCCTCCACATTATCTCGAATTACACGACACCGGCACCTGTCATTCCCATTCCCCGATCCACCGCAGTCGAAGGAGAATCCGATCGTGAGAAAAATAACAGAGGCAACAACAGTGATAATTTTAAGAAGAAGAAGAAGAAGAAGAATTACAGAGGCGTGAGGCGGCGACCGTGGGGGAAATGGGTGGCGGAGATACGTAACCCAAAGCAGGCTACTCGTGTTTGGCTTGGAACATTTGAGACGGCGGAAGAAGCTGCTCTTTCTTACGACCGCGCTGCTATCGAATTTCACGGTCCACGTGCTAAACTCAACTTCTCTCCAACTCTAGATCGCGGAGGAGAAAGGTCCGAGACGACAACAGCGATGTTTCCTGAATTTAAAGGAAGTTAGGAGTTTAAACAGTATTAATCGGGTAATCGGTATTAATCGGGTTATCGAAGAAAGAGGTGTTGAACTATATTTGGTTAGTTATTACTGGCGCTTTAATTGAAGGACGTTACAAAATAGAGGTAAGGGAGAAGAGAGGAGGGGAGATGAATTTGGAATTGGGAATGACGGCGTCGACGACGAGGAAGGAATCCTTCTGTTGATAGCATAAGGTCTCGGCATTTCTAATGTAATAATAGACTTTCATTTTTTTGGTCCGTCGGTATTCTTCTTCCTCTTCTACTGCTACAACTTCCCGCCGCCGGCTTTGGCACTTGTCGGTGATTTTTTTCCCTTTCAATTTGGTCGTTGATTGTTTTTTATGTCTCCATTATTACTCCATTCTTTTCCTGGTTGTAATATTTTATTCCAATCTTTTCCAGATTGTAATAATCTTTGGATTCTGGCGATTTTTATTTCCAGATTGCATGCCATCTTAGAGTATTTTTTTTTAATGCTAATGCATACAAACGATTTATGTTTTCCATTTTAATGGATTTTGACTAAATCAAAAAAAGATTTGTATTTTGTATTAGTGTCTTCTTATTAAGCAAGCTGGAAATTTGCATGTCAAAATCTTTCTCATCATTTCTGATGCTGTGAATTTGCATGTCAAAATCTCCCTTTATGATTTATTTATGAATTAGTTTTTAACCTATTATTATCTGATTGTGATCAATGGATTATGTCTGTTCAGGTTTTGCAATTTGAAAAGTAATTTAATTTGCAATTTTTCTTTTTGGTAATGGTTTTTGCTTGCATAACCTATTTATTCAACCATAGAAAATAGGATATAATGAATGACGCAATGCTAGTTCAGGAATTTTGAACCGTATGTCAATGGTGAAGATTGAAAACTATGTTTTTTATACTTTTTAGAGTTATACTATTTGAAATTATAAACATGAATATTATTTTTCACGATGATATATCAAAAATTTCATGACCAAAAATTAACCACCACATACAATATTTATTAGTTGTTCATAAATTTATAGAGGAATGTATAGCTGTTCATTTCAATAATCAAGGAAATAATTGTTTTGTAACTTCAGACCTGTGGCTGGATGGAGGAAATGAATAATGAAGATATTCTTCCGGAATCAAGTTATATTCATGTTAATGTATCCAGTGGAACAGAGTTATCTGAAGAAATCACCGATGATGGTAATATGAACAATGAGTCAGAGTCAGATTCAACTTTCCATACACCCCGGGCACCTTCGGATGAAAATAAAGCTGAACTGATAACACCAAAGAAAGTTGTGGCATCTCCCAAGTTATCCAAACAAATAACAAAAGTTATTAATGCAAATAAACTCAATGTGGACACTGCAGCGCCTATTGAATCTGTCAAGGATGCTGTTAGTAAATTCGGAGGAATTACTGATTGGAATGCTCATAAGGCTCAGACATTAGAGGTAAATGCTTATTTCTTTACAAGGTAGCATTTTTTTTATCCAATAAAATTTAAAACTACTAATGACATCAACACTTTGGTGCATCAATGACTGATTATCTGGTTTTATACAGAGACGAAAACAAGTACAGCAAGAACTTTTGAAAGCACAGGCGGAAATTCCACAGTACAAGAAACAAGCAGAATCTGCTGAAGCAGAAAAGGCTCTAGTACTGGAAGAGCTTCAGAATACCTTGAGACTTGTAGAAGAATTAAAGTTGAATCTAGAGAAAGCAGAAACTGAAGAGGTCCAAGCAAAGCAGGACTCCAAACTTGCACAACTTAGGATCAAAGAAATGGAGCAAGGAATAGCCTGTGAAGCTAGCGTGGCAGCTAAAGAACAGCTTAATGTTGCCAAATCCAGACATGCTGCTGCAGTTGCTGAGCTTGAATCGGTAAAAAATGAGTTGAAAATAACTAAAGAAGAGTATGACTTACAAGTCAATGAGAGGGATATGGGCATCAAACGTGCCGAAGAGGCGATTTCAACTTCTAAAAGCATTGAAAAGACAGTTGAAGACCTGAGTTTTGAGCTTATAACAGCCAGGGAGACATTAGAATCAGCTCATGCAGCACACATGGAAGCAGAAGCACGAAGAATAAGTGCTGCTTTAACAAGAGATCAAGATACTTTCAACTGGGAGAAGGAACTAAAGTTGGCTGAAGATGAGATGATGAAGTTGAATGAGAAGGTTTTGTTGATGAAGGATCTTCAATCAAAGTCGGATACCGCTTCTGCTTTACTGCTAAATCTAAAATCTGAATTAGTGGCTTATAATGAGACAAAACTGAACCAAGAGGCGGAGAGCATTATGGAAGATGGTAATAAGGAGGATGGAAATATAGATGAAGCACTGCAAACACAAGCATCAATGCAAGAATGTGTTGCTTCAACTACGAGGGAGCTTGAGGAAGTAAAGTGTAACACTGAGAAAGCAAGGGAAGCTGTGAGTCTTTTAAAAGTAGAGGTGGCATTGCTAGAATCTGAGCTTGAGACTGAAAAAGCAGCAATTTCCAATATGATGCAGATGAAAAATATGGCTTCCATTACAGTTAAATCTCTCGAAACCGAGTTAGATAATATTAAAATGGAGATAGAGCTTGTCCAAGAAAAGGAGAAGGATATCATAGAGAAGATGGTGGATTTACCAAATGCTCTGGAGAAAGCATCCAGTGAAGCAGATGAATCCAAGTTACTGGTGCAGTTAGAAGAGGAAGAGTTAAGGAAGGCTAAGGAAGAAGCTGATCGTATACGAGGTATTAAAAGTACTCTGGATAGCAAATTAAGTGCTACTTTAAAGGATATAGAGGCCACTAAAGCATCGGAAAAAATTGCATTGGCAGCTATTAAAGCATTGCAGGAGAGTGAAACTACCTCAGAATTGAATCGCGAGGAGCCTGAAACCAAAATTACAATTCAATTGGAGAAGTACTATGCTCTTAACAAGGAAGTACATAATGCCGAGGAGATGGCCAATGAGAGAGTTGCTAATGCTTTCTCCCAGATAGAAATGGCCAAGGAATCTGAGGCCAAAACATTGGAGAGCTTAGAATTGGCAAGCATAGAACTGATTGTGACCAAGGAATCATTGAGATTGGCAACAGAGAGATATGTGAAGGCGAATGAAGGTAAACTAAGTGCAGAACAGGAGTTAAGAACATGGAGAGCTGAAAATGGAAGTCGTCGAAAAGCTAAAAGCGATGCTTCTGAAGTTGCTGATGCTTCTCGTAAAGATTCAAAAATCTATGCCATGGGACATGATGCAGAAATTATTGCGAATTCTCCTGAAAGTGATAATAAGGTGGACAATATTTTCCGTAGTGCAAGAGCTAAGAAGAAGAAATCTTTGTTTCCTCGTATCATATTGTATCTTTCCAGGAAGAGAACATCATGCAGTTCATCATCATCATAGTACTCGTTTAGGTGAGATTCATTTCCAATTTTTAATATCATAACCTCAAGATTGCTATATATCTTTTACCTTCACAGTTCACACACACTTTATAATATTGTATTTGATTTCTCATGGGTTTGATTTGATATTTTTATATTGATACCCCAGTGAGTTCTCAATTCTCATGCATATAATTTATTAGTGCGGTTAACTCCGATCTACCATTGATGATGCCATTCCTGTTAACATCAGCACCCTCTATCAGCCGTCTTATTTTTTCCACCATTTGAATCGTAACCGAAGTGCATGAGCCAGTGAGCCACAACTCGCAATTCAACTCGATTCATTTTTGCCGTCTCCATTGTCATCTACCATCTGGTACCGAGGTACACGAGCTGCTCTCATATATGATATTATACATTGTCATTTTCTTTTTAGCACTGCAGCCAGTAGTGGTAGACGTGGACTAGAGGAACCAGTTTGGGTACCCTTTTATAAATAAGGAGAACTGAAAAACGGCATATATTGAAATCTTCATTTTTGTTTGCCTGTCGAATTTATAAATAATGTTTCAATGGCATTCATATCGACTAGGAAAAAATAATATTTGGTTTGTCTGCATGAAGATATTGAATTTCTTACTGCAATGATGATCTACTACTTTCTTGATTATCATTAGTTGCTACTATTTGCCATCTACTTTCTTTCTATTGATCATAGAATTGAATATTACATGCAGTCAGTATGGTTGAAGACATGGACTAATATTTAAACAAAATTGAATCAGTTAGATGTAAATTGATTTAAGATTAAAAAAAAACTCAATCCCTTCGAATAATTGTTGTCTATATTGGCATAAAAGATATCATCCCCAGATTAATTAAAAGGAAGCAATTAGAATAGTTAATACTCAAAGCAAAGATTACTTGTATGATAGTTTAAATTCCACAAAGCATGTAAGATTAGGCACATTTAACACTATATATGCATTTGTATAGACTTGTATTACTCTGTATACATGTTTAAATATGCCATTTATATACAATGGAATAAAGAAATAACAAACCCTAATATACAAATGAATAAATGGTCATCTCATCATCTCATTCTATACATTCTCTTTATTTGTCGAACAACCACCATTTTCGAAGGAATATGCGATCAGATTCTTTACAACTTGTCGATATCTCCTTCTGTAAGTAGGAAATTTTGACACACTCACTGTGATTCCTACTAGTCTGCATATATAATCATATATAGTTATTATCAGTTCTTTTACTCAGCTACTGATATATAGTCATATTCTTAATTAATATGGATGTGTATGTTAAATGAATCAAATATTCATTCATACCTTCGACTAATGGCCTGGATCTGAGCTTCTATGAGCGGATCTTGTGGAACGACTGCCCCGTTATCCCAATCTCTTTGGATGTTATTTTTATTACCACCACCAAGCAATATGAGTTTCTCCAAAAACTTCGCCTCACCTTCTCCCATCTCTATTACTTTTATCTGTTCCTTGAGAACCATTATTGGTTGGAAGAACCAGTCCATCAGGCGATCCTGTGGACGGTTCCAATAATTCAACACAACGCCGTTATTCAGAATTATTCCATCCGATCTTTCACTGATTGAGTCTAACAGATTTAGTAAAAGTGAATATGAAGGTAATCCAATCCCAACTATATCTGCCTCGGCGCTTTTTGTTCTCAAGCATTCACTCAAATCATCTCTCGTGATTACATTGTCGTCCAACAGTGTCTTGCCCACAATCTCCATGGATTTCATACATGATTCCCAAATCTGCATGGTCACAAAATTATGCATTTTCATCTATAAAAACATAAATACAAATTTGAGCTTATTTTTCAATCATCTCCTGTAAACTAAAAATTCAGTTTGTGATTTAAAATAAAAGAATGGCACAGTTTATGGGAAAAGAACAAATAAGCATACCTGGATCATTTTTACTTCTTGAATCACTTCCCTGACAGATCTTGAAGGAGCTAAAGATGGAATTAGTATTGCAGGTGGATCTAATGACACCCTATTTCTCACAGTGGTAGATCCAACTTCACTTTCCCCTGCTTGCGACACTTTCTTTTTTCGATACTTTGGCCTGATTCATGGATGGATAAAGTTTTTGTTTTTATTTTTATTTCTTGTGTAAATGGGAAAAAAATATATTTTTTGTCATGGTAAAACTCTAATTACTTTGGAAGAATAGAGCCTTCTCTAAGATAAAGCCAATCATTTGTGTATTCGTCGAACTCTGATACCATGGCAAGTAAATAATAAACTCCTCTGCGAAATGAACTTTCCTGAATCAAGTGCATTGAAATAGTAATTCAACACAAGTGTCAATTGAGTATTGAAATTAGAATTGAAGTATATAACTAATAATCCAAGAGCTTGTAGAATACAAATTAGGATTTTTTTTAATTACAGTATTTACAAATAACTTTCAGAATCGATGAAATAAAAAGAAAAACATCGACTTATTATTTAAGGTAAAAAACAGTGTTTAGGGTTTATGGTATCAACATGATAATTTAAGAACTTTCGAGAGTAAAAAATAATTAGACTAACCTGATAAACCACGAAAGATCCATACAATCCAACAAAGATACTAGAGAAGAAAGCCAGCAAAATACTTCCAATGACTACGAGTGGCCAAAATAGAATAGCAAGACCAGCAATGGGAACACAACTTGATTCTGAGAATATTCCTTCGCGACTTATCAAATCTTGCGTCAACCTCTGCCAACCTTTGATTAGCATGTAAGGACTTTTCACTAGTGCGATAATCGTGTAAAGTGGGATTTCTATGATGATACCAATCAGACCCACTAAAACACATGCAGGCACGTCGCGAAACCTTGAAAGAATTAACTTTGGTAAATTCGATTAATTCACATGACAAGGATTTCAAAGATTTTGAAATTGTTTTTTTTAAAATACAAGCAAATGCTTTAGAAACAACTTAAATTGAGATGATTCGAAAATGATAGCTCAACTAGACTAGTCCAATCACTCTTTCCACTTTACAAGGCGTAAAATTATGCGTTTTATTCTCATTGAGTTTTATAATTCAGAGATTTTAACCTTTTTTTTATAACGAGTGAGTGATATACTAGTCACATGATATAATCTATGATCCTGTAATTCCTGTTTGCATATTCCTCGAAAAGTGCGGTCAGGATCATCAGGTTATACACAACCTGGTCACACCTGATCTGTTCTCTAATAATGAAGTGTGAGGATTTGATCTAATCTGATCCTATGGATGTAATGGAGATCTGATTAGCTGATATGATTCTCACATATTGTATTATGTAATATGTATCAAAAGAGTAAGAAAATAGCTGATCTTACCGAATTGTATGAAGAGGTTGGCTCTCAGATGAATTCTGTCGTAACTCCTTAAGATAGAGTGGGTATGAATGATAACAGACATCTGCAAAATCACGAACCACGGTTGTACTCCCTTTGATAGTTCCCCATGTTCCATCCTATACAATTAACTCCTTCAGTTTCATTGCGATTTTGGAAGGTTGGTTCCAGGGGAAGAAGGAAGAAAGAAAGAAAGAAAGAAAAAAAGAAAAAAAAGGCCATATTCTGTACTACTTACTGTGATGCAATGGAGAAACTTCTCTTGATTGCAACTTTGGCGGAATGCTTCTAATGTCGATATCCATGGTGTAAAAACTCCGTATCCGACGCCAACAAGGATTATTCCAACAATACCAAATAATAACCACAGAGCAATCAACACAGGCAGAGCGATAAATAACAACACTAGCTTCAAAGCGGCATTTAATCGATCAGTTCTGGGGCATATCGAAAAAGAAATGACAAAACAAAATCACACCAGAAATTTCAACCAATTCAGATTTGTAGAACTATCAAAATGGAAAATTCACATACTTGAAAAGGGTATAAATTGCCCAATAAAGATGTGCAGGAAACAATCCAAGAAGAATCCCAATATTACCCAAAATCTGCACAGGAGCTGCTACTGCCCCTACCAATACTCCTGCAGCAATAACCAATCAAACAAACAGAGAAAACTAAAATTAGGGGTTACCCAATAGAGATTAAGGATGGAGGATTCATTTTTACCTTTGACTGCCCCAATCAAGAAAGCGACGCAGAAGGTTAGGATTACGCATAAAACCCTCACCGCCGACTGTATCCACCCCATCTGTTTTACCCAATAATATGCTGATGACAACACTAAACAATGGAAGATCAAAGAAGAAAAATAGGAGAGACAAAGACATTTATGTTATCCGTTGCTTAGGAAAGACGGCGTTGACAGTTGGAACTTCCAGATACGAACTCCTAAAGTCAAATGAAAAATATGAACTGTAAGTTGACTGTGTTTTATTCTTTACCAATGATTCTGGGCTATTTGTACATTCACCTCTATCTATTATGTGTTTTTGCTGTTGGATCCATAATATGAAATTAGTTTTAACTAGGGAGTTAGGTAAAGGGGTTAAACAAATTTGTCGATTTTGGGTAATTTACGATTTTATATTTTATATTTTTATAAATTAGTATTTAGATTTGTAAGTTTAAAATTTTGTATATGTAGGATTATATTGTATTTATAAATAATCTTTTGCTATCGGGTAAATTATTGCCCATACCCATTTCGTTGGATTTGAGTATACCCGTACTCAAATTATTACCCGTAGTCATAACTCTAAGTCTCTAACAAACTTCTTGCCTCTTTTAACTTCTCCACTAAATATCCACCACCCACTACCCAGATTCCAGTTGTAAGTTTGTAACTTGTAAGCTTAAAAATACCCTGTTTTTGGTAAATATTTATTATTTTTAAATGGAAAAACGGAGTCAGTGAGACCTGAAAAGACGGAGGAACGGAGGTTAAATATGTTAATTGATCGTAGTAAGAGAGTGAGTGGACATAATTAGATTACTTGTAATTTGTTAGATGCTTACACGTGTCATGATTTTAGAATGGAATAAATATCTGTACCGATCTTACCCCCGCACGTCTCCACATGACAGAGATTAAAAAAGATGATCGCATCGCAGCCGTTCATTGCGAAGTTGGCAAAAAAGAAAGGAGGAATAAATCCACAGAGTGGGGGAGAGAGAAATGAAACCACCACCTGAGGAGGAAGTGCACTAACAAGTAAGAACGTTACTGTCACTGACGATCGTCGGAGGTAAATCGCCAAATCGGGACGAATGGGAGAAGAAGTTGGAAGAAATAACGAGAGAATGATGCCGGAGATCGAGATGGAGATCATTTCTTCTTCTACGTGTTTTTCGATCAACGAAGGTCGTCATCATCTGGTTAACCGTTCGAAATCTGATTCCGTGGTGGAAGAAAATGGAAACGGTGTTGATAATAACCGGTCCGGCGAATTCCTGAAGATGAATATGAAGAGGGAGAGAGGATCGTTCCTTAATTCGGTGGAGCAAATCAAAGTCGGTGATTGATATATTTATATTTTTGAATCCGTATTTAATTTCACTCTGCTCCCATGTTGATTTTTTTTTGTACCGTTTTTGTTCGTGTCTCTGCAGAAAGATGACGACGGTGATTGCGAGGGTTTCGAGTTGGGATCCGCATCGCGTGTCGTCGAAGAAGAGGAGGAGAAGAATCAGATCAATAATAGGCGGAAGAGGTATTTATTTAAGTACTTTTGTTTGGTTTTTTTGATTCTGTATTTTTTCCCCATCCGTTTCAATCCGAATTAAATTCCACCATCACCAGTGGCGTTCAGATCAACTCCCTCGTCCATTACTTTCATATTGACTCCATTTTTGTCACCGAACTCAGGAAGAGAGAAACGCCACCGTCGAGAATGTGCAGAGTGGGGGACAAGAAAGAAGTAGAATGTTTTGCTGGGGGATTTAGCAGCAGTCGACATACAACAACGACGATAAAAACTACATGGAGGAGGAGGATTGTGAATATCTCAACAACAAGAATGCCATCCGAAGCTGATATTGAGGGTTTCTTCGCCAAGGCAGAAATGGAACAGAGCAAGAAGTTTATAGATAAGTATAATTTTGATGTGGTGAATGATGTGCCTATGGAAGGACGGTTCCAGTGGGTTAAGCTCTTCTAGTGAGATGATATTATGCATTTGGAGCCATGGAGGTATCAAATTTCGCAGATTATCAGAGGATTGATTTGATTCATTGATTACACTTGACTTCTGCAATTTTTGTTGGCTAGTTTTCTATCAATCGCACTTCTGCTAAATCTCTGTGTAGCTTTGTTTTATTTTATCTACATGGGTTCCACTAATTTGATTCTTCTCGCCTCATTATCTCTTTTCTCTCTCTCTAGATTTCTACTTAATTGTTCATCTGTTTCTATTCACATGGGTTCCACTTGTTTATGTAATTTGTACTGCTGCTAATCCACCTCTTATTCCTGGTAATGTTTGCAGAAGCATCATCATCGATAATATCAATATCATCATCATCATCATCATCATCATGAGCAACAATATCTGTCTCATCAACCGCAGCAGTATCTGCAAAAGAAGAAGAAAATTGGCAGACATTTTCTGTACAACAACATTAAATTACCACACGCACGCATATAACGTACCCTTTTCTTTTCTTTTAATTTTCTTCAGGATATGTTATAGTTTTTATTACAATGAATAAGAAAAACACTTTCCCCTTTTACAACAAAAGAGAAATTCTTATTTACACAATCAGCTTTTGTTTTGTGGATTGTTAAAGAAAAGATGAACATTGTTTGGTGATTGAATGTTGATTTGCCAGATTTGAAGGTCCCAAGTTGCTGGAGATTGGGACTGTGAAATTTCTCTTGTTTTTTCTCATATCAATTTGAATAATTTTGCTCTTTTTATCTATTGAAAAGAAGACAAGGTCGCCGTAGGGATGAGGGTGGAGAGGACGTGCGGGGTTGGTGGAGTAGACGTGCTGAACAAAGTGTGTTTATGGTCCCCTTTAAGAATGGTTTCTTCTTCATCATCATCATCACTCCTTTTAAGAATTTGTTTGTTTATTTTTAACTCCGTATTAAATAAATTATGATTTGTTTGACCCTTTACAGAGGATTTGCTTCGGATCTGCTGCCCTACTTTTTTTCTCTTCAACGTCGTGTCTTCACTGTCTTTTGAGGTATATGAGAATGTTATCAAATTCTAAGTCCACTCTTTTTTTCAAATCTTTCCTTCAGATATAAAAGATTAACGGTTGTGATGTAACCTCCCCCTCCATCTTGAAAAAATATAACAATAACATTTTCCAAACAGGTTTTCAGGCTTTCAAGAAAGAATCTACCTGGTGGGGGTTACACTAGTCGACCATGGCCGTGGCGGTGTGCCAATTCTGACAAGACCAGCTAGCATAGGTTGTCGCAAAGGAGCTTGAGAGAAATCTAGTGATTATTTTCAAGAATGACAATTTTAAAAAAAAACAAATGCAACTTCATCCAAATTGGAGGCTCACCCCAAGACATGGCTAATACCAATGACATTCCAAACTCCAAAGGTATGTGTTTCAAGAATACCAGGATCCATTACATCAATGTTAGACAAAATAGGTAATGAACTTTATGAATATGATCATGTCTTTCAAAAGTTTTATCTGTGAAAAAAATGCATGTATGCACTATGCAATGATGATCATCACATGATTTAGAAAAATATAAAAATATATGTTTCCAAGATTTATAATAACTAGTAGAAGTAGTTGGGTAGTGGACCAGTGGCCAGTGGTAGAGGAGCAAGGAGGGAGAGAGTGGCTGAGTGGGGTTAGTGTTTATAATAAAAATAAAATAGTGTTTGTCCCTGACTCCCTGAGCTTTTCACTTTTAGGGTTATATATACCTTATACGTTTACAGTGATTATTATGATAATTAATTATAATTATTATGTTCATCTGTCTTCTGTTGAATTCTGGCATGTACGTCTGCTTACCCTCCCCTCCTTTTTCCTGACATTCACAGAGATATTCTATTTTATTTATGTGCTGATTTCATTCATAATGGTGCTTTTACTATTCTTGAAACTGTTCACTGCTCAGTTATCACCTTACTATTTTTGTTTAGTATTCCAAACAAAAGCTGATGCAAATAATTGCTCTTAGTATTAAATATTCTAATTGCTCTTAAATGCTTAGTTCAATTTTAACTATTGTCTATTCCTAATCCTACATTATTGGGTCATGCAGTATGGCTCTCGTTAATCGTTATGATCGATTGGTTCTTATGCTGGCCGGAAATGTAAATCAATATTGCTGAATTTGCTGTAGGAGGATATTTAATCTGTCACTCAAAAGTTTACAATGAGTTTCCTTTAAATTAAACAAACACACAGGGAGATATTTAACTGCTAGCTACTACAGCATGGATCCTATAAAAGAGGATCAAGCAATCAATCTGGCGAAAATGAACTACAAACTGATGAAATTTAAAAAACCTCACCGACGATGATACAAAGATGGAAGGCGCAACGGAATTCGATTATCCGGTTTTTTAATCGTTGGCACCTACGGATCTTAACTTTAACGACTCACCCCGTTCTCACCCCTACAGACATTAGTCATGAAATTTAAATTTCTAATTATTTAAACAGAATATGCAAAATTGAAAAGGGACTAAGTCTCTTTTTAATTTTTGAAGGTCGTTTGGTCAAAACTGGTTATGGTCACCTTTTTAGTAAAGTATTTCGGTCACTTCCGAGTCCAGGTAGATCCCTATATTCTTATGTCTAGGTCCAGGTAGATTCACCTTAGATCCGATTTATTCACACACACACAGGAGTCAATCATCGAAAGACATAGATAGAGAATATGGTGCACTCCTGGAGTAGAAAAACAGAAACAGTAAACACAGAAATAAAGTCCTAATTTCTCACTGAACACATCACAATTCCATGGTGAAACTTGAAATGAAAATGCTCAGATGGAATAATGGACAGTCGATGGATTGTGTCTTCTCCTGAAGTCCGCACATCTGGAGCTTTAATTCAGTAATCTCATACTCATTTTTATCAATCCAACAGAAAGAATCACATTCTCCAACAACCTATCGTCAATTTATTAAAGATAGAAAAAATTTAGATATCTAACCCTAAATTATAGATCTATCCAAACTAAATTCATAGTATTCAAATAAATATCTTAGGGCAGTGGTAGAACTGATTGTCGGTCTTCGTCCAAAGAATGACACAAAATAAACTGCAATCGCACAAGGGCATGTCGGACAGTGGGTCGAAAACGTGGGATGTAGGAGACTGACTCATCGTCTTCGATGATAAGAGTTTGCAAGTGATTGATCAAATCCAAGAACACGAATTCAATTGTTCACGGTAACTATGAATGTTGATAAAAGTCCAGAGTATAATTTTTACCACGATATAACAATTAATGTAATATTTTTAAAATAAAAAATCATCCAATAAATCAAAATAAAATGATATCTAAATTAATAAAGTTCAATTATTAAATATCTAATTTATTTTTTACTACTGAAATTGTATTTGATGGAGATGGTTTTCTCATCAGTGTCTGAGATTCTGAATTTTTGGTCTTTGTTTCTTGTACTCAACAAGCAGTCGATTGTCTCGGAAAACTCACCAAATGATGAATTCCTTCCACTATTTATAAGCTTTAAAGAGGGTAAATGGGTCATTTTACACCATTGAAAGACAGTTGATTGGAGTCATTCTCCTCAGTCAATCTTAGGAGAAATCAACTCATATTCCAATCGAAATCGATCGATCCGGTCGAACCAGGACCCTCATGGGTGATCGGGTCGTGGAACCGATTAATTTGATTGACTCTTTTCGGATGGTCTGATCCTTTCTCCTTTGGTCCATACTTGGGCTTAACTTTAGCCCAATGTCTGACTCTGACTCTTACCAATTTTCTTGATTTAACGAGAAATTAATTATCGTCGAATTTGTATTTTGTAAATTTAAATGGAATTTTTTCTTTCACAATGACATGTCCCATACGTCATACTCCAATCGACCATCATCCTGCACGGTTACATTGCGAAAGCACGTGTGAAGAAGGCAATGTCGGACGTCGACGACAAATCAATCTGGACGACCTTCACCGGCATAAAATCCTTCGCGCCTTCCTCTTCGTCCTCCCCAAATCCAGAAGCACTGATGTCCGAAATCGATATGGCTATCTCATCCCGAGAGTACACCCATGCGACGTCTCTTCTTCTCTCCTCGTCCAAGTCCCACACCGATCGACAACTTCGCAAGCGGAACCACGATCCCAGAGCAGTGGGACTAGCTGACGAGGCTTACAAGACTGCCTGTGCGGAACTGGCAGCTGGAAAACCAGATCAAGCGCTCAAGTCTCTTCAATTTGCTCTTCTGAATTGTCCGCTGGAGAAGGGGTCTGCTGTTGGGAAGATCAAATCGATGATCGCATATGCGTCTCAACAGTTGAAGTTCCGTGATCAGTTTTGAATCCATGGTTCCTTTTTGAGTTCGTTCTTGATTAAGGTAATATTTTCCATCGATCGATTTCTTTTATTGTTTGTTTGATTCTTTTTCTCTGCTAGAAAACATAGGGTTTAGGGTTGTTAGATCGATCGATTGATCGATCGACTTAATGGATTTTTCGGATTACTGTTATTTCTGGAACAATTTGAATTATTTGCATGCCCTTGTTTTGGGGTAAAAACTGAAACGTCTGAAAGTAGACAAACTAGCTACCATCCAAATTGTCTTCCAGAGAATCCAGACCACATGGAGTTGTAGTTTGGTTGCTAATTGACAAAATAAAAGTTTTCTCTACTCCACTGAAAGTGACAGAGTCGATTTGTAGATTAAAATTTCTTTGAATTTGAACATTGCCATCTTCTCTGTTAATTAACATGCACAGATTTGGATATTTGTATTACCAATGTTTCAAGTAAACTGGAAAGTTACTGATTTCTGAAAAAAAGAGGAAATTCATACCTCCAGATTGGTAGGTACTCTTCCAGAATAGAATCAACTATCATGTGATGTCATTTGTGGATTTTTAGAGGTATGAAGCAAAGAAATAATCCATTGTGGCTGTGATTTCACTGATCTGTGTTTTAAGTTTAAACCAAACCCACAAACATGATTGCATGAAGCATCATAGTACCCTAGCCCAATATTTTAGGTCTTTCCATAGAATGAATCCATTTGAACATCAAATTCCCATGTTCCTATAAAATTCCTATATTGCTCTCATAACAAGTTTGTTTTTGTTTTATTTGCAGAGAATTGCATAAATGATGAATCAATAGGTATCATTTTGAGCACTAATTCACCAGAGATCTTGCTAATATTCGGGAACAAATTTAGAAGTACGAATCGAATCGCGATGGATCCCCGCAACCATGCTTCTATTGCTCTTGGTAAATGGTAATGTCTGATTTTGTATTTTCAATGTACAGCTTTAAAAAAATTCAAATGATATTAAGATAGAGAAGATACAGACAGTTTACTTTCTTTATTCTGCTGCTTTTCATATAGATTTATTCCATTATTCACACCCCTAAAAACAACATGGTTCAGTTTTTACATCAAATTTGCCCACCTGATGTTTTTGTGTAGAATTTTACATCCAATTATGTTTTGCTACTGTTAAAAAACGAAACATATATGAACACGAATTTTTTCGTGTCACGAACAATTTTGTGTCATCATTCTTGTCGATCTGTAAGAAATTGCCATCTGTAATATTTTATATTTTTATTGACCAAGAATTGTGATCAAATTTAATACAAACTATAAATGGCAAATTAAGTAATTGACTAAATAAATATTATTTATATATTATATCTCTCCATCCCACTACCGGTTTTCGGTCACCGACCACCGCCGCCATAAGAAGCTTTATTTTGCCGTTGACGCAATTGCTGCATACATACCGCTCGGCCGCTCTTTCTTTCGCTAGCTGTTTTTTGATCAATCGATGGATTCAACGCTGGTGAATTGGGAATCGTTGGATTCTCTAGTGATTGAATTCGCGAAATCCGAGAATCTTTTCGAAGATTCCATTCCCATCACTTCTCCTTCCTCGTCTCTCACATCTTCTACCACAGTAACAGCACTAACGACCATGGAAGCGTCATCGTCTGCTTGTATTTCCTCATTTTCCTCTTCTGCCTACCAATCCCGGCTCTTGATCCGTCAGATCCGGAGTTTCATCGAGTCTGGCGACGTCGACGGTGCGATCGACCAACTTGGACTTCACGCTCCCGAGGTTCTTGAGGACAATCGTATCCTCTTCCGCCTCCAGAAACAGGTGATAATAATTAAAAATTGAATTTCAATTTGATCGAGCTGTTCGTGTGGGTTAGGAAATGATGATGTTTTTGTTGTTCTTTGGTTAGAAATTCGTTGAACTTTTGAGAAAAGGGACGGCTGATGATTTCGAGGCTGCTATGCGATGTTTAAGGGAGTCTCTTGCACCTGTTGCCCTCCATGCGTACCCGGTAATGACCAATATTATTGCTTCTTTAGAGTTTACAGAAGAAAAAATCTCCTTTTTTTTACTTCTGTTTCCATCTATAGAGGTTTGTGTTGTACTGTTCAATGTGGATTCAGATGATTAGTTTTGCGGTTGGTTAGTACAAATTTGAGATGCATCTTATTTTTCTACCGGGAGTTATATTTGAATGTAATGGTTAGGTCTTCTAATAATAGTGTCATTACTGTTGTGTTGAAAAAAAAACTTCTTTCCTTTTTGTTTTAGGAAGCCTATGTAGAGTTCAAACACATTCTTTTGACATTAATTTTCAGTAAGGATGACAACAAGTCCCCTGTGGCAAATGAGGTATGACCAAATATGTGTTCTACATTTATAGGAAGTAATTCATATGTGTCTTCTTTGCAATTGAGATAAGATAACATGCCTTTTCTATATAACACATATACCGCGTCACATTTGTTTCAGTGGTCTGAAAAGAGGAGGTCAGACATAGCAGGTCTTTTGTGTTCAGTATTAAGAGTACAGCTACAAGCCTATGATCCAATATTTGCAATGACATTAAGATACTTGATAAGGTAATCAATTGATGTTTGATCATGTATTCATATTTCTAATCTGATTAAAAAAAATTTATAAATCGCTTATTATTATTTGTTTCTCTTCCAAATATGCAGCATTCACAAAATTTACTGCTCTCGCCAAGGTATTTCATCTCCAATTTCAGATCTTACACAGCGTTTGCTTTTTGAGGATCGTGATATTCCTGGGATACCGCCTCAAGAGAGTTTATATGAGGCCCCTCCATTTGATGAGGTGGATATTTTACCAAACTTGTATATAATTTTACACCATTACAGATTTACAGTACTACTAGCAGTTTAATACTACCTAACTCAAATTTATTTATCATTGTTTAAATTCAGGTTGACATTCAAGCCCTTGCACATGCAGTTGAGCTTACAAGACAAAATGCAATTGATAGTTTGAGGGGGGCTAAAGGAAATCTCTTAGAGGCTTTCCAGGTTCTGCTGATCTAGACTCATTTGAAATCAATTACGTTGTAGATTTTCTGCATAAAAATGAGTATAGAAATTGTACATTGATAGTTAGTACACACACTTTATTCTTGTCAATGAAAACGTAACCCTTAAACTGGAATGGCCCCCTCTATTTGTAGAGGTCTGGAATGGTGGTAAGAGATTTGGCCGCCATGGTCCACATATCTTATATAAGAACGGCCTAGTCAAGTATGTGATTTGAGTTAACCACTCATAGTTAGTCAGATCCCATCGACGGCTTGGGTGTGGAGAGATTAGGGATCTAATCGGATCACCCAAACCTAGAGAGTTTAATCAGGTGCAGAGTAGTCAGTGGATCGTCTGGCATAAAGTGATCAATCATTTTTTTTGTGGCTCACCTTTGAGTTTTGTTTAACCTTAACTAGTCTGATTGAGTTTCCTTAATATATTGAACTGACCTGATTGGGCCTCTTAATTCTTTAATCAAATCGAATGTCCGTTTCTGGACCAGGCCTTAATGAATAATGATGAGTGAGTACCTGCTTGCTCCTTAGTTCTATTCTGTATTTTCCCCCTTTTCTATGATATTCTTATATTTATTTCATTATTCCATATTGATGGCATTTCTTGTCTCCAAACATTCATTATTTGGAAATTGGAATGTTGTTTGACTGGATTCATAATTTTTAAGCTTGTTAATGGATATCCGGAATTCGGATTCGTTTAGTCTTATTCGAATTTGGATATCCTTATTATCCGCCTATAATTATCCAAATTCGATTAATATCCGAATTCGCTAAAATATTCGGTTAACTATTATATTTTCAAAAGAGAATATTATATATAATAATTTAAGCTTTATAAATTATAATATTAAAAATTTATTTTTTGAAATATAATTCGGATTGAGATATATCATATATATCCGAATTCAGAAAATCATAATAGAATTCAAATATATCTGAATTCGGATAATTTTAGTCGAATTCGGATACGTAAATTGATATTCGAATAGTAATTAAACAAATTTGGATTATTCAGATAGTAATCGAATTTGGATACAGGGGTATCCGGACCTTATTCATTCGTTTGAGATGCCAATTTTCTTGCAGAATGAATTGTCTGGTATGAAAATAGACCTCACAGTTCTTGATGATCTTGTTCACGAGTATTGTGTTTATAGAGGAATTGTGGAAAGTCCATATATACCATCATCAGGTAATCATGCTAATACTAACCAATATGCTACCTATTACAAATATTTTGTTCTTGTCAATATCTTCATTTTCTTAAAGTTTATTAAATGAAGTGTCATATGAAAAACAGATCGTGTGAATAGTAGGTTCTCTGATGGTGAAATGTCTATTAGCAATGTCAACGTGGAAGATGGGCAGATGCTTGAAAGTGGAAGCAATCAAACTTGCGATTCTGAATTAAGATATTCACATGAAGTTGCATGTAGTAGTAATCTTGAGGATTGCAGCCCAAGTGACACACATCAGCCGGAAAATTTAAGTAGACGATTCAGGAGGAAAAGTCAAGAAACCACACAGTACCATACACGCAAGAGATGGAGAGGACGATATCTTGAAACCCCTTATAATATAACAAAGGAATGCCCACCGCAATCAGTAAATTTTGCATCTGGAGAAACGGAAGGAGAACAGGTATGCACTTTTGGATTTATAAAAAATACAAGCCTAATTGTCTATAACTTTATGCACAGCCTTCTTTTCTCAGATATCAAGCCATTCATCTTTAGAACATGTGGACGATCACAAATATGGGATCATTCTAGAAATGCGAGAATTAGTGTCTAAAGGAATGGTAATGAAAGTAGTGGAAGAAATAAATGCAGCAGATCCTATTTTCTTTGCTCAAAATCCTATACTCTTGTTTCGGTTTAAACAGGTTATTTATTCATGGTACCCCTTTATTGATTTATTATTCATATCAAATATAATACAGCAGGTTCTTTAAGCTAATGAGCTTTTGTTATATTGTTTGTAGGTTGAATTTCTTCAGTTGGTCAACAGTGGAAAAAACAGTGATGCTCTTAAGGTTGCATCCACTTATTTAGGTCCACTTGCATCCAACAACCCAGTTTTACTGAAACCTTTGAAAGATACTCTCATTTCCTTGCTTCGGCCTAATGAAGATGTGGTAGCAGATGGCACTAAATTTTCTTCTCTTGCAACTTCACTTCAGGTATACGACATGATATTTAGAAGAAGAAGAAAGCAAAAGATGTTTATTATTTATACATTTTTTACTTGGTAGTTGGTGCAGTTAATTGTATTTTAATTTGATCGTAGGTTTCAATGGGTGGAAGATTTGGGATCAAAGAACCACAATTGATGAAGATAATGAGAGTCACACTTCATAATCATAATGAATGGTTTAAGCTTCAAATGTGCAAAGATAGATTCGAGGGACTTCTTCAAATAGACACATTGAAACAAATCGATGTGCTCGTGCCAAGTGATTCTAGATCAAAGCTTTTAACAGATGGTGATGCTCTTCAATATCCGATATCCTCAAGTAGCAAAAAATTACCTGATGGTATTAGCCCCTCTACCACATCATCAGATGTCATTGGTCTCGACGAAATGGCAATTCTCAAAGTCATGGTATCCCTTTTTCTTCTAATTTTTCTTCAAAATTTACAAAAAAAAAACTAAATTCAAGCTAAGTAACAACAATCACTCTCAGATAAACTAGTAGTGATAGTTAGGAGCAAGTGCAACCTTTTAATATGTCAATCTAGCAATCAGGAACACATATCTCAAGATATGCACTCCATAAAGATCATCGAGTGTATCTGTGCATGTCTCGAGGGAACTATGCTGTTGTGGTTGCTCGGATGCAACGGTCGCATATTATAAAGAGTTGCACACTTGCACCTGATCTTTACTCCTATTAACTATTGGATGCATATATAATACGCGCACACACATTGGCATGCAGGAGTTCCTGGCTTTACCAAGGGCAGATGCAATCCATCTTCTTACACAGTTCAATGGAGACCCAGAAGAAGTCATCCAACATACATTTGACTAAATTTTGAATAATCTGTACACGCATGTGCACTTCACCCCATATTTGTTAGTTTCAAATATTATTCTCAATGTATATTTATGTATTATAATCTGTTCTCTTTGTCATGTAAGTAATTTGTTCTCTTTGTCGAGTGTAACTGTGTACTATGTAGGTCTCACATTAACCAATGATTAATTGTAAAAATAATAAATCATACAATTAAACTAAATTTTTAGCAGTCCATTGCTTTTGCAGGGAAATCTTCAAGTAAGACTTGGTACCATGAGACTAGGGAGATTATGTGGATTCTAATTGTTTATTTCAAATCCTGCCACAATCATAGACTCGACCATTTAATCTGTCTTCAAAGCTTGAGGTGAAATTGACATTTATTAAGGTGCAAAGATAATTGTGCTCCTTGGTAATTTAGTACCATGAGACTAGGGAGATCCGTGAATTCTAATTGTTCATTTCCAATCCTGCCACAATCATAGACTCTAATTTGTCTTCAAAGTTTCAGGTGAAATTAACATTTATTGAGTTGCAAAGACAATTAGTACCATGAGACTAGGGAGATCCATAAATTCTAATTGTTCATTTCCAATCCTGCCACAATCATAGATTCGACCATTTAATCTGTCTCCAAAGCTTCAGGTGAAATTGAGGTGACAATTGGCATTTATTGAGTTGCAAAGACAATTGTGCTCCTTGGCAATTTAGTACCATGAGACTAGGAAGATCCGTGAATTCTAATTGTTCATTTCTAATCCTGCCACAATCATAGACTCGACCATTTAGTCTGTCTTCAAAGCTTCAGGTGAAATTGACATTTATTAAGTTGCAAAGACAATTGTATTCCTTGGCAATTTAGTACCATGAGACTAGGGAGATCTGTGAATTCTAATTGTTCATTTCCAATCCTGCCACAATCATAGACTCGACTATTTAATCTGTTTTCAAAGCTTCAGGTGAAATTGAGGTGAAATCGGCATTTATTGAGTTGCAAAGACAATTGTGCTCCTTGGCAATTTAGTATTGATGGGGGTGAAACCCGACCAGTACTCCAAGACGCGCAAGCAAGCGCCAAGCGGGGAACTCCGCGGGAAACCGGACCGAAACTCAAGTACGCAGAGCTCTGCTTCGCTAGGACTTCTTCCACTCCAAATGACCTGCCTTTAATGAGTGGGGGATGCCTCCTATTTATAGGGGTTCTTATGGGGTTAATCTGATCATTTGGGCAGTAACCGCTTAACTGCCTAGCTGATCAGATCGGGGCCCAAGATCGACTTTCTGGGGATCGACTTTCCTGGTGATCGACTTTATTCAGAAGTCGATCCCAGAGAAGTCGATCCTCAGGAAAGTCGATCTTCCTAGGACTCGACTTGGGACCTCCCCAACCCTAGAATAGGTACCTTAACTCATCTTAGGCTATCCGGACTTCTAGTTGCTGGTAGGTTGTGACCGGGTTCGGAATACTGTATCACCAAGTACCATGAGACTAAGAAGATCTGTGAATTCTAATTGTTCATTTCCAATCCTGCCACAATCATAGACTCGACCATTTAGTCTGTCTTCAAAGCTTCAGGTGAAATTGACATTTATTGAGTTACAAAGACAATTGTATTCCTTGGCAATTTAGTACCATGAGACTAGGGAGATCTGTGAATTTTAATTGTTCATTTCCAATCCTGCCACAATCACAGACTCGACTATTTAATCTGTTTTCAAAGCTTCAGGTGAAATTGAGGTGAAATTGGCATTTATTGAGTTGCAAAGACAATTGTGCTCTTTAGCAATTTAGTACCATGAAACTAGGAAGATCCGTGAATTTTAATTGTTCATTTCCAATCCTGCCACAATCATAGACTCGACCATTTAGTCTGTCTTTAAAGCTTCAGGTGAAATTGACATTTATTAAGTTGCAAAGACAATTGTATTCCTTGGCAATTTAGTACCATGAGACTAGGGAGACCTATGAATTCTAATTGTTTATTTCCAATCCTGCCACAATCATAGACTCGACTATTTAATCTGTTTTCAAAGTTTCAGGTGAAATTGGCATTTATTGAGTTGTAAAGACAATTGTGCTCCTTGGCAATTTAGTACCATGAGACTAGAAAGATCCGTGAATTCTAATTGTTCATTTCCAATCCTGCCACAATCATAGACTCGACCATTTAATATGTCTTCAAAGTTTCAGGTGAAATTGACATTTATTGAGTTGCAGAGACAATTATGCTCCTTAGCAATATAGTACAACTCTCACTCTTGTCTTCGACAGTTCAGTAGAGTGAAAATACTATTTGATGAGATATTTGGTATTTAATTTACATGGAATTGTCTATATTAACTCCCAAGTAAAATTGGCAAGGAACAATCCACTATTTAACATGGATTTGTTTATAAAGGAGATTCAGTTGAAGAAAGATGATTCTTTTGATTTTGGTACATTCAAGGTGGGGGATGTTTAGAATGACGAGGCATAAGTTATGCCGCATAACTATTTATTTTTAGTGTTGTTGGAATGTTGGCTATGGAGAAAATATGCAACTGGATGAGTTGTGGATTGTCTGTCGATGATTGAATCTCCTTCGCATGAATCAGTGTTTAAAAAGTAATATGTAGAGAGTTTGGAGGATTGATGGTAGTCTAGGCATGTTTTAGATCAAGAAGTTAATTACCTATTCCTTGAGGATCTCGGAATAGAGCCATGTGTGGGCGTCCCATAGGCGTAGGATCTCATCATGCCTTCTTGAAGAGTGTTTCCCTTTGAATCTCCCCTCCTTGAAACCAATGATAATCATATCTATGCAATTCCTCAAAAAGACTCCTTTGTAGAATGTTGTTAGCTTTTAGAAGGTAATTGCGCTCTTTCCAAATACACCATGAGAGTACCGCTAGCATTGTCCAATGTGGGCGTTCAATGCCGCTGCAAAACATTCATTAAGAATCCACCTCAGAGGGTATCTTTTTACAAGTAAAAATATTTACCTTCAGATGATATTGATGATGTATAGTCAGAGATGGGTTTACACGACCGGATTAAGGTTTAATCTCTCTTTAATGTAATACAAGTGTTAAGTGTAACGTGTTATCTTTCTTTTTAAGAGGTTGGTGTTTATGACCTTTTTTTTACCCCTCAGGCCAGGTCGGGTCGAAATTGAACCAAACGAATCTGAGGATGTTCCTGGGCCGTTTTAGTACTTTTCTCGATGGGTTTGGTCAGTTGATGTTCATGTTGGGTCACTCTAGTGGGTCGATCGTATCATCAGATATATCATAATCACATAATATATCATCAGTTATATCGTAAATTCGTAATAAAAATTTAAAGAGCTTCGAATTTTGAACACTGAGAAACTTTAAAGGCTAAATCTCACACTTTATTATTTAATCTTTATATCTCTAATTATTGTTCAAATTGTTTTTTTTTTGTTTTCATAACAAAATGTGGGCGTTACCGTCGTCACTCTCAATCTCGACGTCATACAGACAACAGACTTTCATCCCACGGAAAACCCTAATTCTAACAACGACAAATGTCGGACCATACAGATGTCTCCCTGTTTCTTCTCCTGCATCTGATCCTGCTTCTTCTTCAAAGGTTCCAGTGGGAAACTACCCCGTGCCGGTGGTGAAGAAGAGGCGGAGGTATCGGAAGATGTACCCGGGGGAGAGTAAGGGGATAACAGAGGAGATGCGGTTTGTTGCTATGCGTTTGCGGAGTAGTCTCAATGTTGCTGACGGAAGTGACAGTAGTCATCTGAATGAGATAGATAAATCAGAGAATGAGATGTGGATTCCGACAATCGAAGGTTTTCTCAAGTACTTAGTTGACAGTAAAGTCGTATTCGACACATTAGAGGGGATCATCGACCGATCAGATGACGTCTCCTGTGAGTTATTTTTTTCTAAGATGGAAAAAAGTCTCTTTTTTTTGTCATTAAATCTTGAATGTTTGTTATGATTCCTTTACAGATGCGTATTTTAGGAAAACAGGATTGGAGAGATCAGAGTGTCTTTCGAGAGATATAGAAGCGTTTAGTGAGCAAGGGTTGATTATTCCAGAACCAAATTCTCCTGGAACTTGCTATGCTGCTTACTTGAAAGAGAAAGCTACAAGCAATGTGCCTTGTTTTCTAACACACTTGTATAATATTTACTTTACTCATGTTACTGGTGGTGTTCACATTGGTAAACAGGTATTATTTATTTAGAATCACTATTAGATGCGACTTTCATATGCTGCGTTTTAAAATTTATTAAAGCATTTGATCTTGATTAGATTAGATCACTAAATTGACATCCATGATGTGATTTTATTTTCTATCATTTGAGGTCTCTGATAAACTTTTTGAGGGAAGGGAGCTGGAGTTTTACAAATGGGAAGTTGATGTCATGGCATCACTCAAGGATGTTAGAGAAAAGCTCAACAAAGTTGGAGAGGTAAGTAAATAGAATGAATGTTGTTGCTGCAAAATGACATGTAAAACATATGTTAATACTGCCTGCATTCTTGCAGCATTGGTCTCGAGACGAAAAGAACAGATGTCTTAGAGAAACTCCAAAGTGCTTTCGTCTTTGTGCACAGATCGTGAGATTGATCATATTGTAGTTTTTTTAATATACATGCTTTGGTTTTACCATTTTAGAATCAAACTTTTTTAATCTAAATATCTAATCTAATTTAACCACTAAAATAAATACTTTATCATCTTGTTTCCTTTAATTTCATTATCCAAGGAAATAAATCTTAGTATTTTTCATCTCTTGGGTAAAATCTGAAATGATCAAATGAGTAATATAAATTTTATTATCTAAAATCTGAAATTAGTAATATAACTAACAATATTCTTGGAGAATGTCACTCAGACATAATCTACAGTTTATAAAATCACCAACCAATTGAGTTTCATCTCCAAAATTCAACATATACACAAACATCTCCAGGATTACACTATACAAAATTACCTGACCACAGACTATGAAGTTCTCGGGATGATGAAATGGTCGACGATTTGTGGCATGCTTTCTGGGTCTGAAGTGGCTGCTCGCCATTTGCTAGGGTACTGCATTCGGTGACCCATTTGCAATGGGTCCTTTGGCTCCTCTTCATAACAATCATCTAATTTCCATTCCTTTGGAACCTTTACATATAGAAGATTGTAAAACATATTACAAATCAGAGGCAACTTCAAATTAATGATCTTCACAGTTAAGAAGAAAAAAATTAAACAGATAAACTCTAAATCCTTCAAATTAATCATCTAATGGTGTATTTTTGTTCTAATGAATAATGATTCAACCCAAAACCTCATACTTTCATAATACAAAGTAGAAACTGCTTTCTTCTGAGATTTTAATATTGATGGCAAATTAAAATTAATTATCTGCATGTTGGCACTGGTAGCCTTGCACTCTTGCAGACTGCAGAGTTAAAAATTAAATAATAAAGAATATTTTTAAAAATCTGATTGATTTTCTTTCTTTTAGTAAGTCAATCCAAAGTTTCATTGTGAAAAATAAATTTTTTATGTGGTGTTTTAGATAGTATGTCAATATGTGTATGGCAGATTAGCGACTTATAAAAAATTACGCTTTACATGTTTTTGTCATTATAATTCAGGGCAAAGTTTCATTATAAAAAAAATAGATAATAGAATTCACCTTATCAACAGCAATAGTGAACACTTCAAGGTCGCCATCCTTAGAGATATGAAAGCGAGTAAATGACTTGTAATTTGCGATACGTAGAGATGAGAAAGCTTCATCAAAATGTATGTGAAACCAATTGATGCAAATGTAAAGATAGCTTCCAAAGATGAGCGAGACAATAGGGGTGGACAATACCCAAAAGTACAAGAATACAGAGGCATAGTAGATGATAGTGCCACCACGAGAGAGAGAAGTCATTCCTTTCTTACAAATGATGCTTCTTGTTACAGCCATAACCTGAAGAAAGAAGAGATGCTTTTTTGGGTAAAAATATGAAATAATTTGTTTTTTTTCTCTTGAAATAAAAAATTTATTCATGCCTCTGGAACATCAAAGGCTGACATCAAATATTTGATACATGCAGGATAAAGCCCAAAAGTCCATTGTTCCATCCGAGCCCTTAGTTCAGTTGGATCAGGGAAATGTTCACTTTCCATAGTTTGGTACCATTCATATAGTGTGTGGTAACCTGGATTAAATATTTTTGCAATTAGTAAGTAGAAGCATTTAAAAAGAAAAGAAAATTAGAGGGCATGTAAGCATGCACTACCCAGTGCCCACCTGAGGTTGCAAGCAAATGATGGCGAATACATAACTCTATACCTAATTCCATTAGAATCATAAGAATTAGAGCTGCTGTCAAATGCGAAGCAATGTGAAGAACACCAATGATGGCACGTCTCTTTCTTGAGATTTTGGAAGGAACAAATAAATATGAAACTACAATCAATACCACTGTTCCTGCCAAAGATACATAAGAATATTGTAGCATGTAGAGAAATGCACTCCATACTGTTCTAAGAAAACTGTTTATGTGACCTGACCAGGTATCATCTCTTAAAATATGGTCTAATTTACACTGTAAGTAGTCAAGAAAAGGTTAGTCAACGATAAGCTTTAAAGGAACCTGTCAAGAATTTTTTAAGACATAAAATTGAGAATTCCGATTATTAAAACTAATAACATCAAATGAATAATAATTCGTCTACAGTCTAATATGTTGATATGATTAGAAAATTAATTAACACTTAACACAGTTAAAATACAAAAGTTACAATTTATAAACTAATTTTCAGTTTTTCACTATTTAATAATGCAACATGATTATATGATTTTTCTTTTCCTTATAGTTAGCAGAGTTTCTACCGATTTCTGGCAAATAAAAAATAAGATTACTATTTTAACAAAGCTAAAGAATGACAATTCATGCTCAGCGATCTCAAAGGATATCACAAGAAAAAAATCATTGAATTACCTATGTTTGCAGTGAACCAAATATATTTAATGTATAGAGAATGAGGAAACCCATAAAAATGTAAGATATTTCTTCCATACAATATGCATCATTGACTATAGAATTTAATTAATTTATAAAACAAGAATAATATGATTTCGGAATCTTTAAGATCTAGGTATTTTGTTAGAAATATCACCTGTGGAAACATAGAGAATACCAATATAAAGTATATAAAACCACCAATAAAATCAAATTGCCAATTCTTCTTGCGGAACTTTAAAATGTTTCCTAATGCAATCTGAAAAAAAGGCATTAAGCATCGGACAAAATCAAACAGTACTAATAACTTTAATCTGAAAGAAAAAATCCATTAAAAAATCTAATTACTCAGGGAAAATTTGGTGAATCACATCTATAGTGTTGAAACAGCTTGACCATCAATCAATATAGGACTATATTCAACAGTTGCATACTTTCATGTCAGTACGTGTTAAAGTTCTTCAGCTAACATTCTATGTGTAAATAATCAGAGGATTACTTCACCAAAGATTATCTGATTCTAATCTGTGATCCTTCCCTTGATCTTCAGTTGACAATAACAATTCTAGCAAAATAGATTTCAGATTCAGATCTTATAGTGATACCAATTTTAACAGTCTCCAAACTTATAACTCCCTAATTACATAAACCTCAACACTATGATGCCAACATACCATGAAAACAAATTAATCCCATATGAAAACATACCCTGGCTGAATCATCATAAGAAGGATAAGTAGCCTTGCATTCATAAAGTGCACCATAAAATTTGTTGAAATTTCTGAAAACATGAGTAGGATGCAGAAAAGCTCCACCACACCCATTAACAAGTAGATGATGAACAGAAACAGGCTTTTCCGAAGAAGAAACAGAATGGCGCATATAATTGTGCAAGTCCCCAGCCATTCTTAGCTTACAACGACCCTTTAGATAGTTACGAATCAAGTGATGAACATTTTTTCCAGTGTTGCTACTCCAATACCAATCAAGAATCCAATTTGGTTCGTGAGTCATTACAATCACAGAATCATTTGCTTTAACCTGGAAAAGTTTCAAACGATAACATAATAACATGTGTGTCATTGGTGTCTTAAATAAAATAGAATTGATAAAATGTCGATATCTGTACTAAAAACAAATAAAACTCAATGAATTCATCAATATTTTTAGAAAATGCTTATTTCCAGTCTCTCTCTATATATATTGACATAGAAAATCTGGAATTTGCTAACAATTCCTATTTTTGAAAGATATTTTTTTTTAAATCGTAAAATACCTTATTCTGTGAAATGTCTGCGAAAAATTTAAACTGGAAAACATCAATATCGCCATGCAGAGCCTGATCCAAGCCAAAGATCCACCAACCTTTTGGAAGTTGCAAAGCAAAATAACTCTTTTTTTGAGGCAACAGCCACCCACCTAGCCAACTCTTATGACATATAAATCTCATAAAGGTGTTAAGCCCATCAAACCAGTCTGCGATCAAAAAGTAAATAAGATTGATCAACAACTAGCGGTAAGTGATTTATTGTAGATTAATGATGCAACTTGTGTAAGACTATTATATTATTAAGAATAACCATATGGATATATATACATAAAACGAAAGAACGAACCATGGTTTCCAGGTATTACAAAACACTGAGGCCCATCATAAGTTCTTAAATTTGAGAAACCAAATGGAACTTCTGGCTTGTTTACTGCTATTTGATTTGGCTTAAACCAGGGTGGTGGTTGAAGAGCATATTCAAATGGACGAAAGAAACGCTTCTTGTATGTGAAAGCAGAAGGATTAGGATACCTGCGATGATTATAATACTTGGTGTTCAAAGTTTAAGAAAAATCAGTGTGATAATGTACTTAATTTACTTGTTTTTTTTCAAAATAATCTTACGCTAGATCTCCTCCAATAAGAAGTAAATTTCCACGTGGAAGCATACATAGTGAACCATCTTGTTTTACTTGAATATTGGGTTGTGCAAGTAATCGAGCAATTGCATATGTAGAGTTCCCACCATCTCCGGTGTCAGCCATAAAATCAAACCAGAAATCTTCTTTCTCACTAAATTGATCATAAAAAAGGTCACCATTTTTATGTTCAGCATCTACTTTTCCCATTGCAGCCTAGGAGAGAAAAGATGGAAGACGAGCATATGTAAAGTTGATTTTATTTTTTAAATCTAGATAAATATTATTGTAAGATAAATTAAACATGAAATGGGATTCTGGACACAATAATTTGCGATTGGTATACCACTTTTTATCAAAAAAAAATAAAAAATACCTAATACTAAAACATGACAAAATTAATAAATATAAAAAGTGCTACAGCCATAAAATATCACGTCCATAAAAAATCACCTGCATCATGCGCATATCGAAACGTCCAACAAATAAAGTAACAGAAACAAGGAGATCAAACACTGTCTTAAATAAATCTGCCGAAGTCCTGCATGTATGGACAGACAACTGTAAATAAAACTTCAAACTTTGCATGCGTTTAGATTTCAAGTGATAATTTCAGGTATTAGAAAATCTTACTCAAAGTAAAAGCATACCCTGAATACCAAGGAACCATATCTAAAAAATCAGGTTTCAACTGTTTCTTCAGTTTCTCAAATTCTGTTACCGACAATGGATGAGTAAGAGTCCATCTGTCAAATAATTCTCTTAATTAGAAAAAAATAATGTCACCCAGATAACTCCCATTTGTAGTATCTAAAATATTTAGTAAAATAATCACGCGATACTATGGGGATACTTTGTGATATTATAGAGAGGTATTCTGTTCTAATGAGATTAGACAAGAATCAGGGTTATTTCCTTCCAGATAAAATAAATTTATGTACATGCAGCAAAAAATTGAAAGTATGTTAGCAGTTTACTGAATAATACGTATGAACAATAAATTTATAAACAAAATTGATGAGAGACTGTGCCTATAAAAGAGAAAAGCACAAAGAAAATTTAAGCTCAGATTAATAGAGAAAGATCATTCCGAGTCATCATAGCCATGTCACCGCAGCATCACCATAACATCACCATTGGGTCTTGCCATCTTGGGCCTGACCTGAGGCACCACAACTATAAAAAAATATCATGGTCCTTCAGATTTGGAATCCAGAAATAGTATGGTCGACCACTCACTCGTCCGTCAGTACCAACTTTCCCTATCGTTTTACAAATAATCCAAAAACAATGGTATGTAACTAACATGTCCCTGTCTCTCTCTCATATGGATCCAATCTTAGACTTGCCGGGTCTTGGTCCTAGTGAGTACTGACTCATAAAAAATGTATCGTTCAGAAGGAAATTGTAAAAGATAAATCAGCAACAATTAAACCTCAAAATATTAAAGTGAAAGGTGATTAGTGAAGTGCTGAAACCATATCCATATACGTGTATAGAATTGTTTCAAAAATTAATCTATATAGGAAGACAGGATTGTATTTAATAGAGACAAAAAATGGATACCCTGTTGATCGCTCCACCACATAATTAGCAATGTAGAGACCTATAAAAGTAGCCCATAGTGAGTATATGGGGGATATTTCGTCAGATGGGCCATTACATGATCCACTGCAAACTAGCTGGAATGAGAATTACGATACGTCAATGATGATTTTTGCAGGGAGAAAAAAGGCTAAAATAAAAAAGGAAGAAAATTCGGAGATATATACCTCCCCATAGATGACAAATTTAGATAAAAAGGGATAATCACTAGCAGATCCAACAGGGGCAAACCAAGATGAGCACACTTGCTCTTTAAACTCATGCATGTGCAGAAACTTTGATATCCAAGTATTTCTTTCTTCTTTTTTCCAAAAAGAGAACGGAAACCGTTTGGAATTCCGTTTGTAAAATAATTTATCTCGTAAAATAGCACGATTACCACAGTGACTATAAAATACACAACATGCGATACTTATGACCTGCAGATCAGAAATATAGTTCAGAATATAATCCCACTACCATAAGATTGATAAGAGAATATCATTTGAAATCACCAACCTAATTTTCTCGCTCTTTTAAACTATGGACCCAATTTTCTCACTACAAACTTACCACACAGTTCTGGATAATAGTCAAAATTTGGGGCCTTTTTCCGGCTACACGGGCAACAACTCCAATGTACCAAAGACCTAGAAATAAAATGTGAAAGGCGAGAAGAAATAAAACAGATGAAATGTATATTGTCAAGAATAGAGACAAGTTCATCCTCATGTCGACTCCCATTGATTGAAAACTTGGTAAATGGTACAAAGCTGCAATAAAAATCCATGCAACATACCTGTAATTAAAAGTTAAAACTAAATGATAAGTCATCAATCACTTCTTTTTTGGACAAAATGAGGATTTTGAGTATAGAAGAATACACACCAACGACTGAAGTTGGAGTAACTTGGTTTGATAGTCTTTCCAATGAATGGGGATGTAAAGAAGTAAAAGAAACAGAATAAGCAAATGTACATCGACCACCATTTGATGTTGCTGTCCAACTTTTGTACCAAGGAGTGCATGTTATCAGATGAAATAAAGAAAAGACATCCAAAGAAAACAGCAGTGATGGCATGCTGTGAATGGGCATGTGGGTAAGGATATTTACGTGTCAAAATAGTCCGAACTCTTTCTATCTGGGACGAACTATTAGAACTCATTGTTGAAGTATGTAGAAAAGCAGATGCTTTGATTTTTATAACCTTCCTTTATAGTCAAACTTTGAAAACTGATTCTCTTTTCTCTGTAAAGAAATATAACAAGTTGATTTTTATGAATTAAACAGTCAAATGTAAAAAAATTGTAATGAAATAAAAAAAATTGGGACACATCTAATTTATTCATTTTCATTATACTTATGCAAACTCTTTTGGATTCTCTTTTGCATTCAAATCCATGCTCATTATCCATTGATAGTATATAAATCACCATATCACTATCTACACACAAAAACCATGTCACCATAAAAAATCGCCTATTCCTTACCCCATATAAAATAAATGCACTGACTAGAAACCATGCTTAAACCATCAACATAAAAAACGACCGATTTATTTATATAATCAAACTTAATTAAATAATTTTCATTTCAACTTTCAAGTCAACAGAAAGAAAAAATCCCAAAATGCAAATGCAAAAAACCAAATAAAATAATCATTTCAGGTTTCAAGAAAACACCAAAACGAACCGAAAAATAAATAAATAAATTCAATTTACCAATCAACAGTAATAGCAATTAGCAACCTTACCAAATATCAACCAACCCTAGCTTCAAATCGTGCACACACACAGACATACTGACACCCACACACCAAAAACAAAACAACAAACAATCAAATTGATTCCCCGGAAAAATCAAAGATGGATTCAACTCGCAGAACTCACCTCCTCCAAGCTGGTTAACCTCTACTGACGATCGGGACATCAATTCCTACAACGATTGTAACCCTAGTAGAAGAAACCCTCCGGATTTCCAAACAAACCAAAAAAAGAGGAATGGAAATGAAAAGACAGAAAAGTGGACGGATTCGATTTCTAGATTTTATTTAAACCACGTTCTTTGTATGGGTCCCACAGAGATTAAAAAACTAATTAGATAAACTCGTGTTCATCGTCCGACGTCAGGTTCACAGGTTGACATTTTTTAATTTTTAATCAACTAATTAAATAAATAAAGTTATCTTTTTATAATTCTATTTTAGATTAATTACCTGATTTGTCAGTTTAGTTGACTAAATAGACTCCACTGTAGGTAGAGTGGTGGAGCCTCAAAAACCCGGCTAAAGCTTGATTGGTCATTTGATCAAAATAGACTTAGTCCAAACAATGCTCGTAAAAACGAGATGATGAGAAAATTCATGAGAATGTAATTTTATCCAATCATTTTTATTTTGTTGGGTATCATGGCCTGAGTCAGAAATCGCCTGAGTATAATGGCCGTATCATGGCCTGAGTATAAATACCTTCTCCTGACGACAGGAGAAGGAGACGGAAAACCATAGAGAAAGTTTCACTTGTAACCATTGAAAGAGTTTTACTTGATTATTAAAAAGATCAGTCTCTCTTTTGATTCGGAGTATTTCAAGAAAAGTTGTTCTCATCATTTGAAGACATCTATGATGAAAGACTAACCTCCTGAGACAGTGTATCTAGTTACTGCATAACTAGATTAAGAGAGTTAATGAAATTCTTACTCATTTTTTTTACTTCTGTTTTATTTCTATACTTTCATTATTTTGTAATTTGGACATTGCCTTTATTTTTTTTAATGAAATTTAATTATTTAAAAAAAAAAGTTTTACTTGTAACAGGAGAGTGTTTGTGTGTGTGATAACCTTTAATGCACACACTATCATATTTAAGAACGTCGTTTAAATTTTGTTCGTTTATGTCATTTAAATTTTTTCTGTTCATTTACATTTAAAAATGTCACACCAACTATGGATGGTGAAGATTAAAATTTCTCATGAACTTTCTCATGAACTTTCTCATATCTTGTTCTCACCTTTTCACCTGAAATTGTTCCTTTTTTTATAATGATAATGTTTACCTTTTGGTGATATATCAAAGTCAGCATAATATATCATTGATTACATCGTAGTAAAAATTTAATAAAAATACATACATAAAGAAACTCTCTGAAAACTTAAATATGTAATACTAATAGATATATAGTTAGCTTGGTATAATCTTATAATTGACAGTTAGGTTAATATAATTACAAGAAATAATTGATTCTGTAATATTGTATAAAACTCTGTAATATGTAATAACTGACTCTGTAAGCCAATTTCGTCGAGTTAGATTGATCGATTACTATGTTCAGCTAATCTGACATGGTATCAGTTGATATAGCTTCATTATGATTCAGCGGAATCTTGGATGTCGAAAACCTTAATATAATTATTATGATCAGTTGAACTAATCTCTCTATCAGTTCAGTTGACTAAATACACTCCCTGAACTGTAGAGTGGTGGAGCCTCAAAAATTGGGCTAAATTTTGATCGGTTATCTGATCAAAATAGACACAGTCTTGCTAATAAAATAGTGATTGTACTTTTTTTAAACGAAAGGTACATTTTTACAAATGTAGAAATGTCTACTTTCAAGTGGAATATATCATAGTCACATAATATATTACTGATTATATTGTAGCAGAAATTTAATAAAAATACCGAACGAGATTCGAACCATATACTTTCAGAAATCTTGAAAGTTGAGTTAAACTTCATGTATACTAGTGAGTATCCTTGATTAAACCAAGTCAACATGGAATCTCCCATTAGAGGTGGAGAAAATGACTGTAGATAAAGTCATTAATAAATTCAAATTTAGATTAAAGCAGCACTAACAAGCTTCAAGAAAATGAACAACTTCATTATGAGGTTTCAACATCTGTGTTTAATACATAAAAGGTAATTGCAAGTGATCGAGATTAGTTTAATTACTCGATAAAATGTAAAAATCAAGCAGTCTTGAAGAAGAGTCTATTCACAACATCGACTGGTAATGCATAAGCAGGATCTATGGCCTTTAGTCCAGGGTATTCAAGAAGAGAGAGTCCTGGAATCATTAGAAATTGAGATGATAAGTTGATGACATGATGGCGGCAAAGTAAATTTTAAATGTAGGATGTATGTGAGCGAGAGTACCTGCAACGCCAAAATAGGTATGAAACACATCAACTGCGTCATCAGGTCTATCTGAGATTCCTCCATTCTCCTTATCCTGTAAGCTTAAAAGAATTCAGAATTCGAACTGTTTTTTTACTTTGAAAAAAGAAAGATGTATGCTGTAACCTGACAGTTCAAGATGAAATTTGCGAGCTTATTTTTATCAATCCAATGCACCCGATCGATAATGATCAAACTAGAAAGCACCCACCACGAGTAGCAAACCTGAAAGTGTTGCGATGAGCGAAAAATCACTAAAAACGTTAAAAGCAATCATAGTTGATGAGAGAACTCACATCAGGAAGTTTCTCAGGACGACCATTCAGTCCTCCAGAATCAACTTGCCGTTCACACAACCACCATCCAAGTAGATCCTTATCGACATGGGTCAAAGAACCAGTTATGGCCAAAGCAGCAATACAGCAAAAAACTGCAATAGAGAACAATAAATCATAAACATAATAGTTCACATAACCCTAACCTTACAAATTACGATAGCATTACAATTGATTGTATGGATTTCTAGATTCTATGGTCTATTAAGGATAGTTCCAAAATTCCAAAAATATTTATATTTAGAACAAATGATTAACAAGGAGACTAGTTGGTGAAATAAGCTACGCTTGCTTGTGAATTACTAATTCCAATACAGTGACTACTTGGAGATCAATTAATGTCTCCAATCTATTGATCGGAGTATAATCAAAGATACGAGATAAGGAAGCTTTTAGAATTAGTAATGAATTGACCTGAGGGATTGAGAGTATTTCTTCTTTTTCCTCTACTACTACCACTAACTAAAAAAAAAGTTATTGGTTGAAATAAAATCTGATAGCATTTTCATCCATTCTCTAAATAAGCAAACATACTTTGCCCAGCATGAGACTCTGCACCAGGTGTGCAACCAAAGCCCCCATCCATGTTCTTGCAGCTAACAATGTAGCTTACAGCTTTTTCCACATTAATTTTATCCAAAGAACGTAGTATTGAGAGACAACATATTGCACAATAAGAAAACCTGAAAAAGCGGCGGTACATGGATGGTTTCTATTAATACTTGCAGCACAAATATAAAGGTTAGAAAAGAAATCATACCTAGTATCAATTTCTCCCCAAATATCACCAGAAAAAGATCCATCTTCTTTCTGTAAACTTGCAATATCTTAAAAATGTTTAGTGGAAAAAAAGTGAGAATGAAATTTTACAATATCATGAAATAGATAGATCATTGGGTGGATACAGCTGGAGATTTTATCAATATCAAGAATCTCAATCTTATCGAGAAGAGCTAAAACTTGAACGGCACTGAGAGTATAAAGAATGTGAGGATCATGGCCAATGTTACCCCCAAAACCACCTACATGAAACTGGAACAGTCAATTGTAACTAAGATTTGACACAGATCACACACCATCATTTATTTTTCTGTCACATACCACATTCATGCCAACATTCCATGATCCATGAAATAACCTCATCGTGGTCAACTGTTCCAAGATTGTGGAGAATGTCGAGTGTAGTCAGACCCCAATAAGCACCACTAAGTCTCAAATGCTCCATTGCCAAGGAATCAAAATTATCTTTATTCTTAACCCAACCAAGACAGATTAAGAAATGAAATTCAGATTCTTTAATGATTTTTTATAGGAGTTGAATAACATTACTAGATCACCTTTTCCAATGTTATGATGAACTTGACATGCTTCTCCACCTCCAAACTCCCTACTTCCATTTTTAGAGAGTTGGAGATGGCCAATAAGATATCAGAAGAGCAGATGTTCGAATTCTTCTTGGAGAGGAGATGACCGGCGTCTGCTTGGAGAGGAGACGGCCGGCGGCTGCTTGGAGTTAGATGTTGGAGAGGGTAATAAGAATTAGGTTTAGTAATTGGAAAAGGATTAATCAATTGGGTTATTTATATTTTATGTTTTAATAATATTATAAGTTTTTAAGTTTAGGGAAATATATTGTATTAAAATATACTATAAGGATATACATATAAATTTTCTGATTAAATTTTAAAAAACCGACCAATATTCATATGACCATACTTCCAAATTCCAATCTTCCATATTCAATTCAGAATTCGGATATCAATTATGAAAAGCCTGTTAATTTCGCCCCACCTCGTCTAGATCGTCCGTTCATATTTTCCGGGGAGGGTCTCGAGACAAGGCTGTTCCTAATTTTGGGGTTTTCAATTACAGAAATAACATCACAATTTCACAATATAGCCATATAAGATTATATAGTCATGAAATTGAGAATTCAAGAAATAGATTTAACAAAATCAGAAAACATCGATCTGGGTTTAAATTACAAAGAAAAATCATCAGTCATCAAAATTGAGAATTCAAAAAACAAATTTAACAAAATAGATCTGCAATCAACATACAAGAATGATAACACAAGTCAGCTAGCCGTTACCTTTGAGTCTAATTTGATCCATGATATAATCCATTTGCTTCAACCCTAAAATCATAAACCAGAAGAACTAATACAAAATACAAACAAAGAAAACCAACACAAACAATGCATTCACCTCTCTCAAAATAAGCAGCACAAATCAAGGTGACAGTAGAAATAAATATGCAATTAGAAACACATTTTCGAGCCTATCAGCTAATTTGGAAACCTTATTTTAGATCATTCATCACATTAAATGTAAAAAATCATTTGGAAATCCAATTTATAAACCATTAAACAAAAATCTCTCACATTAACTTGGGGAAAAAATATATTCTAAGACGATTCCTTTATTTTGCTACATTTGCAGTTTCAGTTGTCATTGCTACCTCTCTGCCACATTGTGCTACATAAGGTTTCAGCTGTAAAAACAGTAAGGTGATTTTTTGGGGAGTTAAACAATCTGGAATCAATACACAGTAAAATCTAATTCTAATACAAATTAATTTTGGTTTTACCTTGAATCCAGTTAAATCTGGAACGACGTAGCGTGGTAATTTTTCATCCATTACAACATAGCCACCTGAATCCAAATATTTTCATCTTCATTGCACGTTGCAGCAATCTATACATTGAGGTATACCAATGGATAGTAGGGGAAAAAGTGACCTTTACGAGTGTGGAAACCAGTGGACTTGCAGTTCTTTCCCTTGTAGTAATTCCGAGGCGCTCTTTTTGACGACAGTATGAGAAGAGACGATGTCCTCTTCAATCTCATCATCTTTCTACCGACGCCCATTATCAAACCTAGCGGCATCTCGTATTCCCCTTCTCTCGCCCAATCTATGGTAAAAAAACGCTCTTGGGTAGTCAGGTCTGAGCTACGCAATTCTATTTAAATACAAAATCTTCTTGAATTTATAATCAAATCTTTTAGTTCATGCAAATAGAAAATCTTCTTGAATATACAATCAAATATCTTAGTTTATGCAAATACAAAATCTTGAATTTATAACCAAATATTTTAGTTTATGCAAATACAAAATCTTCTTGAATTTTATAATCAAATCATTTAGTTTATGCATTTCATCGAACCGTTAACGTGCACTGCAGTTGTTTCACATTGTGGATTTGAGAGGCTGTACAACAATAATTTGAGATAAAACCAGAAAATTTTTAAACCTGAAGGATTTACCAATGGAAAACGCTACTTCCGAGTTCCGCCGGCGTCACCTGTTTTCGCCGGAGGGTGAAAAATTGGAAACAGGTTTTGGAGATGCTGGAACTCCGAAGGAGTTAGAGTTGTTTAAGACGTAGAATTGCAATTTAATCCTTTACAACTCTAGGTATTAGAAACAAATTAGGTAAAATGGCAAATTACACAAAATACCCTTTATTCGTTGACTTTCCGATATACTTCTGATCTATTGATGAGATATTATAAATAGTCAGGGGTGTTATGTATATTGTACTTATAAAGAATACCCCAATCCCTAAATCGTAATTCGTAAATCCCTTTCTTCTCCCAATCGATATGGCGCGAAGAAGAACCCTAAATCCCAACAGCCAACCTTCCAAGAAAGTTCGCCCCTTCTGCAGATTATCCCTGAGTTCTTCGATTTTTCACTGTTTTTTGTGTCTATTCAATGTATTTTATGTACGCAGTTATTCTTCTTGTCTCATCTTTCCGTCTACAGTGAGAATTGAGGAGGTATTTATTTTTCAATTGTCATTATATATCATCAGTGACTCAATCTACAGCATTTTACTTGTCTCTCGAATTTTATTTTTCTTCATTTTAATTTACATCATCGGCTATTCAATTGTCATTTTATAGTGAGAAGATCATCGACTATTCAATTATCATTTTACAGTGAGAAGGATTCTTGGCTCTTGCCTATCTTTGAGTCCTGAGAAGGTATTTTTTTATCGTTTCTTAGTATTTGTAGTATTTTGCTTCAGTTCTTTTTTATTATAAACTAATTACTTTATTTACTTCAATTAAAGGTCTACAGTATTATTTCCTAAATTTTTAGTTCTTAATTCTCATTAGAATTCTTTGATTTCATTAGAGAATGTTTTGATTACAATAGAGTTTTATGTTTGACTGGTAATTTGAATTTTTACTACAAAATCCTAGATTTGTCACTGGTTATTAACTGAGTTAGCAGGAGAAACAAAAAGGGATACTGCTATGCTGAAGTAATATCTCCACTAGTTGAACATTTAAGGATCAGATTGACACGGGGTAAGCAAAAAGTTGCAGTTAGAGCATTAGACCATTTGCAGTTGATAAAACTCCCAAACATGTGGGGTGGACTCGTTAATGAGAACTCACCTTCAGGTATTGGGTTACTACGGACAATTTATCATCACAAGCATGTTAGGGATTCTGTTGCCACTTACCCAGGTATTGTCGAAGCTTTATGCAATATTGCTTGCTCTTCAAATAACTGGCAATATATGGCGTTAAATAATTTTTAATACGGCCATGCGGTCGTGGTAGGCACATAGGTGTTTGGGTACATATGTGCCCCGTTCCAGACCCGGGTTAACCGGGTCTGTGTCCTCTCCTTAAATACGTACAGGTAGGGTCTGGATCTAGGCTGCCCCATCCTGTTTACACCCCTACTATAGACAATTCCAAATGGTAACAGGTCCCATTACCCATGGGTCACAACATGGCACCCTTAAAGTGTGGTGTTATTACTGTGGTTTATATTTAGAAAATCAAAGAATTTGTTATGTGGTGATAATGATTAATGGGTGACAGTAGTCTTTGGTTTCAGTCCTAATTTTGTTCTTCTTAGGTCATAGAAAAAGTTTCTCATGCACCTATTGATTTGGTTGACATTTCGAATCCAGGTGATCACAAAGGACTTGGAATCTCTATAGTCCATGTTCTTAAAGAAAGCCTCTCGTCACAAGTAGTGATTGGCGACATTTTGAATTCCCAGAGACGACCTACAATCCTATATATAAAACAAGGCACCATTTTATCTTGCAGCAACCATTATCAGCTATTAAGTGTTGCAACTCGTGCAATATACCTTCATAATGGTCATGCGAAAAGCCTGTGGAGAAGAGCTTAGGCGTATGAATGTATGATATTCTTGGCACCTATTGGGATAGCGATGGAGAACTGATGGGTTAGCGAGAAGAACTGATGGGTTAGCGAGAAAGAAGTTCAGAAAAACAGAGAATGAGGCAGATGGAAAAGAAGACCGACGACTGGAGGTGAGAGGAGGGGATAACCCAGATCAACAATTAATAGAGTCGACGCCCCAAATAATTGAGGAGTGAGGACAGAGGTGGGATTCGATCAGCCAGATCAAAACAGGGGACAAAATCATCTCCGGCTACCGCGATCGCAAGAGGTAAGAAAACGTCAAAAAATAAATTGAAACAGATGGCAAGGAGGGAGGCAGATGGAGGCATGACGGAGCAGGTCGCGAAGAAAATCTCGAGCAAAGGCAGGTCAGATTTCCTCATAGAACCAGAAGACAGCGAGATTGAGGGATCACCGGAAAGTCCATCTGATAGCCTGGATTTCTCAGAAGCAATTGACCAGGAAGGAGAATCGGAGGGAGAATACGAGCACGGGAAAATTATTTGGGAGAGATCATCATTGGAGAAACAACAGGGCAATGCTCACCAGTCGGAGGACCTCCGGCGAGCTCAAAGCTCACCTGACTTAACCACCAGGGGTGGGGGAGGTAAGGATTAAGCTTAATAATCAGTGATAATATTAGGAATTAATCAATTAGTCGTCTTAAAATTAAAAAAATACTCAAATAGTTTTAAGGTAATAAGTTTAAAATTTTAAATAATTACTGAAAAATTGCATGTGGAAAAACTCAATGGGGAAAAATTGCATGTGAGAGACTTTAAACAAACTGCACGTGGGTATTTATGTAATAAAAATAAAGTTAGGGGGTAAGAGTGCAAATATCTGCATGTGGGTCAAGAAACTGTTTCTTGGAGGGTAGTTACATAAATATGATTCAAAAAACAATCGCACGTGGGGGGTTAGCTATGGAATATGCAAAAATTGGAGTGGAAAAAGACAAAAAAGCCAAAAACAATAAAATATTAAAAGTGAGAATATGTCAAATCAAATAGAAAATTACACACAATCACCCAATTGCATGTACATGGGCTGGATAACTAAACTAAACCAATCTATGGTGAATTGGTTAAGTGAATCTAGCTTTAATTTTAACAAAACCAGCACACGGAGAATGAATGAGCCCAATCTACTATTTAAGGCCCATGAATCTGATCATGGATCAACCAATTGACCCAACAATTAGTCAAATCAATTACACCCAATATAATAAGTATTAGCCTATGTGGGAGGGATAAAAATAAATATCTTGTAAAATTTAGGATTAAAAATGGGAAAATAATCCCAATGCACATACACGTGGGTTGGGGATATCTGCAAATTAACCAAACAAACTTAGTCTTGGTAAAAATAGACCCAACTTTGATCAAGAACCCTCAAACCAAGGGTGAAATTGGTCAAACCAAGCCAAATTTGACCAAGATATACATTCCCAAATATGAAAGTGAACAAATTGGTGCAAATTGGACGTGGATTAGTCAAAATGATAGAAATTTGACCAAGAATGGTCAATTAAAGGGCTATATCGGTCAAATACCAATCCCAATTTTGACCGAGATCTGTAAAATTCCTCAATGTAAGATGGGTCAAATCTCCCCAACGACCAAGAATCAATTTGGAAAAAATATCCCAAATTTGACCAAGATAAATCAAAACCCCTTAATTTTGACAAAGAATAAAAGTGGTCAAACCCCAATTTGACTGAGATTTGTAAATTCTCTCAAGGCAACGATGGGTCAAAACAGGGCAACGTTGACCAAGGAGGAATTCACTTGGTCAAATACTAGATTTGCAACAAGATTGGACTAATCCAAGGTCAGACTTGGTCAAATTCCAATTTTGACTAAAAGCGAAATAGGTTAAGAGACGCCCCTCTCTGGTCAACGTTACACTTTTTTGACCACGTTTCCTTGTTTTGGCCACGTTGGTCCAAATTGGGACTCTTTGACCAAATTTCTTGGTCAATATTGGGTTTATTTGACTAATCTTCGTCAAACTTGGTTCGATTTGACTGAATTCCCCCTTGGTTAAAATTGGGCTGATTTGACCCATCTTGCTTTGAGGGAATTTACAGATCTCAGTCAAAATTGAGGTTTGGCCACTTTCATTCTTTGTCAAAATTAGGGGGTTTGATTTATCTTGATCAAATTTGGGATATTTTTTCCAAATTGACTCTTGGTCGTTGGGGAGATTTGACCCATCTTACCGATCTCGGTCAAAATTGGGATTGATATTTGACTGATATCGCCCTTTAATTGACCAGTCTTGGTCAAATTTCTATCCGTTTGACTAATCCTGGTCCAATTTGTTCACTTTCATATTTAGGAATGTATGTCTTGGTCAAATTTGGCTCGCCGGAGGTCTTTTGACTGGTGAGCATCGCCATGTGGTTTCTCCAATGGTGATCTCTCCCAAATAATTTTCCCGTGCTCATATTCTCCCTCCGATTCTCCTTCCTGATCAATTGCTTCTGAGAAATCCAGCTGTCGGTTGGCCTTTTCGGTGATCCCTCAATCTCGTTGTCTTCTGGTTCTATGAGGTAATCTGACCTGCCTTTGCGCGACATTTTCTTCGCGACCTGCTCTGTCATGCCGGCTCCCTCCTTGCCATTTGTTTCAATTTATTTTTTTGACATTTTCTTACCTCTTGTGATCACGGTAGTCGGAGATGATTTTGTCCCATGTTTTGATCTGGCTGATCGAATCCTACCTCCGTCCTCAATTATTTGGAGCGTCGACTCTATTAATTGTTGATCTTGGTTATCCCCTTCTCTCACCTCCGGTCGTCGGTTTTCTTTTCCATTTGCCTCATTCTCTGTTTCTCTGAACTTCTTTCTCGCTAACCCATTAGTTGTTCACGCCAATAGAGCTTTAGGCATACGAATGTATGATATTCTTGGCACCTATTGGGTTCGCGATAATTTTTTTTTGATAATGAATCATGAATCTTTAGAAACTTTCATAGTTAATGTGATTAGTTTAGTTAATCTCCTTGTGTTATATTGTAGATAATTTAATTTCAAATAAAAAAGAGACAACCTCTCCATCTTAATTGATAAATAATATCTTATTTTGTAGAGAGATTTGGATTTGGATTTGGTTTAATTGATTAGATATATTTGCACACTCTTATCTCTTGGTTGGTATAAAAATTAACATAGAAAGGGAATGCATGTATGTTCTTTAATTAATTAAGCAAGCACTAAATAGGTTGCTATTCAAAATATACTAAAAAGGAAGAAGAATTGTTATTTTTTGATCCTCCACTATGTTGTCGCTAGAGGTCGATCTTGTTCTCAAATGTTTTAAGTACTACCCACTTAAAAAGGGATTCATGATTTCAATTTAGTGGATTGATCATCTTTTTTGGATAATAATGTCTAATTAGGTCACTTTTCTTCTTATAAATCTTCGATGTTAATTTCTAGCTAGCTAGTCGAGCTCGATCTCTTTGTTGATCTAGCCAGAGCTCTTTGTTTCGATCTCTAATATCGCTCCCACCCCCATGGGTACAATTGCAAAGACTTTGTGTATTCTGATGATACTGATTGTCCTTTCAGAAACAATTGTTCTAGAAGGGAGGCGATTGAAAGATGCCAAGAGCGTGATAAAACGGCGTTCAACTTTATCACGTCGTGGTGATAAAGAGGTGGAGGCGAAACTCGTGGCTAGTTTCTTGGAAGATTTCCGGCCTACGACGCCAGGACATAGCCCTGGCATTGGGCACATGATGAGAAATAAGTTAATCTCTTCCATAGGGAAGAAAGTGAAGTAACTAGGGAGAATGCAGACAGATTAATTATACATTGATTTGTAAATATTTGTAAATTTTGTGCATACATATCTGTTTATGAATGATATTATTATATCAATTAAAGTGATGTAAATTCCGCCACAAATATATATATATTGCATTTTTTATAACAGATGGGTAAATTTTTTTAATCTACGAATGATATAACAGAATTACATAATATATCATCGATTAAATCGTGATAAAAATTAAATAAAAATTACATACATAAAACCTTAGACTTTTAAAAAATTTAATAGTTACTGTGATCATTTGAATTAATCTTCTTGTGTTGTGTATATATATTTCTTTTGTTTATGATTATATATACACTATAAAAAAAATAAGACACTGGCGGCAAAATAAATTTATGCGAAAATTTTAATTAAAGGCAGAAATAAACCATAAATAGCATATTTTTAATGAGAGCATTTTTGAGATATTTCAATCTCATTCGTTTATTTCAACTTCGAGATTAGAAAGTTACTATTTGTTATTAAAAAATGAATATTTACATATCATATAAATGAGAAATATCCCATAAACTATTATATAAACCAGAATCGTTTTCAATATTTACAAATGTCACAAATGTGAAAAATTTCATAAGAATATAATCATGTTCGTTAAATTTTATCTATTTGAAAGGGATTTTGAAATTTGAACGAAATTTTTTTTCATGGCGGATTAAATAACCGTTAGCGAAAACTACAGAAATCCACCGTCCTGCCCAAGTCTTGCAATGACGGATTAAATTAATTGATGACGAAAATCCATCATCAAAAGTACTGACTTTGTAATAGCGAAAATCCACCACTTTGTCATACAATATCTTTTTTTTATAGTAAGTTATTTTAAATCTGTCTGTAGATGATGAGGATTAAAATTTCTCATCAAATTTCTCTTTACTCGTTTTCAGCTGAAGGTGCCCTATTTAATTAATTTCCTCAACCTCAGGGAGATAAGACTCAATCACTAGCACTTAGCACACATTGCCCAGTGCACACCCAATTAATCTTTTCACTTTATTGGATCTTATTATTAAACTAATCATAGTTAATATTCTAATTAATTAATTGATCATACCAAAATCTGCCTACTTGCACACATGATTTTGAAAGAATCTTCAATTAATTCAGTGAAAGGTTTCTTTTAGTCTTTCAGAAAGGAATTGAATTAAGGAATATTCAAATTTGAAGATTCTTTTGTTTTTCAGAATTTCAGCTAAAAGAATCAATTAATTAAGCTGGCCATTGGTCAATAATTCTAATCCAAATTATTAGATTCTACTTATGGAATCACTTCAAACTTAATTTAGTTATTTTGGTATCAGTACCCATCACACACACACAAATACACTTAATTAGGTACTTAATTAACCTAAGTTTAATTAATATAACGACCTGATTAAAAGTTGCTGATATTATAATCTGAAATAATATATTAGTGAAAGTGAGAATCTTTGATTAGATGATTAATTACATTTTAATTACCCAAAACACATGTTCTGGTGCTGAGGAATCCCCACCATAACTGATATATTAAGCGAACTCTGATTCGCGCATGCATAGAGAGATTAGCTAAACTGATAACAATTAATACTATTAATTAAGGTTTATGAAGGTTCAAAGTTCGAGTGTACTTTAATAAAATTTCGTTACGAATATATATTAAGGTTTATGATTCGAATCTCATTGTATACTTATTTTTTTAAAATTTCATTACTTGTCACTTCAAAATAAATAAGATCTTTCCCGAGTGTTGACCGAGAATTATATATATAGACACTGATACCAAGTTAAAATCACAAATGCAAATGCGAAGATAATTAACAATTATTATATACTAAGGTTTCTGAAGGTCCAGAGTTTGAATCTTGTTATGTACATATTTAAAAAAAATACTAAACTCTGATACGACCAACGACCAACGGAGTTTCTTTAATTATATGTCGATCGACCATGTGCTTGCCACTTCGAAATCAATCTTTCCCAAGTGTTGGCCGGGAATATTATATATAGACATTGATACCATGCTTAAGCTTGCAAATGCAAATGCGAAGATAATAGTTACTATATATATACTAAATTTTCTGAAGGTTCAAGATTTGTGTACGTACGTATGTAATTCAAAGAAAAAGTATTGAACTCTGATACGTCCAACGACCAACGGAGTTTCTTTAATTATATGTATGTGTTTGCCACTTCAAAATCAATCTTTCCCGATTGTTGGCCGGAAATATTATATATAGACATTGATACCATGCTTAAGCTCGCAAATGCAAATGCGAAGATAATAGTTATTATACTAAGGTTTCTGAAGGTTCAGGATTTGAGTCTTGCTGTGTACGAACGTATTTCAAAGAAAAAGTATTGAACTCTGATACGACCAACGTAGTTTCTTTAATTATATGCAGATCGACCATGTGCCTACCACTTCAAAATCAAATCTTTCCCAAGTGTTGGCCGAGAATATATGCAGACACTGATGCCAAGTTTAAGCACACAAATGCAAATGCAAAGATAGTGGTTAAAGTAATGGACTTAAGTTGTTAATTTGTCTACATGTTATACTGGCCGGCAATGCCATGAACTCCCATTATAACTATACATGTGCTTCCCTTTGTTATTTAAAACAAGTCCGACAACTACTGTAAGCTTTGCTTGTCTTTTTAATTTTATGCTGTGATTCTTTGAACTTGTGATCAAGAAGGAATATTCCGATCCAAAATAGATGCAAGTTGGTTAACATATTCTAATCTGAATCAATATGAGACGTTGATTCTTGTCATGTGCCAAATATATCGAATCCTATCGAATATTCTAATGCAAGAGATTCCTCCTCAGTCCAAACCTCTACTATATACTCCACTGCCCTTATAATTACTTGGTATTTGAATCGTATATTCTTCTCCAGGTATATATCTCAAAGGAATAGGTATATACTGTACAAGACACTAATATATGTACGACGTAAAATAATATACTACAAAAGACACTAACACATGTACGATACAAAATAATACACTGTATAAGACACTAACACATGTACGATGCAAAATAATATATTGCATTAAACACTAACACATGTACGACACAAAGTCGGTCTAATGGACAAGATCAACTTGACATATATAACATTCGCACTGTACGGCACACCTGAATACTACTGAAATTAAATGTCATTAATTGATAATCTTATTTATTCTACAGTATTTTTACTGACTGCTTCGCCAATAATCTATCATACAATGTATTTTTTTGTAATGTTTTTTTGATAACAGATGATACATATTTTTTTACAAGTTGTAAAAATGTTTACCTCGATTTAGGTGATATACCAGAGTTATATAATATATTATCAATCTGTTATATTTTAGTGAAAATTTAATTAAAGTACACAACGATACTCAAATCCTGAACCTTCAGAAACTTTAATAGTAATTGCATGCGATCAGTTGAATTAATCTCTCTGTGTTTTCTTGTAGAGTTGCAGTGATCAGTTGAAACTTACATCAGATTACACAGATGATTCGATTCGCCAGGCGTCTTCCTTACACTATAAATAGACCCTTACATTGCACAATAAAGACCACCCAGCTAGCTAGTTCGATCTATCTATCACTATCTTGATATCATATGAGAATGAGGAGCTATAATGCATTTGCTTTGCTCGTCGTAGCATCGATCATCGTCTTTGCTCAGCTGTTTTCCGGTTCAGAGGGACGACAATTGAGTGAGGCCGGAGAGAAGACATCAATGGTAATTATGCCACCACCACCGGTTGCGACGTCCCAGATCAATGAGCATGGTGATCAAGTGCTTAAACAAGATAATGCTCGCGAACAAAAGCTTCTGGTGGAAACGAAGATCGAAAACATCACGGTCGACAATTACCGACCTACCTCACCGGGGCACAGCCCCGGTATCGGTCATTAACTGTAATGTTATGTGTTAGCTAGATGATTTAGTGTGTTCAGTTTGTTAGTTAATTATATAGTTAGTTGGATTTGCATCAGTTAATTAAGTACTTAAAAGTATCATTAATGTATATGTTTGTGTGCTTGTAATCATTTTCTTAATCAAATTGTGGTGATTGTGTTGGAATTATATATATGTACATACCGGGAAAAGACAGATTCCGGGGAGGTTGGCCGGAGATGATAACCGGAGGAAGAAAGAGAAAAATCTCTAACTATAGTATGGGAAGAGAAACCCATTTGACTTGAGGAATTTGCATAGATATCCACAAAATATGATTTTCTTGCCAGCATATGTTGATAAATTACAACAGAGGTCGTGTACTGGATTGGAATGTAAATATATAATTCATAGGGATAAAATATGCAACGAAAAGAGAAAAGTTTCCATCTTGAGTTCTGACCACAAGTCCATGATCGCTCGACGGACGACTGACCCCATATCTTCTTCAGTTCGTCTCAAATGGCCGTCGCCGTTCTTCTTCTTCCTCTTCTTCGTCCTCCTCCACGGAGATCAATGTTCTCGATTGCGTCGTCTTCGTCATCTTCGTCTTCAGGAATTTACATTTCCAAACCTGATGTTGTTGTCACTAGAGAGCAAGGGAAGAACGCGAAGCTCATCCACGCTCTGGTAATCGTCTCGTCCCGATTTTAAATATTTGATTTTTTGTTTTTGTTTCGCTTCCACCTTTTCGGTTTCAGAAATTAAGATTTGGAATGTAGGGAGAGTGGGTGCGTTGTCTCGAAATTTCCGTTCTATAATTTTTCTTCTTTTAAATAGGGTTTGCAATTTGCATTATGGATTTTTTTTTTGACGGTGAAAAAAAATCTTTTTCCCGTCAATGTAGGTTTGGTTCACCATGGAAAAGTATGAAATGAACTGAACAGGTTTTGAATTTAGCTATTTATGTTCAGAATTGAGTCTGAACTCATACCAAAATTACTGTGTGATCAGGGAAATGCTCAAATTTAAAAGAATTGAATTGAATTGATTGATTGATATTTAGAACTTTGGATTAAATATTTTCTCCACAAATTTTATCTTTGAATTTTAAAAAACTGTCTTTTAAAGCTTCACTGTGTGATTTATTCTTCCATATATATCAGGTTTTGATGTATCATCCAACGGCTTTTACTTTTCTGTTTACCTAGTTCGGCTAGTTGTTAACTTGGACAGGAGGAGGAATTTCATTTACACGATTTTTCAATTTATTTTATCCATTTATTTAACTTGTTCAATTAATTTTTTACACCTCAAACTCTCAGATAATTATAGATTTCATTGGGAATAAAAACACACAGGGGAATTATTTTTGTTGTATTTTTATCATTTGGCAGTCTAATCACAACGTAAATTGCTTGGAATTACCTCTTGTGAAGCACACACAAGGTCCAGACTTACACAGACTCCCATCTCTTTTACGTGGTGCGTAAATCAGCCCCTTCTAACTTATATTCATGGCTTTAAAAAAAAACTTATATTCATGGATTTTTTTCTGGTATTTCTATCATTTTCCTTGATTGGTTTAAAATTTTGTATGGATATAATTGCAATCATTGTAATTTTAGAGTGTAATGAAATATAAAAATTGCAGTGGTTGAAGAGCCTAAAATCACAAAAGTTCTCTAGAATTCAATTAATTTAGACATTAGACTGAGGTGATAGTATGCCTGTGTGATACTTATCAAGAAGATTGATCTAGAATGTTTCCGAACATCTTTAAATATATAAAAAATGCATGTAGAAATGTGATTCATGGGGGTTTATAGTTTTTTTTATCTTCGATTTTATCCTTTTCCTATTCAATTGATAAATTACTGGTATTTCCCCTTTATTTGCAAGCAGAAAAAGTTTTTGATTGGATAGTAATTACTTCTCCAGAAGCTGGGTCGGTGTTTCTCGATGCATGGAAGTAAGTGCTTTGTTTTTTATTTGAAAAAAAGTAACATAGTCATTATTTTTATGCAAATTTCAGTGCCAGTGATAAATTCTTGACCTTAGAAAAAAAATATCATTATTCTTTTTCAATTTTCTAGAGTTGAAAATTTTCTGAAAAATCTGCAGCACTGCTGAATGTCCTAGTGTTAGGATTGGTGTTGTTGGATCTGGCACAGCTAGTATTTTTGCTAAAGAAACTACATCCTCTAATACACTTCTCAATGTTGCTTTTTCTCCATCTAGAGGTTTGTTCTTTATGTATGAGCAGACATCCCTAATTCCATATAAAGTTCATTATTATTATTGATTAAGATCAATTATGAAAACGAATTGCATCTTGTGGGGAATTTTCAGCAACTGGTAAATTTTTAGCTTCAGAGCTACCAAAATGTGATGGGAAGACCTGCACTGTTCTGTATCCTGCTTCTGTTAAGGCCGGCAGAGAAATCGGTCAGATTATTTCTTTGTTAACCATCTGGATTGTTAAACAACTAGTTTTGTGTATATTTATCGGATTGTTAAACTAGTACGGTTTCCACAGTGGTACAGACCACACATTGCCGCCACTACAGTAGTAATTTTTTTTCTGGATGGTTAAATTATTATTATTTTTGTTATTTTATTCATAGGTATTTATTTTCATATTTCAGAGGAAGGATTAACTAGTCGTGGATTTATGGTTACAAGGTTGGATACCTATAACACTGTAAGGTTACATGATTATTTAGTTTTGAATTTTGATGAAATTATGAAACCTAGTTCTAAAAAATCAACTGAAGTCTGAACATACATAAAATCACCAACATGTCTTTCTATGTCAGCTTTTTTCTCTTTAATGTAGATTTGTTTATTTATAATCAGGTTTTGGTAATAATTATACTAATTTTATATTTTCATATTCTAACCTTTGGTAATGTTGCATCAGGTTGCCGTGGATGACATAGATCAACTTATTCTTAGGCATGCAACCACTGCTCCTGTAGTCGCAGTCGCTTCTCCTTCCGCTGTTCGGTAAGCAAGGCCATCAGTTGTCACGTTGATCTCTTAAACCCTTTTCTTTGTACAGGAAGTAAAAATAAAATGTAGTTTTTCCAAAAAAGCACATGATAATCATTCAAATTTCCCTCTGTTTAGTGCTTGGGTCAATATAGTTTCGAAATCAAGCAAGTGGGACAATCATGTCGCTTGTATAGGTGAGACAACTGCCTTTGCTGCAAGAAGGTTAGGTTTGAAGAAGGTGCATTTTCCGGAACGTCCTGGTCTCGAAGGGTACTGATAAATTTTCAATCGCCATCAAACCAACCCTAATTATTTTTTCTTCAAGACATCTCAATTCCAAACTACAAATCAACTTTGCAGGTGGGTCAACAGCATTCTTGAAGCATTGAGTGAGTCGAAAGACATCAAATGTTAATGATGAAGACAAATCTGAAATCAATTAACTGAAGATTACCAGAAAAATCTTTTGGATTATGTGAAGTTTTGATAAGTGACAACATCATAGAATATATTGCACCTCTCTATTAAATTCTTGTATATACTGTAGTCATGTAATAATAGTAGTAACTTGTAAAATGATTATTGTTAAAAATGGAATACTATTAAAAATATAGAAGAAACTTCATAGAAACCTATTTTTTATAAACCAAAAGAAGTCCGTTTAATCTGAGCCTTTCATTTAAATTTCTTTTGTAAACCTCTTTCAACCTTGAGATTAGTGCAAGATAGAGAATTTTTTTTTTAAAAGATGAAATGAATAAACAGTGATGATAATATGAACATTTTTGGACTTACCTGAAAATATATTATAAATCTAGAATCTCAATGTATGTAAAAAAAATCACATACGATCGAAAATTTCATAAGAATGTAATCATTTTCGTTTATTTTTGTTTAAAAATGTGATTTGTCATTTAAATCTTGTTCGTTGATTTTCATTTAAAAATATTACATTAATTATAAATCGATGAAAATTGAAATTTCTCATTACTCGTTCTTCCTTAAAGTAATTGCAAATTGCAACCCAGTTTATTCATTAATTTATTATACATATTTAGGTATTTACTCAATTTCAAAGTGAAAATTGGAAAATAGTAAAAATAATTAGATTTTATTATTTTGCTCAAGGGTTCTTTCAAAATAATTAAAACTATTGGGGGGGTAAAAGAAAACATTGATAATTGCGAATGTAAGTATTAAAGTAATAAATTTACATCGGGAAAAATGTGGTGAATTCGTCGCCAACGTAAACCCTACACATCGGAGATCTAGAAATTCAATTAATCCGATTCTCACCTCTAGATCGGAGATCTAGGAATTACTTCAATCCAATTCGATCTTACTTTCCGATGATGGCCGGGATCCATCTCCTCTTCGTTTTATTGATCTCCATCGCAGTCCCAATCACCAGAGTCGCCTCCGTTGGTCCCATCACAGACATTTACCGATCTGCCGCGGCTTCCCTTCTTGTTCCCAAGGATAACTCATTCGGAAGGTCAGAGATCCTATCTTATTCTGAATTCTCAGTTCTTTACTTTAGAAGTCAACTCTGGTTCTTCCTTTAGATTCTCGATCTAGCAGTCAAACGTTTGGTGATTCTGAGAGATTTTATTGTGGCATTTTTTTGGCAGTTTGGAAGAGAGTTACGAGGCACTGAGGACTCTTGAGATTCTTGGTGTAGAGAAAAACTTTGATTTGGCTGCTGTTGCGCATTCGACTTGTCATGCGGTCGTGGAGAAGCTGAAGGTTCCGTCATTGGATCTCAAAGATGTTTTCTTTGCGTTGAATGTCAATGATGTTTTGGGATGTAAGCTTCATTCCCATGTTCTCAAGGTATATTTTTGTTATCTGTTTGTTGATTTAGTTCAGATTTTTTGGGTATACCAAATGATGATGGATTTGTTGGCATTTCAAGGATAATGCGTCCAAGCTTCTGAAAGTTATTAAGGATGCAACTTCATTGCTGGAGTTTTATTACTCGATTGGAAGTTTGGTCCTTATCAAGGTAATAATTGAGACACGTTTTGATCACATTAGAATTTTGCTTAACAATATATTTACCTCTGTTACCATCTTGTTAACTTTTTTATGTTTTGAGTTACAATAGGTTGTTGACATTTTTATCATTTCTTTCAGAAACAAGGCTCCCACGTAGTTCTTCCTGATGTCAATGGTGTATTTCATTCTATAAAGGTGCATGAGGAATTCTTCGATTTCTTTTCTTTCTAATTCTTTTTCTGATTCTACACTTATAAATACCAATTGAAATTTGATGTGTAGTTTACATTTTCTTATATTTTGTAAGTTATCACTTTCATCAAAACTCAAGAGTAATTTTTCCTCAGTCCAAATAATCTTAGTTCTAATGAATACAGACCCTTAGTCAAAGTGATGGGAGATGGCGCTATGATTCTAACAGTGCTGAATCTAGTACCCAAGCAGCTGGTACATTGCAATATACTTCTCAATTTTTCATTTTATTTATTTTTAATTTTTTTTCTTCATCGGTGTCTTATACAATTTAGATTCATTCTTTCTCTCATGGGAATTATCATTCTTTATAGCACATTTCTCTTTCCTTCCTTGTATAGAACTCTAGGTTTTTCAATGTCTAGGAGACTTTAGAAGCTGTGTTAAGGTGGGTTCTCTATGTTAATTGGTATTAAAATTTAACATGATTTTAGATTACAATAGGACTAAGGACTATTATAGTTGACTCACTTTTATTCTCTGAAAATTCCTGTCAGGTGTTGTGATCTGATTTTTTGCATCACATTTTTTTCTTTCAGGATTGGCTTTGAAAACTCTTGCTGGTGTTCTCTTACTAGCCAATGATGAGGTTGATCAATCCATGGTAATGCACCCAAAACCTGACCTTACTTATACTTGGTGTTGATGAATAAATTGCAATGATATTAATGAGTTGTTGTCTTGTTATGTGTAAGGAGATGACAATTTAGAATAGTTATTTTTTTCCATCAAGGTTCCTTTGAATCTATTCAACTGTTTCACATTCATGTGCATTTTCAATATGTGGTGCAGATTATCTTACCTGACTCTGTTTTTTTTCTTTTAATGAATTGCTTTTGAATTGTTGGTAGACTCTGTCACTAAAGAGTCTTTACAATATTTGATTTTTTTTGCATCTAACAAGTGTCCATTTTTTTTAATATATTTTCTGTATAAATTTCATTTCTAATTCTAATACTGTTTATCTTCTTTCGCAGGTTGGCATAGTTAAAAATGACATTGTCAAGCTATTTGATAGCATTAAAAGCTATGGTAAGTAGACGTGTAAATCAGTTATGTAAATGCTTGATAATTCATTGATTTTTTTAACTGATTGGTAATGGATAATTCTCTTGGTTATTATTTTTTCATATTTGATTCATTTTTTTTATACTTTAAAACTTTACATGATATTTCATATTTTTTTGCCCTTTTCGTTTCTAATTAAATTTCAACTTCATAAAAAATAAGATATTTCATATTTTAACAGTTAGCTGTGATTGTAATTTTTCTTTCTGAACTCTCTTTAATTGAATGCAGACACATGTATTTCTATTTTCTAGGCTACCTATCAAATCTGATACTTGGTCCTTCTTTTCATTGTTACTATTTGTTTGTTAATTTCTCATCCTCTAAATGATTCCACATTATATTCTTAACTCAAATATGAAGTCGAATTTTTAATTTTATATTCATGAAAATATGATTGGACCATCCACCATTGTATCACCAAAATTGCAGCCCCCTATATTACTTGAAGACTCAAGACTATATAAAGTCTGTGTTCTATTATTCAAGGTTTAAAAATTGGCTAACCAGGTAAAAGGTCTATTAGGGATATTTATGTAATTTCTTACAGATGCATGTAATAAAACTATATTTTATATCACATAATAGTAATAAAACTATTTGGGTGGAGAAGAATAGAATGTTAGATTGTTAGGTCAGTGGAATGTTTCTACCTTAATTTTGCTGGAGGAGACCGTTGCCTGAGATGGGTTGAGAAGAAATAAAAGAAATTATAAGGGTGGTGGTGGCTGGGGTTTTCTAAATGAAATGAAAGGGTTTTTATATCTTTCATTTATTTATTTATAGTGGGTATTCAGGGGCCAGATCAGGCTCGAACATCCAAATAATTCGTTAGTATTAGTCGGTGGATTGGTAAGTGCCTACCCACCCACCAGTTTGCCTAAACTGGCAGCTAACGACAATTAAGTTTTTCAAAAAAAATCTTGAAGAACGTAGTTATCATTTTTTTAAAAACAAAAGGTAGTTATCATTGGCTGTCTTTGAGAAAGGGATATCTAAAATCCTTATTTTCTTTTAATATGTATCTGGGTATTTGAATGAATCCATACCCAGTTCTTATTACTAAAGCTTGCACTTTTATCTTTTAAACTATAAATTCATGTAGTCTTACTTGGTTGTTATGCTCTTAGTGAATTTGCTAAATTCATGTAGCCTTACTTGGATGTTATGCTCTTAGTGAATTTATAAAATTCTTGTTGCTGTAGATGATGGATCATTATACTTCGATGAGATACACACTGATGTCAATAAATATCAGGATCCTCTTTCAACAACTGCTTCTGTTGTCCAGGGTTTGATTGCATTTTCGGATGCTTCTCATGGAAGGATAAACGTGAGAAAATTGTGTTTCTTCATCTCTGTATCTATTTTGAATGATTATCTCTCATTTATTTTCTGCCACTAAATATTACCTTTTGCAGATCGAAGGGGATACAGTTTTGGGTTTGGCAAAATTTTTTCTCAGCATTGGCATTCCTGGTAGTTCAAAAGATTTTTTCTACCAGGTTGAATCATTGTCATGCTTTGAGAAAAATAGGCAAGAATTTTCTTGAGTTTTATCTATTATTTGTCAGCTAGTTAATTACTTTTTGTGTATCATTTCATATTATATGAAATTAAATATTGGGAAATTTTTTCTTTGCTGCAGTGCTTTTATTCCTTTGGTTTTTTCATTGCCATCTTCTGTTCTCTCCTCATCTACAAAAGATTTGCTCAAGGTACTTAATAATAGTGAGTTAATAACAATTTATAAATCATTAAATCCACAATTTTTATCCACGTTATGATTGAGAAATGAATAGGATATTTTTTGTATCGATAATTTTTCTTTTGTTTGATATTATATTCATTCAACTCGATATACAGACACAAACAACATTATTTACTTATGTGGAAATTCTGCATCGCATCCCTTATTTTTGTTTGACAGCATCTTACATTTGTGTTTTTGGAACTTGAATACTAAACTCACATTGGCAGTTCAATGTTCATAATATCATCTGGATTTTTTTGATTAACAATAGCCACAATCTTAAATTTTTATTTAATATTAGTGTAAACACACAGTAATTAGGTCTTTTAAATGAAATGAAACTCTCTAATTCTTATTTCTGGAAACACCATAGATTTATGCAAATTGTATTACTATTACGGTATTATTTATTTATGTTTCATATTGAGCCTTATTTAAATGATTTATTGTCTATTTTTCTCACTCTAGGTTAGAGTGACCACGGTACTTGGATCAGTTGCACCTTCATTGACAGTGATTCTTAAACAATGTCTAAGTTCTAACTCCAAACGTGTACTTGAGAATCAGGTGAGTCTAGGGAACAATAGAACAATCTAATTACTTTGAACATGTTCTTCTTATCATTTGACAATTTTTACTATCCCAACTGTTCTCGGTTCTTTTGGAATATTTTGAATGCAGAATCTACAGTTTGACCCAGAAACATCCACTTATTTTCTAGACATTGCTTCAAAGAATATAGATATTGGAAAATACTCCCTAAATTTTGAGGTAAACTCATAAAGTGAATGTGTTATTTACATTCAAGTCTTTCCTTACTAATATTTGAGTATATTCTCTCAATTGACCCTACTTGTTGGATTTTTTTAAGATTTCACTTCGTGATGAGCATGCAAATGTTTATGTTGTTGAAAGTCGGATACATACATCAATATATTATACTGGATTCGTCAAAATCGATGATGCTGAGATGTCTGTATTGGATGCTGATGTTGAAACTGTGGATTCTGTGAAAAAGTAAGACCGTTACATGTTTTGAGATTGATTTTTGTCTAGAGCTATTTTTCATTGGATCGTTAGAACCTGAAATTAAACATCACCAATACGTTGACAATTATTTCATAATTTTATAATTCATACAAAAGTGAAGCTTTAAATTAAACAGACACTTGGGAAAGTTTCTTGGATTTTTCTATTTTAAAAATTGTATATCAGCATCGGTTTAAATAATATCCTTTCTGGTTATTTTCTTTTACATTTGCTTTCTAAATTTACAAAACACTATATTTTACTCTCTTTTTTGAAAAAATACTACATTGGCCATTAAATCATTATTCCTTAATTACAAATCTGCAAACTTATTTTTTTTGCAAATGGATTTTTCTTCTTCCGTTCATATGAAAACAAATTAACAATTAAACGCTCACTATTACAGTTAGGTATGACTCCATATTAATGTGGTTCTATATTCATTTCCAACACTGAACTATCTGCTAACTTTTTTATACTTTTGTCTAATTCTGCAGATTAGATTTAATGCGAGAAAACTCTCTATCATTTTCTGCAAATCATCTGCAGAAGTTACTTATTTCCTTCAAGTTAACAACACCCTCTGGGAAATCTTTCAAGCCACAACAGGTTAGTGATAATTTATGATGTTTGGTCTAGGTCATTTTCTTCTCTCATATAACCTAGTGAAACTTGCTTGCTTAATCACAGGTCTTTTTGAAACTAATCCATGAGACTAATGTTAATCACATCTTTGTGTTGGAGAATTCTGGGAAAAAATTCAAGAAATTATTTGTAAGTTTTTCTCACCTTTTCTAAACTTTGAATATATGAAGTAATCAGTCAAGTTAATTGCAATGAAATTACTTCTGACAATAATAAAGAATAATGAAATATTTAAAATCTACACATAAGATAATCTCATTTGATTGAGAAGTTAGATGTGAATGGTAATATTTTTAATTTTTTATGATTTAGTCTGAACGAGTTACTTGTTTGCTTCAGGATTTTCTTGGTCTCGTTGATAAGCTGTACTACCTATCGGGAAAATACATCATACAGCTTACCATTGGTGATGCTGTGATGGTAAGTACAGCAAAAACTTCAATATCTTTAGTTCTAACACATTTTTTCTTATGCTGAATTTTATCTCTCTGCAGGAGAACTCATTCTTACAGAATTTAGGACATCTTGAGTTAGACTTGCCAGAAGCTCCAGAGAAAGCAACACATCCTCCCCTTCAACCTGTTGACCCTGCTTCACGATTCGGTCCACAGTCTGAAATTTCTCACATATTCAGGATAGCAGAGAAACTTCCACCAAAAGAAGTTTCTCTCGTCTTCCTGTGCATTACTCTTCTTCCACTTATTGGGTTTGCTATAGGGGTGAGCAGGACTCTTTTCCGTCGATGTCATATTTTATCCCAAAAGAATAATATAATTTTATTTTCGCATTTTAATTTTGTAGCTGGTTCTTTTGGGGGTAAATTTGAAAAATTTCCCTTCTTCATCACTACCGTTAATCTTCGCAATCCTATTCCATGCTGGCATTGCGGCTGTTCTCTTGCTTTATGCACTTTTCTGGCTAAAGGTTTGTGCTTGTAGCCCTTGTTCTCTCTCTATTTGTTGCTCTTTCATTTTACTAAATGTTTTCACTCTTAACATATAATATGGTAACATGCAGTTGGATTTATTCACCACTTTAAAATACGCTGGGGGACTTGGGGTTTTCTTGGTAGTTGTAGGTCATGTGACTCTTTCCCACCTCGCATCAGTTACGACGAAGTTGAAGTCTTCATGAAGTGGTGATTTTCAATAAAATACGTAATGCAAGTGTCATCTTTTAACCACATTTTTCAGTTCTTGCAAATTTTGTTGAGGATAACACTTTTTAGAGTTGATTTCTGAGCTGGTATTGGTAGGATAATTGATATTTTTATCTCCTTAATCATAAGATCTCGTGAATACTAAATAATCTTTAACTCAAAAAAATATTTATAGTGGATATGTATGTTTCTTCTTTTTATATAGTTTGTTCTTTTCGAAGGCATGATAATATAGCCTTAATAATCCCCTTATATACAATAAAATATCGCATAATTAAAAAAATAGGGAATATTTTTTGTACACATTTGGACATTTTTCTCCATCCAAATCACTGTTGCCGTGCAAATTATGCTGTAGATATCACCAAAAATTATTATAACTTTTCAGAAGTATAAGAGGACTTAGAAAGACGATGACCAAAACTATCAGATCTAGAATTAGGCTGATTACAATCATTATTTTCTCTAGGTGTCGACGTGGCTTTGAAAATTATATCAATAATTTTACGACTAACACTATCAAACTTGGAATCATCAGAAATTTTTGAGATTGGTTTAATACCAGATTGGGAAAAATCATTTTCCGTCATCCCATCTAGGCTTCTGAGAAGATTTGAGTTGATAATAGAAAAATCATTTTTCTCACTTTTCTGCCCTGATTTTCTTAATACACTATTACTACTACCATGATGAGAATGATTCAGCGATCTAGATTGATCTGAAAGGAGCACAAATGGATTACTTAAAGAAGCACCATGAGCAGAGCAGCTGAAACTTGAACCAGCATCAGCTACCATGACAGGAAGCTGAAAGGAGGAAAACAAAAGATATCTTTAAGTGAATACTAATTTGAGATAACATATAGTTACTCGTTAGGATTTGGTATATTCAAGAATATATAAACTTCTTTCTGATTCTAAAGTAAATAATTCTTATAAAAGCATAAATAATTTCCATTGAATACCTCTTCAAATTTGCATCCTATATCTCGTTCGATCTTCAAGACATCTTTAGCTTGATTATCTGTGTAAATAAGTATTACTTTACCCCTTCTTCCTGCACGACCAGTTCTGCCAGATCTGTGAATGAAGTTTTCTGAAACAGATGGTACCTCGTAATGTATGACCTGAAAGGCACACAGCCTCACTAGACTAAATCCTTAAAATACATGATAATTAAAGACAGAAAGGTTTATGGTAAATCTTGTAATTGAAGCAAAAAAAATGTATAGCATTCAGTAAACTTATAATTGTAGTAAGAGCAAAAAAATCTCACCAAATCAACATCAGGTATATGTAGACCACGAGCAGCAACATCAGAAGCAACTAAGATAGTGAATTTCCCATCACGGAAGGCAGAAAGTGTTTCTTCCCGACAATTCTGATGCATGGATGCATGTAGAGGTTTGCATTTTAAACTCCCTCCAATAAAATTAGTCAAGTTACTTATATCGCACTTTGATTGAGCAAAGATGATGCATTTGCCTCCTTTCGCATGGTTCTGCATAGAAGACAAGAAGAAACCCAAAGAAAACATAACAGTTTAATCTTAAAATCCTAAATGATTGAAATGGCTACATAAAAAGTATATCATCAGTGACGTACTGTAATCAAAGGAACAATAATTGATGCTTTCTGATAATCATCAGATGCAATAGAATAGAATGCAATTCCATCTGGCAATTTTTTAGCATCATCACCAACCTAAAATCAAGCTTCTGTTATAAAATTTCTCAACCATCATAGATAACAACCTAATTAATTGCTTGAATAAATTAATTGCAGAATATAGAATAGAATGCTCACAAGATCGATTAGTAACGGATTGTTTAAATATATATCATGAAACTCGTTCATCCAGCTAGGTAATGTTGAAGAGAACATGATACTTTGATGCCGTCGAGGTAAGATTCGTAGGATTTTCTCAACAATTTCAGCAAAACTCGGAGAAAACATCTCATCAGATTCATCTAAAACAACGGACTGCACATGACATAGATTTAAAACATTTCTTCTTAGAAGATCATTGATACGACCAGGTGTGCCAACAAGTACATCAACACCGCAATTAAGCTCATTTAGTTGTCGTGCAAGAGGATCCCCACCACAGAGAGATACAATCTTCAAAAAAGAACTTTCCTTAAATACTTCTGTCACTTGCTGAGAAAGCTCCCTTGTTGGTGTTAGAATTAATGCTAATGGATTTCTTCCACGTCTGCAAATTCAATGTTTATGAATTTAAATTTTATAACTTGTACCATAATTTTTTTTAATAAGAAAGAGATTTTCTATGATGGGGAGGGAGGCAAGAATTAACCTGTACTTAGCCTGAGTGGCAGTTTTAAATCTAATGATTCTATCCATGATGGGAATTGCATAAGCAAGAGTTTTTCCAGTGCCTGTTTTTGCTCGACAAATCATGTCACGGCCTTTCATGGCAGGATCAAGGACAGCTCTCTACGATCAAAAAGAGAAAATGTTAATTAAATATTAAGTTAGATTGTATCTGGTTTAATTTATATTATGTTAGATTAGATTAGATTATATTATATTAGAAATAATGATAATTATCTAATATTGCTGGAAAGATAAGTAAATATGTAATACTTATATGATGGATAATTGAATACTGTGATTATAATATTATCTAACATTATTGATGATGTATAGCCGGGAATGGGCTTACACGAACGGATTAGGATTTAATTTTTCTTTCTCTAGTGTAGTACAGGTGTCGAGTACTCGAGTGTAATGTGTCCTCCCTCCTCCTTCTATCCCTCGGGCCGGGCTGGGATTGGGCCGAACGGACTTGGGGATGTCCCCGGGCCACTCTAGCGGGCCGGGGGTATCATCAGTACTCCCCCGACGAACCTGGTCCGTTGATGTTCCTGTTGGGCAACTCCAGTGGACCGAGGGTATCATCAGTAGGAATTATTTTCAATTATATACTTATCTAGTTATCTTTCCAGCAATATTAGATAATTATCATTATTTCTAATATAATATAATTACATTAATAGCATACAAACTAGGGTTCTTCAGCAAGAGATTTAGATTTGCGCACAACACCTATATATAAACATAGGATTATAGTAAATTAGTAATTGTTGACCGCCAATTTATTTAACATTGAGCCAATTTATTTTATTTCACTAAAAAATTCCAAACAGCAATTCAACAATTCCATAGAATGTAATAACAATCTGATTTAAACAAAACAAAAAAAAAACAATGCAAAAAATTAACATCTAAAATAAAAGAAGAATTTACCTTACCTGTATAGGAAAAAGCCTGGTGATCCCTCTTTCTTTCAACCTTCCAACGATCTCATTCGAAATGAACAGCTTCGAAATCTCCATCTCTTTCTCTCTCTTCCTCCCACCTACCTTCTGCTCGTCCCAATTACAATTCACCACCATCTCCTCAATAGACATCTCCTTCTTCTCATCCTCGAACCACGATAGTGCATTATCAGGGATCTGCAGAATACCGTCGTCGGCGAAGTTCTCGTCGAAATCGGTGTCGAAATCGGTGAAACCTTCTTGTCCCTTACCGGATGAAGTGCAGATTCCATTCGGTGATTTCCATCCGAAGAAGATCGCCGTCGATCTCCGGACCAAGTTTTCTCTGGCAAAAGATCTCCAGAACAAGTTGCTCATAGACAATTTCAGGGGTTTTGGAGAAGCAACAAACTAATAAAGCTCGAGATAGGGAGTAGACTGTTACGGTTTAGAATCGTAAAAAGGCTTTTTTATAAAGTAAAATTTAAGTCCAAGTATTTATGACCCGGTCCATCAAGGGGTATAAACGGACCCAAATCCTACGATTGGACCTAGACAGGGGCCTGGGAGGGTCGAAAATTAATATATTATTAGAAAACGGTTGACCGTCCATATGAATTTGAATGGTAGATTATGGTTTGTAGATATATCAAGATTTGTAATAAAATTTGGCTAATGAATATCTTAACACGTTTTATTATATCAACCTTCTGATGTAGTCTTTAAAGAAGTCATTTGGGATATCATTATCTTTTTTTATCCAGAGTGTTAAAAATTTAGGGTTAGTTAATGAGATCAACCCTTTGAAAACTTTTATAATAAAAATATTAAAGATCAACCTTCTGAAACAATGTATTTAGTTACTTTATAATTATACTAAATAGTTAATGAGAAAAAGTCAATGAATTTTTTGTTTATTTCGTTTTACTTTTATTTATATTTTTATTCTTTATTTTATAATTTAGACAGTCTTTTTTTTAATGAAATTTAATTGTTTAAAAAAAATAGCACAAATAATAAATAGATGATCTTGGGACTTGGGGTGTCAAATGAAAAAATAATAATAATAATTAATAAGGGTATTTTTATATTTCCAAATCTATTTTACTAATTTTAGTGGTTGGAATTTGGAAATAAGATTATCTCTTAATCAAGTAGGAAAAAAATTCAAGTGAAAGTTATTATATTTTTGTGTCGGTTACAATTTATTTTAATAAAAATAAATTCTCTTAGTAAGTTGGATGAAAATTGTAAATTTATAATATAAAGATAATCAATCTGACGTAAAATAGCCAATGGATTTTTTTTATAACCGAGAATACATTTTTACATGATGTAATAATATTTACTTCTGGATGATATATTAAAGTTACATAATATATATCACAGATTACGTCGTAGTAAAAATTTAATGAAAATACTGAAAGATTCAAACCCTAGATTCTCATAAACACAAGTTAATAGTTATTGTAATAACTTGAGCTAACAACCTTCATGTGTATTTATTATTTAACAATTGAATTTGAAATTTTAACAAATTATTTATTTATTTATTGATGGTGTAAATGTTTATGTGTTACCTTCCCGTAATAACACTTAAACATAATCAAGATAATATATAACAATTCACGATAATGTATAATAACACACAATCGCACAAACATTGTTTACAATCGCTCTGTTGTGATTTTTAACAATGGGTAAAAGATCACAATTCAAAGAAATCAACTTAACTTCACAGTAAGTAACTATTAAATTTTTCTGAAAATACATGGTAAATAAATATATTATATGACTCTGGTTCATTATCATGAGGTGTACATTTTTACAATTAACTTCGGACTTGTTATAATAAAAAAAATCACAAATCACAACCTAATAAGTAATAATAAAATCAAATAATCTTATCAGATACAGGATACTCAATTCATGGTAGTTGTAACATCACGTTCATAAGCAGAAGACTATAATTATAGTGATTGATTTTGATGCAGAAGACTATAAAATTATCATAGAAGAATGATCATAATTCATAGGCATGTCAAAAGCAATGGCACAGCAGTTAGCCATGTCAAGGAGAGAGAGGAAGCTTTCATTGCAGCAAGATGTGAGAAATAATTATTACCCAATTCAGTTCTTCTTCTTCTTCTTTCCTGAATTAATCCTGACTGACATGCAAGGTTGATCATCTGAAGAGGAAACTCCTGAAAGAAAAAAACATACACAGAGCATTGGAAAGAGCATTTACAAGACCATTGGGTTGTCTTCCCCGTTTACCTCCATATCTCCGTCTATATGTACACCATCCACCTTCTGAGTTCTGCCCATACAGTATAATATATGTTTGTTTTGGCTTGCCATTTTTTTTCCTTCTTCTTCCAGACATCGGAGCTTCTAGCAGAGGTAGCTTTATTGGAGGAGGAGGTTGCTCGGCTTGAAGAACAGGTTGTGTGCTTCAGACAGAAGCTTCTCATCTGTCAAGAAGAAACTACTCCAACTGCCAAGAAGAAGAAGAAGAAAAAGATTGTTTAAGTGACCAAATTGAATAGAAAAGATTGAATTGTGATTTATGTTTGGGTTCTATCTTCTTCACCACAAGCTCATCAGATGAGGTTCTGATTACAAGCTTTTCACCACAAAACAACTTGATGTTGTACTTGAATCCTAATAGAATATCTACATATGCTCTGTAATTATGTTCATTTCATTTATATATAAATTATGATATAAGAGAATTAATAACAAATCAGGTAATCAAGTATAAATCAACATTCATTTCAAAAATATTAAATATAAATAGAAGATCGTGTCACTAAAATGACAGATAGCTCGAACTCACCAAATCAATAAGTTAATATAGAAGCCATCATCAATCATCAAATTGTTGCTTTCAAAAAAAAATCATCAAATTGCAAATGATTTGCGACTACAATGATATGACTTTACATTTTTACATATCTCAAATAGTTAGCCACCGTCAATCCGTCACCAACACTGGCAACATAGGAAAATAAAGAAGAGATTTCTCCGTTTTTATAATCAACTTAACATTCAAGTCTACTGTTATATAGTCAAACATTAATTGGTCACCAGAACCGTTCTCTATTTAATATAGTCAAACAATTACCTAAAGTTTAGAGAGTAATGATAGAAAATGTGTCAATATCTAGAACTAGAAGTAACGATTGACGCCACTGCTTTGAAATCTTGGTATCCAATGATCGTGGTGGTGGTTATTATGAACCGGATGTTTCTGGGCAGATGAGGATGACGAGCCAATCTGAGAGCCGTGGGGAACCCCACCATGAACACTTGGGACATGATGGTTACGGTAGTTCATATAGATATGGTGTTGCCGGGTTGAGACAGACGAGTCAATCTGAGAGCTATGATTGATACCATCATAAACTCTTGGTATATGGTGGTCTTCTTTAACGGAGAAAGCGGACTTTCCGGATGATTTGCGCCCATTTTGTTGGATTGTGATGCTACTCTTTTCTTTAAAATTCTGGTTTACTGACTGGATATTCACCTTAGATGTTCTTCTTTGACGTTTCTTAGGAAGTGTCTCTGATGAACTTCTTTGGCGCTTCGTAACTAGTCAAGCAATGTACGAAAATTCAAAACTTAGCATATTTGACAAGAAAAAATAACATCTTTTTAAATAAATAAGAAAATTGAATAGTTTCTGGAACGATTATTTCAATAAATTTTGATGGCAAAATTTTTTTTTTAAGGTGAAAAGATTGATAAATAAATGATTTTGATGATTGGAAATTGAAATTTCAGATTTTTTTTTTAATGATGAAGATTTTTGAATCCAAACAAAGTTCCAAAAGTTGGTTTAGCATATTATTTCAACTCAGTCCCTAAACCATAAATCTAACCAACCACATATGCAGTGTATGTGGAAAGGTCAGCCACATAAAAGTACAGAACAATAGTTAGATCTTTGAATGATAAATGCTTCATAATGAAAAAATATATATACCTTTGTTTGAATGGTTTGCTTTACCAATTGCTCTGGCATGTCTTGCTTTACTAATTGCTCTGGCATGTCTTGCAGTAGCTCCTCTTTGGTGTTTCTCATTCAAAACTTTCAACCTCTCATCTTCATGTTTCCAAGGCTATAAATAAATAAATAAATAAGAGTGCAAAAAGTCAAATGCATGTGCGACTGAAATTAATTAGCTACCTGCCTGAAGGTCTTCATTTTGTAGAGATTACGACCTTTAACAAGCAAAGGATATAAGATAGGTAATGCCTTCACTCCTTTGCTCCACAATATCTCGATCTTCTCAATCACAAAAATAAATATTACAGTTACTACTGCCAGTGAAATAAACTATAAAGAAGAATATCATTATCACTTATCAGTAGATTAAACTCACAGTAAAAGTATGTTGTTGTTTTGCTGCTCCATAACTTTCCTTCACAACTCTTCCAGCAATTGTTCTTTTACCTGTAATCTCTGCACCCCTTGTAACTTTATCAAACCTTTTTCGAGATTATTACAAGTTTACAATCAATCAGGAAAAAAATAAGTCAAGCATATAAAATGAAAATAGTTAAAAACTCACTTTTCATAGACCCTTTGCTTGAACTTGACAACATCACCTTTGCAGACATCACCTAAAAAGAAAATAATTTCCCTTGATTACTTATAGTTACACACCAAGTAATCAAGTATAAAAGAAAATAGCGTGTATAAATTTACCTGTACAATTAATGCAAAAAGATGACCAAGGATATAATCTCTCACCATAGCCATCTTTTAACCTGTAAATAAGCAGTTTGAATCGGAACCTCGTAAATACATTGATACCATAAAGTGTACAAAGCAGGGAACGCGTCTCACCTCCAGTGCTCCTGAATTCTCTCTATACAAATTTCTTTACTGCCAGAAACTCTAAGCTTAAGTTTCCTCAGATAGGCTCGACACTCTTCAAGTTTCAATCTATCTAAATCTCCCCTTCCTCCAAAATGTAGAAAGAAATATTTTGTTTACAACACGTCAACACGTATAACTACAACCCATCATAAACAAACATTTCGAGTCTGAACAGTCAACATAATATAATTTCACAATTCTTATCATTTCCTCTAGTAAAAACTACCCTTTATCTGTCCACACACTCCAAATGCAAGGACAGGGGTGCGTAATGGCATAAGAATGACTACATGATCTTACATGCTCACATATAGACAAAAATAAATAATCAATGTTGTTTCGTTTAAATTACTTTTGTTAAACTACAAAAATGGTTGTAATGGTTTTATGCAGGTAATGGTATGATCAAGGAATCAATGATGATGGCAACGATTAATGAAGAGTCGTCGTCAAGTAATTCTACTCGACTATGAAGGATGTTAATGTAGAATTAAGTCTTAGTTTCCTTTAATTATGTTCATGTAATAATAATTGAATATTTGAGGCCCAAGAACAATTGACCAAACATAGTTAACATAAAACTATGTACGTTCGACTTTTATCATTTCTTTTCTTATTCCTCAACTCACGATTTCCCCCTTCTTGACATTTCAACTTTCAACTTTTCAATCATTATAGTTTTAAGTTAGTTCTCATTCATATAAGAAGATTTCAACATTTACACTATCTTCAACAAAATTATTCGTAATCCATTCGTTGATGACTTAATGTATATTTTTAAAATAACTAAAAAAACACAAATACCCCTAAAGATCAAATCACTTACTTTTAAGGAGATCCAATACTCCATCGTGACCATCTCCCACATCCTCCCCCCTTTCACCTCTTCTTACCGGTATTGATCTCCTTACTCTACGTCCCTTCTCGTCATGCAAAGCACCATTTCTCTTGTCATCGCTGAAACCAAAACAAAACGATAAAAGATTGATCAAGAAAAGAAACATGTATCGGAGAATCGGGAAAAGAGGAAAGAACTGAGACAAAGCACCTCGAAGTTGAATCTTCCGATTCCGAAAACTTAGCTGAATCTTCCCAATCCGAATACGATTCCGATTCAGAAAACGATTCCTGTTCCGATTCAGAATGCGATTCCTGTTCCGATCCAGAGGATGAAATGACGATGGTCTTGATTGATTTTCTCTTCCTCGGTGCAGGCTTCATTGATCAGTTTCTGTTTTTTCCCAACGAATGAAAGAGAGAGGGAAAGAGGGATAAAAAACCTAGATTTCAAATGAATTCAAATAGGAAAATTGCATTTTTATTTTATTATTATATCCTTTTCATGTATCTCACCATCTGTTGTCTAAAATAGCAAATAACCCCAAATAAAACTCTACACTCCAAGTCTCCAATTAAGCTAGAAGCCTAGAAATAGAAGAGAGTTGTATGAAGAAACAAAATTAACACCAAAACACAAGGATATTAAGGTCACGTTAAAGTTTTGGCGATACTCTCCACTGGAGTGACCCAACAGGAACATCACTGGACTTGGCCCGACAAAACGGTTCAGGAGTATCTCTAGTCTGCTATTGATCGAACCTCGACCCGATCAGACAGAGCGGCCCAAGAACATCCCCAAGCCCACTGTCGGCCTGGCCTGTTAGAGCGGTCCAGAAATATTAGGGCCCGACCCTAGGGATAGTTGGAGAGGTCTATTAATACCAGCCTCCTTGAAAGGAGGAGGACATGTCACCTTACCTACCTCACCTACACCAGAGATAGAGAAAGCCCAAACCCTAATCTAATTGTGTAGACCTAAGGTGTCAAATAAAGCTCGGCTCGGGCTCGTTAAGCTCGGGCTCACTTTTATATAATAATAAAAAAAAATTATATTTAAAAAGAATGATGATATAGCTTAGATGATAAAATATTTGTCTAGCATGAGAGAGGTTATGGGATCGATACCTCACTTTTTCAAAATATTTATTTTAACCTGCAATTTCATGTTAAATTCGCGCTCGAGCCCAAGCCTTGACAAATCATTAACGAGTCGAGCCCGAGCCCGGCTCAATAAGTCAAAGCTCGACTCGTTTGACAACCCTATGTAGACCTATTTCTTGTCATACAACATTATAATTTCTTCGTGTCACGATGTATATGTATTTTCCAAGTAAGAATATAAATTAAGGTTTCTGAAGTTTCAAGATTTGAGTTTCACTGTGTAATTCTAGTACGATAGAAGATTTGAATGATATATTATATAACTCTGATATATATATCATCCGAATGTAGACATTTTTGCACTTCTAAAAAAGACAACAATATTTATCAATATAAGAAAGGACCGGTACAAAAAAAAGCTATGACGGCGAAAATTCTTGACGAAATTTTAACCACAAATGACTTTCTTTGCTAAATTTTTGCATGAGATTTTCGACCCTTGCCCTATTTGTAGAATATCAGGGTATAGACGTCACATAGCATATATATAGTCCAAATAGTATTACTTAGGACCCTTATCCTTAATCAACTGGGGTTTTATCGGCCACGTACACCAATATGACAATATATTACACTGCCACATCAAACACACTGTCATTAATTATGTTAGAAGTAATACTAAAGCGACACATATATGTACCACTCTAACTGAGTGATATACCAAATGAGAACCATATAATATATTATCGATTATATCGTAATAGAAATTTAATTAAAGTACGTACACAACTTAATCTTGAACTCTCAGAAACCTTAATAGTATGTAATTTTTATAAGTTGAGCTTATATAATGTTCTTGTAGTGTATATATTTATAGGTCAAATTAGGTTGGTTAATGCGGTAATTAATTAGACCATATATCTCATCTAATGTTTTAATTACTTTTGATAATCCATCTTAGTGAGGTGATTATAGGCCAAAAACATTTTTGCTCAATTTGTGTCAAATAAATGTTAGTTTAAGTTGTATATGTAATTTTCATTTAATTTTTGTTACGATGTAACCAGTGATATATTATATGACTCTGGTAAATCACGTAAGTCTTTAATGCATATGTGGATCCAATTATTGGTGTACCAATGCAAATAGAGGGAGTAAATGAGGAGAAAGATGTTTTAACATCTTCGATTTCTACAATACATTCCAAGTTGATGAAAGGAAAGTGGTGAAAGTGATGGCATTAGTGCAATTAGGTAAGAATTCAATGATATATAAAAGAAACGGTTTAGGTTTTGTTTTCATTCATTTGTATAATTGTATTGTATCTGTTGGAGGGCCTGATTAAGAAATATCTAATGACGAAGGGTATTTTCTATCATACATTTTTATGATGGAGGATAGGTATGTATGAGATGAACATTAAAAAAATTAATTAAAATACACGACAAAACTCGAATCATTAATTTAATTACACTGAGTTTCAGATGAGGTTATTTCTATCTAATGACGAAGGGTATTTTCTATCACCTAGATGGGCCGCAAACATAATATAACGATGGTAACGAGGAATCGCATCTTGCCACCGTTGTGAACCACAGTGAAATTCACTGCGGTTCAAATTTAGATAAACAGTCAGATCTCGTCAACGCACTGAACCACGTCGTCCGAGAACCGCATCAAACGCTTGTCCAATTTAATTATATATGAGTTTATTGATGTAGGGAGATTAAATAATAATTTTCGGATTTTATTCTTGTTGTGTATGTAATTTTCATCAAGATATAAATGACTTTCGGAGTTTATCCAGAAGTAGTTTGATAATAGCTGAGCCAACCACTATACATTTCCTCTTCCAAATTACTACGTGTGTCGTGTGTGTGTATATATATTCCAATTTCGAACAAACCAGCTTAACTCATTCCTTCCGACCATGACATCCCTAACGGACCCAAAGAACTGGTCTTCCATACTCCGAGCACCTAGATCAGCGGCGAAAAGAAACCGGCATACCTCAGACAAGCAAAATTCCAAAATCTCCCACCACAGAACAGGAATCTTCGGCATGTTCAAACTCCTCCCTATGCTAACAACAGGTTGCAAAATGGCAACATTTCTGAGCAACGTCGGAATGAGACGTCATGTGAAGTCTATGTTACCAGATAAAGCCATAGCAGTGACCCTGTTCGGCAACCGTCGAGGGCGAGTGAGTCTGGTGATCCAGCAAGACCCACACTCTCCCCTCACCTTCATTATCGAACTCCCACTTCCTACCACCGCGTTGCACAAGGAGATGGAATCCGGGCTGATGAAGCTGACGCTAGAGAGTGAGTCGAAGACGCACAGGAAGAAGCTGGTGGAAGAGTACGTGTGGGCTGTGTATGTGAATGGGAAGAAGTATGGGTATTGCATACGTCGGAAAGTGGGGTCCGATGAGGAAAGACATGTTATGAGTATTCTCCATGGGATCTCCATGGGCACCGGCGTTTTGCCGATGGTCAAGAAGGATGGTAAAGAGACTAATTGTGAGTATGATCATGTCACTTACATGCGTGGAAGATTTAAGAAAGTTGTCGGATCTAAAGATTCCGAAGCTTTGTATTTGATCAATCCTGATGGCACCACTGCCAATTCTGAGCTTAGCATTTTCCTGGTTAGAAACAAGTAAATTCCTTCAACATTTACACTTTACACTATATTAATTGTAAATTTGTAATATCCACCACTGTTCTATAGTGTCTTAATTCTCCACAGAACCAGAATAAAAAGACATGTACAGCCCAGTTTTACTATATATTGACCCTGGTTCTGTTTTCTACACATTGAAGTGGATTACCACTACCCACCTTTGCGACGCACTTGAAGGCATTTGCGGCCAGTCGGTGCTATGTTTCAACTAACATGACATTATTACAACCTGCTAATATATAGGAATAATTAATTCACTCTTGATTCAAACAAATCAGAGTACCTGATGACATCCTGTTTCATTCTAGTTCTGTGCCAAAAAATTCAAACAGATCATTTATCCTGATAAATTCAACTACATGAATAAGAATTCATCCTAACACATGATTAAACTGCATGATTTAGTTCTTTGCAGAAGTATTCAAGTTAATAACAACGTGTTTAACCAAAATGGCAATGTAAATTACCTACTCGCTTCCCATTGCCATGAGAAACTCACCCTCGCAAACAACATCACCTCCAACATATGCCTTACCTTCCATCTTTGCAATTCCAAACCGTTTCTGCAACTTTGTTAGTGTCATTCTCATGACTAAGGTGTCGCCTGCGATTACAGGTTTCCTGAACCTCACTTTGTCTACTCCTGCAAAGAAGAAGTTGGAACGGGATCCGCCCACTTCAGGTTGGAGCATGACGATGCCACCAACCTGAGCCATTGCCTGGTGAAAACATATATATACAAGTTTAGTTTTAGAATATCCATAGTAGACCATTTTAGTTTTTAGAAGTTAAAAACATATCAACATTTGAACGAGTTATTTGACATCCCAATTCCCAATTTAAGCATTGTGATTTTAATGGAGAAGGTACACACATAGTATGGTTTAGTATGTACAAATACAAGCTAGTGACTAGTGAGTAATGCTTGTCATCATGATATAAAAAGTAAAAAAATAGTGAGAATGGACGGACTGAGAACATCAATTACAATATTTTTAGAGATATAACGTCAAATTACTGATTGATATTTGCCTAGATTAGAATGCCATGTTCTTTAATCCTCTAACAAAAACAAGTAAATTAACTAACTCACATTCCTGCTCAACAACACATTAACAAATCCTATTCCAAATTTAACTCAACAATGAGAACCAATACAATAAAATCCTATCTAGATGCATCACATACATTGCATATGCGACAGCTTAGTCAGGTAGTCGTAAATCATCAAACCATTCTCTTAAAATAGTCCAATTTAAGTACTAAAGCTCTGACTAATACTTACTGAAATCAGTGTTGCACGTATATCAACTAAATTTATAGCAATTATATTTATAATACCCAACACAACGGTGAGCGCAGAAAGCAAAGAAGGAAAAATAAAAGAAACCAAATATCATGAAATCAAGATGAGTGTACCTCAACCATGAGAACGCCAGGCATGATTGGTCTCTCAGGAAAATGACCGGGAAAGAAATTATCATTTATAGTGACATTCTTAATAGCAACTGCAGAAACACCGGCCTCATACTCAATCACTCTATCCACTAGAAGAAACGGAAACCTAACCATTGTAGTCACAACAATAAAAAAAGGAACAAATTAACGTTCCAAAGCATGAGAGGGAGCATCTAGAAATCGAAAAAGAAAGAAAAAAATAGCAAATACCTGTGGGGAAGAATTTCACGGATCTGATTGATGTCCATCACAGTCGGAAATGCAGGGAAACCTGCCAAAAGAAGAAGCCGAAGACGAAAAATGCATAATTTCAGCAATATTTTTTAGCCGTTTCTTATTTCTCCAACAATGAATGAATCGACAGTGTTAGAGAGAGATGAAATACTTTTCTCGATTGGAATTGTCTCCACCACTCCAGGGGAGGAACAACAACTGAATCTTCCCTTCCTCTTCCCCGATCGGGAATGTAGCAGATGTGATGCAGAGGACGAGAATGGGATGACCGAAAGCTGAGCATTTCGTGGAGACGGCGAAGACTGAGTGGAAATGAACAAAGAAGTGCTTGGATTCACGCCATGAAGGAGAGATTTCACCATCGCCGCTGCCATGGAATCGTGTTCGTAGAAGTTTTCGGACGGTGGACTAAACGAGAGTGATAACAGACTAGTATCAATACAATCTAAAGAGTTAATAAACTTATTATACATACAATCATTTAGAATGTGAAATCATTTACACATGGATTTGGAAAAGGGTTGGGTTTTAAAGTAAATTAATTTTAACCTAAAAACAACTAAATCGCCCTGTTCAGAAGAGGAAGGGCATATAGGAAACATTACAAAAATCAGGTAAAATCAAGGACGGAGCCAGGATTTGGCCAAATCCTTTATCCTCGTTGCAGGCAAAAATTTTTGGGGGTAATAAACGGGTCGGATAAAATTTTGGCATGACCCATTTCCCCCAATTTAACCTAAAAACGAAGCATCTTGATCTCTAAATCAATAACTCAGTAAAATAATCAGAATATCTATAATCTAATGATCAGAATATTTAATATTTATTAGAGATATATTTCTAATAAATAATAATCAAGACAAATACTTACTTTGGGATTGAGGGGTTGCTGAAATCGAAAGGTTGAAAATAAAATGTGAAATCGAAAAAATAAAAATAAGTGATTATTGTTTAACGTAACTTGCTGAAATCTCTTAATTAATAATCGATTGATGAATGATGAAGAAATGTGAAATCAAAGTTTCCTGAAATGTAAAATGTAGTTGCTGAAATGTGAAATCGAAAAAATAAAAATTACTAAATGAGTGATTATTGATTCACCGGTTCACGTACCTTTCTGAAATCCCAAAGTAATTAATGAATGCTGAAATCGATTGACTTATGATGGAGACTTGGAGACGTTGGAGTGATTTCCGAAATCGATCAGATCTGATCAAGTGATCGCAGGCGTATATGAACCAGATCTGAAGAAACCCTAGAAAAAGGTAAAGATGTGAACGATTTTAATTTGGGGAGAATGAAGAGATCGATTGTTATTTGTGGTAGATAAATTAGAGATTTTGTTGTTCTTAGCTAGAACGACGTTACTCGCCCAGCACTCAACGTCGCCAACAATGTGTCGTCCTTAGCTAAGACGACGTTACTCGCCCAAAACCCAACGGCGCAAACAATGTGTCGTCCTTAGCTAGGACGACGTTACTCGCCAAGCACTCAACGGCGCCAACAATGTATCGTCCTTAACTAGGACAACGTTACTCGCCCAGAATCGAACGGCGAGGCCAAATCGACCTCGCCGATCTGGATCCGTGAAGGAAAAGAAGGAGAACTTACCGGTGGAGGAGAATTTCGGACGGCGGAGTAAACGAGAGTAGTGACTAGTAACAGACCAGTAGCAATACAATCTGAAGAGTAAATAAACTAAGTATATATATGGCATTTATTACAAATATATACCTATAAATATCATATTTTTTCATAAGCAATAGAAAACGAGGGAATATTAAAATAAACGATATTTATAAGGACTAAACAACAAATATAGTTCATTTAATTTATTTTTCACATGAACAGATCGACTCGGTGTTCTGCTTCTTCGACAACAAGAAAATGAGCACCACCGTCCAAAACATTTGATCCATCGACGTCGCTTCTTCCGAAGTGCTCGCAAGGCTTCAACTGAAACCTCACCTGAGTTCTTTCTCCGGCCTTTAAATATAATTTCTCAAACCCAATCAACTCCTTCACCGGACTCCCATTTTCCTTCCCGCCATCTTCCCTCTTCAAGAACAGAAGAACCGAGTGTTTCCCTCCCATTTTCCCCGCATTATGAACTCCCACATCGGCGGAGAACGCAATCCTACCGCAATCTTCCGGTCTCAATTTCTCAACGGCGTAGCTGGAAGTGCCCTCCGTCATCGATCTGTTCAGGTAGAGCTGTTTCGGCGTGACGGATATGAATTGGTGTTTAAATCTCGAGTAACTCAGCCCGAATCCGAATTTGTAAACCATCCGGCCCTTGTAGAACCTGTACGTCCGACCTGGGTAGCCTCTGGCTACATCGGATCTCATTCGCATGTCTGTCATCGGAACCTTGGTGAACTCCTGTGGATACCAGGTCATCGGTAATCTCCCACTGGGACTGTGATCTCCGAAGATGACCTGCGTGATTGCTACACCTCCGGCTTCTCCCGGGTACCCTGCCCAGAGTATGGCACCGATCTTATCATTCATCTTTGCAAACGACACGTCCACCGGACCACCGCATATAAGAACCAAGATGACCGACTTCCTCGCAGCTTTAGCCACGCTGGTGATCAAATTCTGTTGCTGTCCTGGTAGAACCAAGTTGGTTCTATCCAACCCTTCCGTCTCCTGCGTCTGATCCAGACCCATGAACAGAATAACCTGGTCGACGGAGCTTGCCAATTTGACTGCATCGACAGTGTCCGCTTTCCGGCAGGCCACGTTGTCACATCCAGAGAGGTATCGAACGTCCCTCACAATGTCTTTCAGGGAGTGGAGTGGAGTGATGGCATTACACGGCGGACCGGCGTAGTTACCCAGAAGAAGCCATCCATTGTTTGCATTTGGACCGATAACTCCGACCGATCTCGTCGCAGTTCTGGATAATGGCAGACGGTTTCTGTAGTTTTTCAGCAAGACGATACCGTCTCTAGCCGCCTCGAGCGCGAGATCACGGTGCTCCTTGGTGCAGACCTGGTCGGGTTTGATGTCACCGTATCTCCGGTCAATCGGATTTCCGTCGAACAATCCTAGTTTCATTCTTGTAGAGAACAAATTACGCAGAGCTCTGTTTATGTCTGATTCCGTCACTTTCTTCTCATTATAAGCTGATTTAGTGTACTTCTGCAGAGTACTTCCACAATTCACATCCATCCCTTCATTCATTCATCAACGTTTCAGATCAAAAACTTTTTTTTTTTTTTTTTTTTTTTTTGGAGCAGTTAAAATTTAAATCAAAAACCATTATATGTCATGTAATATACATATGTAGTGTTATAAAAACCCTACATATCTACTTCGAATTTATCTAATGATATACTAACCTGCTTTAAGAACATCTGCGGCCGAATCCTCTTGCGATTTGGCAAATCCGGTGACATCGTGGATAATGGAAACTGCGTCACAATCTGACACTATGTATCCTTTGAAACCCCAGGTTCCTCTTGCCGTTTTCGTCAGGAGATTGTAATCGGCGCAAGTCGGAACACCATTTACGCGGTTGTAGGAACACATGATACCATTAGCATGCCCTTGTTCAACACAACTCTTGAATGGAGGCTGAAAGGTATCTTCCATATCTTGCCTCGTCACCTGAAATAGAATAATTTCATTCAACAGAAGACGAAAATTAGTTCAACTGATCACAGTTACTATTAAAATTTTAGAGAATCTACAATTTAAACTCGTTATTTGATATATTATTTGACTCTGATGTATACACTCACTCGAGCGTCGAACCCAAATCTGGTATTCCCACCCCATTTTTCCAAATCATATGCTGTAAAATGCTTGCAACAAGCTGAAGCTTTGAGGCCCAACATGCTCCCGCCTTAGAATTGATCAAATCAATAAAATTAAAATTATTGAAAATTAAATTAAGAATTCAAAGATATGATATAATTTTAAATAAAAAAATTAATTTAAATGTTAAAATTGAAACTATTTATAAATGTACAAAAAAAATAAAATATCGAGAGAAAAATAAAATGAAAATAATTAAAACCTTGGTACGGCTCGCCTTGTAGACCTCGGACAAAGGAAACAGCGTACTTGCTGGTGGTGACTGGATCTTCGCCGGGGGTTTCTTGGCCTCTCCCCCACCTTGGGTCTCTGAAGATGTTAATATTCGGCGACCAAAACGTCAATCCGGTAGCTTGTCCGGCGTTGTAAACCGCCCTTCCTTCGGTTCCGATCGCCTGTCCGATTCGGTACCAAAGGAGAGGATCGAAGCTAGCGGCGGTGAGTATGACTTGAGGAAAACTGGTGGCGGATTTAATTACACCATTGAAATGGATACCTTTCCCACTGTTGGAAATACCATGCAAAGACTCTGACCACCAGTTGTAAGCCGGAATACCCAGCCGGGATATCGCCGGCGACTGGTCTCCCAACTGCGATATCTTCTCGTCCAACGTGAGGTGGTAGATTAGATCGTCGACTCTCTGAATGATAGGCAAGGTTGTCTTGCAGAAACGAAGGTTTTTAGTTGCGGAGTTAGATGAATCGCATGAGTAAGGTGGTTTCCCACGAACAACCACCACAGGCACCGTCGCCGCCGCTAACAGAAGAAACGCCGCCGCAAACTGGAACTTTGGGTGACTCGCACTGACCATTTCGAATTTTTGAGTAGATAAATGATATCACTATTTTATAGAATATATATATTCGCTGGTTCGGAAGACAAATTTTCCTCTAACCAAGGACTAAACACCAAACACAATCTGACAAGTATGTTTGGTTTCTGACTCACTTTATCAGTGACCGGCAGCTGTCTGTCGTGACTCGTGACCGGCAGCTGTCTGTCGTGACTCGTGACCGGCAGTAGCAGGTGATATTCTTGTGTGTTTTTTTAAATATTGAAATGGGTCCAATTTTATTTTATTTCCTAAATTTAATTTTTGAAATGAATAAAATCAAATAACTCATGGTTTTTTTTTCATTTTTGGTACAATTGTCAATAAACACCATTTTTTTTATTAATATTTTCTATTTTATTATAAACTTTTATTTTTCACAAAATAATAAAATATCATCATTTATAATTACACTCGCACCATCCATCTATCATCCTACGATTAACCAAAGTAATATAAAATAATAATCATCCTATGAAAGTATGAATAAAATGAAAAACAAATATAAATAAATAAAAATGAGATTCGAATCTTGAATTTTCAGCAGTTTAATCATTTTAATAGTAATAATTATCAACTGAGTTAATCGATTTTTGTCAAACGATTTAATTTATTTTATCTCCCGCCACTACTATCAATATCTATCTTTGAGAAATTGAATTAATTAAAGAAGAAGAAAAAGTAAATATTACAACAAACAACTACGACCAACTAACTCTTAGATTCTTTCAATGAAGTTTAATTAATTCAGAAATAAATATCATGATGCTTTGGTTCTTGGGAAAATAAAATCATAATGAATATTTATCATACATTCCAACTTTCGAGGATTTGAGGATAAAAAAATTATTTTTGACTTTTTACTATAAAAAAATCGTCATTTTTTTTTTTTTTAGAAATCGTCATATTATTATTTGACATTTGAGGGTGAAATTTTTAATTTTCAAATGAAATGAAAAATCAACCGTCCAAAAGTGAAAAAAAACCATCTTAAGATTTATAAAGGACTTCAATATTAACCAAAATTACATAATTTCGTCCAATCCACTAAAGACACGTGTTCACCATTCATAATCGAAATTTTCCGAAATTCTCAAATAGTGAGTTTTTCTACGAAACTGACCCTATATTATTTATGTTAATTTTTATTATAATTTAACAGTTAATATATCAAAAAGTAGACATTTCTAATAGTCAAAGACAGATTAAACTCAATTAGTTACAGTAATTATTAAAGTTGTTAAATGTTTACGATTCAAGTCTCGTTTTGTACGTAATTTTCATTTAATTTTTAATTAATTGTATAAAAAAAAATGGTTACATGTCGTACGGCCGTTATAAAAAAAATGGGCACACGTAATCTCGAAGAGTCCATCCACAGCTAACCTTGACTAACATCGATGTTGCAACCACCACAATGTCGCAGTCGGATTTCATCATCAGCTCAGAAATCACAATTTAAAACATCAAAAATAGAAAGTGAGCTGACCACTTTGATTTAGCCGTTCTGATGATAATCATCCATTATGGATAATATTGCACAATTATAGATTATATGTACAACAAGCTAGAAAGTCACGGGGTCACCACTCACCAGGATGGAGCCAGAATTGATTGTCTGGTTTTATTAAATAATATAAGACCAGTGTTATAATGCATGATTTTATAATTGTGTTAAATTTTTTTAGTCGTTATTAGTCATGGAGTAAAAAATGAATGGTTCAGATGATTGTAACACCTGAAGTTGGCCTTAAAAATATATATAAAGTTCTGATGTAACTTTCTTATCCATTTTTATTGACAATATATATAGAGTAAGATTTAATTAAGAGTAAGAACGGGACGGGTCATTGACGAGGTAGTCTCCTCCGTAGGACCTTTCTTACTTAGAGGTGGGGCATGGACTATAGATGGAACTGACCCGTCTTGAAAAAATTAATAATTTTCAATTTAACATGGACAAGGAATACTCGATCGCAAAAATTCTTCGGTCCCCTTCAGTGACGTATCGCGCTTCGGGGGAATAGTTATCAACTATCAGGGGTGGCCCGGCTTGATTCGTTCGGTGGTTGGTTTTCGTTTACTAGCGCGTAGGTGGTCTGACATTCCTAACCGAGTCTTTCTGGTCCCTGTGAACATTTTTTCTGAAAGAAAAAGGGCAACTCTAAAATCTGAAAATCCTAGCGTCACCTCTTGAGCAAACCCCTTCTCCCACCTCTGATCTCCCCCCTTTCTCAAAAGAGAGGGGGAGACAAGCTTTTTCCCTCTTCCTCCTTTCATGCCTTTCTCCACCGTTCTCCTTCCCCATTGTAGGTCGTCATTTTAGATCTTCACCCGCAACTCCCTATTTCTCCACTTCTTTTTACCTCATGAAACTTATTCGATTTTTTTTCATTTCTTTTATGGTCGTGATTCGGTTGCTCCTTTTCGGGTTCAAAAGAGAGCTAAAGTATACAAAATAAGGTTGATTCATTGGTTTCAGAAACTATTAAGGTTTTTGAGGTTTAAAATTCGACCAGATATGCTTTTAGTGTTTACAATCTTTAAATTAACATAATTTATATTACCCAAGGGGTATTTATAAATTATAATAGATAGATCTGCCATTAATAGATACTTGAAATTCGTATTCGAAATGCAATTCGTTTAGCTTTAATCGAATTTGTATTCAAATATTTAAAATACTATCCGAATTTAAACAAAATTTGAATTCGAATAAATATATAATAATTTTATAATTTTTACCCTTTTAATATAATGTAATCTATATTAAATATCTTAGACTATATTAAAAATACGGGGTTTTATAAAAAAAACAAGTATTTTTTTTTTTATGTTTCTGTGTAAATGTTATTCAGATATTTTAGTCGAATTCGGATATGAAATTTGAAACTTTGTATAATAATAATCGGATAAATTCGGATGATCTTGGTATTAAATGAATTCGGATACAGAGGTATCTAAATCGAATTCGTCCAATTGACAGACTTAATAATTAACGATGTATGGTCGAAGATATACTTACACAATCGGATCAAGGTTTAATCTTTCCCCCTCTCTAATACAATCTAAGTAAGTATTCAATGTACAATCCGAATCGGCCGGGTCTGGTTGGGATTGAGCCGACTGACTTGGGATCGATGTTCCAGAGCCATTCGTAACAGGTCGGATCGGGATTGGCCCGATGGCATATCATCGATAATGTATTAGTCATTATAGGGGTATATTTATAATTTATCACCGAAAATGGTGGAAATGACCGGAAATTTTGACCGATACGAGGACGGAGAAATTCCCTTTTCGAGTATGAAAATCGTCCATGTACTCTTCCTCGAACAGCCGATACCAAGGATGGGAGCGGAAGACGGGATAAAGATTTTAAGTCATCAGAGGGACATAATATTATTAATATATATATCACTAAAATTTTAATGAACACAACCAAATTCAAACTACAAATCTTCAAAATCCTTTTACTATTAACATTTAAGGAAAACCGAAGTAATATTTATTGTAAAAAAATTGTATGTAATTTAATAAATAAATCTATAACGAGCAAAAATTATTTATTCATTAGTTAATAATTAATATATATAATCGAAAATAAATTAATATTAACTCCATAATTTGGTCTTACACTGCTGATGCAATAAATGAGTTTTTCTTTCTCCCTTTGAAAACCTGACTCGAAATCTACATTTAATCTTCATATTAAAATTCCAGCTCTGCACTCTTCCTATCTTCAACCTCACCGGAACCTCCATAAACAGGACCAAACCTATCCCATTCTTCATCACCGGCGACCCACTATGGTTCTTCTCCACGCTCTTCTTCACATCGTCGGGAACTACGCTATGCTTCGAGCTAAACATTACAGCTCTGAAGGAAAAAGAAGACTCACGATTATCAACGACGGTTCTACCAACCGCCGGTAATGAAATATCCCCGGACGCCATTTTCAAACCTCCGTGAAAAAGAACAGCCTTGCTTCCTTTTTTACGGAAATCGTGATCCAATATCGGAGAGCTTGGGTTCTCATCGACCTTCTTCAACGTGACTTCGAATTTGTACGTTGGGTGTTTTATTTTCTTCGTCGTACCGTAGCCATCCACGCGTACGCGGGTCACGGAGAAATTGGGTACTTCCGGGCTTATGAAGGTGTAGATGGAAAAAAGTCCGATGAGCAATACAACGAGTAAGACAAACAAGGCGACGAGAAGATAAAACATGCGACGTTTGTTCCAAAAACGGCGGATACCGGTACCGTAACCGGTGTCGATATTTATCTTCTTATCGGCGTAAAACCGACATTGCTCTTCCTGTTGCAAATTGTAATGAGAAATGAGGTCGGCATTCTCCGGTGGAATTGCGCGGTGGATTTGGTCTCTCGGAACTTGAACGACGATGGTCTGTGCATTGTTGTTTTGATTAATCCTCCCTGGGGTTTGCGGTCTCAACGGAGACAAAGGAAGTATCTTTGTCGTCGATGTTTCCCGGTGCAATGTGCTCTTCAACAGTGACGCCGATGATCCCGTTTTCTCCTCCATCGATAGAGAGAGGATGTTGAGAAAACTGGCAAAGAAGGAAAATAGAAAATTGTACGTAAACGTATATATATTCCATTCCTTTTTTGTCTATTTAATCGAAGGATTCCAGCCAACCAGACTCGAGTCTAACGAGCCAATTAGGTTCGATCTTGATTCATTTATTTTTTAAACGACTCATGTTTGAGCTTGAGTCTAATGACCCAATTATTTAGTTAAAAATAAAATTTTATAAAAAAATCATTAAATGATAACTAATGAAAACATATGTAGGGGTGAGAACGGGGCGAGTCACGGGACGGATCAAGTACCTGATCTCCTACCTGGTTCCTATCTCGGACCCGGTGACCGGGGTGCAGAATGGAACGGATCTCAGACGACCTGTCTGAAATTATATATATATATATAAATAAGTCTAAAATTTAAAATCGGTAAACTTTTTACCTTAATTTCTAAAAATAAAAATAAATCTAAAATAGATATAAGATTTAGGCTTAAAAATGTAATAAATTCATAATCTTAATAATCCTATATTTAATATAATTCAATTTTTTTTAAACCGGGACAACCCTGCTTGAGTTTCACCCTGTCGAGACACGTCCCGGAATATGATCGAGGCAACGGGGCACAGTGCAACGGGTTAAACAATAAAAAAACAAGAATATCTGCCTCGGCCCTGGTTACCACCGGGGCGTGGATTGGAGTTGTACCAGAACGACCAACCCTATTCTCACCCTAAACATATGATTCTAATAAAATTAAAATCTCAATATTATTGATTTAGGAAACAGCAAAATGAGAAAGTTGATGAGGTTACATCATCCTACGGTTCATTTAACATCCATTGGTGATGAATATTATATTAAAAATAAAAGAGATAGATGACTGTGCAAAAATAAATCAAATCTAAAATGGATCAAATCCATTGGTTATGTTTTTATTTAAGAAATTTATTTGTTTGTTCTCGAAGTTGCTTGATTTTGATTGAGATGAAATTCTTTTTTCTCCTGTTTTTCCTCATCTTTTTTCTCCTCTTTTCCATCTTCTTCATTCAAAGTATCTGTGATCTGAAAAACCACACAAAAAGATATAGAATTACATATCAAATTTTCATCATGGCCAATTGGGAAGATATAGAATCACAAATCAAATTAATAATATTCATCAACATGCCCAATTGGCCATAGCATGGGCCATGTCATTAATAATAATCAATAGTCAATTAAACCAGGGGTGAGAACGAGTCCGGATCGTCTTTAATTCGCGACGTTTTCCAGGGTGGAAAAAAAAATCATTAAAATCATTTTGATTTTGCTTTGTCCTGTTTGTGACCCATTCCGTTTTCACCACTAGCTAAAGTTGATATATACACCAAATGTATGACTGACCTTGTCGAGAATATCGTCAAGTGCACCGGCACCATCTTCAATATTGTCAGCGACGCGCAGAATTTTCGAAGCCATCAATTTCATCTCTCCATCTGGAAGATCTTTCGCGATTTTTCTTACAGCATTACCAATTTTATCTGCAAAACTCTCGACCTTCTCCACTACTTTGTCGAAGTCCTCAAGATTATCTGTCCGCGATAATTACAACCAATCAATTAATCAAATCATTTGTTAATTAACAATACATATTTGCTAGGTAATTGATTAAGTAGCTCACCACCAACATTCTGGATCCTTCTCCAAAGGGGAACCGCGACCAAACCAAACGTTCCACATATCCATTTAAACCTATTCAAATATTCATTAAACATTAAATATATATATATATATACAATTAAATTTCATTAAAAAAAATAAGGTTAATGTCCAGTTTATATAGAATATAAAAATAAAAACAGAAATAAAAAACTCATTGACTCTCTCCTATTAGTTATGTAGTTTAGTTATACATTAAGTAGATACGTTGACTCAAGAGGTTGGTCAATGTAAAACTGCTTTATTTTTAATGAAATTTTAACTTTATCAAAAAAAAAAAAACACACGATTCAAATGGATCGCCGCGTTTTCCTTCATTATCTCCATCTCCTCCACCTTCGCTGCCACCTCCATTATTCTTTCTATAACAAAAAATTGTAGAGGTTAAGATCTCCTTTAACTAAGTAATTAGAAGAGCTAAGAAGGTTAAATATTACTTATTGATTTGATTTCCTCCTCCTCCACCACCACCACCGTCTCCACTTGTTGCATTGACGACTCTCAAGCCACGAAATCGCTGCGATTCATTGGAAACTTTCATGCCCAAATACGACGGGCCGGCGATTCTTCTCCCTTCATTCCCAGGAGCAGTACTGAATGGATTTTTTGAGCAGGAAACCTCAAATCTATGGTTGGGTATGGCGGCCATTTCAGCTTTGACCAACTTCTTCTGGTTTTTCTTCTTTCTTTTTTTCTAACTCCTAGCTTGCTTGTGGCGCTGTAGTTGCTTGGTTTGTCTGATGATATTTCTGAATTAATTATTATATAAAAAAGACCACCAGTTCTTCTGCCGAATCTTTCATTATATAATGGTTTTAAAATAGTGGTAGGTGGAGATATCAGTGGTCATATTGCAAAAAAAATTTAACATGTGTTTTTAACGTGTTATTTTTAAAATTTTGACCTCTCATTTTTTGACATTTGAATTTAGATAAATATATATTTACTTTTCATTCCTTTGCAAAAACAAATTACATTTACGCGTTTGAAAATTTCATCATTACATAAAAATAATTAAATAGGGAGAAATTTTAAGGAAATATCCAATAAAATTAAACATTCTCATTTAAAAAAATCATTTACATTTTATCCGTTCATATATTATAAATCTTGTCCATTCATTTTCAATTTTCATGAATTTTTTCACCAGAAGTTATCCTAAAATTAAAGATGATGAATGGACATCAAGTCTTCAAGTTACACAGAGATTTTTTTTATAATAAGTTTACTTAGTACATAAGTAAATAGATTCGAACTTTAAACCTTAGACCAATTGAGCTAATTGAGTTATTTACACAAGAAAATTAGTTAACTGTTTACGATAACTATTAAAATTTCTGAAAGTCCACGGTTTGAATTTTGTTGTGTACTTATTTTCATTAAATTTTTACCATCTTCAAATAAAATAAAAACTCAAACGTTTAAATGGCTATCTAGATATATTATCTGCTACATGAACCGTTGAAGAAGCTTTCCCTGTTGATTTAAAAAATACTTAAATGATATAGCTTAAGAATTAAGGTAGGTATAGGCAGCCTGGGGATTAAAGAAATACAAACAGATAAATATACAATTATATCATGTAGAGTAGGGCAAATACATGGTAATTACAAGATTATACTACAGTAATTAGATAAATAATTATCATAATGTTTCGATATTATGATAATATTTGCAGTTCATAAAGAAGATTTGAAATATGAGAGAATTTACAAGAGAAATATGTATGCTTTGTTAATTTAAGCATCACTTTGATTTGTTTTCTTTGTCTTCTTCCCATTTCTCGATGTAAGGTTCGACTTTATTTTCGATTTTCTCTTTGATATCGTCCACCTGAAATGGCTTGAATCGTTTTATTCAGAGGAACTCACAGCAAGAAAATTTATATAAATATGTTTGGATTTATTTTAGGATGCATTTGGAGTGATTAATAAAACTCAATCCAAAATTTAAACCAGAAAACAAGTAGAAAATGATCGAACCTTGTTAATGAATTGTTCCACCTTTTCCGACTCTTTGATAAATTCCTCGGATATATACTCGACCATCACAAAATCATTTTCAATAATGGAATCCTCTGGGAGCACATCGGCGATCTTAGTTGCTACTTTATCCACCAACACAGCTACTTTCTCCACATCCTCTGCGAAAACCTCCACTACATCTTCAATTTCGCCTACACAATTTTTAAATAGAAAGCAAATCAATGTCAAAATCTGCACATATGCATTACTAACTAGAATTGATGTTATGAGTTTTAAAAACCATATGTTCTTGTCGCCTTGTTCAATACAACAGGTTGAGGTTCCATTAACATAAAAATTCACACTTCACAAGTGGTTTCGAGATAAATCTCCACTACATTCTATTATCTACAGGCTTGCCAATCGGATGAATTCAGCTCTGATTATTACCCAGATAATCTGAATCCATACGCTAAATTCCAGATTATTACCCAGATGTATAATCTTATTAAATTATCCGAAATCGAATAACCCTGTACAAATCCCCAAAGGCCAAAACTATATGAAATATCTATATTATTTATGAAAACAACCCAATATTTGTGAAATTTTGAATTGGGGAACAAAGATACAAAATAAAAAATAGGATATAAAACAGGATAATTAACGGCAGATACTGTATCAGAATCCAATCCTTTTGTAATTGTGATAGCAAAATTACTATCTGAATCCGAATAAGACTAAAGGAATTCGAAACCAAATTCGAATTCAGATTACGGATATCCATTACCTAACTATCTACAAACTTCAAATTTACCCTTTGATGTATCACACACTAGGTGTTTTCTTTTGGGTCATGTAAAGGTTTTCCTCTTCTTTAAGTGGTGTCTTCTATATTAGCAAAAGAGCATCTAAAATGAATTTATGCTAGTATGAAAATTAGCAAAAACATATTAACACCTACAGATTATTACAGTACCAATAACATCGACAATAAATCAAAAAAATGTATAAAAATCTATTAAAAATCCCAAAACATAACAAACGTGTAAAAATTCAAGGGAAGAAATTAGATTTTTTGTTTTTTAAAAATTACCTTCAACTCTCAAAGCAGTGTTATATAACGGAATAACATAGGAGATTATGGATACCAATGCCCACTTTGTCCTACCAAAGTTTAATAATAGAAAACAAAAAATTAGGGTTCTTCGTGATTGTTTTTAAATTTTTTAAAGGTTTTCTTTGGATGGATATAAAGAACATACATACCAAAGTGGAATATTGGGTAGATGGAAACCAACATCATCCGTAGACTTTTCCCTGCGTCGATCAATCGGAAAAGATAAGAAAAGAAAACCCAAATGAATGCTGGGAAAGATGTCAAAGAACACTTGAAAAAAACAAAAAAAAAGAGCAAGTGTTGTAATCAGTATTCAGAGATGAGAAAATTCGTACTTGGTGGAATCTGTGCTGTTAATGGCTGTAACGGGATCGGTGGAAACAGCGCAGTTGAATGATGCCATGGTTATCGCGGAGGAAGGGACGGAGATTGGTGGAGTTGAAATGTGATAAATTGGGTCTCGGATAAAACGAAAGATGTCACATAGCGTGTGATAATTGATAACTGAACATTTCTAATAATCGGACATCTGTAGAGTTAAACAAAATCTTTTTATTTTATTTTAATTTTTTTGAAACAGTAATAAAAGTTAAACTAATCCGATTTGTGAAAACATTTGATCGAATGAAAAAAAATCCTCATTCTCTATTAGAGTATTAGACGATTGGAAACATGAAAAATCGAAAATGATGATGAGTTGTGATATTTTTTTTCTCATGCAAAAATGATATTTGACAAATTAGTATTTTCCAACATCATAACTTGAAAGTTTAAGCAATAAAAAAAGACATTTGAGAAATTGACATGATGAAAACACTCGATAATTATTATGAAATGGGTTTTGAAATTCCTACTTGTTGAATAAGCTAAATTCATCTGAATTCCAAAATATAATTTTTTTTTCACTAACAAGTGTCGAATGTGAAAAATTAATGGCAATTAAAGTTAAATTACTTTAAAACGTTATCATTACTCGACCAACAATAATTTTCTTAATTATCTGTAATCATTGGGAAGACGGTAACCGGGAATGACAATTTTATCAGCAAACATCTTGCCTGTCTTGGGCATCACATGCCAATGTAACGTCAAGTTAAAATCCTTGCCAACAAGGTTGCTACCCTGAAAATACGATAATATAATGTTCACACGCATAGCAATGCCAAAGTAATGCTTTCTTAATAATATAATGGTTCGTGATTGTTAAATTGCATCGAAATTTCTTACCTGGTCGATGAAACGATACTTGTTGGTTGTTTGTATCCAGAAGCTCGCATGCTCTTTTGATGGTATTATACCGTCCCAAAGTGAAACCTGCAGAGTTCATAAAGCAAGAACACAATAACAGAGAGATCATTATATATAAATGCATAATGGTATTGTTAGCACTAAGGCAAGTCTTTAAATTTCAAGAAATTGAAATTCCTTACAAAAGCCTTTTTTTAAATCAACAAATCTTGTTTAGTTAAAAATTGTCTTTCTCAAATGGATTATTTGATAGGGATTTTGTAGAAATAAAAAAATCTGCTTTTTTATTGAAACTTAAATTCCTTCATTTTCATATTTTATATAGCGGTAAAGACAACACACAAAATGTTGAAGGATTAATCACCCAAAATTATCATGATTTACCACGTCAAAAAAATCTCTATATTAAGAATCTTTAAACAATTGCATTACATTAATATTTAAATGCAAAAATCTTGAATAAAATTTATGCGAAAAATTCAAAACCTTAATAATATCATATTACTAATACTTTATTAGTTCGAAAAGGTGACGAAATAGGCAAATTATGTTAAAAGTTTCAATGGGAATATTGTAATTATCAGTGGGCAGAAATGACTATTTTATTTATTTCTATGGAGATATTTGTCCCAAATCTACCAAATACTAAATATTCCCTAGAAAAATATAAAGCACTTATGAACCTGGTTAAGGGCATTTTCTGGGGTTTCATACTCTGCCGCAAGAAAGACAAAAACCTACAAAAGAACGAAGAAGCCATCAAGAAATTTAAACCAAAAAAGTTAAGAAATTTGAAAGATACTCATCTCACTGCACAATAAAGATTTTTGTATCATAAAAATCAAGAATAGAAAAAATTGATGATGCTGCATGACTAAACCCTAGTAATTAATGACATTGATGTCTAGCAAACGTGTTATTATTATCTCCCGATGGTTTCATATAGTATTGGCACATATAAGTGCTGCCATAATTAATAAATAATACTGTGTAAACAAAACTTTAAATCTGAAGAAGTTATACCAATGGGCAATAACAGCAGAGTTTTAGCTTTGTTTGATGGCAATTATTATTTTTTAAAGTTGATGAAATGATTAATCAAGTGATGCACAAGCATGATTAAAAGGAAATTAAAAGTAAAAAATTGAACATCAAATTGAGGAAACATTTTTTTTGCAAATGGTAAATAATTTCTACTTTTGTGTTCAAGTGAATTGACAACCATCAACCTGGCATATCACATACAATGATATCTTTGGATTAGGTTTAGGGTTGACAACTGACAAATGATTTACTATACTATTGCCTACTGTGCCTTTGACGTTGTTATCCTTTCATCAAAAAAATTATATTTTTTGAAATTTTTGGATAACTTATCAGAATTATATTATCATCATTAAAGTATGATTAATTTGAAAACCAACAATTCATTTTACATTTTAGCTTAGAATCGATTAATTAAAGGTACTTACAGATATACAAAATCAAACTGGAAATATATGTATATGACATGCAGACATTGAAATAGACAAACCTGTTTGGTGTTCCACGTAAACATAGATTGCAAGTCTGCAGATATATTTAGTGTCAGGCTGACCTGAAACAAGGAAACATGCATGCGCTAGAAAATTAAATATACCAATGGATTATCTGACATTCTATCAGTTCATTTATATTACATTTCAAGCAAATGGCATTATACAATGAAAATGATCAAACAAAAATTATCCTATTTTCGTCTTTACATACCATCTAATTCTTATTTTAGGATTAATTCATTGCAAGTTTGCAACCTAACAATTGATATCTTTTTTTTCTTTCAAAAAGACTAACATGTAACAATTGGAATAGCTAAACAGTTTTTTTATTATCTATAGATAAGATGAATATCAAATTGATAACAAGTAATTGAATGCCAATTATGTGTCTTATGTCATCATATTAATATTTAATATATAGCATTCGAGTATAACAGTAGAATTTTCTGTATAATAATAAACTGATGAGTACTATATCAGTTTATTGTAGAAAAATTCAACTGAAAGATAATGAGATAGTGTGATAAGAAAGCTACCTCATCATTACCATTTCGTTGCTTCTGAAACCAGTTTATATTTAAAACCTAGAAAGAAATACAACTTTGAATTCAATATGATGCTAAATTGAAAAATAACATACAGAACAAAAAGATTGTTAAACATGTAAAAAAACTCGTAATTAGTACAGAAATAATATATTTTATTGACAAATGAACACACATGAATATAACAATTCACACTAGAAAAGTGATTCCATTAACAAAAATAAATCGATAAAACACAGAATACCAATACCAAGTTGAAGTGATAGGAAGTTTTCTCTTAAGGGGTTATGGCTGTATCATTTTCAGAATTTCTACATCGATTTTTCAGAATTTCTCTTAAGTGTGAACTGTTAAGACATATTTCAATAAAAAGTCAAAACACACATCCTTACTCGTGGCAAGTGGCAACAATGAAATTTCATCATGAAACCATCTACCCTCTGGTTGTCAACACCATTGTTGACATCCACCTCTCTTATCCTTGCTTGTTCTTGCAAAAATCATTTTTTTTATAAACTATTAAATTGTATAAACAAGAAGAAGAAAAATAATCAAATCCTACAACTAATCAACCAATTCTTTTCTTTTTCTAACATAACAAATAAAAGGTAATCTTCGGTCCCTAATTTTTTTTAAATGTTAAAACAACCCTTCCTGTTCAACTAAGTACATGTGTAATAGTCTACATGAGTAGCCATTAGTACACAAAAAATAACACCTAATTTGAACTAAAAATACTCTATTCTAAGCATGCAGAAGCTCATAGATCATCCATCAACCATGAACCATCAAATTGATTGCCAGTGTTCTGTATTCATACTAGAATAAAACTATGAATAAAACAGACAAAAATATATTAATTATGAAAGAGCTAGGATACAGCAATATAAGGTATAAACCCTAATAAAGCATAATAAAATAAAAATTACACTCCGTAGATCTAACCTAAAACCAAAGCGTCGTCTCAAGAAGATCATATTTTAATTCTTCCGTAGATCTAACCTAAACCCAAAGCAAAAAAACGTTCGATCGGAATTCGGAGACGGTCAATGATGCATCATCCATCACACATAACAACCGTAATTAAATGAAGAAAATAAAAACGAAAGTCAGATCAGAAAAAATTGGTACAAAAAAAGTGAAATTGACAGACGCACATGAACGTTAGCGGTTGGAGAAGGGGAGTTAAGGTTGTCGGAAATAGAAGTCATGACGCAGATCGCCGCAAGTAATGAGACCGAAAACGTCACGATCGCATTCAATCTGTATCCAAACGAATGCATCTTCTCGATTTCAATTTCTTCGCCGTCTTCCTCTCAAGGATTCATTAAAACAGTAAGATGATATTGGATTAAAATTTAAAACAATCTTGGATTAAATTTTAAAACAGTAAAAACTAAGAAATTAAAAATATAAATGTAAGAAATATATTTTTTTTCTTGCAAAGAAGATGAAACCCCAAGAGGCTACAAGAAATTATAACATTCATACCTAAAAGATCAGATCGCCTGCGGCTTGAACAGGAGATCGCCGATGGCTTGGACAGGAGGAGGGACGGCTGCTATTAATTGAGATTTGGGATTTTAGGGCTATTTTGGATTTTATTGGGTTATTTCAGTTTTCATTTTTAATGGGTTTATATTATATTTAAATCCTTCATGATTGCTTCAAAAAAAATCCTTCGTGATATACCCTTAAGACAGTTAGAGTGGGGGAGAAATCGTTACACCCTTAAGAGTGGGGTAGTTAGCGTGATACCATAAGTCCATAACAGGTAAAAAAACCGTCATGGAGTTATGACACACTTGCACATATATACTTTAATTTCTATTTACTTATGTTAAACTTATAAAAAAAACATTTAATGAATTGGTTCAGAATTGAATAGAGTCAAAATCTATCCTGGCTAAAAGGAGTGGAAAGTAATATAGCTTATAATAAATCAAACTAGCTTGATATAGTCCACCCTAGTCATTTTTTACACTTCTTTCTTTTGCAAAAACATGCAAAGCAAGGTTTGAATTGCGCTGGAAGCTTCTGGAAGGCTGTTGGAGCTTGAAAATAAGGCTAGCCAACCCTATTTAAAAGATGCTGCAAAAAAATGGGAAAAATGTACTTCCAGAAACAATGGCCATAAACAGTTTCCTTTCACAAAAAACATACATTTGACTGTTTAATTTGTTATACAAACTAATATGTTTCAATACTATTCAACATATTCAAACTACAAAAAAATCTGCATAAATAATATGATAGTGTAATGTAAAAGATGATAGTGTTTGACTGTTTGTTATCTTCATAATACATAAAATATTTGAATTAAAAGAGCTGGTATTCACTATTTGACTATACCTACACATTAATAGTCTGCAAATACAAGTTAGAGAAAGCAATGCTTGCTTGCATACTGTGATTATCCCTTCAAATTTTCTAATCATCTTTCATGTACTTATCCTGCACTGCGGCTGTTGTAAAATCAGTAGTTAAGGAATAATGGAAGAATTAAATTGAATTATAGGTAGAAAAATAAAATTAGGGCGAGTTAGGATAGAAAAACATTATAGAAAACAAAAAGGATATCTGTTGTATTCCCAATCAAGGGGGGCTGCTGCAATTTTGCTGAATTCGACAATACTGCCTTGTATGCCAGCAAATATATACCCATTGGTTTTGTCTATTAGCTTCACAAGATTTCCAACACTTTCCCTATCCTGAATATTTTTTAGTAGAAGAGATCAAATTAAGATCAGGGTCGAATAAAAGAAGTATAAGAGAGAGAGAGAGAGGGAATGTAGAAAAAACATGCCTGAATGTCTAAAGTCGAAAAATTTACTAAACTGAAGTCCTCAATAACATTACACAGCTCCTTAGTGAGCTTCCTGCAACGAAGAAACAATATTCTGCCATTGGCTGTTTGCATACCATACAATAAATAAACTTGCAATTTCAGAGAATTGAATCACTTCTTTAATAATAATAATGTAAAAGGTAAGATATTTGTCAGCCATTTAGTACAAAAAAAACCACATTGATACATAAAATGATAAAAATAGAGTAAAATACAGCAGAAAAAATTCTAATCTGACTAAAGCCATAAACTGTATAAAAATAGCAAACTAATTAGACTACTTGTTCAAATACAAATTGTTAGAATACTTTGTAACTGCTATACTGTCTACGATCAGTAAAAAGGTATAAAAATAAATGGGAATACTGTCAAGATCTACTTTTTGTATGTGAAACCTTAGACAGAAAATAGTCAAAATACTAATCATAGAAAATGAATCAAACCTGTATTTAGCTGAACGTGGATCTTGATCAAGTTGGTATTGTAAATATGACAAATCTTGAACATCAGTATAGAATTCTAGGTTGTAGGCTGTATATATAACATAGTTTTTATAAATCTTATTACAGTAAACAGAGAAAAGAGAAGTACAATGAGCATCAGCACACCTAACTTCCCATAGCTCTCAATGAGATCAATTTTCGACAATACATTGATGTGAGGAAGTTCTAGATGTATCATGGTTGTTAGAGAGAGCAGCAAGGCACTCACGTACTTCCCAGGATCACTGCAAAGATGAGAATCAACTAAATGCACAGCAGCTAACTGCAAAAAAATGAAATAAATCATGGAAAGAAACAGACGAACTCCACAACTGACAAAGAGATGCACTGTTGAGTGTTGACATACCCTGAGATCCAAGTCCCTTACGAGTTTAGAGATAACGTTCTTTGCATTTGAATGAAGAGAGAATAGTTCAACTTGGCCAGGGAAATCGAAGAGAAGATAATGATCTGCAGTAGTTAATAACATTACGTTTCTGACAGAAAAAACTATACTATGAAACAAACATCACTAACCATCACGAATGAGAGGAAGCAATTTTGACTCCAACCAGTCCAAATTCTTCTCCAAATAATCCATACAATAAACCAGACCTGGCAACAAAAAAAACATCACATAATCAGCGAAATCAAACAAACTTTAAACTCTAAATAATAAATCCCAAACCCGAATAATCAATTCATTACATCACCTAGAAACAAGAAAAATATCACAGAATCAACAAATCAAACAAACCCTAACCTCCATTTGGGCCAAGGGAGTGTTCAATCATCACATCACTGAGCTTAATTAAATCCTCGACATTTACAGCACACTCGTATCTGGGAATCCAATATAACGTGGTAATAAAACAATACTTGAAAAAAAATACGAGATAGAAATTCCAGTATTCCACAAAGAACTAAATCAAGGATACGGTAATCTGTCGTTTGCAGGATCCAGGTTAACGACTGCCACTTTCCTGAACATTAAAAAAACGATTAGCTTCTATACCCAATACCGATTTGTGGTCGATTCTAGTCTTCTAGAAATGAATAGAAGGAATTAATAAAAGGATTTAACCTTCCAAGGAGTGTGAGGAACTGTGACATGCCGTTGCAGTATGTCGTCTTCCCCGATCCAGGAGGACCAATAACTACTTGGCCAAACATCGTTACCCTCTTCTGATTGCTGTAGACTGTCAACCTGTATTTTCCATGTTTCAAATATCTATTATATGGAGTAAAACGTGAAACTAGTTATAAGAACTAAGATCGCAAACTAGTTATAAGGCTTGACAAACAATTTTGGTTCAGTAGGATGAAGAATTGTAGTAATTCTGACATCCCTCGATATTTTCCTGCATACGATATCTCTGGTGCAAGAGGCGTAGGCAGGATTTGGACGCATCCCGGAAAAATCCTTAAGAACCACGGTGAAGGCTATTTTTTTACTAATTAAATAGGTCCGACAAAATTTTGGCATTACCCACTTATAATATTAATTTTTTCCAATTCAACATTTCAGCCTAAAACCAATTGACATACAAATTAAAATAGAAGTTGTTGAATAAAATCTTAAAATGCTAACAGTCAAAGTTAAAATCAAATTGGTTTTAAATCGATTCTGTTTGTTTGGGATTCTCTAGATTTTCGTTGAATAAGTGGTTTAAAAAACCAACGCATCCTAAGAGTATAAGATTAGAAAATAAAATCATATTCAAATTATTTTAATTATAAATGATATGAAGAAGGTAAAATTAAAAATGATATTATAGGTTTTTGAATAATTAAAAATTGCATCAAAAATTAATTATAGGTTTATTTACTATTTTTAGTATTTTGAAACAAAAATTTACATCCTAACTCCTGTGGGATGACACTTACTAGGCTTAGGCCTATGTAGAGATGCAAACAAGTCAAGCTTTGCAGGAAATGCTCGAACAAGACTCAATAAATAATTTCTGAGCTCGAAATCGATAAGGTCGATAAAACAAAACTCGAGCTCGACTCGATGTCGACTCGAATTTTAAAAAATAAATTATTTTGGAATTGGGACATTAAGTTATTTATAAATTATAACCTCTCTATATAAAAAATTATAAATATATATATTTTTAATCTTCTTATCGCATATCTCAACCCCCTAAACTCAATAAGCTTATCGAGCACCATTACCAAACTCGAACTCGACTCGTTAAGCTATCGAGTCGAGTCTTATCGAACCGATCTCGAGTTCGAGTTTCTCACGAGCTCGAGCTCAAACTTACATCCTTAGGACTATGCACCTACACCCTTGTATTTGTATGATTCCATTGATTTATAAAACAATGTTCAGATGTTTGAATGTTTAAAAAAGATTCATTAAAACAGTAAGATGATATTGGATTAAAATTTAAAACAAGCTTGGATTAAATTTTAAAACAGTAAAACAGTAAAAAACTAAGAAATTAAAAATATAAACGTAAGAAATAGATTTTTTTTTTTGCAAAGAAGATGAAACCCCAAGAGGCTACAAGAAATTATAGCATTTATACCTAAAAGATCAGATCTCCTGCGGCTTGAAGAGGAGATCGCCGATAGCTTGGATAGGAGATCGCCGATAGCTTGGACAGGAGGGGAGATGGCTGCTTGAAGATTTAGAGAGAGATGCGATTAATTGAGATTTGGGATTTTAGGGTTATTTTGGATTTTATTGGGTTATTTCAGTTTTCATTTTTAATAGGTTTATATTATATTTAAATCCTTCATGGGCTCATAGCTTCATGTTTGGATCCGATAAAATTTCATGATGAAACTTTTACCCATAATCCTTTTACTATCTCGGCCACTTGGCCCTAATTTGAGACTAAAAACAAATATATGTAAGAGCAAATTTCATTTCACGCCTTAATGTTTTTATTATTTCTCAAATATCAGCCATTATGCTTTTCAAATCTCAATAAATAATGAATAAATGAATCAATTTCTATTCAACAAAATTGTTTTTAAAAAGAGAAGAAAAAAACAATACACGATTTAGGATGAATAAATCCTAAATGTAAGATGACACATTAGTGTTTAATTTAGTAATGGACATATGGAAATGCAGGTGTGCGTGAGTATGATATACAGTCTACACATCAATGGCTGTCAAAGAGCGATACTATCATATGAATTAGCTATTAAGGTTTAGTTTTACAATTGCATAGTTACAACATATCACAATTAACCAATAATAAAAGCACACACACAAGTAACAAGAGAATGTAGTTAGTTAGTTATTTACCAGATGGATAAAATGGCGGAAGCCGGAATCTTTATTGAGTGTTATTAGAAATTCAAAACATGTCTCATACTCTCATCAAAAATTCAAATCTTCTAATTTAATTCTGGCTTCAAACTTTATCACCAAAACAATTTAGATCTGTAATTTATTAATCTGAAAAATGAAAACAATATCATCTTTTAGATACTTAAATATATGATCAATTTAAAACTCAAAACACTGAGAATACCAATCTTGACAAAACATCATGCTAAAAAAAACTGAAGAATGGCGAATTAAAAATATCATGACTGACTGTAAGACAAAAAATCATAATACGAAAGATCTTAGGTTTTCCTCCTCCTACCAAATGAGATTCTACGAGAAAAGATCTTAATTTGTCAACCTAAATACCCAATTAACTTGAGAACAGAAGAACCAATTGTAAATACTAAACCATATTCTACAGATGGAAAGAACCCTCTACCTCCCTTAGTCCTCCTTTCAAGATTCGACACAACAGAGTAACCAGAAGCGAAACTCCAATAATCCTGGAGGAATTGTAGCGAATGAGGCGTGCCTAACTCCTAAATCTTATAAGCCTCGGTAAAATCGCCAACGTTAGACAATCGATTTACTGATTGTTCAATCAATTTATGGCCGATGGTGTAGACTGTAGACATAAAAATCACTATATCAGTCCAAGTATACTAATTACTAAAACTTCAAAAAAACCACAGAGGATCGTGAGGTGGAAAGAAAAGGAATTAAAAGATAGAGGACCGTATGTGATAATGTAAACAACCACGACAGAAATCATAGAAAACTAGGCGGACATACCTAGAGGCTAGAGAGTAGAGGAGACGGACTGAAGTCCGGTGACTGAAGGACGGTGCCGGTGGCGACTAGGCGGATCGTGAGGCGAGGAGAAGGGGAGATTGAGGGAGAATCGTGACGTTTTGGAGAGAAGGGGGAAGATTGGGATTTTAGTTAGGGCTTTAAATAAAGTAATGTCCGCACAATTTAAATACCCTTATTTGAATAATCAGATACAACCATAATACTATATAAGTTATAAATGGTAGTAATAAAGTAATGTTATATTAAGGTAATTTTAGCAATTATTTTTTACCATTTAAAAATTACTGGAAGATAGATACTTTTAATTTTATTATCAAATTCTAAATTTATAATAGTAAAACATGACTAATAGTTATTTTATTTTTATTTTTCGTGTTGTGCCTTGTTCGTGTTTAAAAAACCAGACACGATTATTAACCAGAGTAAAAAAATCTCATTGAACAGCTTCAGTTTAAAAAACCATGTAGAAAATCATTTCTTCTATTAAACTTTAAATCCATTCAATCTACAAAATAATTTCCAAAATTAACGATATCAAGTAAACGTTGATTTCTTGTCTTCAATGAACACACGAAGATCATGCCATAAAATCATATATTTATAATCTTAAATTTTCAATTTGAAAATTCATAATATTTTAACCTACATAATTAAAACTTAAAATACATCCATCGATCTCAGATTCTCAGTCTCAAACAATGTATAATATAATGTCTATTATCAAAATAAGTTAACTACCCAGTAAAAAAAAAGCAAATTGTGTAAACTAACCTTTATTAAGAGAAAAAAGACAGTTAATTATTATCCGGTTGTTCTTCGCGTGGCCGCCAGATAGTTCCACTCGGTTCATCCATTAAGGCAATACCCTTAGCTAGTAAATCTGCCCTTAACTGGTCAGACTTGGCGTACTCTTTGTTCTTTCTTGCTAATGCTCTCTCATTAATGATGTCTATAACGTTTTCTTCTGTCAGTCCCGCTCTTTCCAGAGCCTTATCCTTCAGTTGCCGCAACACCTGCAATTACCCACATCCATAAGGTTGAATTAATAGTAGTTACATTTCATGCATTTGATTTTAACTTCATTTTTTTTTAAATTGCCACACAAACTCTGATTCCCAATCAAAATCCTTGCATCCCAATTCTCAAACAACTCTAACTAAATTCCTAAGCATCAACTGATTTGTGTTTATAGATATATAGATGGGAAAGATACGTGTCATTAATTCATATATATTTAATATGTTTGCATCCCAATTCTCAAACAACTCTAACTAAATTCCTAAGCATCAAATGATTTGTGTTTATAGATATATAGATGAGAAAGATACGTGTCATTAATTCATATATATTTAATATGTTTGTGTAAATAAATTAAAATTTTAAATACCTCAGAACAAGCTGAGCAAGACATCAAACCAAGAATACTCAAAACATCATTAACTTCTTTCTTTAAGGCACAAAGTGCATTCCGCAATTGTTCCTTCTGCTCTTCTTGCTTCTTCTGTTGTTGCTTCTGCAGCTTCTTCTTCCCCTGGAAAACAATAGTCAATTAGTGATATTTATTTCAGCACAACAAATACAAACTACATGATTTATCATTAAAACGAAAATAAGCTAACATACATGTAAGAGTTTATTGAAATCAGTTAGATTATTGTTTATGGCCTTCAATGGATCTGAAAGATTATTCAGAACTGTTTTGGTATGTAGATCATCTGACATTGATGCCAAAAAAGAAACATGGAATTTCTCAATCAATTGCTGTATCTTCTCTGGTGCTTGGCCTGAGAGTTCATCTTCTTCAAAAGGTAGCATTGCAACTTCACAGTCATGTAAAGTCTGTAAATGTCAACAAATTGAAAAGATGTATAATAATGTTATAAACTTATAATAATTTATAAATGATCTTGTTTATTTGTCTTTTTTATTATAAGATTTAATACCCCCATCCTCCCCCTCAAACTATGAATATAGATGCCATACATAATTAATATTACCTGATAAATGTAAAAGAGGGTATTGGACGAAATCTCAAGTAGTTTATCTGAAAAATTGACATCAGATCGGTAATGTGTATCCATCAAAAACAACCGTAGAGCCAAAGGGTGGTATTTCTCTATTACCTGCAAGAAAAAGTTATAGAAATGGAAGGAAATCGGTGTGCTTCAGAAAAAGCATGGAACTTACATCACGAATGGTGAAGAAGTTCTGTAAAGACTTGGACATTTTTTCATTATCTCGGTTAACAAAACCATTGTGCATCCAACAGTTAACATTACTTTCTGAGCAGGCAGCACGACTTTGTGCAAGTTCATTCTCATGATGAGGAAAAATCAAATCTTTCCCCCCACCATGAATATCGAAAGAATTGCCTAAATAACAGGCACTCATTGCACTGCATTCGATGTGCCAACCTGGCCTGCCAGAACCCCATTTGCTCTTCCATTTGGGCTCACCAGGTTTTGCAGCCTAAAACAAAAAATAATGATAACAAAACATATAACAGAGAGGGTTAAGTACTTAAGTGATTAGCAGAGTATCATTGCAAAAGGGTTGACATGATTTTTAGAAACTCACTTTCCATAATGCAAAATCTGCTGGATTCTTTTTTCTTGTGTCGATAGAAACACGTCCACCTCCACCAGCTCGATTGTCATCCAATTTCCGTCCAGATAAGCAACCATAATTTGGAAAATTATCAACAGAGAAGTACACGTCTCCATCAAGGGTATAACCACAACCATTTTCTATAATCTGTGATTTTTTATTAAAAAAGTACATTACAGAAAAAAACATAAAATAATGGAAAATTTCAAAACATCAATAATCAAATAAAAAAAAAATAAGAAACAGAGTATATACCTCATCTATCAATTTGAGTATATGTTCTATGTGAGTAGAGACACGTGGTTCATCAGTTGGAGGAAGACATTGCAAAAGTGCCATATCGGCAGTAAATTCTTGAGCAAATCTATCACTCAAGCTCAATGGATCCTCGCCCGATTCATTAGCCCGTCGAATGATCTATAATTATGGTTCTCATTATAAATAGAAAGGATTGCAAAAAAAAATAAACCTTGAAATTTATCACACAATTTCCAGAGAGGAAACTTTTGTTTTAATAAAAAAGGAATTTTATAATGAACAATAAGAATATACAAAAAATTACAATTTAAAAAAAAGTTTTCCACAATTTAAAACAAGATCATAATAAACAATCTACACATATTAATAAGCAAACAAGATATAAGCATAATGCAAAATGTAACAAGCAAATTGAGATAACAATAGTACAATACAACATGCTAGGTATGCTAGTTTTTAAGATGAGGTAAGCTGTAAGCTCATTGATAAAACCCAAACATATTCTGTATTTTATATTTTTATTCAAAATTCTATTAACACACAACTCGTGTGTTTGACACAAGGTAAAATCATAGCAAAGCGTGTTAGAAGATATAATAAAGTAATAAAAATAATATTTTATTTAAAATAAATGTATTAATAGAACTAAAATGTTGAAAAAAATGAAATAATAAAACATTAGCTTAAAGTCTTAAACAGAAAGGGAAAAATGGTAATGATGAATATCAGTGTTATGTTATTTTTGCAAAGGTTACTGATGTTTCTCACCTTATCATCAATATCAGTGAAGTTGCGTACATACTTCACATCATAACCCAAATGTTTCAAATATCTGAAACGATAACAGAAAATACGCTAAAGTCAGAAAATAACATAGAGTAACATATAATTGGTCATTCTAATTCTGTATTTCATTTTAATTCTGTAAAACATTCTAATTCTGTAATTCATTCTAATTCTGTAATTCAGAAATATCTTTCATGCCAATAAGAATATTAAATTATAATTCAGGAATGTACAAACAACTTATTTGATGCAAAAACCATATATCATTCTAATCCACAAAAATCGTGGATGTTTTTTTACATCATCCTAATTCACAAACATCTTTGATATCAAAAAAGTGGTTATTAATTATCATATCATCACAATTTGAAAAAAAAAATCAATGCAAAAAATAAATAAAAAACAAACAAAAATGAGTATACCATAAATTACAAAATTAATTAAAAAAACTAAAAAAGTATCAAAGAAAAAACCTATGGAGGATATCAAAGGTGACATAGGCCCGAGCATGACCGATATGACTGAAATCATAAGGCGTGACTCCACATACATACATACCGACCTTCCCTGGCACCAATGGCTTGAAAACCTCTTTCTGCTTCGTCATTGAGTTGTACAACACTAGATCCGGTGCCTCCTTCCTAAAACATTGAAATCAACGGGAATAAAAAAAGATTATTGAAAACATAACAATTATCCACAAAAGAAGAAGAAGAAGAGGGAACAAACAATTCAAAATTCTTAGTTCTCACCTCTCCATCTTGATCTTCTGGAGGAAAGTGGATCGATGATGATCAATACTCTTAAGTGTTACTGCAATATATCTGTTATCAAATTAAAATCAATTACCCACTTTGTACGTAGAATACCTAGAGAGTGAGAATCGGAAATTGGGGACGAGGGGGGACGGAACCGTCGTGAAAATAAGATCGTGATCGGCGGCTCCTTGTAGTTAGAAATATCGATAGCTGCTTGAAGTGGAGATGTGGCGGCTGCTTGGGAAATGACAAAAAAATAGGGATTTTGGTGACTTTGGTCGATTGGGTTTAGTCGTTTAGATTAAGGTTATTTGTGTTTTAATACCTTTTGTTTTTAAAATCAATATACAAGTTAATAAAAATCTCTAAGAGTTATTTATAACTTCATTTTTCATCATATTTGATCTCCACCCAGTCTGTTTTTTTCAAGATATAAAATCGGTAATGGTTGTAAACTATAGGATATCATATGAATGATGGATCTATATATCAATATCTTACAAGATATCTTGAAGAAAGTGTTGTCGAATTATATATAGAGAGCATATTTTTATAAGATGTAAAAATATTTTACCTTTATGTAATATATCAGAATTACATAATATATTATAGGTTAATAGGTAAATCGTAATGAAAATTTAATGAAAATCGAGATTCGAATAATGAATTCTTAAAAACTTTAATAATTATTATTACCAATTGAGCTAATTTGTTCAGATAAAATATTTGTATAATCAAATTTAATTATCTATTCATCTTTTTTTTATTTAAGACCAAAATCTATTCATCTTTTCTTTATTATGAAATTTAAGAAAAATTATTTTTTTACAACTCAGATTTGAATATTTGATAACTCACAAATTACAATATTTCATTTTCAATTATCTAATTCGAAACATAGAATTAGAAGCTACCTTAATTTATATACAAGATCATTTTCATTTACCATCATTTAATTCATAGTGCTCCTAAAATCAATGTTTATTCTTTTTTTCTTCTTCCCTTTTTCTTATTCAAAATTCATTATTTTTCATTAATGCACTGAAAAATCAATATTTCTTTATTAATGCTCCGAAAAATCAATATTTCTTCATTAATAGACCATTTACTGCCTTGCTTTTTTAGCATTGCTTACTATTTTTGTTTGCATCACTTATTATTTCTAATTAAAATGTAAGTTTGAGAGAACACATTTTCATTTCCGAAATTTGAACAATAGTTAGGGTTTTGAAAGAAAATTCGTTTACCAATATCAAGAAATCAGGGTTTTGAGAATTAAAATTCCAAATTCTCAGTTATACATTTGTACCAAATTTTAGAGATAAAATCTTGGTATAACCATTGGTAAATTAAAGTTTGAGAAAATAAATTTGCAATTTTGGCAATTATTTATTCGAGAGACTGAGTAATGATGTTATAAGAAGCAAAATTATTGAGAGGAAAAAAATCATGATTTCAATTCTGAGAAGACAAACTTGTTTTTGTTTGCTTGAGAGTTCCAAAATTTCATCTGAGATCATTATATGTACAATTTTTTTTATTGATTTACCTGCAATGAAAATGGAAGACTACTAAAAATTTTAACACTAAAGAAAAGTTAAGAAAAAAGAAGTAAAAGTGGAAAAAAGCTACAAAAAGGAGGAAAATGATAAAAATACCAAGAAAATGTTCACTTACATCTTACATTTCTCAAAAATTAATAATCAGAACTGATGAATTTCTTAATGATAAAGTGATAATATTGAAAAAAACTAATTAACATAAGAGCTAGACAGCTTCAAACACTCACTTTGGCAGCGCCTTAGGCATATATCATTCCAATTAGGAACCTGATGCTGGTTCACACAGACCGTTCTAGCGCAAGCTTCAGCGCAGGCATCGAGTTCAGAAACTCCGCAAACGGTCACACAGGAATTGGGAGTCGGATCTTTGGAGAATGCACCGACCTTGTTCAACATTCTCTTCGACGTGCACACTCTTTCACAGACGAATATGTCGTCGGAGCTTTTCTCTCTGCCTCTGACGATTTTCAGCTTCTGTTCCTCGGAAGATCGCTTTTTTACCCTCATGAATTTCCCTGCCACAATTGCTGGGATTGCAGCTCCAACCAGTGTCCACCATAGTTCCATGAATTGTATGTCTATTTTCTTTCACTCTGAATACTCGTCTGCTTTTAATATATATGCATAGAATCATGTTTCAGATATATTAGTTAAAAAAATGAAAGAATCAAAACCAAGCAAGAGAGGATGTATAAATCCTAAATGTAAGATGACACATTAGTGTTTAATTTAGTAATGGACATATGGAAATGCAGGTGTGCGTGGGTATGATATACAGTCTACACATCAATGGCTGACAAAGAGCGATACTATCATATGAATTAGCTATTAAGGTTTAGTTTTACAATTGCATAGTTGCAACATATCACAATTAACCAATAATAAAAGCACACACACAAGTAACAAGAGAATGTAGTTAGTTAGTTATTTACCAGATGGATAAAATGGCGGAAGCCGGAATCTTTATTGAGTGTTATTAGAAATTCAAAACATGTCTCATACTCTCATCAAAAATTCAAATCTTCTAATTTAATTCTGGCTTCAAACTTTATCACCAAAAAAATTTAGATCTGTAATTTATTAATCTGAAAAATGAAAACAATATCATCTTTTAGATACTTAAATATATGATCAATTTAAAACTCAAAACACTGAGAATACCAATCTTGACAAAACATCATGCTAAAAAAAACCGAAGAATGGCGAATTAAAAATATCAAGACTGACTGTAAGACAAAGCATCATAATACGAAAGATCTTAGGTTTTCCTCCTACCAAATGAGATTCTACGAGAAAAGATCTTAATTTGTCAACCTAAATACCCAATTAACTTGAGAACAGAAGAACCAATTGTAAATACTAAACCATATTCTACAGATGGAAAGAACCCTCTACCTCCCTTAGTCCTCCTTTCAAGATTCGACACAATAGAATAACCAGAAGCGAAACTCCAATAATCCTGGAGGAATTGTAGCGAATGAGGCGTGCCTAACTCCTAAATCTTATAAGCCTCGGTAAAATCGCCAACGTTAGACAATCGATTTACTGATTGTTCAATCAATTTATGGCCGATGGTGTAGACTGTAGACATAAAAATCACTATATCAGTCCAAGTATACTAATTACTAAAACTTCAAAAAAACCATAGAGGATCGTGAGGTGGAAAGATAAGGAAAGGAATTAAAAAATAGAGGACCGTATGTGATAATGTAAACAACCACGACAGAAATCATAGAAAACTAGGCGGACATACCTAGAAGCTAGAGAGTAGAGGAGACGGACTGAAGTCCGGTGACTGAAGGACGGTGCCGGTGGCGACTAGGCGGATCGTGAGGCGAGGAGAAGGGGAGATTGAGGGAGAATCGTGAGTTTTGGAGAGAAGGGGAAGATTGGGATTTTAGTTAGGGCTTTAAATTTATTGGATATTTTATTAAAAAATCTCTCAGATTTAATAAAATGACAAGTAGGTTCTTTTAAAATAAAAAAAATTGAGAAATGATAAGGAAATAGGACTTTTAGTTTTTACTTGTTAGACAATTGGATTTGGATTAATTATTTGTGTTTTCAATCTTCAAGTATTTTAAAATTAATATATAGGTTATAACTTTTTTTGAGGTATATTCATAAAAGATTAATTTTGAGATATTCAATAGATATTAAACCTCAAACCATTAGATCAAAAATCAAAGGTAAGATGACTAATATCACATTAGATATCTCACAAAATATATTTCAGTAGAATCATTTTGTATTTATAAATTTATTTCAGGCAAGAGATATAAGTAAATTAATATCCACACGACCATACCGATGTTTGATTTGGTCAAATAGAGTTTTTGGGTTTAAATTGAATTTCATATTTACACACAAAAATGAAGACGAAAAATCTCTTTAATTCACAAATCATTACAATAAAAATACAGACATGAAAAATGATGAATAAACAAATTTATTTACCATTAAGATAAGATCTTGATGAATACTCCATTACTCATCTACATTCTGCCATATATATATAACATATTTGTAAAACTTTACATTAATTAAACGAATGTCATGCAATAAGATTGTAAGAACCATGAAACTTTCAATCTGTCTGCTTTATTTTGGTAAGATGTATACAATGTGTATTCCTGTATATTTGAAATCATCATAAAAACAGCAAATTCACCACTGCTGCTGCTTTTTTCCTGCAAGTAAATTTCATGTAAATGGAATTAAATTTCCAGATTTTAGTATCTTATCAATAGTGGCAAGCTTGAACAGAGGCAGCGATCAGCTGATACTTTTTCCAAGAAAAAGCAAGAACAGGAATATCATGGTGATCTCGAGTAGGAAGCCCCGATTAAATAGGCGATCGTTTATCCGGTCCCACCTGTAAGTTCAACCAGTAGAAGACAGCATCTCAGCAAGCCTGTTGTACATTTCCATGATCTTTATTATAAATTATAATCATGGAAATGAAACATTGCGAAAATAAAAGACACCATACTACTAATGTTTCAACATTATAAATTTACAATCAAGAATTCATTTCAGTTTTCAAAAGTTATTTCAATATTGCGCTTTAAAAAAAATAGTAAAGACGTATTGTAGACTGTAGAGTGTCGACCATATGATTAATTATTACAAACTATAGAAATGAAGCTGTGTTTTTGACAATGAGCATGTAACATGTACAATAGGGTTTAGATCGTAATAGTTATAGAGAATATAATAGCTTTTGTTAGGCATTTATGGGAAGAAAACCAGAAGAAAAACTAAAAAAAGAAAAAAAAGGATCGGAAGGGTGACCAAGTGGCTTCCCCTTCTTCTATTTCATACAGATTGATTTTTAGGCAGATCCCTACCCAGATCCACCTAAAGATCTAGTTGACTAAGTGGTCACAACCACTTCAGAGCCTGCTCCAAAAAACCTGATATGAAATAGAAATCATCACTGATGGAACCCAAATATTGACTAAAACCGTGAAAAATAGTAAACCGTGTCTTCTTAAGCATCCATACAATGTAAGCCTATCTTTAAGACTTTTATCAACTCTATTTGTAAAACATGGATTTTTTTAAATTTCAATTATTACATTTTATTAAACATATATGAGTTCAAACTTCAAACCAAACTTGGGATAGAAGAACTGAATAAAACATTAAAATCAAGGGAAGGGTGAGGAGAAAATAATAATAACGATAAAAATCCAAATAAGATTTTTTTATGAGTTGAGGATGGATTAACTCTCCTAAACTGGTGAAAAGACATGATGATTGCAGTTTAAAGGAGAAAAACGCAGCATACTTGAAAAATAACACTCATGACCTACCAGCTTGAAGGCATAGACATGTCTTCTTCAAGAAATTCATCCTCTGCAAATTCCTCCAAAATAGCTCGCTGACGTTCATTTATAGATCTGGAAAAAAAACAGAAAGTGGAAGCATAGATCGTGTTATAAGAAATTAATTTTCAATATTTATATTAAACAAGACGTTTATTATAAAGAATTACATAGATAAAATTGCAAAACTGAATAGTTTTTTGTTTTGTTTGTTGCATTAGTTGCATAAGCACATCAGTATTGTTCTAAAGGCAATGTTTGCAATTCCCAACTGCAACAAAACTATTCTGAGTATAGTGTATATATGATTCAATTTCACTCTCCGGACTGACATAATAATGCCATCACCTAAATGTTCCCATTCTTAGATAATTTATAGGCATATAACAAATGAGATATTAAGATTAAATTATTCTACGAAAGTTTAAAAAAAATACACAAGAATAAAGAAATCAGAGATCATGTCAAACAACAGAAGATATTGTCGATCTGGAAGAAATTGGTGATATATAGTAAAAGCTTGTAACCACTAATTGGTGATCAGATAGGTTGTTATCGAATTTAAATGAGTGGGAAAAAGCCCGAGCCTGATTTGATTAACAATCGAACCAGCCTCAAACTGTTCTACGGGTTCAAGCTAAATGTAGCCACACTAAAATCATACATCTTTAGTTAAAATGGGTCTGATCATTAGGGTAATTATCTTACAAGTTATCCATAATTTTAATTCTATAAAATAAGAATTCCCATTAATTTATAAATAGATCAAAAACAAGGAATGTTAAATCCAGTAACAAAAAGTGTTCGATGTAAAGACGACTTACGTGGGAAAGTGTATACAAAATCTGACATATTGATTACCACGGTCTATAATACCAACATGTCTTGGTAGTCCTAAAATATATTCTTCAAAATTAGAGGTATGTATATTGAAAAATAAATAATGAAGCAAAAAAGAAGTTATATAAATATTGTTTACAAAATAAAAATCATATTAAATGTCTTGTACAGTTGTACCTTTGCCTTTAAGGATTAACAATTGCCCTGGTTGAACCCCACGAGGAATCTACAAAAAGAATTTTTAATAAATATAATATGATAGAAAATAGCAGAATGTTAGTTATAAACTTACAACTTAATTATTTATAAAAAAAATATTGTTAACTGTTAAGATAATAATATAATACCAACTTTTTTTTGGTGAATTAAATTTCCATTAAAATAGGAGATCAAGCCATGAATTACATAAACATTAGTGGGAGAGATGGGCACGCGTCACATGCCCAATGACACTTTCCTATATAGTATTATTCCTAGTAATTAAACAACTAAGAACGTTGCCGCAAGATGTCGGTCACTCGGTCCCGCATACATTCAGTGTATTTTCTCCATAGTTCAAAAAGCTATAAAGCGGTCATCTTTTTCAGGTTCCGCTTTTTCAGCTTTGAGCGCTTTAGCGCGCTTAAAGCTGAAAAAGCGATAATGGCATTTTTGTAAATAAATGTATTTTTTTTTTAAATTGCATATATACCCCCTGTTTATATATATATTTTTTAAACCTGTAAATATATGATAAAACCTGTAAATATATTTACTCTGCAAACGTGTAGTAAAAACTGTAACATAACATTTCCAGCTTATTGGAAATGTTATCTTACTACACGTTTACTGCAAACGCCAAACGTGTAGTAAAAACTGTAAAATAACATTTCCACCTTGCTGGAAATGTTATCTTACTACACGTTTACTGCAAACGTGTAGTAAAAACTGTAAAATAACATTTCCACCTTGCTGGAAATGTTATCTTACTACACGTTTACTGCAAACGTGTAGTAAAAAGTTTAAAATGACATTTCCACCTTGCTGGAAATGTTATCTTACTACACGTTTACTGCAAACGTGTAGTAAAATGTGTAAAATAACATTTCCACCTTGCTGGAAATGTTATCTTACTACACGTATTTTTTATCATTTCCTATTTATAAGCTATTTTTAAGGTATTTTTTCCGGGTAAAACCCGACGACCCAACCCAACCCAACCGACCACCCGTTAAAAGAAAAGCGATTTGGAAAGCGCTCCTCCAGGAGCGCTTTTCCGCTTTAAGCTATTAAAGCGACGCTTAAAGCGTCGCTTTTTAATCTATGATTTTCTCAATATAGAGCCAATTAGGCTTCTTGTGGATGACATGCTTGAAAGACCAGCTCTGTTGGACGTCTTCCGTGGATAAAAGCTGTCTGGTGTGGGGAGATCAGCTCTGTAGTTACCTTGGCCATTCTGTTTGCTAACAATTTTCCCCCTAGAAGTCGTTCTAGCTGATATAGTAAAGGACTGCAGAATATCTTTAAGAAAGAATGTGGTTCACAATTGGAAAAGACTACTATGCAGGTTTGGGAGACAACTCTCCTGAGGCCAAATTCTTAGTTAGAACACTAGGAAGGATAGCTACATAGGAGAAGGTCGATATAGTGGAAATCACAATATCAACCCCACCGCATTTTTTATTTTCCTATTCAATTGTATTTCAGGGCATTACCCTTCATTATTTTTAATAAAAACTTTTAATATTTGCAAAAAAAAAAAAATTGGATAATACTATAATAGCATGTACATCATTGTTAACACAGGATATAGGCACGAAATCAATCATTTCTGATGCCTGGGGATTTTGGGGATAAGTGTAAGAAACGTGTGCAAAAAATCCAAAAATTAAATTTTCTCATTGATATTAATGAAGGATAATACCCTGAAGTACAAAATGGAGGATAAAAAAGAAAATTGGGGAATGAGTTGGTGTACATCGACTCCCTCTTATCTAGAAATTACATTTATTAATATAGTAACTAAACATGCCGACTCAAGAGGGGTTTGTCTCCCAAGCCTGCATTGTTGTCTCCATTTGCTAACCACAACTTTTCTTGAAGATGTCTGCTTTAAAAGATAGGTTGGAGTCCTTAATGATTTGAAGAGAACAAGCTTTTGACTTAGTCGTGTACTAGAAAAAATCTTTGCACTCTTTTTAGTATTGTGGATTTTCTTCCCTCATCTACCTTACAGGAAAATTATTCCCTCCCGTCTAGGAGTGCACTTCCCTAGCCATGTTATTTAAGAAGATGATTGGAGTCTGGAAAGGCTAACTACATCTTTTTAAGATACCACAGGTGACAGGTCCACAATAAAAAACTTGAAATTAAACATTGTTTGCACCTAGATTATGTATTTTAAAACAATTATTTTAAAAAATAAATAAAAAAATTATTTTTATTTTGGAAAGAGAATTGAACGAAAAGAACTAAAATCTAGAAATAGACCTTACCTCTATTTCATGTTGTCCAGATAAAGTTGGTACTTTAACATTACCACCAAGAATAGCCTATGAAAGTACAAAAAGAAGTTGAACATGTGTTGCAAAAATGTGTCAATAAATAATATTTGATAGTTTTATTTCAACTAATAAATAGAATAGTTGACGACTTGACGGATGATAGCTCAAGGAATAAAACTCCCAAGTAATTATAACATTATTCTCAATCGGGTTTTTGTAGGAATTAGCATAAAGGAAGATGGTAATATTAATATCCTTCAGAATTATAGTTAGATAATTTTTTATCTTATTTATTATTTACACTAGAATAAATTATACAACATAGACATTCATATATGTTCCAATTTTATTCTAAGATTAAGCGGTACTGTATGTTCTTATAATACGAATATTCAAATTTCAAAAGGTTATAGAATATTCCAACAATCGAGATATTTATATCCAAGGTTTTTGATCAGGTCGCATATGCTATCATGTGCTGCCAGGTCGGATACAGGTAAACCCAACCCAAATACCCACTTATCTTTTACATAAGTAAAAAGTAAAAACCCAAAACCAAAAAACTAAAGGAAAAAAATAAATAAATCCAATAAATAAATAAAACATTTTATACATTATATATTTTTAAATTTGAATCTTTGTTTAAGACTTTAAGCACTATTAGATTATTAGACTATTAGACATTTAGAATATTTTAAATGAACTCGAAGTATTTTATCATGAAATTTATACAGGGAATTACATAAAATATAAAAAATACAGGGGATATATTGAAAATAAAATAAAAAATACACTAAAAAAGACAGGTCGCATATTCAATATGCAGACCTGACTATCGCCTGGTCGCCTAGCCGCATAAGGATTTTACATACGCTCACCTAGGTGATCATGTAGGCCAGCACGTTCGGACACTGGTTGGGTTAGGGGGTTAGATCTGGGTGTGGTCTGCCTAGCCATTTAACATTAAAATAATAGAATAAAATATAAAATCTTTTTTATGTAAATCAAAATTTTCATTATTTGAACGGACAATGCCCTGAATTACAAATAGAGGTAGAATAAAAGATAGGGAAATGAGCCTTAGCCCATCAAAACTTTCCTATATAGCATTACAATTAATAATTAAAGTCTTAAATAATTAGTTGAGTAGCTGCAGGAGGTTGGCCTCCTACACTTGCATAGTGCCATAGTGTCTACCTGACTACCTCCAACAGTGAACTGCAGGCCTAGCCAAAATCTTCAGACGGAAAAAACCAATATCCCTTTGGGGGGGGACTAACCATGATGTGGATTGTGGATTGCATATAAAATGTTACATGCAACAGGCAAAGATTTCTTTGGCTGATCCTTCAGCACCCACCGACGACCTTTCCAGCAACTGATTTTGTTTTTTTTCATCTCCAGCCACTGATAGGCATAGACCCACAACCTGACCCATGACTCACGTGTCACCACAGTGCAAATACATCTTCATCAAAAACGTTACATGTAGTAACAAGGTTTTAAATGCTCTGATGTGTGGAGGCCATCAACCCGCACACACACCCTTAGGGCATGTCTAGGGTGCCAGATGTGCTTGGGGCTTATTTATATTTTTATATTATGAATATAGGTTCATATAAAAATAAGTTTTATATAGGGTTTGAAAGTATAGAAGAAAATACAAGAATGCTGTAGAATGAAAGTGTAAGAACAATAAGCTCTACTAGACTATTTCCACATAGTCATGTTGTCTGAAAGTGTATCAGACTATCTACCTCCGAAGGTTGGTCTCTCATATTTGCATTGAGCTGGTGTTCAAGAGGCGACAACAATTTTTCTTGAAGCTTCCAGGCTTAAAGGAGAAACGGATGTCCTTGATGACCTCTCTTAGTACCACTTTTGGTGATCTGAGAGTGTGTTGTTTCCACCTACGGTTCCTTTCTGTCAAGATATGCCAGCACAAAGTACCCAATGCATTCCAATATTCCATAATAAGCCCCAAATTGGTAAACGATGTGTTAGTGTTTGACAAGCCTCTGTAAGGTCTCCTAACCTGATATCTGGGTGGTATGTGGTCGACGGTGATGTGGGGATGTTTAGGATTTTCCAGAATAATCCATTGAAGGATTGGGCTAAGGATAGTTCTTGAGTAGGTGCGGTTTGAAAAATATATGGCTCCTAGTTTTATCTCCTGCATTGCAGTCTTGCAGAAAATACAGGTTGGTTGTATTGGCATGCCTCACCCATTTAATCCTCCATAGGAAGATAGAGAATTTTGTGGATTTTTGTGCCCAAATTCCTTCAGCTAGGCTATCTTTGTAGCTCTTGTCCCTAATTTCCTCACAGATAGCTGCTAGTTTTTTATTTGTATTCCCATTTCTCCATTGTATGATGTAGTTAGTGCCACAGTCCAGTAGATTGTTTGCACTAGGTCTCGCCTCCATTACATATTTTCAGAAATGGGAGTTTGTACTATTTTTGAATTTGGATATCCATTAGTACTTTCCCTTTGACGTACCTAGCTTGGATCCAATTTATGAGAATAGAATCTGATTTTTCCCAATAGTTTGTTATTCCCTTGATGTTTATGGCTGGGAATATGACATAGAATGGAAGTTAAGGGATGGATTAGTGGATATATCATATAACTGTATAAGGGAGTACTTGTTGGATCATAATGATTTCCTAAATATCCATTACCAATTACATGGATTATGGATGGAAATCCAAGAAATAGCAATATGATATGATTTATTTCTGTTTGTTGCCTATTTAGAGTACTAGAAATAAAGCACATTAGGCACGCTATTGCTTGAGCATTTAAAATCACGTGCAATAATATCAATTAACTCCAACAAACCTATCTAGTTTCTACTCCTTGTAGAAAGATATCCTCTATTATCAAAAAAACATTTGGATTATGACCATCTAGTCGTCTATCAGGCCATTACTTATAAATATCTATATAGTAATAATGTAATATATTGGAGAAAGAAATGAATGAAATTTAATATCTGGAAATTCTAAAAAATGTAAGTTATATAACCTGCACGAAACTAATTTGTGAGTCCACATAGATATCAGCTCCTTCCCTTGAGAAAATAGGGTGTTTATCAACCTGATTGGTCAAATCAAGAACTTAGAAATGTTTACTAAAGAAGAATTCAAAATATCCATTCCAACTTGGTACATACGATCAAGGTTTAAAAACCGGTTAACCGGTAACCGGTTCTGGCTTACCGGTTATCCGGTTAGACCGGTTAACCACCGGTTAACCACTGGTTAACCGGTAGGGGTATTTTGGTAATTTTTTTTTTAAAAACAGAAATTATGTTATATACTTATATATCTATTCCATGTTTATATCCATGTTTATATCCCTGTTTATATCCCTGTTTATATAAATAAAAATATCATAAACAATATAGTCATTCAAAATAGTCATTCAAAATAGTAATGCAAATAAGTAATTAATTCCATAATGTAATTCAAAATATCCTAAGCCTAAGATATCTAGATATCTAGATATCATCATTTTCTACGTTTTGAGCCCTCCTTGTGTAGGCTCCAAGTCTTTCATGTATTTCCATAGCCTCCTCTACTGTAGCCCAAGTGAGTCCATCATCTGTGTACACAAACTCATTTGATGGTCCTTCAATTCCAGTCATCCATTCACTAGAGAAGTTCAATTCTTCAAGGCATATGGGATCATATTTGATGGAGGAGAGTGGAGGAGAAAAAGAATTATAAGGAAGAAGGAGGCAACGGCTAGGGTTGCAAAGAATAAGATTTAAACTTATTCTTTGAGGCTTTATTAAATGAACTTATAGGGTTTCAAATAACTTGAAATGAGGCTTTAATAAATTAAACATAATGGGCTTTATTAAATAAAGCCCATAAGTGAATTATTTATATCCGAGACGGGTAACAGGGACGGGTAACCGGGTCGGGTACGGGTCAGACCCACCCCATCGACCCATTTACCCGTCCCAACTAACCGGTCACCGGCTAGTGGGATTTTACCGGTTAACCGCCGGTTTTTAAACCTTACATACGATGATTTAAAAAATACAATGTAGTTAATTCCATATGAAATTAATTAAAATTGGGTTTGAATTTATAGTTTTATATTTAAAATTGAAAAAAATTACATTGATATACTTGAACTGTAACCTTTCATATTAAATTTTAAAAACCACCCAGTCATAACTCAACACGTTTTTATTTTAAATAAAAGAAATATTTATAGAAATACGTAATTTATGCCTACTTTAATAAAATACATATACTAATCATTAAAACTACCGCTGGAATCGCAGCTGTGCGTTCGCACCAACGTAGCTCTGACCCTGAAGGTAAATCAATCAATCAGTTTGTCGTAAAACTGATTTTTAATGGCAAGAATTTGACGGAAGAGCGAAGGCGGAATAGGGGTCAGGGATTTCTTTGCAACTAATGCTTCAGCTTTGGTTAAAAGAACAGAGAGGATGTGGAGTCCTAACAACTCCATATTAGCAGACTTGATAAAAATTAGGTACATCAAAGGAAGAAGCATTGGGGAGATAGAGTGTAGGCCTACTCTGGACTCTCACATGTGGAAAACTATACTAGCTAATAAGGAAACAATAAGGAAATGTATAAACTGCTTGAGTAACTATAGGGTCACACAAATTGCCCCCTCCAAGCACTCAGAAACATTAAGGTCCAAAGGCATCTTACAAGAGATAAATCTAGGGATCTGGGCCAAAAAGCCTCCTAATTTCTCTATGTTGTTGTGGAGAATTAAGGTCAACAGTCTGGACACTTTAACTAGATTGCAAAGCTGGGGACTCAACATAAATACGTCCTGTCCACTGTATGGAGATGAGGAAGAAACATTACAACACCTATACTTTAACTGCCATTACACTAGATCCCTATTGCTAGAGACCACTAGCTGTCTTAATAATGCTGTTTGGACACTTAGTGGGCAAAATCCCCCATGTCCCACAATAGATATTAGGATAGGAGATATTATGGAAACAATACAAAAATTCACCCACAAGTCCAGTTGTTGGGGGGTACACTGGACTATGCTAGCATCTCTTTCCTGACACATATGGTGTGAAAGAAACAGGAGATTGAAACAACACACCCAAAGGCCCCCAAAAATTGTCAGCAGAGAAATTATAAAGGATGTGAGCATTGCATATGATTCTACATCCTATAAGAAGCACAATCTTTCACAGATTGAAATATAAGTTATACGCTCATGGAAGTCCAACCTCTTGAGGCTTCAATCCTTGGCCAGTTAGTCAGGGTCATAGCTACATAAGAGATAGACAATGTTTTTACATTTACTGTACTTGCATTTCCCTATATTATTCTGTAATCTTGGGCTTTGCCCAACTTTTTTTTCAGTAATGAAAGTTTTAATTTCTCAAAAAAAAAAAAATGCAGATGAATAGAAAACAAAAGGCAAGCATTTTGTAACCTCTAGGCCTTAATTTCCCATTTTGTAGAAGTCCTAAAATTGACTTCCTCACTTTGTAAATGCTCTGATCTCAAGCTGACAAGAGTCAGGAGGGATGGATTTCACATCAAAGCAGATTTGCACATCCCTCAGAATATCCTTACTAAGCTTATCCTGGGGTTTAGATTTCCGAGTCTTCCATCTGATCTTTTCTGCCATATGTGCCAGACACAAGCACCAGTAAGAGTCCACAGGAGCCTCTAGCAGTTGGACTTTCTCCTGAATTTTTGTATGCAGTCCAGAACATCTCTTACTCTTATATAGTTATATTCCCTCCAGACAAATGCTGGCACAGACAGGCTTGACTTCTCCCACAGCACACGATCAGTTTTGTAGAGATGTCTAAAAGGGTTTTCCTTGCAAATTTGCAGTTGAAGAAGAGATGGCAAACTCACTCCTCTACATCTCCACACAACAAGCAAGTGAAAGGGACTTGAAAGTTGAAACACCGCTGACTCAAGAGTTTAACTCTTTTAACTAAAGTTGTGGAATTGATGGTCAAAAAGTCCTTCACCCTTAATCCCCTTTAGTGTAACTAATTCTGTTATTGATGATTATCTATATAAAAAAAGGACTTGAAATTCTCTAGCTTCACGGCTTTTACTATCAGTTCATTTTCTTATAAACTCCAATTATCTTCTCCAGCATTTTCCGAAGACCTTCTCTAGCACATTCTTTAATTTCTTCTCTAGCCATCTTTTCCATTGCCTATTTTCATGCAACTATTTTAAGATTAAAGACATGTTTCCAGCAAACATTGAATGGAATTTTTTGAAGATTTTTTCCGACATTATACTTCCTATCTATTCAGACATAGCTTTCAAAGAATATAAAAGCTCCTCCAATGAAGTTGAGCTAGAGATGATTGGTTAGAAAGTCTTAGATTCCTATTTGATACCTTGATATTCCTACTATGCTTTTTTTTTTTTTGAAGCAATTAAATTTCATTAGGATAAGGCTAATGCCAAGTTTACAAAATAGAGAATAAAAATAAAAATTCAAGTAAAAAGAAATGAGCAAAATGCTCATTGACTCTCTCCCATTAGCTATGTAGTCTAGTCAAGGTTTAAAAACCGGTTAACCGGTAACCGGTTCTGGCTTACCGGTTATCCGGTTAGACCGGTTAACCACCGGTTAACCAGTGGTTAACCGGTAGGGGTATTTTGGTAATTTTTTTTTTAAAAACAGAAATTATTTATATACTTATATATCTATCTATTCCATGTTTATATCCATGTTTATATCCCTGTTTATATCCCTGTTTATATAAATAAAAATATCATAAACAATATAGTCATTCAAAATAGTCATTCAAAATAGTCATTCAAAATAGTAATGCAAATAAGTAATTAATTCCATAATGTAATTCAAAATATCCTAAGCCTAAGATATCTAGATATCTAGGGTTAGGGTTAGGGTTGCAAAGAATAAGATTTAAACTTATTCTTTGAGGCCCATAACGGCTAGGGTTGCAAAGAACTTATTATTTAATAAATGAACTTAAACATAATGGGCTTTATTAAATAAAGCCCATAACTGAAATAATTAAATCCGAGACGGGTAACAGGGACGGGTAACCGGGTCGGGTACGGGTCAGACCCGCCCCATCGACCCATTTACCCGTCCCAACTAACCGGTGACCGGTTAGTGAAATTCTACCGGTCAGCCGGTTAACCGCCGGTTTTTAAACATTGAGTCTAGTTATACAGTAACTAGATACATTGCCTCAGAAGGTTGGTCTCCCATACTTTCATCATAGATGCCTCTAAAGGGTGACAACAGCTCTTCTTGTAATACACTGAATCAAAGGAGAGACTGATGTCTTTAATGACCTCCTTAAGGACTACCTCAGAAGGCCTACTAATGTGCTGCCTATACCTTTTATTTCTTTCCGTCCATATATGCCACGACAAGCACCCAATAGCATTCCATAGTAGCCCCCAAGGGAGGGAGTGGCGCGTAATCTTTTGTGCTGCCTCCATCAGATCCCCCAATCTAATATCTGGACTTGATTGGGTGGGAACTGGAATATTCATTATTTTCCAGAAAGCGAAATCCAGCTGTTCCGCCAACGAAATTAAGAGAGATCTGGAATAAAAACAGTTAAAGAAAAGATGACTCCTAGTTTCATCTTCCAGATTACACAGTAAGCAAGCAGGAGGTACTTGTACTCTCCAACTTCCTAATTTCCTGAACGTGTTTAAATGATCCCATTTCACCCTCCACAAGAGAATAAAGAATTTTGTCGGCATCTTCGACCAAATTCCCTCAGCCAACATGTCTTTATGCTTTCTATCTCTAATACTTTCCACTATTCCCCCCAATTTATTTATCGGAGTATCAGATCTCCATATAATCGTACTATTCGCTCTACAATTCAAATATTTATCCACTAGGCTTTTTTCTGAAACAAAAGCTTTCCAAAAATGCGAATCCACAGTAGGTCTGATTTGTATATCATTAAACGCTTTTCCTTTAATATACCTATCTTGGATCCATTTTACCAGAATAGAATCGCTCTTATCCCAGTACTTTGAAGCTCTTTTAATATTGGTTGCAGTGGTGATAATAGGAAGGTCTCTAACCCCTAAACCCCCTTCCGACTTGGGAAGGATCATTTGGGCCCACGGGATCCCTTTCCTTCCATCCCATATAAATCTATAAGCTAACCTTCTCACCTTCTTAGCCACAGAATCAGGAATAGTCATACCTTGCGCCCAATAAGTATACTTTCCAGCTATTATCCAGTTAACTAATTGTATTCTCCCTCCATAGGAAAAACATTTCCCACTCCATCTTGCTAGGAGTGCCTCTATAGACTGGATTAGCTTCCAGCACTGTCCAAATGACTTTTTCTTTTCCGTTATTGGTAACCCTAGATATGTTATAGGTAGACTTTTAACAGTATATCCTAAGATATTATGCAAAGATTAATTTTCTGCACATACTTTTGAGAAGGTGGAGGAGCTTTTGCTCGCATTTACTTCCAATCCCGAGAACAATGAGAATTTCTCAAGCACCGTTTTAATTGCATTAAGTGATTTCGGATTTGCCTTTGAAAATATGAGGATATCATCCGCATACATGAAGTGAGATATAGAAGTAGCACCATTCACCTGATAAGTGTCTATTTTTTTGTTCTTTACTCCATTCTGTATCAATCTACTTAGAACATCCATAACCATATCAAATAGAATAGGAGATAGAGGATCACCCTGTCTAATCCCCCTCTGGCTTTTGAAGGGAGGCGTTGGAGTCCCTTCCACCAGCACCGAAAAAGATGCAGAGGATATGCAATTCCAAATCATTTTGCAGAACATAGGAGAAAATCCATACGCTTATATAAACTACTATGCTTATTTAGTTAAGAATTAGTACATAAACTACTTATATAAAATTATAAGTAATTTGACTACATTTTGACTTGTAAGGTGAATTTTTCTTATTCCTATATACATATCTTTTATTTATTTCTTTCCTAGGTTTAAAAAATACCACATGTTCACACTCATGTGGACTTGTGGTCATGCCCTCCCTAACCATGGATGCGTCGAAATTTTTGATATCCATACACTATCACAAAATATTTTTAAAATGATCTATAAGTCATTAGGTCATCAACATTCAACAGACAAGAATAAAAAAGTGAAAACATGCAAAAAAAAAGAAAAATACATGGAGCTTAATATGTAAATCTCCAGGTTGGACACCACGGGCTCCACTGTTACCAGCTTTAGGAACATGAATTAAATCACCAGAATCAACACCTGCATTGAAAAAAATGAAATGAAAAAGATTATGGGCAGTATTGCATGTTGGCATGATTACATCTCAAGTTCTCAACTGATGAATTATAATATTATAGCCATACATAATAATTTAGTTAGGTAAAGTTCAAATTACATTTTGAGTAAACAAATGCAAATAATATTAAAATCAAGCACCTCACGAGTCACAATATGACATCATTCAAGTCACAATATGACATCATTCAAGTCAAATACAACGATGGAAAGTGCACACTACAGTACAACTTTTTCTGTAAGCAGATAAATCATAGATAGAAAGTGATACTTAAGTCCTTTCGTTTAGTAGATTAATTGTCTCCTTATTTGGGTTCACTTGTCTTAATGCGATTACCACTATAAAAAAATACATTAAGCAAGCTTCAAATTGGATGTTGGGAAAAACATAATTCATACTGACAAGAGTTTTCAAGGTATATCAGTGGTGATACAATATCCCGAACCCGGTCACAACCTACCAGCAATTAGAAGTCCGGATAGCCTAAGATGAGTTAAGGTACCTATTCTAGGGTTGGGGAGGTCCCAAGTCGAATCCTAGGAAGATCGACTTTCCTGAAGATCGACTTCCCTGGGATCGACTTTTGAATAAAGTCGATCACCAGGAAAGTCGATCTCTGGAAAGTCGATCTCTGGAAAGTCGATCTCGGGCCCCGATCTGATCAGTTAGGCGGTTACTGCCCAAATGACCAGATTACCCCCATAAGAACCCCTATAAATAGGAGGCATCCCCCACTCATTAAAGGCAGGTCATTTGGAGTGGAAGAAGTCCTAGCGAAGCAGAGCTCTGCGCACTTGAGTTCCGGTCCTGTTTCCCGCGGAGTTCCCCGCTTGGCGATTGCTTGCGCGTCTTGGAGAACTGGTCGGGTTTCACCCCCATCAATCAGTATATAAGATAAAAGGACGAGCCTAGGTGACGAAGGAATCTGTCTTGAATCCTTTTTTTTTTGAAGCAATCTATCTTGAATCTTGATTCTGGCAGACTGAGATAAAAACATGATGGATACTTGCTGGAATTCAGAGAACAAAAGTTTTCAAGGTTTTGGAGACCTTACTAAATCTTTGCAGGTGTCGGACAATGGCGAATAGGACAATCACAAATGACAGCAAAAAGATCTCACTGGCAGAGAGAAATAAGCTCCAAAGGCAAGGCACCCAGGGCTTACCCGGTCATGGGAGCCTTGTCACCTAGGCGGTACCTAGACTACTGTCTCAAAAAGTATGAGTATATTAAGGTTCCAAATGTGTGCGCAAAAGCGCACCTGCGCTACTTGGAGGCATTTTTCAAGGCGCCTCCAATTATTGAATCCGGATCCGAAAATAATAATTTAGGACTCCCTTGAGTTTTCCAATACTGGAAAATGCAAGATCACCCCCAAACTTTCCAAAATCTGCCCCCGATCTTGGCCAAACCTCCCCCATTCCGTGCCACGTCCTCTGGAGACCTCCGGCGACTAGTTTAAGTATTTTGTATTGGTACTATACTATTATTCAGTATTGAAAATTATGGATATCTAAAAATATATAAAAAAATTGTTAATTACCAAAATACCCTAAAAAGCAGTGCACCAGGTCCTGGCACACAGCGTAATCACGCATTTAAAAGATTTCTTATTGATGAGGATGTCCTTGGATCACTCTCACTCAAATGTTGCACTCGATGTTAGGATTCAATAAATGCCTAGTATCCATTATGGTTATTGGGCAATAGAATGGAACTAGTATTCATACGCAATAGAATGGGTTATTAGACACGGGACCAACCCTAGTTGGTGGAATTGCCAGACTGGGCTTCTAGATAGGCCCAGTCCGGAAGACTTGGTATCATCACTTATATAATATGCTTTCTAAATCAGTAACATACTAAAAAACAAAAATGTACATGGAATTATGGAAAAAAACACCTATGTACGAATGGAACCCAGGACGTAAACATTTGACTGTTCAGATTAAAGTGCTAACACAGAATAAAATTAACAAAATAAGTCAGTCACCTGGTGGGATGGCAACATCAACATCCTTGATTCCCTCCAAAACTCCAGAACCATTACATTCCAAACAATTATCCTGTAAAACAATGTGAATTGTGAAGTAAAAAATTGACGATTTCAGCATAAAGAGAGTGAAATTTATTAGCATGAGCAAACCTCAATAACAAGTCCCCGGCCATTGCAAGAACTGCATGTGGATGTAAATGGGAAAATAGTAACCTATATAATAATTTAGGAGACTCCTTTTATTTATCATACATATTTTAAAAAGAAATAATATTTTAAAAAATCGCCTACTTAAAAAAAATCATGAAAGAAATCTCACTCTTCCGGTTCCTCTACACATTGAACATCTTTTTGGTTTAGCACTATTTTTGTGACCAGTTCCATCTGCAGAATAGTAAGTAGACGATGATAAGAACCATGTTATAATCAGGAAAGCAAAGGTAGAAATAAATTCCATTGAGAATTGGAGATTTTCTTCTTCTGACAATTGAAGTTGGCAGAACCCCAAATTACAAAGATAATGAGAGATGAGAAAGTTGACACCTGCAATGTAGTTGGTTGTTATTGCCTCTAGGGGTTAGATTCCCAAACATTTAGTGTGTTAAGCTCAATCTGATTTTGACAGGCCTTTTGTAAGATGCAGCATTAAAAGAATGTGCTGATATCTCTGATTGCCTCCGAATTAAAATATAAAATATAGTTTGGTTGGAATGAATTAATAAGAAATTTTTACAATCTGAATATCTCCTTAATGGATCGTAAGGGGTATAAAAAAGGGTATGTGAATATACTCTTTTTTTTTTGAAGCAATTAAATTTTATTAAAATAAGGCTAATGCCAAGTTTACAAAAAATAGAGTATAGAGATAAAAACAGAAGTAAAAAAAAATGAGCAAAAAACTCATTGACTCTCTCCCATTAGCTATGTAGTCTAGTTATATAGTAACTAGATACGCTGCCTCAGGAGGTTGGTCTCCCATACTTCCATCATAGATGTCTCCAAAGGGTGACAACAACTCTTTTTGTAATACACTGAATCGAAGGGTATATAAGTATGTGAATCATAGTTCAAAAAGCGGAAAAGCGGTTAGCTTTTTCAGGTTCCGCTTTTTCAGCTTTGAGCACTTTAGCGCGCTTAAAGCTGAAAAAGCGATAATGGCATTATTGTAAATAAATGTAATTTTTTTAAAAATTGCATATATACCCCCTGTTTATATATATATTTTTTAAACCTGTAAATATATGATAAAATCATAAAACATAAAATATATATAAACCTATAATTATTTAAGACATCATCCAAATTATTTGAAAAACATTTACAAGTCATATAAGCTAATCATCTAGACGAGCACCAATATCTATATTATCTCTAAAAATTTCTTCCATTTCATTAGAGTGATAAAGGAAATTAGGGTTTTATTAGAAGGGTATTGGGTTTATATAGTTAGATAGAAATTGGAGGGGTAGGAAGGGAAATTAAAATAGTTTAAGTTATTTCACATGGGTAATGGGTTGCCCCAACCCAATAACCCGACCCGACCCGATAACCCGGCCAGAAAAGGCAATTGAGAAAGCGCTCCTGGAGGAACGCTTTGTCGCTTAAAGCTAAAAAAGCGACTCGCTTTTTAAACTATGATGTGAATATACTTTTTTTTTTTGAGAAATTAAAACTTTCATTACTGAAAAAGAGGTTGGGCATAGCCCAAGATTACAAAATAATATAGGGAAATGCAAGTACAGTAAATGTAAAAACATTGTCTATCTTTTATGCAGCTATGACCCTGACTAACTGACCAAGGATTGAAGCCTCGAGAGGTTGGACTCCCATGAGCGTATAGCTTGTATTTCAATCTGTGAAAGATTGTGCTTTTTATAGGATTTAGAATCATATGTAATGCTCACATCCTTTATAATTTTTCTGCTGACAATTTCTGGGAGTCTTAGGGTGTGTTGTTTTAATCTCCTATTCCTTTCGCACCATATATGCCAGGAAAGAGATGCTAGCATAGTCCAGTGTACCCCCTAACAATTGGACTTGTGGGTGAATTTTTGTATTGTTTCCATAATATCCCCTATCTTAATATTTATTGCGGGAGGAGGGGGATTTTGCCCACTAAGTGTCCAAACAGCATTTTTAAGACAGCTAGTGGTCTCTAACAATAGGGATGTAGTGTAATGGCAGTTAAAGTATAGGTGTTGTAATCTTTCTTCCTCATTTCCACACAGTGGGCAGGACGTATTTATGTTGAGTCCCCAGCTTTGCAATCTAGTTAAAGTGTTCAGACTCTTGACCTTAATTCTCCACAACAACATAGAGAATTTAAGAGGCTTTTTGGCCCAGATCCCTAGATTTATCTCTTGTAAGATGCCTTTGGGCCTTAATGTTTCTGAGTGCTTGGAGGGGGCAATTTGTGTGACCCTATAGTTACTCAAGAAGTTTATACATTTCCTTATTGTTTCCTTATTAGCTAGTATAGTTTTCCACATGTGAGAGTCCAGAGTAGGCCTACACTCTATCTCCCCAAGGCTTCTTCCATTGATGTACCTAATTTTTATCAGTCAACTAGTATGGAGTTATTAGGACTCCACATCCTCTTTGTTCTTTTAACCAAAGCTGCAACATTAGTTGCAAAAAAATCCCTGACCCCTATTCCGCCTTCGCTCTTTGGGAATGTCATTTTTTCCCAACTACTCCCTCTTCTCCCGTCCCAAATAAAATTGTAAGCTAGGCTCTGGATCTTTTTAATAACTGTGCATGGCAGTGTGTTTCCGTTTGCCCAGTATTGAAATTTACCTTGTAAGACCCAATTTACTATTTGGGTTCTGCCTGCGTAAGACAGACATCTCCCTTTCCATCTGGCTAACATTTTTTCTATTGGATTTATTAACTTCCAACATGTCGCGTGAGATTTCTTTCTTCCCGTTATTGGGAAACCAAGATAGTTGATAGGGAGGGATTTAGTTGGAAAGTTGAGAATGTTATGCAGATAATGATCATTCATGCATACTTTTGAGTAGGTTGCTGAGCTCTTCTCTTGATTAATCTCAAGGCCTGAGAATTTGGAAAAAGTCTCTAGGATTTTCTTGATTGTTTCTAAATACTTGGAATTTGCTTTTGTGAAGATCAACACATCATCTGCGTAAATGAGATACGAGATGGAAACCGCTCCATTCACGATATAAGTATCCATCCTCTTATCTTTGATCTCTTTCTCTATTAGTCTACTAAGATTATCTAATAAGATAGGAGACAATGGGTCCCCCTGCCTGATTCCTCTAAAGTTAGTGAAGGGGAGAGTGGGGGATCCCTCTACCAGTACCGAGAAGGAGGCTGTGGATATACAGTTATGTACCAATTTGCACAATAGAGGGTTGAATCCCATTGCGTCAAGGGTGTGTGTGATTGCTTGCCATTTCACTGTATCGAAAGCCTTTTTGAGATCTATACTTAAACAACAACTTTTGGGGGTTCTAATTCTCCCGAAGCCATGTACCATCTCGTCTGCCAAGATGGTGTTATTTGAGATGTTTCTTCCTGCTATGAAAGTTGTTTGGTGAGGAGATATTAACTCGGAGGAGACCTTGAAGATCCTGTCAGCCAAGATTTTGGTGAGAAGTTTATAAATTAAGTTGACATATATGTAAATATACTTATATACCATATATGTGCATGGTTTCATGTTAACTGGGATACAAAGTGACAAACTCAAAAAAAGTATTTTCTGAAATCTGAATTTCTCAGGGACCCTTAAACTTAATGGCTTTAATCATCCTTTTTTTGACCTATCAAAGGGTGCAAAAGTAGAAATATATCATATTGATTTATTTTCTTTCAAATAATTTTTTTCCTGACAATTATTAATTCCTAGAATACAACTAGGAAATCAGATTCCACATCTAAGATTATCAACTCAAATTGAAATTGCAACTCTTCAAAACCAAAAGAACTCTAGGTTTACGAAAAAATGAAAGATCATAATCATAATATGCTATGAATTATGAAATCAATGAGGGGAATATATTATTCTGTGTTTATGCAAATTCTGAATGTGGAAACTAGAAATAAAAGAAATTGGGTACTCACAACATGAATTGCACATAGCATGTGCACTAAATGATAAATGTTTTGTGCACCCTCTAGCAGCCTCAGAAAAAGAAAGAGAAATAGCCACCTAATAAACATATCATGTAAAAAGGAAAAAATACATAAATAATCTACTAAAATGTCAGATATTGACCTGTATGTCGGGAGCGAATCGTTCTCTATCATTTTCGAATACCTGAAAAGATTCTCACTAAGTTGGCAAATTTCGATATTTATTAGTACAAAATGAGTAAACGTTTTTAAAGATACGAGAAGTGAAAAGAAATGAGAAAAAGTCCATTGACTCTCTCCAATTAGCTATGTAGTCTCATTGATTCTCCCTATATAATAACCAGACACGCTACCTCAGGAGTTTGGTATCCCATACTTTCATAGTTGATGTTTACAAAGGGTGACAATTGTTAGAGTTAATTGCGTTGATATTAATGCAAGGAGTTGCAATTATTTCAATGAGCAATTAATTAATTACTAAGGGAGGCATAAGAATAAGTGGAGAATATTCCTCATGAGCACAATTCTCATTGGGTTGGAGAGAATCGAGCTCAATTCTCAAGACAACTAATTCTATAAATACTGAATCTTTTCTGTTTGTAATCGTGACATTATTCTTTTATCACCAAGAATAAAATAAGAAGGAGCTCAATCACAAGGTTGAACCCCGTTAACAAAACATTCTTGTTTTGTGTGATTTCTTTCCTTATTATTCAAATTCTTTCCTTAAACCTCTCCTAAATTTCTATGTGAGGAAACCCTAGAGAGCTACCATTCGTTGTGAGGGAGAGCTAGTTCTTGTGTTCTACAAGATCCAAGGAGATTGTTCTGTTTGAACAATAACAACAACAATTCTTCTTTTGATACTCCGGTCCAAAGGAGAGATTAATGTCCTTAATTACCTCCTTGAGAACTACTTCAGGAATCTTTAAAAAAACTACTTCAGGAAGCCTACTGATGTATTGTCTGAACCTTTTATTCCTCTCTGTCCAGATATGCCACGACACACACCCAATGATATTCCAAAGCAGCCCCCAAGGGGGAGAGTGATGTGTGAATTTCTGCACAACCTCCGTAAGATCCCCCATCTTACATCCGGGCTTGTTTGGGTGGGAATTGGGATATTCATTAACCTCCAGAAGGAGAAGTTTAACTGTTTAAGTGTTCAACCAATGAGATTAGAAGGGATCTAGAATATGAGCATTGCTCTTCATTTTTTAAACGAAAATTTTATTCCTTTAAAAAAGTAGAAAATGAGTAAACCAAAAAAAGTTACCTCTGAAAAAATGTGATAGAATGAATTGGAAAAAGGGTCTTGATTAGTAGTTTGATATCTTTGAGAACTACTTCCACCATATGACATTCTCTCTGTTCCGCCAGACATATTCATCTGTAAAAATTCTCAAGCTAATCAAACAAACCCAAAGTAATTATGCTTCTTACACTAATGTAGGAAGAAGAGACATATAAATGCATAAATTAGTTTCTTCAGTTAAAAATTAAAATACGTGAACAAGATTACCTCATTGTACTGCGCTCTCTTATCTGGATCTCGCAATGTCTGATAAATTTAAAGGAGTTAATTTTCTTTTAGGATTTAATACGTAATACATAAAATCAGGAAAGGAGTAGGCCCTCCCCCCCCCCCAAAAAAAAAGAGCACTGAACCTCGTAGGCCTCTCTTATCTCTTGAAACTTCCGTTTAGCTGCAGGGTTATTCTTGTTTGCATCTGGGTGATACTTCTTTGCAAGCTGTAACATGTACAAAAAGAAAATAATACATTTATCTAGTTAATGAATTACAGACTCTGTTTTGTAAATTGTAATATTATATTCACGATATGAATACAAACTGAATAATCGACACATGATTTATTCCATGTCTACACATATGTCATACCATACATCACATATTTCAATGCTGGATGCAATGTCAATGTCAATTTGAAAATTTGAATTTAAAAACAGCACATCAATTATAATTTAGAAAATTAATTTCGTAATGATGTATCGTCTTGATTGTTTAGACTTTAAAGTAACTCATGGTGAAAATTTTGGTGACTCACCAGCATTCCCAACATGGCTATTCAGATTTCAGGTGATTGATAGAAAATCATGGATAACACTATATAGAATATCAAAAAAATTATAAATGTATCGCCATGGACTGTGGCACTTTTTTCAGTTTACTCTTTACAAAAAATATATTCAACGAGTTGTTAATTTATGTATTTTAGATAGTTTGCCAGAAAGTATACAATTCTAAATATGCCAATATGCATAAAATGTTTATGCCATTTATGCTTAAGTGTATAAGACTATAGTCTACACACAAGAATAAGGTCTAGAGACTATGGTACCTTTAAAACTTTAAGGAATAATGTTTTGTAACAAACAGATTCATGATATTAACATAAGAATAAAATAAACATCCACACATAACAGTATAACACTTACTCTATGAAAAGCTTTCCTAATATCCTCTGCCTTTGAATCCTCAGAGACTCCAAGTATTTCATAGTAACTTCTCTGCATCGCACTGAAGAATCCTGTAATAATATAAAATAGTAAGAAGATCCACGATATCAAAGTCAAAGGAGTCACCTCTATCACCCACTTGATATATTCAAATGATGTCACAACTCACAAGCTTGAGGGGCACGTTATTACTAAACTGTAGTTAATTTGTGCAAATAATTTAGTCACAGTTAATTACATAGCTAGTTAGATTATCTGTTAGCATCGAAGATCATGGTTTCTATGCTATGTAAGTGTACGTAATTTTGATAAATTTGTGTCTTTCTTTGTCCATCTCTTTTGGTGGTAGAGTTTGGTTCAAATTTTCATAAGTTTACTACTAAGATTAACTCAAAAAAAAAGTGTATGTATATCCCCAAGTGGTAATGAGAATTACATAAGTAGTATAAGGTATGTATATCATCATTTAATGTGATTGATTTTAAGGTAGTTGAGAGGTTTATACAGAAAGTTAGTTGTTGGGGCTGACATTGGAGATCGGACATTTCTTTGCTCCATTCCTTGGCACATCTGGTATGAGAAAAAAGAAGGCTTAAGCAGTATACACATTGGCCTCCAGAATTCGTTAGTGAAGAAGCACTAAAAGATGTGTGCGTCTTCTTCAATACTACATCGTTGAAAAATCTCAATCAAACACAAATTGAAAAGAATGCACTAATCTGTAAGAAGTCCAACCTCTCAAGACTTCAATCTTTAGACATATAATGCTAGAGGCGTAGCTATATAAGAGAGAGAGACATTGAGTTCATTCATTTCCTTATTCCTATTGTAATCTGAGCCAAGGCTTTTCATATTTAATTAAATTTTACAATTATAAAAAAAAACATCCACCATGTTAACAACCCAAATAATCCACATGCACCAAAACTTTAACAATCTAATCAAATAAATCAATAGATTCCAAAACCATGGTGTACACGTTGTCTTTAACAACATACCTGTAGCATGAAAAAATCTGTTTAGCATTGGGCGCTGCGCTCTTGATAATTCAGAATGCGCATGCCAGCTGTTAAGAACTGGAATGGAAAAAAAATCATTGATTAAATTCTCAAAACACACAATCACACAACACGAGAAAATATTGAAGGATGTGAGTACTGCCTATGGTGCCACACACTATAAGAAAAGCAATATGTCTCAGATTGAAACAAATGCTATATTTCTATGGGTTTTCAACCTCTTGAGGCACCAGTCCATGGCTAGCTACAATGCCAGGGTCATAGCCATAGAAGAGAGTGACAATGTTTTACATGTTTTTTACAAGTATTTCATTTCCCTACATTTGTACGTGGGCAATGCCCACAATGAAATTTTAAATTTATCAAAAAAAAAAATCAAGTCATAAACTCGAAAACACAAACATATCATTCATAGATTAAAAAGCGACGCTTAAGCGTCGCTTTAAGCGTTTAAAGCGGCAAAGCGGTTTTTTTGGACCGCTTTGCCAAACGCTTTATTCTAGTGGGTACTTGGGTCGGGTCAGGTAAACGGGTTGGGTCAACCCATTTACCCGTGTAGTGATAACTTAAATAGTTTTTTTTTTGCCCTTTCTACCCTAACCCTCACTTTCACTCAAACCTCTCACCCAAACCCTAGACCTCGCCGTCTGGTGTACATAACGTACAACAGGAAATTAGATGAACGTACACAACGACACCGACAATTGGAATTGGAAGCGAATGGCAAATTCGATCCCATAAGAGTAGACTCGATGAACTTCAATAGCGAGTGGATGACAGGCATAGAAGGGGCATGCGACGAGTTCGTCTACACCGAGGCAGATGGACTAACATGGGCGCAGGTGGAGGAAGCTTCAGGAGCTGCTGAACAACCGGGACCGTCAACAAGGAGTGGGCAAACCCGTGGATATACCTATGAAAGACAGAGGACTTCATTTGCAGATATGGGAACTGAATCCCAATATCGTTATGCCATGAATGAAATTGCGGAAATTATCAGAGAGCCTCTAGATAATATAGATATGCCATGAAGTAGATGCTCGTATAGATGATTAGACTTTAGATAATGATTTTGTTTTGGATGATTCAAATAACTTGGATGTATTTGTTTTGGATGTGTATTTTTAAGATGATAGGCAAAAATTGCCAGGTTTATATATATTTTTTGGGTAATTATACATGTACAGGTTTTGGAAAAATTATATATATAAACAGGGGTATATATGCAATTTTTAAAAAAATTGCAAATATTTACACATATGCCACTACCGCTTTGACCGATTTAAGCGACGCTAAAGCGGTCAAAGCTGAAAAAGCGCTCCCTGGAAATTGGGAGCGCTTTTCGCTTTTTCAATCTATGATATCATTACAGAATGTCAGGATTTAGAAACATACATGGAAGCCATCGTGACTGTGTAATGTGTCTACGGTGAAGAAAAATTCTATCATTGCAATCCTTGCAACCAACGATATCCGACACAGTTGAAGACGACGACATCAACTGCAAAATAAACCACCCAAAGCAATCGGTTGAATTAGACAACAAAATCTATATGGAACTTTTTGGACAGATGAATTTACTTACCTTGCGAGCATGACGAAGCGTCAATCTGGATTGAAACCCTAGCTTCTCCAACCTCCCCATCGTCAACTTCTACCGCTGCCGGAAAAATAAACCCCAAACGGAAGACAGTCAAAGCTTCGTGTACTCAGTTTATATCTTTCTCCTGCAAGTTCATTTAAAATAATCAAACTAAAATGGGTACACGGATCTATAAATGCCCGATTAAATTAAAAAAAACAGAATTATTGTAAAAAATTATAAATTATAAGCGAAAGTAAACGGACTCAAATCTGAATACACGTGATGACGGCGAGATGCTACTTTGCTATTGCGCTACTCCGGCAGTGGGGCGCGAGCAGAAACCTTAGTTTGAAACCTCTACCTCTGATGATTGAAGGGAACTTTCGGTGGTTTTCGTCATCGGATAGTGTCAAGAAAGATGATTTGAGTGGTTATCAGCCACAACTTGATTTGAAGAGTAGGATTTTCAAGTTACGGTTTCCAAAGCGTAGTGCGACAGATGCGTTAGATAGATGGGTTCAGGAAGGTGGGAAAGTGAGTGTGTTGGAACTGAGAAACATCACAACGGAGCTCAAGAGAGCACAGCGATACAAGCATGCCCTTGAGGTATACATTCAAATTTACGTTTTTTTACTCTACTTTTATGTAAGGCGAAAGTGTTCAGGATATTTAGTGTAACTGTGTAAGTACTAGTTAGTCATGATTAATTCAGTGGTAAAAGATTTAGGTTGTTTTAAAACAGAACACAAAGTGATTTCCATGTAAAATCTTAAATTTTCTTGATTGATATGCAACTACAAACAAAAATCTAGAACTCTAAAAAAGACAAAATATTCAAAATTGTCAAAAAAAAATGTTCAGAATTTGGATAATTCAAAAATTGATTCTATATAAGTATATAATGCATACTTAATTCCTATAATGATTTTTAGGTTTCTTGTAGTTTGACTTTTATATTTTCCCGTAGAAATTTGAAAACATAAATTTGAATTTTGAAAATGAAGCAGTGAGCTCGGTATTCTATCATGTCATGTTTATCTTAAAGTTTGACACTTCATCTTTTTTTAGAAGGTGTGATTATAATATTGTATTGTATTTACTAGTAGAATTTATGTTTTTCAAATTTTAGATAGGATTGAGATGTCATCGAATAACACTTCTATTATTTTCAATCATTTTATGAAATTGGTACGGATTTGCAGATTTGTGAATGGATGCTAAGTCATCAACAAACAAGTGAATTAATCGATTATGATTACGCAGTCCGTATTGACTTGATAACTAGAGTTTTTGGCATTGGTGCCGCTGAAGAATTTTTTCAAAGAATCCCGCCATCTCTGAAAACAGCAGAAACATATACAGCTCTCCTTCATTCTTTTGCTACAACCAAGCGGATTGCGAAGGCTGAGAGCCTCTTTGAAAAGTTGAATGAATCGAAAATCACTCTCAGTGCTCTTTCTTATAATGAAATGATGACATTATATATATCTGTTGGTCAACTAGAAAAAGTCTTTGTAGTTGTTGAAAAAATGAAAAAAAAGAATGTCTCTCCCGATCTATTTACCTATAACCTATGGATAAGTTCTTGTGCTGCTGGAATGGACATTGAGGCTGTACGAGAAATCCTAGAGGAAATGACTCACCAAGCTGAATCAGACAACAGTTGGATGACGTACATAAAGCTGACAGACATTTATATCAATGCTGGCCAACTTGCTAGTGCTGGGAATTCTTTAATTAATGTCGAGGAAAAAAATTCAGAGAGGGATTGGATAACCTATGATTTTCTTATAATACTCCATGCTAGTCTAGGAAACAAAGACAAAATAAGCGAAATCTGGAAATCGTTGCAAATGACATCAAAGAAAATGACAAAAAGAAACTATATATGTGTGCTTTCATCTTATATCTTATTGGGTCATTTTAAAGAAGCTGGAGATATTATTGAGCAATGGGAGCAATCAACGTCCTCAAGTTTGGATGTTTATGCTTGTAAAATACTCATTGACAAACTTGAGGAAGTGGGTTTGGTATCTTTTGCAGAAAAGTTTCATCAGATGATGATTCAGAAAAAAATTGATCTCAAGACAATCAGTCCTATCATTCCTGAATCTTAGTACTTTCATTTTTAATTCGCTACTGTAAAAAAAGTCTGCAAAAATTTGGTTTTAGAAATTCAGGAATAAGCTGAAGATTGTGAGCTACATAAATCTACCAGCTTATGGTGGTTGCTTTTTTTTTGATGCAATTAAAAAATTTCATTCATAAAAATGAAGGGCAGTACCCTAATTACTTGGAGAGAGAAAGGTTGTTTCTTATTTGCTTTCTTGTAATTATGAAATCTTTCAACTGTATTTCATTTTCATATAAATGTTTTGTCAATTGTCATTTTGTTTATTATTATTTTTTTCCTAATCATCTTGTAGATACCATGTTCTTCACATGTAACATTTGTATTTGCAGATTTTTTCATGGATGGAAGAGTCTAAGCGTTTGTTTCAATTATCACCCCTTGACCATGCCTTAAGACTGGAATTGATTGCTGAAGTTCATGGCTTATCCATGGCTGAAGCCTATTTTGCAAAAATAGAGGATTTATCAAAAAAGGCTGCTTGCCTTCCTCTTCTCCATTGTTATGTTAAAGATAAGAACACAGTGAGTGCCGAATCATTTATGGAGCAGATACAGAATATGGGTTTTCTTGTTACGCCCGACCCTTTCAATGAGATGATGAAGTTGTATATGTCTACAGATCAGTATTCAAAGGTGCCTCTTGTCGTTCAACAGATGAAGTATGGAAATATACCACTGAATGTTCTTTCTTACAATATTTATATGAACGCCTGCAGTGAAATCTTTGGCATATCATTTGTTCAGAAAGTTTACAAAGAGATGACAAATGATTGGCACGTCAAGATAGGTTGGAGCACATATGCAACATTAGCCAATATCCATACAAAACATGGTTCCTATGCCATGGCATTATCAGCTTTAAAAGCGGCCGAAGACACATTATCTACCAAGAATAGACTTGGGTACTTTTTTCTCATTACACTTTATGCAAATCTACAAGATAAAGATGGGGTGCTCCGGGTTTGGCAGTCTAGCAAGAAAGTCATGGGACGAATCACTTGTGCAAATTACATGTGCATAATCTTGTGTCTTTTGAAGGTCGGTTATCTTGAAAAGGCAGAGTCCGTTTTAGCAAGTTATGAATTGCAATTGAACCGCAGAAAGTATGATGTCAGAGTTTCAAATGTTTTATTAGGAGCATATGTTAGGAGTGGATTTATTAAAAAGGCTGAGATGCTTCATCTCCACACCATGAAAATTGGTGGTGACCCGAATTACAAAACCTGGGAGATTTTGATGGAAGGTTGGGTGAAATCTAATGAGATGGATAAAGTGTTGGATGCCATGAATAAAGCATTCTCCATGCTAAAAAGCTGTAATTGGAGGCCACCATTGCTGATAACTATGGCTATTTTTAAGTATTTTGAGAAACATGTGAGGATTGAAGATGCTAGGAAATATGTAAAGGTTCTTCGTGGTTTAAACAACATGAATCTTTTGTTGTACAAATCATATCTCAGATCACATATCAAAGCTCAAACTCCCATTACGGATGTTCGAAGGATGATGGAGATTGATAATATTAGTATTGATGAAGAAGCATTGAGTCTCATACACCAGGCATCATCAATAGGTAATGAATCTTGAAGAATGAAGCCTCTTCTAAAGTTTTAGATTTTGGCAACATGAATCACATGATGTAGGTTTATTATGTTTGGATTGGTTTAGTATAACTAGAAGAACCCTAAATCCTAATGTATATTTATTATGATGATTAATGTACTTATAATTTAGATTTCTTGCCACCCTATATGTACACATCAATTTTGACAACCAAAACATTATTCTGTGTTATGTTACCAAATAACTTTGATGTGGATAAAGTATGGAAATAATTTGAAGATGAACCCCAACAAAAGAAGAAAGTTTAGATGTGTAAAAATTAAAAACAGTTACTCATTTTGATTTTATATTTAGAGCAGACTTACTATATAACTAGTAGTAACCTAGTGGGATCAACATGGGATATGTAGAGTAGAAAATATGAAATGAAAACAATGTAGGTAAGTTTTAAAATTGAAGGGCAAATGTTCATCTACCAAAATCTAGGGTTTGGCCGTTTGGGGGGAGTAATATGTTCATTAATGTAACATCCTGTAAATATATAGATTATTATTGCAATTTTTCCCTCTAGTTTATTATTTTAAACATTTAACTGAACGCCATTATACATAGTTTAAGGTTCAAAAACATAATTTTTATAAAACATAAGACGCGAAAACGATTAATCCTCAGGAAAATCAAGTACGAGACGTCTGTCATCACTGCTCTTCAATATGCAAGTAGATGAAAATGAAAATGAATTTTGCATTTAAAACACAATACAGATGTTTCTAACCTAACAAATTAAATATCTCGTTATTTTTTTTAAACCTTTGTCTCTTTTTTAGTATTCAGTTGAACTCGTCCATCCGAACGCATAGGGTTTCAAATCTCCTCTTGAGAATGACTTTCACCATTTCCCAGACTCGATCATATGCGGAACACAATCTCGATCAAATTCGAATCATTCTGGAGGAGTGATCCGACTAAACTGCCCCGTCGGGCCATTCGTCTCGTCAGACTCAGACTCGAGTTCCCCCATCAGTTCGCCCATTCCAACTGCCCGAAGGACATTCCTAATTATCCATATTAAACCGAGGTCCCTCATGGATTCACCCGACCAGACTCCCCCATCGGGACACAATCATTCAAACTCCCTGAATGGTGCAATTATTCAGATTCCCCGAAAGAGACAATAACTCAAACTCCTTGAAGGACATAATAACTCAGACTCCCCGAAGGGCACAATAACTGATCAAACTTTTCAAAGGACACATATCTCAGACTCCTCGAAGGGCATAATAACTTAGACTCCTCCAAGGTATATTTATTCTAATGTATTTTTTCAATTCGAGTCTTGACATGATTTAGAAGAAGAAAATCTACACACACTCATAGTCAACGCGATTTGATCAGGTACAACTGGTTATCGACATGTAAGTAAAATTGAGTCAATAAATTATAAATTATAATTCAAAATAAAAATTTATGCTTCGATCTTCATCCATTGTACAGGCGATTAACCTATTTTACTAAAGGATTGTAAAAGTTACTTCATTGTTTTTCTTCTGAATATTCCTATGATAATTCATAATCCTCATTTCTCATTGTTGGTATAAAATAAGTTCAAGATTGAATTATCTTATTAATCAATATATTTAAAATATATTACATTGCATTAAATAGAAGATCATCACAATAACCAGTATAAAAGATTTTTTTAGGAGAGTAGGATTTCAAATAGTTGATGATGGATTCAAGGTATTTGGAGGTCATGGATGAGTGATTCTTGGATACTTGTTACAGCACTTTCATAATTTACAAAACCCATAAACCAGAACTCATGGTCGTCAACTGAGATAATTTGAATGTACTTCTCTGCAGGTTTGGATTTGCTTGATGATGGATTCACTGATCTCAGTTGGTTTAAGGGAATCACCACCTGTCAAATTGAATGTAAACCACCATTGAATTAGCACCCTACTACGGTTCTTATCTAAAAAGATTCAATAAAATTAAAAGGTTTCGCGATCATTTTAACTTTTAAGTTTCTAATGATAATTCAAAAAATCTATAAGGGGTTTTGATGACCAGAGCTAGTCTGAAACAATTTCTCCCTGCCAGTAGTAGATACCAAAAGAGTCTGGAATCTGAATTCTGGAACATTCGATGGGGAGCACAAATAAGGAAGAAAAAAAGAGGTAGGAGTCAAATCTGATCTGAAACATTCTTCTACCTCTTCTTTTTAAGCTTCTGTCCTCTAGATGAGCTTTCAATAACCCTCTAGTGAGTGTTCCAGACCCTCGACAAGCATGCCAACCATAAGGCCGTATTTAAAAACTTGAACATTATACAGGTTAATCTCCATTCTAAAATAACCTCATTCTAAAATAATCTCCTTTGATTCAGTGTATTACAAGAAGAGCTGTTGTCACCCTTTAGAGACATCTATGATGGAAGTATGGGAGACCAACCTTCTGAGGCAACATATCTAGTTACTGTATAACTAGACTACATAGCTAATGGGAGAGAGTCAATGAGCATTTTGCTCATTTCTTTTTACTTCTATTTTTATTTCTATTCTCTATTTTGTAAGCTTGGCATTATCCTTATTCTAATGAAATTTAATTGCTTCAAAAAAATTATGTGAAATATTATATATTGAATATAGAGTATGTTATTATTCTGCTATTGTAGAAATAAACATTAACCTTGTAGTAGCTCCATTCAGTTTTGTCTGCAACTTTATAAGATAACGGGTTGTCACTAGTGAAGGCAATCTTTGCAGTGGAAAGGTATATAATTCCTCTAACAGGACCAGCTGAAGTTGATAAAAAACATGCATAGTTGGTCTTCAGTTTCTCTCCTGGAATTGTGTCAAAAGTCTTTTGAAAGATCTTTTCATAACCACCTTCAGCGATAACCTTGGTTCCCTCTGTTATCATTCCCATTGCAGCATCAGCCATACTAGGTCCAGTTTTTACTGGAGAAAATGCATGCATATCAATTAAGGTAAAAGTAAAATTCTTAAGTTCCAAATAAAATCATTCATATAGATTAAAAGTTCGTTGTTAAAAATCGGCACACTGAAATGGAAAGAAGAAGAAAAGATTCAATTTTTCGATCACTCACAGTGCTGCCAGACATTCCCTGCAAGATCCTCAGTAGTTTTCGCCGCCTCTCCCACCTTAATCTTAAATTTTCCAAGAGCACCACGCACAGAATCCGCAACTATAAAGAGCAATTACAGATTCAGAAAAATAAAAAAGAGGAATCAAAACATTTCAACCTCTAAAACCCAAACAAATAAATAAAAAACAACAAGTTGCTCACATTTAGGTGCAGCAGGAGAAGACGTTGTGTAGGGATTGGAGTTGGAAGGCATGTTAGTAGCTGGTGCCGGTTCAGCGTTTGTACCAGACGAAAAGGTTTGGGGAGCATGTTGTGGTTCGAGATCCCTGGGATCGATCTTCGGGTAAGGAACATAATCCCCCCCTGACGGTGGAAGCGATGATTCTTCCTTAGAAGGAAGTGGAGGAGGATGAGCCTTTTCGGATCCGGCTACCACCTGATTTTCCATAAAATCTGATTCTGATCTTCCTCCCAATCTCCGATCAGAATCTCAGATGGCAACCCTTCCGATTTCAGAAGCGGCGTCTGTGTACTTACGGTATTTGATTAATGCACTCGCTTACTTGCGTATGTGGGTTTGGGATCAGAATCGGATCCTTCGGTTATATTTGTAACTCTTAAGAAGACTAAATACTTAAATCTCAATATTTCAAGGGCTTGCAACGAAATTATCCAACAAAGTTACAAAATACTAAATTATTTAATTTGGATTGATTTGATCTTACTATTTAAAAATAAGAATTTAATCGTAACTTTTAATGTCAACTCATCACTTCAAATTTTTCGGCAACTTCAATTTATCGTTGGATGAAGATTGAAAGGTAGATGTACAATTTCTTATTTAGTTTTCAAATAATGAAATCTCACCTGATTTCAAGATGACAGTAAAAGGTAAAAACTTGTGAGTGTCCGGAGTCGTCATGTATGTATTTTTATTAATTTTTTACTTATGACTGATGTTATATTATATGACTCTGGTATATTATGTGACTCTGGTATATTATGTGACGGGTCTAGACCCAGATGCATCCATTATTATCTGGAGTGAGGATTCTTGGTGAGCAACCATCATCAAATATACTATTCACCATGACAAGAGTAAAATGTGTTTAGTAACAGTTTAATACACACAAAAAAACCAATAATATGATGATAATAACTTCTAAGTTGTAAGAAATCTGTAAAATCCAAAATATGATTGATAACTTGAAAAAACAGACCCACAGGCCACACCACCACTATCATCATCAATCGTAGTCGTCAAAGCTTTACTTCAAGATCAACCTTCGAGAGAATGGTGACCCTTCAGGTGCAATCAGACCAAGCTTCTGCATCATTCGTACCTGTCTGATACTTCTATCCGATAATTTGATCTATTCAAAAAATGAATAAAACTCCAACATGTTAAATGAATTGCTTCAATATTTATCATGTGAAACGATCACAGAAATTTTATTGACATCATGCTCACCAAATGGGGAGAACCAATATCAGTTCCGTCATTTTTAGTATCGTCGATCTCATTGAGTATTTTTCTGGATTCCTCGGACCCGTCTTTTTTCCTTCCACTGGTTCGTTTAGGTGTCTTTTTCTCTGATGCAGCTTCTAAAGCTTTTGGAGAATAATCTCTCTTCCTCGAGTTGTTTTTTTTGCCGCAAATCTTTTTCCCTGTATATTGATATTCAAATAGGCATAATTTCAAAACTAACAGGTTTTTATTTTTCAAATACATATCTGAGGTTTAAGCATTTATATTTTACAGTAAGTTTGTGAAGAAACTTCCTTAAATATTATTAATACTATTGAAAGATTCATGAAAAAATACTTTTAGATAGAAATTAACAAAAAAAACTTTCCTGAGGGGGAGTACAGGAGAAATTAACAAATGGAAATTATAAAATACAGTAGCATCTCAATGGGTCATAATTAGATGAGTTGTACACAATTAGATGAGGCCACCATGCAAGCATAAGAAAGAGTCGATAGGTCATAACCCCATCACCCCCATATCTATTTACTCCATTTTTTTGTAACTTCAGGACATTGCCCTTATTTTAATTAATGAAATTTTTACTTCAAAAAAACTTGAAGATCAAGATTAAAAATGGAGATGAATCAATGATTACACGAAAGTACAAAATTATTAAAGAAAGAGATGATTTTTACTTGGAGATATTTTTCCTGAAATTACAAATGTTGGAAAGTTAACAAAAGTGGGTCATTCTAGGATTTTTTTTCCAATGAGTTTGTCGTCACTAGGATTAAGTAAGATTAGAACCACAATTGATGGGGAGAGTTACCAATCTGTAGAGGAGGAAAAGAAACGCAAAGTCCTTTAATTGTAAAAGAAAGTTAAAAGCATTTAGAGGTCCAATACTCCAATCAATTTGACACTATGACACAATCAATCCCAAATAATAGAAATGAAGAATGCTGAAACAAGCAGGTTTGTCGAAAATGAAACACATAATCAACCACAATCTTTTCTTGGGAAAGAGTTAGCACTTTGCAAAGCCAATGCATGTTATTCTTTGGCTCAAGATGATTTCGTGCTGACCTATAACACCTCCGGCCAGCCACTTTGGAGGATAACATCTACTATAGAGGAAGTTGCGGAGAACATCTATTTCAGATGATAACAGTACTGATCTACTCAATGGAGAAAGAAGTCATTCTTTCCCAATCTTAAACGATCCCAATAATTAGTCATACGTATTCTCAAGATGATTTCGTGCTGACCTATAACACCTCCGGCCAGCCACTTTGGAGGATAACATCTACTATAGAGGAAGTTGCGGAGAACATCTACTTCAGAGGATAACAGTACTGATCTACTCAATGGGGGAAGAAGCCCAATCTTGAACGATACGTCCAAAGTATATTGGAAACCAATTAAGGCATATAGAATGTATAATTAGTCATATGTATTCTTCTTTGGGTGATTTGAAAATCTGAGGATGTGAATAGAGTCATCAATGGCAATCCTTAATGATTCAATAACAATCTACTTGTGAGTTGTGATAGAGGTGGCATTCCAGGATGGCAGTAGAGATAGAGAGAGACTCTCTACTATTCTTCTATGGATGGGGCTTATAGGAATATGTGAACATTTTTGTTCAAAGGAGATTATTGGCTCAATCGCTAGTGTGGTAGAAAAGCCAATGAGAATGGATCAGAGGACCTATAGAGAAGAAGCCACTGGGTTTTGCCAGGCATGTATTGTCGTAATAGTTAGATGAGTTACTCCAGAGGTTTTATTAATAATGAATTGTTGATTCCAAACTATATATATTTCAAATTTAACATAACTTTTTCAGATCTAAAAATGACACAAAAGAAAGTCACACACCTTTAGATCCTGAAACCAAATTGAATATCTTTGATTTGTTAACAGAACTACTAGAAAGAGCCTCAGCCTACATAACGAAATTCAGAAAACCTTTTAAGAGGTAAGCAAAATAACTAAACAAGTTAGAAAATGTAAGATCGACTACCTCCAAAGTTTCCTGAAATTTTTTCTGAATTTTAGAGGTTTTTTGCTTGAAAACCTGGAAATAATGCTTTACCAATTAAGCACAAACAAATTGAAGAAATAAAGAAATGAAAATTCTTGTATCCATGCAAAGTAACAAAATAAACAGTTGTATACTTGTATTCTAAAATAAATAAATAATAAAGAACATACATCATCAAACTCAGATCTACAGCCAAGGATGTCAACATACAAACTGCAGAGAAACAACAGTATTAAAAAATGATTGCATTTCTCTTAATTTATGAAGATACTTACTATTCATAAGTACCATACAGTCGCACCAAAGTTTTGCACTCTCTTTTCTTTTTTGGTTTTTTTTTGGTACCAATGGACTTTTCATCTACAATCTAAAGAAGAAATTTTTGAAATTATTACAATTCTTCTATAAGGATTTGAGGATTTCTAATCTGTATATAAAATTATAAATAAAACACACATAAATGGATCAAAAGAACACGTAGATGAGTAGATCTCGGCACAATGATTTAAATAAATTTTACTTAAACCATCCAAATTCATGAAAAATCCATATAAGATAAAACAAACAAGTCATTCAAACAGAGAAAATACTTGGGCAGGCCACCATTTAGAATCCTCAATCTTTACCCAAGTTACATCTCCTGGTCTTATATCCTGACTTTCACCATGTTTTGATATATTGTCTTCCTTAATTACTTGCTTTTTGGAATTTCGCGATCGGCTAGTTTCCATACCCTGATTTCTTTATCTGAATGCAATTAAAGAAGAACGTAAATTTGACATAATAAATCCAAATATCAATATATCATACCTCAAAAAAAAATTACATTGAGTTGAAAAATATTTGTGGTTAACAACATCCAAATAGACATGAGAGGTGGTGAAACAAAAACGATAATCTATAAAGAACTTAAGCTCACTGTTACAAAAGGAGATAATCTGTTAAGGACTTAAGGTTATTATTACAAAAGGAAATTAGCAATACACTTACTTTTAAGGTTTCTAAGGGTCCAGGGTTCGAGTCTTGCTATGTACTTTAATTAAATTTCAACTGCAATGTAACCAGTGAATCAGTGGTTCTGATATCCTCCAGAATGTCTATGATAACTAATAACCAGAATGTCATTAACTATAGTTTACTATTTTATAAAATATTGCTCGAAATCTATGATATGGTAAAAATTCAAGACATAACAATTGACAATACCATTAGCTAGTCAAAGGTTATTTACTTATTACCAAGCAATATCAAATGACACCAATCTTTATGAGGCCAAATAAAACCGATCTATCTTATCCATCCATTAAAACCGACCTATCTATTTAATGTTATTTTAGATGTAAGTTTTAAAAAACACCACAATCATTCAATTTCAATCTAACGATTTAAACTGGATGGTCTCATTTGGATGGATCTCACATGATCCATGCTGTATTTAATATTTATTACCTAGAAAGAATCCATGTTAGGATCATCCTGGAACATATAGTTTTTTTTTTGAAAGGAACATATGACTTATGACATTATTTATATTTTATATAATGTTTTTTTTTACAGTCATTAACATAATAAATCTATTATTCTATCCTTCTTCATTGCAAATTTGCAATCAAGGCATGCTGCTATGTCAGAATAGAAACTTTGAGTTTTCCAGCGTAAAAAGAAATGACTTAAAATAAAATCAAGCAAGAGGTTCTGTGAGAAACCCTCCTCACTTCAAAAGTTGCACTTCAACAAGAAATTATATTTTAGAAACAAACCAGAACAAACATTAAAAAAAAATTGAAACCCTCATATTTGGAACATTTGTAGGGAAATAAATGAACTCTGATAAGAAGCATAAAAAAATCGAAAAGAATATATCTCAAGGCGATGGTAGAAACCTGAAGACTACACAATACGATGACGATCAAGACCTCTGTTTTGCTCTGATCAAAACCTATCGGCAACAGCCGCACGGACTTCTTCGGAGAGATCGCAGGGTGGGGTTCCACTGTTCCAGCCTTCAGGGTGATTTATTTAAGAAGTTTCCAGGTGGGTTTATTTGTTCTGTATTTATTTCTGACCGTTCGATTCGTAATCAATGGAGAGAGATTTATTCAATAATTTTGAATTTTAGGTTACAGTCCAATATAAACGGCTAATGTTATACTTTGTCCTTCTTGACAAATTTTTGAAAGTTTTTCATTTCTTTGTAAATTTTCAAACTAAGCATTTAACAACTAAGCTTAACTTCTAAGCGCCATTTTTTAAATTAATATTTGACCAAATCATATTGCCACGTCATCGTATCACTAACTGTCAAAAATTATAAATAGTACATACCTTTGCGCGCTTTTTCTTGATACGAAAAAAACTCTATCGACAAAGCTTCAAGACGAGAGACGAAAAGAAACCACCCTAGGGTTTCGAGAATTCGAGCGATCGTCTCAAGCACTGATCCGTATAAAAAATTCATACGATCCTCGTGTAGAAGTATCTCGAATCTCCATTTCGAGGTCGACGGAGATTCTTTGGTTTCCAGTTTCACACGCAGGGTTTTGAGGGATTGTTGTTGGAGATATCCGAGTTTTGGAGAAAAGAGGGCGATCTAGTGATTCTTGAACGATTCATGATGCAGAAAGCGGGATTTTCGAGTTTAAAGAGTTTTGATGGATTTAAATCTCTCAGAAGTTCGTTTCCTGTTACTGAATCGGCCAAAAAACTATCTGCAACAGCCGCACGGACTTCTTCGGAGGGATCGCAGGGAAGTTTTGCTAATCTGAAGCTCACAGCAGGTTGTACTTTGGAAGAAAACGGGTTTTTTTAGTCGTGAGTAGTGTAGTTTGTGATTGTGTGTGCTGATGCATATGTTTGATTTTTTTAAACTTCAGAGAAACTAGTTAAAGAGCAAGCGTCTGTGAAGATGGATCTTGAACTTGCAGTAAGTAAAAACATATACGTATTTTTATTTTTGTATTTGCTTTTAACTAAGTTTCGTTTTATTATTAGAAAATTTCTTATGTTTTTTGATATTAAGCTGTAATTTCCTAGTATGGCACCTGATATCGCTCACTGTTTTAAAAGGGTCCACTTTTAAAACTGTGATATACCTATCATTCTATCAAGTATCACTACATAAAAAAAGGTACATGTTGTTTCCTTGTTGATGTCTTGTCATAGTATTTAAATCTTATCCTAGTTTTTTTGTTTTGTTTCCATTATCCATGCTTTATAATTTATTTGAAATTCTTGTTTTCATATTGATTAACGAAATCTGCGAGTGTAGTAAATTACATGATCTACGAACACTATAAAATCCCCCTATCAAAACTAACAATCTAGAAGAGGAAAACTTCTAGATGATATTTTACAACCCTCCTATTATATTATCGGTAAATTTGAATTGAGTAAAAATCGCTGTGTGTCTAGAACTCTAGATTCAAACTATGTACCTCATAAACTTTAAGAACCCACAGAACAAGTTGAGTTAATCTACACATGTTATTTACATTCTTAGATTACAATGCATTTTTTTGCTGATTCAAAACATGCTTATTGTTGAAAAATATTTTGCAGAACTCAAAGCTGAAGAAGACAGTTGAGCAGATACATCATCTAGAATCAAAATTGCAATGTGCTAATAATGAGAATGCAAAACTAAAAGTGAAGCAACAGGAAGATGCCAAGCTTTGGAAGGGACTGGACTCAAAACTCTCCTCAACCAAGACCCTGTGTAATCAGTTAACTGACACTTTACAGCACTTAGCTGGTCAAACTAGTGAGGGTAAGGAGCTTTTGATGATAACCATGTAAGGTACATTCATGTGATCATGTCATTATATAATTATATTGCACATGATCAGCTGAAGAAGATAAGAAACTATTTGAGGAGATGCTCAGAGAGAAGTCTAAAGCATTAGATGATCTTTACTCTCAGATAAATGCTCTCTCTGAGAAAGTGGGGCTTGCAGAAGAAAGCGTAAAAATAGGTAAGCCCTGCTATTTCGATATGATTAAATTATTTGATTCAAAGCTTGATTTTTATAACACTGCAGTGATAACATTTTCTATATATTAATTCTCGATTCTATGATGATTTCCAATTTTCCATTACTAATTATCAGCTTTCAAAATTTTTTTTAAGCTGTTAAGTGTCCAGCTTTCAAAGTTCAAATGCTTGTAAATTAGCAAATTAAAATGCCTATAAGTTAACTTATAAACATAGAAGCAGTTCCTGCTGGTTAGTATTTTATGTTATTATTTCTTATCTCACTTTCATAGGAAAACAGGAGTTGCAAAAAATCATGCAAGAAAAAGATGAAACATTACAAACATTGAAAGCTGAAAGATCAGCATCTGAATGTTGTATAAAAGAAAAAGGTTAGACATTCAGTCACATTCTTATTTATATCTTAAAAGATAAAAAGAGATTAAAAAAATTATGTAGATGTGATTATTCATTGTTATTAATCATGCTGAATCTTTACATTGGTATATTTAATGTAGATATTGTTATCAACCAGTTAAAAGATACCATTGAAGAAAGCAAATCACGCTTAAAGGGAATCAATTCTGAGGCACAAAAATTTCTACAGGACTTAAAAGTAAAAGAGAACACATGCAATTCTTTAGAATCTGATCTGGAGAACTTGAATAATGAAAAGAATGTTCTTCAATCCATAAATGATGAATGTATGAAAAAACTATTTACCTCAAATGAGAAGAAAATGCATTTAGAAAGTGCTGTCCATTCTTTAAAATCGAAGGCAGTAGAGTTGGATAAACATAGCAACACTGTTTCAAATAATCTTGATCAGTTGATCTCGTTCGTGAATAATCACATTAGACTGTCACAGCAGGAGAAGGATTTGTCCATGAAGCGTGCTAAAAATAAATTTGATATACTTCAAGATCAACATTTGAGTATTGGAAAAGAAAATGAGGCTTTCAGGATAGAAATTGCAACACTGAAAAATAAAATTGTAGAATTGCAAAAGGCACATGAATCTGCGATAAAACAACATGTTCATGACTTTCACCTGGCAGAATATAAAATCCAGATATTGGAATCTGAAGCTGGAGATCTCGTTTCGAGGAAGAGTGATTTGGAGATGCTTGTTTCTACCCTTGAGGAGAAAATTAAGTGTCTATCAGATTCTTCATGTGTATCTGAGAATAAAATGGTAAGAATTCTTTTACATTCTACTTTTAAATATACCTATCATATTTGAAAGTTAGGCTTGATTGCTTTGCTTTTTATTTTGCAGCAAGAGTTGTTGCTTAAAATATCAAGATTAGAGTCAGAGAACAAAGATATGGATGAAAAATTCCATTTGACTTTAACAGAAAATATCGAAAAAATAGAAAATCTCCAAGTTGCAATTTCAGAGCACAAGGAGAATATTACTTCATTAGAGAATCAAATTAGCGAACTTCGTTGTGTTTCAGATGAAAAGGAACAAGCTAACATAAAATTAATTGAGAGAAATAAGATGTTGGAAGAGAAAAAGGCAGAGGTTAGAATTCAGTAATCAGTATAACTAAAAAACCTGCCTAACTAATTATTTTTCTTAAATAAACTTTGTTCTCTTAGGCCGAGGCTGCATTTGCTTCTTCTGAATGCAATCTTGTTGAAGTAAGAAAACATTATGAGTTTATGCTTGAAGGTAAACAATTGGAATTATCTAAACGTTTGAAAGAAATTTCTCTCAAGAATGATCTGGTGATTTTTCCATCGACACTTTGTTTTGGTAATTTGTATATCTTATTTACAATTATCATCGATTTTTTATCACATAAAATGTATTCTGGTAGGCAATTAATGATATCAGAAAGAAGTATGAGATTGAAAAATTGGAGATTGTTAATGCTGAAAAACAAAAGGTTGATATATATATATATATACTTATTCTTTTCTTTGTGCTTAAGCATATTATATGTCTGTTATTACCGATTTAACTCTGTTTTCAGGGAAGCAATCTCGTTATGGAAATCGAAAAAAAGCGTGATGAGAGGATTAATAAAATAGAAGAAGAAGGAAGGCTTAAGTTGGAAAGTGTCAAGGATGAGCATGCTGCAAAGGTAAAAATATCTTTTAAACAAACAAAAACTATCTTTTGTTAGAAAGAACAATCAAAGACTCCTCAGTGAAATTTTTAAATAGAATGGCTTTCCGAATTTGCTCACTTTCAGATTTATTAGTGTTATTTGGTAGCATAACAATTTTCAGATGAATGGAAAAAAATGCATTTGCAAATATTAGAGAGTTAAGTAGGAATTAATGCTAATTAGTATATGCTAGTCTATAGATTAATGTAATTAGACTTTAGTATATCATCTAGAATATTCTAATGGATAGACTAAACATAAAATTAGTTAGTTATTCTATTTAGATCTAATCCCTCCTAATTGTAATTGTATATAAGATTGATTGATGATATTTTAGGAGGGATCAATCACTTGATCTTTCCCACCTTTGCCAAACTCAATCTCCTTAGTAGAACTAATAGCAAAAAAATAAAACTACAAAGATGCATTGGGTGCTGAAACCAATTAATATTTCGTTATTCCTTAAGTTAAAAGTGTGTATTCTTATTTTCTTAAGGCATCGAATTCTTGAATTAAAAGATATTAATTTATTAAGATATATGTTCTAACTGGTGTCGCTATACATATTAAGATATCAAAGTATGAAATATTCCACTATAGTACCCGAAGAAATTGAAAAATGTTCTGGACGATACTGCATATTTGGTTGTTATTCATTTCTGTTTCAGTGTTTCCCTAGAAAAATAAATATATACAAGTTTCTTCATTGTAGAGCTGATGAGGAGTATGATTTATTATGTGTATATGTAATTAGACTTGGTTCTTAAAACTTATATAGAAGACGCAATACATGATATGGATATCCATGTACTTAATAAAATAATTTAATATTAATGTTCATTATGCATGAACTTCTTATGACTTCTTTTTAGTCTTTAACAGCAGGTTTAATTTTTTCATAGCTTTGTGTTCAGTCATTATAAAACTTCAATCTTAATCTCCATTCTCAGTGCTTCTCATAATATTACATATATGGAAATTCATACCTTGATTTACCAGCCAGCCATTGAAACGAATAATAATCAAGCTTATTTTCCTTGAAAATTAATTCTCATATTATGAAACGTTTCTTCTTCTGTTTCTAGATAAGTCAAATTCAGGAAGAACAAAATATAAAAGAACTGAGAATGAAGGATTACTACAAAGAAGAGATGGATAGAATTCAGCATCAGGCTGAAACTGAGTTGAGGGAGGTAGAGTTCTATTACATTTTGAAGGATAACTAAATTCTTTTCTGCAGATTCTAAATCAGATAAAATCTAACAGAAAGCATTGTCGTTGAAAAAGGAATACGATATTCAAATATTATCTTTGAGACAGCAGCAAGAGGAAGAACTTGAAAAGGTCCAGAAGGAACTGGAGCTTCAACGTGCAAAGGTGTGCATATTATAAATTTCGCTAAGTGTATTTCACTTTTGTTGAAAGTTTCTTTTTCTTTGTAAGTTGTTTGTTCATTCCATATTATTTTTTTATTCATTTTTTGTAGGAAGAGAGACAGAAAACATTGCTGCAGCTTCAATGGAAAGTAATTGATGATAAAAGTCAACAAAATAATTTGGAAGTGAATTCGAAGAAGGTTAGTAGAATTTACAGAATTTCTTGCAAAGTTGACAATGCCTTGTTTTATTTTTCTTTGTTTTTGCATTTTTCTTGAAAAGTTCTAAAATTTCACTTCAATCACCCCCATTTTTCCCAATGACCACACCATAGCATATGGCTATATAAGGATTGTTTACACAATTATGCAGCATCAGAAAAATAAAAAATATAGACTATTTTTTCAATCAAGCACTGCCTATGCTCAATTTCAAAAGAAAAATCCTATATTGATAATTTAATTTTTAAGTAATGATTATGTGAATTTATTACGTTTTTATGTTTTTCTTTTTTCTTCTTTCAGGAATATTCTTTTTCATCTGCCAGGAGAGATGCTAATAATAATGGAAAAGGAAGCCAGTTCAACAGACCGGAAAAAAGAAAAAAGGTGATGCCAATTGAATATTTTGATAATACTAATAAGTAATAATATTTTTGAAAAGTTATATCTAGACTTCTAACTCTCTGTTTCTTCTTTCTAGGAAATAGATATTTCAGAAATAATGCGCATACCTGTGGCAAACATGTTAAGAAAAACAGAGAGGCGGGGTAATCCGGAAAACGTAATTAGTGTACCTAAGCCAAGAAGAAAGGTCATTATATACCTCATTATTGTTTGTTATCTTAGTTGTCATGAAATGAAAATTTGAGATCTATATGTCTAGAGTCTTTAGACTCTAGATTGTTATATAAATTTTAATAGAATTCTTAAACATGTGAAATATTTTTTCTTTATCTATTTTCATTGTAATTTTCCTATATCAGGCAAATGAATATGAAATTTACAAATCAAATGGGAAAACAGCCACAAAGCGTAGAAAAACAAAAGGCGTTATGATGTCTGCGGTATTGATTCCTCAAAACATTAGTCATCACATTTTTTTTTGGTATATAAACAAAAAAATGATTTTTTAATTTTTTTTCATACAATCTTTTCCAGGATTCAACTGAACAGAAGAGAGTTACTCGAAAAACCCCTATTGCCACCGGCAAAGATCTTTCACAAGTTACCAAAGTAAAATTTCATGTTTCATTAAAACATTATATATATTGAATTAGGTAGCAATAGATAATTGAAACACTACAATTCTATCAATTCATGTCTAAATAAAAACCAGTGATCTTTAGATATAACATGAAATTTTTCTGTCCTAAACCCCTGATGATTTGCTTCTCTTGTAGGTGTTTGATGCACAACAGCTTTCTTCAAACATTGGTGACCTGTTCAGGGAGGGCTCTTTGAACCCTTACGTGGATGATCCATATGCATTTGACTGAAAGGTAATTCTCCAGCACTCATTTATTGTAGATTAGAAATTAGAATGAATCCCCACGCGCTCTTCCTTCATAAAATAATGTAATCTTGATACATTTATGAAAGGCTGTTTATAATTTAATCCATATCAATTGATTCAGGTAGAAGCCGAGTCGCGGGAGAAGTGGTTTTATTGATTTAGTCTCTTTTCCAGCGAAAACCACTTGATTTATTGTTTGAAATCTCGTTCATCAACTTCGATCAAAGATTTGTCATCCAAGATCACATCCACGTACCCATGGTGTTGCCGTGTTGGCAGCATTTTGGGCAGTTAAGTAAATTTCGGATGGTAATTCCGTACATCTTACTGAGTAAGTATTTTTACAATTTGAATTTAATGACATAGCAAAAATTGTAAACTTGGAGCATGAGTTGTGAAAAATGAGATGTAAATAGAATATTTGACAGTTGTATTGGAAGTAGTAGCAAGTCTTACTCTCTTAGTAGTTAATTAGTTACAGATTGGTTTAATCAGTTGTGTTAATCAGTTGTGTAAACACTGGTATAAAAATACCACATATTCTAAATAATAAACCACTGTATTCGGATAATTTTAGTCAAATTTGGATACAGAAATTGATATTTGAACACTAATTTCAGATCGAATTCGTTCGTTTAACCGATCTATATGTTTTTCTTCTTCTTATTACTCACTAAACAAGATAGTAGATAAAATTAAAGTGAAATAAAAAAAATTCTTCGTTTAACGTGCCTTTGTTTATTAAATAAAATTATTATTATTCAGAAATACCACACCATTATTAAATCAATGTCAAATATATGACTGATCGTAAATTTGTAATTGTTAATCTTTAATTAACAAAGGCAGAGACAACCTCCACCTTTACACTCTCCACCTTTACACGCTCCACCTTTACAAAAACTATTGCATCTATCTACTTCACAATTATCCATAGGATTGTCTGAATAAAAACTATCTGCACCCAACATTTGAAATCCAGGATTTTGCGCAGTGCAACCTGAAACAAATAAAATATAAAATAAACATATATTATATATACTTACATCAAAAATTGAGATTATATATATCAATTTTTAAATATTACCTGTTGCAGAAATGACGATCATTAAAGTGAAAATGAATGCTACAATCTTAGATTTCATCATCATCTAAATATAGAATTGATATTTGATACATTCTTCTAATTGGTAGATATATTTATAGGTGTATTTCTAATGTGTTATGGAATAATATCCATCCTATTAATTTGATGAGATATGAAATTTCAAATCAATTAATGTATATCATATCAATATTCAATAATGGGATTTTTTTCTATTTTTATTTAGTTTTCAACTTTTCATATATTAAAAAAAAATATTAATGTACGCATGAATATTAATTTTGACTCTTGCATATGGATTTTAAACTGAACGTTTCATATAATCATATCAGAGACATCCTCAAAAATTGACCTAAATTACTAATTATTAGTTATGAGGAGCATGTACCAGTATAATTTAGCGAGTGATGAGGAAATGATAGATATTTTTTAGATTTTCATTATATAGAATTACAGGCAGTTTCAGGTACGGCAACCCATCCAGTGGCGTATCCAGGATTCCCCGGCAGGGGGGGCAAGATTCGTCGAAGGCGAAAAAATTTTTTTGTACTAATTAAAAAACCTATACAAATTTTGGCATGCCCTGTTCATATAATTGATTATAAAAACCTATAAAAAATCAATACATTCATTATATAATTAATATTCAATACATTAATTAATATTCAAATTAAAAATAAATACATTCATTTAATTAACAATAAAAATTTCAAATACATTTTACATTACTTCAATGCCCTACGACGAAGACACATATTATTAAATATTTTTAAAATAACTTCGTTGTCTATAGTTTTAAAAATATCTTTCTCGATATATGTTACTAAACAATCATTCATCAAACTATCACCAAGGCGATTTTTGAGACGAGTTTTAATGTGGGAATCACATTAAAAAAATAAATAAAATAGTTCATCTTTAATTAATTAAAGAAAGAAATAAAATTCACATGGATATTTAATCAATTTAGGTCCCTGTTTTAAAAAATCACATGGAATGATGAAAATTCATATTTTTTCAGGTTGATGATAGTTCAATTCAATTTTTTGCAAATGGTTCATTATCCTGTTTTAAAATGGTACATTTTTTTCCGGATCAAGCTAGGTTAAACACAAACGGATCAAGAATTCAAGATAGACGGACATACCTAGAGCCTAAAGGCTAGAGAGTAGCAGAGACTGGACTCTGGAGAGTGGAGACGAACTGAAGGCAGTGAAATCCGATGGTGGTGGTGTCCTGTGGGCTGTGGCACAATAACTGAATCTCGATAGACGGTGGTCAGAACGTGAGAGCTTGACCGGTTGACCCTGAGATGATCGATCGTGAGGTGGATGGGAGGAGGAGAGATTGGGGGAAGTCGTGAGTTTTGGGGAAGGAGATTGGGGGAAACAAGATTGAAGGAAATTAGATGGGGGGAAACGAGATTGGAGGATGGGGGGAAAATGAGATTGGGGAAATAATATTGGCGAAAAAATATTGGGAAGATTTTGGGAGAAATCGTGGGTTTTGGGGATATTGGGGATATTGGGGAAATTTGGAGGATATTGGGGAAATATCGTGGGTTTTGGGTTTGGGGGAGAGGTTTAGGGATTTAGAAATTTGGGGGAGAGGTTTAAGGATTTAGAAAATTTGGGGAGAGGTTTAGGGATTAAGAAGATTTGAGAGAGAAATTTAGGGATATTTAAGTTTTTAGGGATTTATATGTAATTAAACTTAAAATTACATATATTGTAAAATTTATATAGTATATAAATATTGTGAAATTTATATATTAACCCTTAAAAAATATTAATATATTGTAAAAATTACACTTAACCCCCTATAAAAAAATTAATTACATATAGGTCTTCAGATATTTTCCAAATTTTAGGGGGGGCAATTGCCCTCCCTGGATACGCCCCTGAACCCATCGCCGATTGGATCGTATTCTTCATCCAACGGCCATCGTTTGTCAACTATCAACAAAAAGATAAATGTTAAATGTGTTGAAATTAAAAATCATTTTTCCAATTCAGATAAAAATTTCAATGTTTTTTTGTAAAGTAACATAAATAAATAGAAATTGTATATATTGAGATTTAAACTCTGGATTTTCAGTAGTCACTTTAATAGTATTTATAACCAATTGGACTTTTCGACTTGTGTAGAAATTGTAATGTTAAGACTTAAGAATTAAGATTTTAAAAAATCATATAGTTTTCACAAATACGACTTTTAAGTGAAGCTGATTCTAATAATATATTATCAGATAAATCGTAATAGATAGTAAATCGATCATAATAGATATTGTTTAATCTTTATTTAATTAGAAATAAAATTATTATTATTATTCAGAAATACCACACCATTATTAAATCAATGTCAAATATATGACTACTGATCAAAATTGTTAATCTTTAATTAACAAAGGCAGTGACAACCTCTACCATCGTCCTTACACTCTCCACCTTTGCAAGCTGCCGAACCAGATTGACAAAAACTATTGCAGCTATCTGCATCACAGTTATCCATAGGATTGTCTGAACAACAACTATCTGCACCCAACATTTGAAATCCAGGATTTTGCGCAGTGCAACCTGAAGCAAATTTACATCAGAAATTGAGATTATATATGAGTAGTGAATCTAATGATTATATATATCGATTTTTAAATATTACCTGTTGCAGAAATTACGATCATTAAAGTGAAAATGAATGCTATAATCTTAGATTTCATCATCTTATTTTTTTTGATTAAAAATATAGAATTGATATTTGATACATTCTTCTAATTTGTAGATATATTTATAGGTGATGTATTTCTAATGTTTATGGAATAATATCCATCCTATTAATTTGATGAGATATGAAATTTCAAATTTAAATCATCAATATTCAATAGTGGGATTTTTTTCTATTTTTATTTAGTTTTGAACTTTTCATATATCAAACAAAAATATTAATGTACTTATAAATATTAATTTTAACTTTTTTTTTTTTTTTTTTTGAAGCAATTAAATTTCATTAAAAAATAAGGTTAATGTCCAGTTTACAAAATAGAGTATAGAAATAAAAACATAAGTAAAAAAAAATGAACAAAAAACTCATTGACTCTCTCCCATTAACTATGTAGTCTAGTTGTATGTAACTAGATACGTTGTCTCAGGAGGTTAGTCTCTAATACTTTCATCATAGATGTTTCCAAAAGATGACAACAGTTAATCTTCTTATAATACACTAAATCAAAGGAAAGACTGATGTCTTTAACGACCTCCTTAATTAAGGACCACCTCAGAAGGTCCACTAATGTGTTGTTTATGTCTTTTATTTTTTTCGTTCATATATGCCATGACAAACACCCAATAACATTCTATAGTAGCCCCCAAGGGGGAGAGTGGTGCGTAATCTTTTGTGCTGTCTCCGTCAAATCCCCCAATCTAATATCTGGACTGAATTGGGTGGGAACTGAGATATTTATTATTTTCCAGAAGACGAGATCCATGTGTTCCACCAACGGAATTAAGAGAGATCTGGAATAAGAACAGTTAAAGTTAGAAAAGATGACTCGATCTTGGTTTCATCTTCCAAATTGCATATCAAGCAAACAGGAGGTACTTGATTAATTTTAACTCTTGCATATAGATACTTATGAGGTATGATGAGCATGTACCAGTATCATTTAGTGAGTGATGAGTAAATGATAGATATTTTTTAGATATTTCATTATATAGAATTACAGATAATTTCAAGTGCGGTTCGCGGTGACCACCTGAAATTACCGCACCCAAAATAAAAATTGTATAAGACTCAAACTTTGGATCTTCTGTTACTTTAATACTCTTTGTGACCAATTGTAGAAATTTTAATGTTAAAAATTAAGATTAAAAGTTTTGATATAGTTTTCAGAAATACTGTTGACTCTAATAATAATATAAATTATAATAAAGATTAAAAGTAAAGACAACTTAAGAACGAAGTCTGGTTGTCCCTGGCTATATTTATATTGGTCTTCTTCATCCAGATTTCCGAGTGATTTCATCTCGTTTATAAAAAAAACCGTTCCCTCCTTCCTTCGTCGCAAGATCGAAACCCGAGGTTTTGATCGAGGGAGATGTTGATGTCGAAGTCCGTCAAGATGACGGTGGTTAGCACACCGAGTCAAGACCTGGCTCTTTCCAATCTGGCCTACTGCTCCTCCATGGATCTATCCAAATTCACCGCTCCGGGATCGAGACTGGCGTATGCGTTGGTGGGAGGAGATTTTGTCGTCTACACACTTGCATATCCTTTTTTCTCCTCTTCATTTTGATCGAGACTTGCTTGAATTCGATTCGATCTAAAGTTTCCCCCCTTTTTTTTTCTTTATACGATACGCATCATGTGTCTTAGAATCGTTCGTCCTTTGAGCAATTCCGGATCTGAGAATTTCGAATCGGGTTTTTCTTTATTGAAGATTGGAAATGTAATTGATTAAATAATCAACCTATTGGAGGAATGTTTTTAGTCTACTCACTTAAATGACTTTTTTGTGTGTGCTAGATTTGTACTGCTTGATTTGGTTTGATATAATGACATGTTTTTTATATTTTAAATGTCTGTATTAACCTTAATGAAATCAAACTGTTCATCCAAGTGTTGCTTCTGGAAATATTGCATTGAATGCTATCCAACGTCGGCTTATTAGGGTGTCTGCTGGTGATGAAATATCTGTATGCAGGTATATATATCCAATATTGTGCTTTTATACTCTACTACATTGCCATAATTATTGATTATTAATTTTTTTGTTTTATTTCTAATCATAATCTTATGTTTATGTATTTTGTAGGTTTGATCTACCTGATATGTTTGACCTTGCAGTGCTTAGACTGGAGTTGGAATTTGTTAAACAAAGGAATAATAAAACTGAACAAGTATTTACCATTCTTCTGTAATTTGCTTGATTTTACTATTTGCTTTTAACTTTTTAATTGATCTAGTTAAAATACGAAGTGGTTAGATATGTTTTTTGTATGATAATCTTTTCATGAACAATGGAAGACATTGTTTAATCTTTTGAATCTTTGTTTTTCTTAGATAGATGCTTCTCTCCTTACCAATCAGATTAAGAAGCGATTCGGAACTCAGGTATATTGCTTACTTTAATGTCCTTGTAATAATAATAACCATTTGCTTCAAAAAATAATAATAACCTGTAATATTCCTAAATTATTTTTGGGCGTTAAACTAATAACACAAATTTAGATGTGTTTTTTGGTAAATGGATTTTTTTTATCAAACATCAAAGTTAATTACAAACACAGAAACAGAAAAAGATGAAAGAGTGCTTAAATACTCTCTCAAAACTCCATACCAACCACAAATCCTCAAAAAGACATGCACATTTTCTTTTTCTTTGATGTGCTTGGTTTGTTAGTCTAAAATTTTAATTATGTTTTGTTTGTTAATTTAGTTTTTAAAATATTTGTGTAGTCTTAATGACAATTTACGAGCAATATAAATTACTTGACAAGAGGTTTCTACACACATTTTGAGATATGTTCTATACATCTAAGTGGTATAGCTCTATCATTATTGCTTTTTTTAATCATATTAGCATCACTCAAATAACGTCTCTCTTATATCTAATGTCACATAAATTTCTTCATGTTGTATTTGTTCTCAATATCTCTTTCATAGTTCTTGATCAAAAATAAGTTATAAAAAATCAAAATTTGAATATGAACAGGAGGTATATAATCATGATTAATGAATATGAGGATGATTTAAATTGCTACTGACTACTGTTTGAATTGATTCGGGAGTTTATATTTATTTATTTAAAAAATAGCAATCAACTTTGGTTAACTCATGAAGTACAAACCTTGATAAATCTCCTTAGGTTGTAATTAAGTGTAGCTGGCGTCTCTCAATTTTGTTTAGTTATATCTTTTGTAGTGATTTATCAGTTTTTTATTCTTGAGATTATTTAATATTTTAACTTTGTTGAAATATTTGCGTCCTTAAGTCCTTGAAAAAACTTTATTATTGAGTACCAGCTGAAGATTACTTGTGTCTGCAGATAATGACAGCTGGGCAGAGAGTTTCATTTGAATATTTGGGAACAAACTATATCTTTACTGTCAATCAAGCATTAGTAGAGGGGCAGGAAGAATCTGATGCTCCAGAAAGGGGAGTGATTTCAAAAGATACATACATTGTATTTGAAGCTGCATCAAACACGGGAATTAAGGTCATTTGTTTTGTTTCCATTCACTTCTTGAAATAATTTTATGTGGACCTATTTTTATTTAAGCATATCATATGTAGATATCTATCGTCAATCATTACTCATAGAAGCCATGCGAACCAGTGTTAACCTGATCGTGGTGATTGCAGGTAATTAATCAACGTGAAGCTACCAGCAGCAATCTTTTTAGGCAAAAGGAGTTTAATCTTGAAAAGCTTGGTATAGGAGGTCTTGGTGCTGAATTTAGTGATATATTTCGAAGAGCTTTTGCTTCTCGTGTTTTCCCACCACATGTTACAGCCAAGTAATCTGTCAAAAATACTGTTCATATTTTAAGCACTCATTTCTATTTTGCGGTATTTTTTATATGTTTTTGTCTGCAGATTGGGTATTAAGCATGTCAAGGGTATGTTACTTTTTGGTCCTCCGGGAACAGGAAAGACTCTAATGGCTCGTCAAATAGGAAAACTATTAAATGGAAAGGAGCCAAAGGTATACTAAATTAATAATACTATAATGATTGTACAGCTTTATTCAATCAATCTTCCTCTGATATTATTATGTGATCTTTAAAAAATACACTGCGATTTTAAAAATGATGATTGGAGTTTAAACCTCATATGTACCAAATATTTTTCCTCAAAAGAAATTACAATGATGGTCTTGGTGAATATCTTATGTCATTTTAAATGTGTATTAAAAATTTAAATGATTATCTTGACCATTTTAATATTTTTTGTGCAGATTGTAAATGGACCTGAAGTCTTGAGTAAGTATGTTGGAGAAACAGAGAAAAATGTGAGAGATTTATTTGCTGATGCTGAGAATGAACAAAAGTCTCGAGGTATGGAATGTTTTTATCTTGGTAAATATATTGAAACCAACGGCAATAATACAAAATAAAATGTTGAGAATACTCTGGATGCATTCCGAACTACCCCTAAGAACTACAAGTAATCATGTACAAATATCACTAGGAATCCAACTCGACTAAGGTCTTTGGTAGTTCTCTTCCCAATCTGTTTTTATTAACATTCAGAAGCTTATTCTCTGTAAAGAGCATGTACTTAAATATAGATGTGCCGAAGACTATCATAGTATCACACCATCTATCATTGCGACATGCAAGCATAAATAAATAGATCGATCTAGTTCTTGAATTCAAATTTCAGCCTTCTATTACTCTTACTCCAGAGGTGCCAAATGAAAGCCGTTAGCAGAAGAGAATATAGACACTCCCAATTATGCATTATAGGATATAACTTCGATTCCAATTTCTAAGGATTCCATGAAAGCAAAAAAAATCAGAGTATCACCTGGACCATGGATAAGAAAAATCCCCAATTGAGAGGAAACCTTGATCCAAATCGTGTCGCGGAGTAAAGGGATGAAGAAGAATATATTAGACAAAAGAGGCGTATGTCTCTTATTTTGTTTCCAAATGAAGTTGTTAATTGTTTCTTTGATATTGTTAGATGTTGTTGATGTTTTTTTCCTTGTTAGATTGACAATCTCTGTCTTCTCAGGTGATGAAAGTGACCTCCATGTTATTATTTTTGACGAAATTGATGCGATTTGTAAGGTAAGATATTTCTGCATTCTAACTTTCTATCATGATTATTCAGTTGAATTGAATTTGATAATATCATGATCAATGCAGTCAGGATACAAAGTTAATAACAAATTAACAATAATATTGAATACCGACTCAGTATGCTTTGAGCAATCGGAGTTCTTCGACTACTTTTCTAGGAATACAACTAACAAAGTAGAAATATATATAACATAAATCATTTAGTTGGAGACTTAGTTTGATTGAAGTAAAAAAGAACATCAATTCATCAATCGATGCTTCAACATCACCCATTATGGCAACATGTCAATATCATCCATTCAAATCATGTAAACCATGTTAAAAACTATCTTGATCTACCCATTATGGCAACATGTCAATACCATCCATTCAAATCACGTAAACCATGTTAAAAACCATCTTGATTTATTTACATTTTCTCACGTAATTACTTTACTAGGTTTCTATTGTTTCTTTTCTTGTATGTATATAACCTTTTCATATTTATATTCAGTCAAGAGGATCAACAAGAGATGGTACTGGTGTACATGATAGTATTGTGAATCAGTTACTAACAAAGGTGGGGCTTAATTCATTGATCCAATCTCTCGATTATAATTCTCAATACTTTTATCATTGGAATCTAAACGATCCATTGCATTTTAGATAGACGGGGTTGATTCCCTGAACAATGTGCTTCTCATTGGAATGACAAATCGAAAAGATTTGCTTGATGAAGCTTTGTTACGGTAAATATACCACTCTTTTTTTATGAATATTCATTGATTTGAGTGATATTCTCATTCCTCACCAGTGTTGACTGTCATTTTCTCTTCAGTAAAAATGATCTCAAAATAGGTTAAAATCACAAATGTGGTATTTATGCCATGGCTGACGATTGATTTGGCAGAACTTTTTTTTTTCAAAAAAAACTATTTTCTTTATTTTGATACCTATTTGTCAATCAGTTATTTTAAGATTTTTAACTGTCCTCCATTTCACTCATTTTTCTGCAGACCTGGTCGATTAGAGGTTCATGTTGAAATAAACTTGCCTGATGAAAATGGCCGTCTGCAAATTTTCCAAATACATACAACTAAGATGAAAGAAAGTTCATATCTTTCTGCTGATGTGAACCTTGAAGTTCTTGGTAAGTATTGAATATATGCCATCACACATTTTTTGTCTGAATCGTTTATTTGAATGTGTACCAACTACCAAGAATCAAATTTTGTTTATTGGCACATATTCAGATCAAAGAAAAACTACTTTTGGTTCATATTAAATATATGTTACTTTTATTTGAATGAATGATTTATTGTCATCTGAGTAAGGGCAAAGAATCTTCATAAGAAATAATCTCACATATGATAGCTGTGTTGCCACTGGCCACTAATGTCATCGAAGAATCTTTTTTGGAGGTTCATTGAAGAAGTGGCATCTGCTTCTTATCATGGTTTTACATTGTCCAAGATACAATGATGGATTTTCCAGTATTGTTTCAAAAGTTGTATGAATGTAAACTTGCTTCTTTATATCAGCTGCTTCATGTTCATTAAATTATTATTTTGTAGCTGCCAGAACAAAGAATTACAGTGGAGCCGAAATAGAAGGGGTTGTAAAAAGTGCAACCTCATTTGCTTTGAACCGACAAATTAGCATGGACGATCTTACTAAACCTTTAGACCATGAAAGCATTAGAGTAACAATGGATGATTTTTTGCATGCTCTCCGAGAGATAGTTCCAGCTTTTGGAGCATCTACAGATGATCTTGAACGACACAGGTCAATTTTTGTTGCATGTTTTTTTAGAAATATTTATTTCATATAACTTATTTGAAATGCTATACCGAAAAATATTGAAGAGTAGACAATAGAGTAATGCAGATCATGTGGAAAATGTAAACACTGCACAAGTATAAAATAAATAAAAATATGAAAACCATATATCCAAATGAGAACGAATGACAGTTTGGTGCATTAGGTTGTTTATAAATGAATTTTGGAGTTTTTATTTTCTTCGTATTATTCATTTTTTTAGAAGCACATAATTTTTTTGCTATGTAACAAATGGGCAAATGCATTGAATTGGACGGTCTGGGAATGGATTTTTCTGGCATAATAGTGCAATTTAAGCCTAGATCCAGATTTTTCACAACCAACAAGTGCCTTAAGTTCTTTGAAATTAGAAAGATCAAGAAAACCAATCTTACATTCTTACATGATTGAGGATAAATCTATAACTGCATGGGAGTTTCGTTCCTTGAGGCACTAGTTTTTTATTATTTAATGGAAATATAATTTCCTTATGAAAAGCCTCTATCATAGTGTATTAATGGAGATACCCAGGTAATAAGAGGGTGGTCCTAGCTTTCCAGAGGATTTAAGGCAGTGCCTAGGAAATGCTTAGGTGGTTCCGGAATCGGACTGGAATTTGGCAAACAGTAATGGATCCTTGATAGAAGCTGGAGAACTAGGGGTTTTCACTTTTCAAGGCTTTGGACATTTTACCTAAGTCTTTGCAGGTGTAAGAAAAATGAACATGCAAGAATGACAGCAAAAATATCTCACTGGAGGTGGAAAGAAGCTCATCAGCTTCCAGGAACTGCCTATGACAAAGGTGCTTGGGGCCTAAACAGTCATGAGATCCTTTTTGCCTAGGCGTACATCCTAAAAACTATGAATTCTAATGATTCATTTTGAAGTTTATGACTTTTTTTTGAATTTATTTAACCTAACTTTGTTCTGAATGAGATAGGATAACTTTAGGGGTAATTACTAATTAGGTGAACTTGATTTCTTCTTCCAATCTGGTGCTCAACTGCTCATAATCTTGTTGTCTTCTAAGTTTTCTCCTTTAGGAAGTAATTGGAAGTTATCCGGTGACAGAAGTTATAATTGAAAAATGTTATAGGGACAAGTCCGGAGGTGACTTAGTTTGTTATTTTGTGTGGTATATATGTTGCACATGCAAATAAAAGTAATTGTATTGTCATATTTTACTTTCTTATTGTTGACAGAAGTAATTGTATTGTCATACAAACTGTAGCATAACTAATTAATTATCAAGATTTTTTAACTCCACGTGTAAGACAGGAGTATGTTCACAACAAAATAAGATTTTCTGAGTTTCAGATCTTAACAATTCCTTGATAATGTATTTTATGTCCAGGCTTTATGGAACCGTAGAATGTGGCAAGAGACACAAACACACTTTTGAACGAGTGATGCTACTTGTGGAACAAGTTAGAGTGAGCAAGGTCACACCACTTGCCAGTTGCCTTCTAGAAGGTCCAAGTGGAAGGTATATGCTTTACTTTATATATTTGGTATTTGTGCTATTATGCATTAAAAAATATTCTAATGACCCATCAATTTGGCAGTGGAAAATCAGCAATGGCATGTACAATTGCTATAGACAGTGATTTCCCTTACGCTAAGATTGTAAGCTTCATTTACATAATGATATTCTCAATTTCTTATTGCTTTGAGTTGCGTTCTTACATATTTTCTTATTGCTTGTGATTAGCTTTCAGCAGAATCAATGACCGGTCTCAGTGAGAGTGGTAAATGTGCACAAATTATTAAGGTGCAGTGAAACTTCTGAAATTTATCATTGGAATCTTCTGAGCTCTTTTCTTCCATGATAATTTTGAAAATTTAAACCAATGCCACTCATTTTTCAAACTACTATCTAACTTGTGAATCCAAAGAGATCCAAAATTCCAAATAAAATCACAAGTTAAGGGTTTGTAAGCTATTTAGGCTAGAAGTCATCAGTATTATAATTTTATAAGGTTTCGTGTTTTATCCTTATTTACTTTCGTAATCATTTTTTTTAAACTATAAAACAGTTTCTCTCTCTCAATAATTCAGGTTTTTGAGGATGCATACAAGTCTGAGCTAAGCATTATCATTCTTGATGACATAGAGAGGTATTGAGGGCTTTTATATTTCACGATAAATATAGGAATAATTTATATATTTTTAATAACTTTGCTGATGTATCTGGATATTGAAGAATTTCAAATCATGTATACATTATTTTTTACAACCAGGTAAGATTTCATCATTCTAGAAAAATAGAATATACACAAGTTGAGATACACTACATGCAGTTGTGCACCCCCTACTCTCAATCCTTCTAAATCCTAATTTAGACAAGTACATTCATCAGGTACACTCCCCAAATTAGGAGGACAGATATAATTAGAAAGTAGAAAATTTTGATAATTTCAGAAGACATGATTATCATCAGAGCTGGGGTTGACTCTTTTTCTATTCAGAAGTGGAATCAATCTCTCTACCCAACATTCTCATTTTATGGTCACTTATTTGAAAACAGTCTTTATATAATTGTAAATTAAAAAGTAGCGAGACTCCCAGTTGAGATATTCATCATGCTGGAGTTTTCTGTTTCTTTCACCCCAAATACATCTGGAAAAAGCCTTAATATGCAATTGATTTGGATGAAAAAAGAATTGATAACAGTTTGATGAAAGTCTGTTAGGCTCTCACAATGACCTGGGATATGAGTCTGCCTTGAATCCTTGGGGCACCGTTTTTTTCTCCTACAATTTCCTGGAATGATCACAGAAGAGGAAAAAGTGGTCATTAAATAGTTTTGATTCATTCCCTTAGAAACACATATAACGTAATTCCTATAGAATAGATCAATTAAGGAACCTAATTCTTTGGATAATGAGGTCTGATAAAATTTCATGATGCTTGAAATTTAATTTTACTAGAATTAGAACCCATTCCAACCTACCATGTGAGAACTAGAGGGAGTATGATTGAGGCATAGATGCTAACTAGTCACTATATTAGTCAGACGTATAGATGCTAACTATTGTTGGTAACTTTTATCGGCCATAGACACATAGTTTCTAACTATTATATATCACAGTCAAGGTTTAAAAACTAAATGACAGACGACTGATTGGAAACTACTGTTCAGCCAGTTATGCTGGTTAACTCTTAGTATTCAGGTAGATCCGAGCTGATCTACCTAAACACCTGACATTTGCTGACTGATGGAATCTACCCTCTTCCAATTGGTTTTTAAACCTTGGTTAGTTGAAAAAAATAAAAAACTTCGCATCATATTCTGGTCCCTATTCTCCACACCAGAAAACAGTGTTAAGAAATCGGTTCTTTGCAACAAAACATGGTGTGGGTTTTTTTTCCTCCTTTTCTTGGTGATAAGTTTTTCTTCTTCTTGCCTACTTTCATATTTACACCCCACCCTCACCTAAAGAGTTAACTACTACACCCCAACCTACTTTACCTGCCAACTATAACCAATTTAGAGTAACCAACCTCATTATCATGTAAAATGCTTGTGAGTTTAATTCCTTGAGGCGATATAGTTTTTAGTTATCTTTTATATTATCAATTTAGCTGTATGACATGTGATGGACTTTTTCAGCCCCGCATCATTATATGTATTTGTATTTCATGGGCTTTGCTACTCCTTTTAATGTGATTTTAATCATGTAAAAAAAGCTCTGACCACTTCAGAGCTGAAGCATCCATACTAGAACTGGATTGTATTCATGTGATCTCCAATTTAATAAACTTACCACCAATTATCTTTTTACTTTTTAGATTATTGGAATATACTCCTATTGGCCCTCGTTTTTCAAATTTGATCTCACAGACACTGCTGGTGTTCCTAAAACGTATTCCTCCAAAGGTCAGTTGTAATTAATCTACTGTTCTTTTAAGATATTAATGAATATTATTTTAAGTAAAAAGTGTATTCCTCCAAAGTTCAGTAGTAATTAACAAGGTTTAAAAACTGACAGTTAACCACTGGTTTAGTGGTTAACTGGTAGATTAGTGCTAACCGATGACCGGTTAGTGGTATTCGGGTATTCAGGTCGGATCCAACCCGAATACCCGATCCGTTTTAAAATTTTAATGGTTTAAAGGCTATATAGAAGACTACAATTTCTTGAAAACTATTATTTACTATCTAGAAAACTAAAACTTCATTTCTATTACAAGTTTACTACTATGTTTGAATTTGAATTTCTATTACTACTACGTTTGGATTTCTGTCACTACTATGTTTGAATTTCTATTATTATTTTCTTTGAATTTGTTATCTATTAGACTGTTACTGTTATAATTTAAAGTTTAAACAGGGTTTTTTGTATAGATAGGATATATATTATATTTATCTTCAAAATTGTAAAATTACCAGAATACCCCTACTGGTTACCCACTGGTTAACCGACCTAACCAGATAACCGGTCAGTCAGAACTGGTTACTGGTTAACCGGGTTTTTAACCTTGGTAATTAATCTACACTTCTCTCAATGTCTCACTTCTCAAAGCATGTTTTGAAAGAGTTTTTGGAATAAGATAAGATTGTTATATTGAGTTATTGATGATTTGACATAATGGACTCTCTTCTTATATAATACGATACAAGAGAAAACCTAATATGAAATCAGCCTAATCAAACCAATTAATAAAATAATATATGATATATATTGATATATTCTAAGAAAAATAAATGTTTTATTTTCCAGGGGAAAAAGCTTATTATCATAGGAACAACAAGTGAGGGTGGGTTTCTAGAATCACTTGGTATTTGGACTTCATTTTCGGTCATACATCATGTCCCGACATTGAAGACAGAAGATGCGAAAAAGGTAATGGAGGGAAGTAGAACACGAATAGACCACTTTTCTGAGAAATGATTATAAATATTTCTTATCTTTTTTCTGGATAGGTGTTACTTCAACAAAATGTGTTTGCTGAGCATGACATTGATCAAGCTTCTGAAGCATTGAATGATGTACGTATTCAATTGATTTTTATTTTTATTTTTGCAATAAATAAATAATTAGATTGATAAACTAGAAAAATATATACAAAAAAAATCATGACTCCTAAATTCCAACTTTTCTTAATTCATTGATTTGAGGTTCTAATAATCCAATTGAAGTTGATTGGTTTTCCTTTGAATAATTCTTACTGTACTGTAGTAAGCAGTGATTGGTGAGAGAGCCTTTCTATATGAAATGTTTTCCAAAAATATTTAGATATTATTATTGGATTTTTTTGGGGTATAATTGTTTTCTCTGTATGGTTGAAGACATTGTATTGTGAGAATCGACAATACAGAGAAAACAATTATACCCTGATTGGCGCTACTGTAAATAACAAGAATGTTTAGTCTGATTAATAATAATATTCGAAGAAATTGACTTTTAGATACAAGAAGATTGAGCTTCCAGTTCCAAAGTTTGATGAATTAATTATATATTGCAGATGCCACTTAAGACAATATATAGGTTAGTGGATATGGCCGCCCAAGGGCCTACTGGAGGAAACTCGGAGGCAATCTATTCCGGCAACGAAAAGATCGATTTGAATTTCTTCTTTGATTGCTTGGGTGATGTTGTGTCCATATATCGTTGAGTTATTTTCATCGTGAGAGTATTTAATGTTTATATGTATTTTCTCTAGCCAGTCAAAGCTATTAATTAACACATCATATTTTTGGCTTGTGTTGTCTTCATTTTGAATCATTTTTTTACATGTGATTTTTACTATTTTCTATTTTGATTTCTCTATATTAATTGATGTGACATGCGATATATTTTAACATTTTTTGGTTTATTTTAACATCATGATTTGTTTCATCTGTTGTGGGAAACAATGGATGATTTCTATACAAAATAATTGGTCAATGTTTTATTCAATTCAATAAAGTAAATCCATCAAATTATAGTGCGTTTTTTACACTTACAAAATTGACGGCATAGACGTCGTCGTAGATCTAAACATTTTTGTGCTAACCTAAGTTTTCCTCTGTATACCATCATCGTCCTTTCTAAGCTGGTTTTTTTGTCATCATTTATCATTGAAATGTGATGTAATCTGTGTTGTATGGAATGGGCTTTGTTATCCATTTATTATTTTTTCCCTTTTTTTATAGATTGCATTATGAAAAATACTGTATACAATGAAATTTTCTTGCACACACAAAGAACTCACAAGATAAAAATGCTGGGTATGCAACAGAAAACATGAAATTGTATAACCATCTATCTCCTTTTCTTATAGGTAATATAAAAAATATCAGATACTTTTATAATCAGTTAACCTTTGTCATAACTGTTATTGAATGAAGCAGAGAGATATTGTGGCATCTTGATGGAATTGCAACTCTTTCCAATTCCATGGCAGTGAGCACTATATTCTACAAATTCTGTATCTTGGGAGAAGAAAACAGCATTGAATGGTTAATGAATAGGAATAAACCTCATCTTGATTTTGAATAACCTATAGGCGTAACACCTAAAATTTCAGACCATATGTTGCATGCCAACTTGAATCAAATTGTTGTGAGGAACGTTCAAAGTGGCAGTTCCTTTTCTGCAATTCCTTCTCAAAAAAGCATACAAGTAGTTTATTACCAGTTTCTTAATGAACCATGATTCCTTCTTAGCTCTAATATCTCCATGTCCAATAAGATAGACAATTCCTGCTTCTTTTGCCTTCTTTATGAAAAATAGCTCTCTCTCAAGATCGTCCTGAGCTAAAAGTGGCAAATCATTTGATGTTCCTTGGAATGAAGTGCTGGGTGCAGATGATAATTTTGAGTCATGGGTATAAAAGCTAGACAAAAGGGGCACACTAAGTGAGTAGAGATTGCCATTGGGACTGATTAAAATTCTGGATCTTGTCTCAGCCTCAGTTTCTCGGTTATCATTGTCACCTTCCTCATCAGTTTCTAATAATATTTCTTGTGCTTCTCGACGAATGAACTTCTCAAGGCTCTCCATTAGAAGTTGTTGGAATGCCTGATGGTTTTGATCGCGTGCATCCTTATAGCCGTACCTGTGGAGAGTGGGGTGGGTTAATTTAATTTTGAAATATGAAACTATTTACAATCATTAGTTTAAATGATTTATTATTTAAAGAATATGATTTATGGAAAATGTAAAAGTTAACAATGTGATTAGAACAATCTTTTACACCAATATAATCTTGCATTGGATGACTTTATTAACATAATACCAAGGATGGAGGATGAAATTTGAAACAGGAAATACAGGAGATGCAGAAAATTGGAATATGAATACCAATTCAGCTGAAATATATAGCTAACAATGTCAGGCTGCCATATAAGAAGAAATCCTATCATTGGTAAATCTTTTTTCATCAAATAGGCTATAAAGAGTATTCGATTGTTAAGAGATATACACCTAGTTAATATTGGATATATAAAATAATTCTACTAAATAAAGATCCCTGACAAGTTTGTGACCAATTTGATTTTAAATACAAACGAATAGAACATGCAATGATTCAATCAATTTCTTTGAGATTTTAGTATCTTGGTATATCTTTCAACTAAACTTATGTAATTTCTTTGGAGACTTTTCTATTTTACAGTTTTAGCATACCTGGCAATGCACCGGAACATGTGATAGTTCTTTGGGCAGACCCTCATAAAAAGAAATCTTTCATTCTGAGGTACAAATGGCACTGGGACATGTTTTATGCATACAAATATAATCATCGAGTGAATTGCCGGGAGAATAGTTAGAAATTGACCAAATATTGCTGGAACACCTTTTACAAGTTCATTGTACAATATGCCAACACCAGGTGCTCTCACAGTACCAAGATTGCAACCCAATTTCATCATCAAATCCATCGATAGTTTTTGTTTAACTTCAGTCTCATACTTGAGCTTGATCCCATAATTCCAAATATACATTATGAGAAATAAAAATGTTGCAAAAACTAATGAAACCCAACTACCATCTCCAACACTTCCCAGCGCGGATGAAAAAAAAAACAGCTCTAACCCCAAGAATGAGAAGAGATACATCAGGACAAATACGATATTATTCTGCCATATAAGAAGCATAATGATAGTCACTAGAATTGTGGTAATCATCATTATACCAAGCTCTGCAATGACTGCAAGATATTAAAAAAACGAGAGAATTAAAAATACAAAAAAATAAAGAAAAGACAGGAAAAAATAAAGTACCACATAAATAAACTAGTATTTGATCAACAAATCTCAGTTAAAAACCTATTAGGCATTCTGTTTCTTAACCATGTTTCTGGTCAGAAGAGGAAAAATCTGAAATCTTTAGAAGCTAAAGTCCTTTATTCACAAATAAGCAGGAGTATATTACAAGAAGAATTAAAAATAATAAATTTTCTATAGAAGGTTTCAATGCTACAATGTTCATATTTTTGAGTAATAATATTCCTGGAGTTTCTTTTATACACTTTAAATTTTTATAGCATTTTTCAAGTGATAGAACTGGCATTCTATGAAATAATGGCTAAAATTAGATATACTGACTTTTTTTTTGTTTGAAAGCAAAAATATACTGACTTAGGCATATCAAGATAAGGTATGCATCAAATTTACAGATGTACACTGCGCATGCTACTTTACTATAATAAATATGAATCTAAGATATAATGTTTTTTTATGAGAAAGTAAGAAAATTTATAATTTCCAGGTGATTATAAATTGCATGGATATTTTTACTAGAATATAGGTCAAATAAATGTAATGATGTAATACAATAAAAGAATCCAATATACCATATGCATTTCCAATCACCAAAGTGTTTCCAAAGATAGCGACCAATGCTACACAGAAAACTAGCAAAAACCAGTTGATGACTGGAATGTATATCTGACCCATGAGCCTTCTAGAAGTGTGAATAATTTTGAGACGAGGAAAGCAACCAAGTGCTGTTGACTGTTTTATGCATGAAAAAGTTGCTGATATCATAGTTCGACTTGCAATCAATGCAGCAATGTTGGCTATAATCACAACTGGCCAAAAGACATCCTCTGCAAATTGTATACAGCCTTGATTATACATTGAATGGTAAAAATAGCAAGAAGAAGAACTTGGTTTCCAGACATGATAATTCTAAGTATGTGATTAGATGACAAAATCCATTTCCGATTCAACAAGGAATGTACTTTTGTGAAAAAAGGCTTGCTAGCTCACTTGGAATTGAAGAATAGAAAATTTGATCGGCGTCAGCATTAGCATAATTTTCCAATAGGTATGCAGCTTGACCAAGGTACCCCAACAAAAGACAAGGCAGAACAAGAAACATAAAAGTAAGCTGCAGAAAATCAAATAACTTAGTAACATTCCAATGTAGATTAAATCATAAAATGCAAAGCCACCGAATGAAATAAATCAAGCTTTTTCAGGCGTTCATGCGGTCATGCGATGGCCATGACCGCATGACCGCCTAGGTGCTCGCCTGAAAATATGGCCGGAGGTCGCCGGCGGCGAGGTCGACGATGGCCGGAGCTGCCTGGAGGTCGCCGGAGCACGTCTGGAGGTCACCTGGAGGTCGCCAAAGTCTTCCCTTGTAGTGGCCGGAGTATCCCTTGAAGATGGTCGGAGAAAATGGGTGGGGAGATGATCTGAAAATCTAGGGTTTAGGGTTCAAAGGTGGGAGGGAAGGGAAGAAAAGAGGAATTAGGGTTTTTAAAACCCTCACCCTCTTATTTAAATGACTTAAGTCATTTAAATGGACCTTAAATGGGCTATTGGGTTAGACGGATCCGCCTAACCTGCTCCAGCGCATGAAGGCAAACGCTGCGATCCTACAGGTCCTTGTTGGTTAGGTGGATCGCAGCGTTTGCCTTCATGCGCTGGAGCGCATGGTCGCATGAAAAACTATGAAATAAATGAATAATTTAAGAATCTTAACATTATAAACAGACAATTATATAAAACAGAAGATTTTACCTGAATTGACCCAACTGGGAAGTAGCACAGATCTGAAAACATTGCCTCAGATCCTGCAAATTCAATATTCAAGTGAATGTAATTTAGATATAGGTAGTAAATCCCATATTCAATAAAAATAGTAATAAATTAAAGCATGTAGATATTGTGTCAATATCACAATTTGCATGAACCAATAAATGTGCCATATAAAGTCAGAACTCGGAAGAAAAAGACAAAATAAGAAGTTGAGAACAATAAAAACAGAAGATGCAACAAGGTGAAATACCCCATGTTAGTATTAAGTCAATAACTGATAACTAGGTACAGATTATTGAAAGCAATACCTGTAGCACATAGAAGACAACCACCGAGCGATGTCCAAGCCTTGAATGAATCTTTCTTAAAATAAAAGATAATATATAACGGATTAAATGCCTTAAAAACCATTGTGCCATATTTGAAAACATTGTAGAAACCAATTCCTCCAAGTGAACAAAACCATAATAAAAGGGCAGGTCCTACAGCAAGACCCACTTTACTATTTCCAAATCTTTGTACGCTGAACAAGACAATAAGGAATGCAACTGAAATAAGGACTACTTTATCTGCAAATTTCCAAAAAAATAGTTAATTAACGATATATTAAAAGTTGAAAGAGTGGTATATCAAGAAAATCATTTACATTTCTATGTAAGTATTTACGTGAATATGTTTCTGGATCGCATATTTCAGGCAGATCGCAGGATGGATATCTACTTAATGACCTAATCACAATGAATAGGGTTTAAAATAGAAAGAAAGAAGACGGGATGATCATGATTTCTTCTCGGATCTCGCCATCCTTCCTTCTATCTATCGTTAAAACATCCTTTCTGTCTGTCACATAGCTTCCTGACATGCCTTCATTTGCAAAGATGAACTGAAGTTGCTTCCCTCCTCCTTCCTCCTTATTTCTATCAAACATAACCCTAAACCCTATTTCTAATAATCACATGTTATATTATCAATCAACTCTAAAAAGTAAAAAGATTAATAAGTGATAACTCTATATTTTTTATGTAAAAACCCAAAGAAAAACCCTTCCAATAGTCACATGTCTTGTGTTTATGCATGTATATGGCTATATGCTTTTATGCACATCTCACCATCTCAAAGTTACATAGCTACGTAGGAATATCTTCAGAAAAATATGTAAAATATCTTCTTTTGAAATATAGAATCCAAGAGGCAGCTGAAATAATAATCAAATCATCAAATATCTTCGGAAATATTATATTCCGAATATGTATAGCTTTGTAGAGTAAAGGACTCAACTCTTTGGGATTAAATTGATGAAGTGATAAATTAGAATCAGAAAATCATTATATGCCTATATTGTATATGCAAGTGATGGAATTATTCTGTAAAAGGACTTTCAGGAGTCTTGATAAGAAATTATATTTCCGATTTACCTCAAAAGGATCTAAAAGATAATTCATTAGATAACAAGATGAAGAAAAGTAGATCAATTACAAAATATGTAGCTTATAGATTTAGATTGAATGATCACCTTGATTGACTGAATCAATTCCAACCCTCAGGCCACTAACGGCTGTCATTACTGCAGACTCAAAAAATAGAAGAAAACCCAAAACATGGTCAGAGAAATTAAAACCTCATGAGTCATGAATACAGTCCGGAGATATTATTGAATTTGGAATTTTTTTAAAGATTTTTTTTTTTAACCTGACATAGCTGGTGTAACAACTCCAAGTGCTATCATCATCGAAGTACCAATAAGAACCATGAATAGAAGTAGTTTCTTAATTATTGATGATTTTTCAAGAAACTGTTTTGTTTTTATTGATCTTTCAAGTTCTGGAGAAGGGACTTTAAGACCAAAAATCGAGATATGAGCATCTGATGGCAATTGATTTGGTAAAAGACTGACCTTTGCATTTCTACATATCAATGAGTATAAAGAAAATGTGCCCCCTGCAAGCATATCGTGATTAGCAAACAAAGACAATGTATAACTATCAGGAAATGCTAATGATTAGAAAGCTACCTTCACCATCGTCATTAGCCCACAGTACAACTAGGACATATTTCACAAAAGTTATTAGAATCAGCGTGTATATAACAAGGGACAGTGCTCCAAGAACATCTCCATGGCTATCAATAGAAGATCTGTTGAACATCACATTGAACGTATATAATGGACCTATCCCAACACCCCCAAATACAACTCCAAGGGTTTGAAGAGTGAGTGTTAGATTCATGCTCAAGGTCATTTCCTGCAATTAACACAAAATTTTAGACAAAAATACACACAAAATAATGATGTAAAAGCTAGTTAACTTCTGCAACATTCATCATCCAAGAACATTTCATATTAAATATGATTGTATGATGGTGGCTTAACTCTGAAGGTCCCCACACAAACTCCAAGTAATTAATTTTGTTCAATTTTAATAATATCAACAACCAGAACAACAGTTAGATTATGAATGAGATCATAAAATAAACGAAATCCTTTCATGTTAGTTGATCTGATTCAAAAATAAAAATAAACAAAACACAAACCTCAGAATCATTCCTCTGAACTCCAGGAACAACAAGCGCGTCGACATCAAACGCGTCGTACTTGGGGCTAGTTCTGATCAACCTCTGCTTAAGTCGACCGCCGTTATTATTTTCATTATCATCATCATCATCGATCTCATCCACAGATTCAAAGCTTCGCCTACCGAAATCCTCATCATCTGAAATCTCGAAATCCCCCGCCACCCATCTCGACTCCATGGAGGATCCCATCCCGAACAAACAAACCACCGCCTCTACTACATCCACCGCCGCATCTACTTCCCTTCTCCAACCAAGATCGTCGATTCCCGGAGCGGATCGGGAGAAATCACGGCAAAATAATGGCACTTCGAAGCATCGGGAGATTTTTTTTTACCCCTCACCACCGTCGACAATCTAAACGTTTCTGTCCGTGCTTATTTTCTGTTTCGGTGGGTTTGTTAAAGTACGAAACTACTATCAAAGGTATTAATTACATATATAATAATCACCCCTGAAATAATATGGCAACCCTCCATTTATCAGTTTATCACCCCTGAAATAATATCGCAACCCTCCATTTATCAGTTTATCACCCCTGAAATAATATCGCAACCCTCCATTTATCAGTTTATCACCCCTGAAATAATATCGCAACCCTCCATTCTAAAATCTAAAATGATAGATGATGTCAATTGTAGATATTAGACTAAGTAGAGACGTAAAATTAAAATTAAAAATAAAAGACTAATCTCATTTAACCTCAGTTTAGTCAACCTTGATGTAGACGGTTGAGATCTTATAAAAGGTACAGATTAACTCAATTGTTCGGTAACTATCAAAGTTACATTGTAATTTTTATTACAATGACTCTAATATATTACGTGACTCTAATATATTATTTGAAGGTAAATCTTTTTACTTTTTGAAACATATTTTTTGTTATAAAAAAAACTTCATTTGTGAGGGAAGATCCAGTGCGGCTGAGATCACTGGACGTATTGGGTCTCACCATATCCCACTGTAAATGATCCAGATTTGCAATAAGCATTATAAATAAGGGTGAAAACGGAGCATGGCAGTCTCGAAAAATATGACCAGAGCAACAAGATAAAAAAAAATTCAAAGCAAAATTTTACCCCAGCAACCCGCCCCTGTTCCTACTGGGGCGAGGAATGGGACGGGCCGTTGTAACCCTTAATTATAAATTTATTGCAAAAGTATAGTAATATGAATAGTTGTTTACTTGTTTGTCTCACCAAGTCACCAACCTCGGTTACCATTGGGGCATGAGGTGGGACTAGGACTACCCATTCTGTTCTCACCCATAACAATCACTTTATTAAATTATTTTTTAATTTTAAGATGTGTCCAATCTAAAATGCACCACTCTTCCTCTTGTGGGCTAATATGAAATGTTATTGGGTGTTTGTCGTGGCATATATAAACGGAAAGAGATAAAAGATATAGACAACACATTAGTAGACCTTCTGAGGTAGTCCTTAAAGAGGTCATTAAAGACATCGGTCTCTCCTTTGATTCAGTGTATTACAAAAAGAGTTGTTGTCACCTTTTGGAGACATCTATGATGAAAGTATGAGAGACCAACCTCTTGAGGCAGCGTATCTAGTTACTATATAACTAGATTACATAACTAATGAGACAGAGTCAATGAGTTTCTCGTTCATTTCTTTTTACTTCTGTTTTATTTTTATATTTTATTTTTATAAACCGGGCAATAGGCAATAGCCTTCTTTTTTAATAAAATTTAATTGTTTCAAAAAAAATCTTGATGTTACACAATATCTTTTTTTGCCCTTTGGGCCCAACCCGTTAATATAATTGATTTAATAATCATAAAATACAGTGAGATACTAGAATCTTTAAACAGCAGTACATCACACAATAAAATTCTGGTTGTATTTGTGAGAGAGAGACGATGGTGACTGTTCTTTTCCACGGTCGTCGGGTTCTTCCTTTGCGTTGCCGGAATTTCCTCGTCGGACATCTGCATCATAACCATCTATGTACATTTGATAATCTAAAATCACAGTATCGTCCCAAACATGTGGTGGTGTCCGCTTCTAATACCCAAGTACCTACCACAGCCCTCGTTAAGGTTACTTTTATTTTGTTTACAGTCATCTCCGGTTCCGTAACTATTTTTTACTATTTCAAATTAACTATGCATGTTCTTGATGTTTTATTGGGGAAATCAGAATCTAATTGGGAATTGATAAAAATAATCGGTCTTTCAAGTTTCAAATATGTTTTGCCCGTGTTTTGTTTTCAGATGAAAATTGGGGAAGATGACAAATCTTGGACTAATCTCACAAGTTTTGCATGTCCTATTTGCTACAATCCTTTTCAAAATATTCCTAATGATCGATCATCTTCTGCACAGTGAGTTACAAACTTACAATCAATATTGCCGGCAATTGATGATGATTGATTTTTATGTTTATTTTTTGATAATTTTGTTACATACTTTCTTCAGTTCAGCGAGTTTAGAATGTAATACTTGTAAGAAATCTTACAAAGGAAATGGAACATATCTCGATTTAATCGTTACAAGTGGTTCTGAAGAATATACCGAATCAGTTCCACCTTCGACTGAACTTTTCAGGTAAAAATCTTGCTTTGATTATTAATTAGTGTTTAGGTTTGTCATCAAAATTAAGTCATCTATCTATTTCTCATTTTCTCTACTGTAGTCTGTAGGATTGAACTCTCATTTTTAGTAACATATCATCAGTATGTATGTAACCTCTTTTTTGATAAAGATAAATTTTCATTAGAAATGAAAGGGGTCATGCCTAGAACCACACAACTCGATTAACCCAGTTAGTCACATGCACTATTAAGGTGACTGGAGGTTCAGGGTTCGAGTCTCAGTGTATGCACTTTAATTTCTATTTACTTACGTACCACGTACCTTATCAAAAAAAAAGATAGCCGCCTTACTGTTTGTAAAAACATGCTTTGCCCTCTAGGGGTAGCAATAGAGCAATGACATAAACAGTACAGAGAAAGATATAATTTCAGAATAGAGTTATGAGCAAGGTTTAAAAATCGGTTAACCGGTAACCGGTTCTGGCTTACCGGTTTTCCGGTTAGACCGTTTAACCGGTAGGGGTATTTTCGTAATTTTTTTTTAAACAGAAATTATGTTATATACTTATATATCTATTCCATGTTTATATCCATGTGTTATATCCCTGTTATATCAAATGTGGAGGAAAAGAAGAAGAAGAAAAAATTCAGATGGTGGAGAATCAAAGAAATGTGAAGGAGAAGAAGAAGGAAAAAAATTCTAATGGTGGAGAGTCAAAGAAATATGGAGGAAATGTGGAGGAGAAGAACTGAAAAAGAAAAGAAAGTGGAGAGGACTTATAAAACGGCTAGGGTTTCAAAGACTTATAAGGAGAGGCTTATAAGATTTAAACTTATTACAATAAAGCCTTCAAATGAGGCTTTATTAAATGAAACGTAATGGGCTTTATTAAATAAAGCCTTTAAAATAAACATTTAATCAATGGCCTTTATTAAAAACGGGACGGGTAACCGGGTCAGACCCGACCCATCGACCCGTTTACCCGTTCCAACTAACCGGTCAGCTGGTTAACCGCCGGTTTTTAAACCTTGGTTATGAGTCCAGCCAATGTCTCATCGCATTTCCTTCATCTAAACCCAGATCACAGGGGGTTTAACTTTAACCTCAAACTAGATTTTTTTGCCCTTTAACCTCCCCAAGATTTAGCTTTAACCTCCTTTGTTTCTACACAACCTCTTTATTTGTAAATGTGGAAAACTGTGCAATCCTTCTCTTAGGGTATTAATCACACTGACATTTCAAGACATTCTAAAAAATTGAACAATAACTCCACAAAATTTAAATAATCATCACTCAATTATATAGGTCGCACTATGCAGCCTCGCTTTTATGAGAACATTCAGACTATAAAAAACCCCAATTTCTCTTTTATTGTTTTTGTTTGAATAGGACTCCTTTGGTGTCCTTTCTTTATGAAAGAGGATGGAGACAGAATTTCATAATTGGTGGTTTCCCTGGTCCTGAGAAGGAGGTGCGTTTTTGTTTTTGTTCTTGGTAGATACATTTATACTCCATGACTCATGAGTATAATTCTTTTTTCTTCTCAATGCTCGAAAAAAGAATTAATAAATGTTTGTAGTAATTATTTTTGTATGGTCATTGAATGTGTTTGCAGTTTGAAATGGCGAAAGATTATCTAAAACCCACATTTGGAGGTACCATTGTAGATGCAAGCTGCGGCAGTGGTTTATTTTCAAGGATGTTTTCTAAGAGCAAACTATATAAAGCAGTAGTTGCCCTAGATTTCTCAGAGAACATGTTGAGACAATGTGACGAGTTCGTTAAAAAGGAAGGCGTCTCAACAGAGTGATTAACTTGTTGACTTCATAATCATATATTTCCATTAGAATAATTTGACAACCATCCTTTTATTTATTTATGCAATTTAATGACAAAAGATTGCCAACATACCATCAACTCTTTTTCTGTAGGAGCTTAATCCTTGTCCGAGCCGATATTTGTAGATTGCCATTTGCTTCAACCTCTGTTGATGCTGTGCATGCTGGTGCTGCACTTCATTGCTGGCCATCTCCATCTTCTTCTGTAAGTACTTTTATTTATTTATTTATTTCTATATTTTTTAGATCTTATATTTGCTTCACAGGTGGCTGAAATCAGTCGAATTCTTCGCCCAGGAGGTGTATTTGTGGCTACAACTTTTATTGCTGATGGTGTTTATTCTAACCTTCCATTTTTAAGTCTCGCCAGACAGGTTTGTGATTTTCTCCCCATCGGTATCATTGTTTGCCATTTTATTTATGATTTACGTCAAATTTTCTTTTATAACCACCAAAGAAGTGGTAATATTATGTAGTTTTTAGAACCTTAATTCATTACACAATAATTGGGGATGAGAGAGAGAGTTTTAGAATTTCAAATTTGATATGATAAAAGCCTGAAGGATTTGGGTTTAATTCATCATGAAACTAGCATGTACTAATCTCGATCTTTGCTACTACAAATGGTTTATAGTAGTAAAGATAGTTTGAAGGATCAATCAAAGCATGAGTTTGGAGGTACAATCCTCATGTACACTTGATGAGGACATATAAATCCTACCAGCGTTCGCGGTGGTGCAAGCGGTCGTCTTCTCGTGCCTGAGACTCTGAATTCCACAAAAGTCACTCTACTTCAAATCTTCAGGGGAGGGAATCGACGATTTGAGTATCAAATCGGCGATTTGCTCCGTAAAAGTCGCTCTGGAATGTGTAAAACTGATGCCTTAGATGTACTCCGGAGGTCTCCTTTTATAAGGTCTCGGAAGGCATCATCTGCGGCGGAGATCCCGCCCGGGTCATAATGACAATCATTATGACGCCAAGACTGAACGCAAGTAACGCTCCAAAATCGACGATTTGGGGTGAAATCGGCGAGTTGAGGGAGAGTCTGCCAGACTTCAGCGATCTTCTCCCAAAATCGTCGATTTGACAGACCTAATCAGCGATTTGGGGGGTTGACTTGGGTCTCGACGAAAACTTTCGGTTTCGCTTTTGTGGAACCTCCTGGGGGTCCGGGATAAAACGAACGGAACTCTAGTTCCTGTTGACGGGAAAGACTGGTGTACAGTCCTGTATCAACAACATTAAACTGCCAAACATCGTAGTAGTGATTTGTAAACTAGTCGTCTTATGAGTTAATGACATTAGAAGATTGCATATAATTTTGAGTTTTATTCTTATTTCAAATTTATTAAGTTATATATTATGAGTTTTAGGAGTGGTTTCCTTAGCTCTTTTTTTTAAAGGAGAAAAAGTTTGTGATTTGATCTAATGAACAAAATTTAAAGTTTAAACCATGAGAAAACTTCTGAATTTCTTATTTATGCCCATTTTATTTTAAATTCCTCCCAGGTTTTTCATGGCATTACAAAATCACGGATTTTCCTATCTGAAAGTGAACTGGAAGATCTCTGTAAAACATGTGGACTAGTCGATTATTCTTGTGCAAGGAACGGCCCTTTCGTCATGATCTCAGCCACTAAGCCTCACTGATTATTTGATCAGTGATCACCATCATGTAATTTAATGTCTATACTTCCATAGTTGCAACATCGTCACTATATATCATTTTTCACATTTTTGAAGTATTTAAGTGAAGAAGACATGATATAGATTGATGAACAATGTCTCGTTTGTTTTACATATACCAGTATTGCAACATCATCACCATGTATCATTTTTCATATTTTAAAAGTATTTAAATGAAGAAGAAATGATATAGATTGATGGACAATGTCTTATTTGTTTTACATATATCAGTATACATTGAGTTTCTAAGAATTTAAAGATGTGATCCACATACATCAAGTTTCACAAAAAAAAGATAATTATTTGATTACCCTGACCCTAACCCTGGCGTCCTACACTCCCTAACTGAATGGCAATTACAATTACAGGTTAAACAAAAAAAGAGCACATAGTTGATACTCCAATAAAAAGATAATGATAATGGATTTCACTCAATCTATTTCCATCCATACTGTTGATTGCGGTTCACGTCTGTTATGTTGGTACCTTGGTTCCTATTAGGTAGAGAAACAGGACCATAAGGAGCTCCTTGTGAATAATTTGGAGCACTTATCCCAAACCCATTGGTCACATCACCTATTCTTGGTACATTGTTACCGGGCATTGCAGCATATGGTGGCGGTACACGTCCTTGGGGAGGGTAAGAAGGACCACCATTTCCATAACCAGCACCCCCTTGAGTTCCACGATTTTGGTTGTAGCCTCCATTTGAATTAGTACCTTGTGGGTTGTACCGGTTTGGTCCACCTAATAACCCTCGAGGTTTGTTGTAGTGGTGACTTGGTCCAGCAACTGCTTGTGGTGGACCATTGTAAATGGACTGGTGGGTTGACACTGACCGGTGCTGAGGATGGATTTGTCCAGGTTGCTGGATTGGAGGTAAACGTGCATGAGGTTGTGGATGCTGCAATTTCTGTCGCTTCGCTGTTTCTTCTTGCTGCCTCTGTTGCTGTCGTTTCTTTTTTGTTTGAAACTCATGCGATGACTCATATTTCGGAAGACTGAATATTATTATGTAGACATGTTAGAAAATGGACAAGGAATAAACACAGTCAAAATCAAGTGTTTTAAATATGGCTAAATATTATGCACAGATTATTAGCTTATCAAACCTTTTAGGATCGCAAGGTAAGGGATCATTCCAGAAATATTCCGCATCAAGTGCATCCTTGGCGGATATTCTCTGTTTTCAGAAGAGATGATAACTAGTCTATCAGAAATAATTGATACTGGGGATCATGACATTAGGGTGTGCGGCTGTAAGCAACTTGGAAACAGACCTGAGATGGATTGAGAGTCAGCATTCTTTCTAATAACTCCAGAGCATGACGATCAAAACTGTTACAGTTCACAATTTTGGTGATTAAAATTGAATAGTTTTGCTTCAAATATTTTGGAAAATAACTTTGGTATAGAAGATATGAGAGGAATCTAGATTATATTTTGACTTACTGCTTGAAAACATCTCTGACGCGCCTCTTTAGTGGTCTTGAGGGCTTGAAATTGTTATACCAGGCAATCTTGGTAACACCAGGCCAGTTGATTTCATCAGGAGACCCACAAAGTTCATATATTTTGTTTAGTTGCTCTGGCTGTGTTAACCATGCATAGAAAACAATCAATATACACTTTCATCGCAAAAAGAGTGCATATAAATTCATAGAAACAATCCCTGCAGTATAGAGAGTTTAGACAAATGGATTCCACAAAAAGGGAATTATTTTTTGAAAAAAAGAGACAGTTGATTACAGTTTCATATTGAAAAAAGGCTTACAATCTATGCATTTTTTTTATTAATGTATCTCATAATTATAATTGATGTATTAACTAGTAATACATGGAAACAATTAACAATAAGAAACTAACATTATCTTTAATCTTCCTTGCATCAGTACCTCGTTTTTTCCTGGCAGGATTGGCTTCCCATGTAAAAGTTCTGCAAATATACAGCCCACAGACCACATATCAACAGAGGGACCATACTTAGTTGCCCCAAGAAGTAGTTCTGGAGGTCTGTTAAAACAAATAACAGTTAGGATGATTAAAATAAGAAGTATATATGTCTGCAAATAGAATAAAACAAAACTCAATAATTTTAAGAATAGTAACGATGCATATTGCATATACTGCTGCACTGCATGCTGCATAATATACCTGTACCACAAAGTTATGACACGATTAGTAAGATTTCCATTATGATCACTAGAAAAAGATCTTGCAAGACCAAAATCTGCAAGCTTCAAGTTCCCCTCATTATCAATCAAAAGATTGGATCCTGTACAACATAAAAATGTACCAAATAAGTCAACTACGAAATTGGACGAGAAAATCTACCAAAATTTAGTGAAGATAAACGGCAACCTTTAATATCACGATGAAGGACTTGATTGACATGGCAGTAGTGGAGACCAGTTAGCAGTTGCCTCATGTAGCACTGGTTTGAAAAAATAAAATAAAAACAAGTCTAAATAAATGACTTTCAAGTTTCAATGTCTTGCATAGTAGTGAAAGAATAATTACATGCATACTTTTATTTGAGGAACAGTGAATCTCATTCCAGGACGATCGGAAAGCCCAGTCAAATCATGATCCATGTATTCGAAAACCATGTAGATGCTGCCCTTAAATTTGTTTCCATCTGCAAAGGATTGACTTATTAATGTAAATGTAATTCACTAAACTATATCAATTAGCCTACAGCATATCCACCAAATACTTGCCCACGGTATTTATAGAAATCACCCACCTGGATTTCCATGCTCATCTTTCTCAGGACCTAGTTGTAAATTGTAAATAAACTATTAGGTTTCCTCTAATAAAGAAAAGAGGCAGCCAGGTAGGAAGTAAAGAAAATAAAATCTGAATTACCTGGAGAAGTGACTATCTCTTTCAATTGGATAACATTCTCATGATTAAGTTTCTTAAGAATTTTAATTTCCCGAATAGCTGTAATTGGGAACTGCACAAAAAATATTTTAAAAAATAAATCAGGATGGCTACTTTACCCATATATAAGAAGAACATGCCACTTATGCTGTTATGCAGAAGGAGATGTAAAGGCTTTTTTTAATAAGACGTGGTACATAAGTAAATAAAAATTAAAGTGCATACACTAAGACTCAAACCATGGACCTCCAACCGTCCATCCACCTTAATAGTGACAGTTACTAACTGGACTAAGTAGGTAAAGGCTATATTATATATAAAGTGAAGAACATAATAGCATTACCCCTTCTCTCTCATTGTCCATTCTGATTTTTTTCAAGGCAACTACTTCTCCTGTTGTAATTTCTTTTGCCATATATACCTGCCTGTAAATAGTATATTACAAACAACTGTCATTGATCCATCTGTCAATCTATCCATGGAAAAAAATACAAAAAATGTTAAAACCAGTTCTCAATTCTCAATTTCTCATGCCCAGATACATCAATGGATGAAGCATTGAGGTTTCTTCAATAATGTCTCAGACACCCGTGTAAGAAGAAGTTGATAATCATCTACTGAATAAAAAAACAATAAAAACCCTAAAAAAAGGGTTTAAACATCCAGTCGACTACCAAAAGAGGGGGGACCTTCCTTACTGATTTTTACAGAATTTTCCAAGCATATACCAAGATATTCAGAAGAAAGGAACAGCAAAGAAGAAAGAATAAAAGAAAAAGATAAAATCTGAGTGTGTGCAATCAGAAAGGGAGAGAATAAGCAATACCCGTAGGTTCCCTCACCGATTTGCTCCAATTTCTCAAAACAATCGACACTCCGTGACCCCCAGTTTGGGGACTCCAAGAGATTCAGTTCGCCTGGAACGGCTACCGCCATTGGATTGGAGAAATCAAGAAGGAAACCAAAAAGTAAAATCGAGAAGGAAAGTGATGATTCAGAGAGGTATTTATATTACATAATTTATCCACGTGTCAGTGATGGTAAAAAAAAGGGACACAAAGTATAGGGGACTTCATATAAATTATCCAAGATTTGCAATTTTTATAAAATAAAAGGAGAAAAGATCAAATAATATAAGCAAACGTTTTTTTTTTGCAGCATACTGAGTCAACGAGGAGAGAGACAAGGAAGATCGATCGCCGCCGTTGTCATTCGATTTTTACTCTCGAAGAGAATCTCTCTCGGATCGTATGAATTCAACAGACGATGTATCGAATATCCCCCAACTATAGAAAACCCTAGAATTGTATCGAATCGAACCTTGTGGTGTCGTGAATTAGGGTTTTTGTTATCGTGTTTGGTTCAGACGTACAGTAGCGGTGGATGGTAATGGGAGCCGCCGGGTCGAAACTTGAGAAGGCTCTGGGCGATCAGTTCCCTGAAGGGGAGAGATACTTTGGTCTCGAGAATTTCGGCAACACTTGTTACTGCAATAGCGTCCTTCAGGTTCTTTAATTCTCCCCCTTCGTTGTTATGTTGTACAAAAAACAAAATTATTCGCGGATCAAATTTTTTCAGTGTGGTTTTTGGCTCGTTTGGGAATCGAGACTGACAAAATTTAATTATGGATCGTTTGGGAATCGCGGATCAAATTTAATTTTTTTTTAATAATCTATCAAGAGATTGTGGTTGATTTCAATTATGGATTGATAGACCCTAGAGATTTCTGTTTCCTTGCCAGAGCTGAATGTTTAGATGCAAACTTATTGTAGTTTGTTAATGTTCAACCATTCCTTATTTTTATTTTTATTTTAAATTAACAAAGTTTACAGTATTTCCACGTTCCACCAAGCACTTGAGTTTTAAGATTGGCAATTCATCTTTCACATGCTATCAGAATAGAGGTTGATTAATGAGTTTCAATGGTTAATAATTTTTTCCAAAGGAATCAGACTGAATCTATCAACTTATCAAGTATCGAGTAATTCGATTCCAACCTATATTAACAACTAAGTACCTTTCACCTAATATTAACATTTACCACACTAAATATGATGGGGAAAGATAATATATATATTCCTTCTACATTGCATGATTCTAAATCAATCGTATACTTTTGTATATATGTGATTCCTGTAATTTTTTTCTATAAACTTGAAGCTGTATTTGAAAAATTAAGTTTATGATTATAATAGAACTGTTTTATAGTCTAAGCTGCATTGTTATTTGATGAATAGGCCCTTTATTTCTGTGTTCCTTTTCGTGAGAGACTTCTTGAATACTATTCAAGCAACAAGAACCCAACAGATGCAGAAGATAACATCCTAACTTGCTTGGCTGATCTGTTCACACAGGTATTACACAAAACAACAAAAGTACAGTTACAATGATTTAATGTTTTTACTAGAAGTATAAGAATGTTTAATTTATATATCCCATCGACTTTAATTTTTTTGTAATGGTGAAATTTTGATTTCATTTTTGGCTGTAAATAATCATGTGAAATTAGAATCTGTTTAATTGTTCATGTTTCATTTTAATTCTTACAACTTTATTGCATATTTGTTGTAATGGATGATTTGGTGTTGCCTCTTGCAGATTAGCTCTCAGAAGAAGAAAACTGGTATTATTTCTCCAAAGCGTTTTGTACAGAGAGTAAAGAAACAAAATGAGCTTTTTCGTGGTTACATGCACCAGGTACTTTACAAACTTTCTGGACATTAAACTAACTGGTATATTTTACAAAAGATTTTTCCTATTAATAAGAATATAAAATACAGTCAACACATACAAAACAGCTGAAAAAAGCCAAAAAATAAACTACTATGCTATTACACTAACTTTCTAAATTGCAAGTTAACAATAAAATCTATATCTTTCTTGGGAACCTTTGTATTCTTCAAGGGATCATTAATTTTAAGCCCCATGTGTAACCTTTGTATTCTCCTTTCACGAGGCTGCAGGAATTGCCCACCCCCACATGATTTTTTGTCAATTTAACCTACTCTTATTATATGAGTCCTGCAAAGGAATCAGAGATGAGAGTTCCCCATTTCCCTATGGCTCATGAGTCGTAACCTCGCGGTTCTCACGACCTCACATAGCTCTGATTACATTCTCTTTTGAATCCTTTTGCAAAATATCAGTATTTTTTTCAGAATTATTAAATAAAATTGTTTATCAATTTATTTACACAAGATCATGCACACCATTCGAAAATCCTCTCTTAAAATTATCGATGGCAATGGCATTGTTATTCTGTTCTGTTAGGCTTTAGGACATTAAATGCTCAGATCTACATGCACATGCTTTTTAAAATCAGACATTAGAAATTTCAAGCATGCGGACATTCCAGCGAATCAGTAGTTATCCTTTTTTTTTCCAGGATGCACATGAGTTCTTGAACTTTTTGCTAAATGAACTTGTTGACATCCTTGAGAAAGAAGAGTCCAATGCTACAAAAATCCCCCCCGAGGCTTCTTCCTCATTGCAATCTGGGGAAATTCTAAGTGGTGATAAAAAGGAGCCGCTTGTTACATGGGTACACAAAAATTTCCAGGTCAGTTATTTTTCACTTTGGCCGTCTGATTGTGTTTTCACTATTTCACTACAGTGATAGTAGTTTGTTATTTATTCTTACGGTTATATACAGGGTACACTAACCAATGAAACAAGATGCTTACGGTGTGAAACAGTGACCGCAAGAGATGAAACGTTTTTGGATCTGAGTCTCGACATTGAGCAAAATAGTTCAATTACCAGCTGCCTGAAAAACTTTAGTTCAACAGAGACTTTAAATGCCGAGGATAAATTTTTCTGTGACAAATGTTCCAGGTTCTCTCTTTTCACTTGGATTGCATTAATTGTTACAAAATGATTTATTCTTTACAATTAAATTACTTGTTAATTGTTATTGTCCAAAATATTATGCTAAATACATTCATATTTAGTTTTTCCAACAACAAAAAACAGTGGTTGATTGGCATTAATTGTTGATATCGCAGTTTGCAAGAAGCACAGAAGAGGATGAAGATAAAGAAACCTCCACACATTCTAGTGATCCATCTGAAGCGATTCAAATACATCGAACAGCTTAGCCGGTACAAGAAACTATCATATCGAGTCGTCTACCCTCTAGAACTCAAGTTAACCAACACCGTAGTCGATCCTGATACCGAGTACTCTCTATTTGCAGTAGTAGTTCATGTAGGTCTTGGACCTAACCATGGTCACTACGTCAGTCTTGTCAAGAGTCATAATCACTGGCTCTTCTTCGATGATGAGAATGTTGAGATGATTGACGAGTCAGCCGTACAGACATTTTTTGGTTCCGCACAGGAATATTCAAGCAACACTGATCATGGATACATATTATTCTATCAAAGTCTAGAGGACAAGAGTTGTTGAACCCAATATAACTCGGTTCATAAGTTTGAGTTTGAACTTTGGATTCAAATGGCAACCTAGTCTTGATTTACTTGATGATATACCATGCAGACATCTGATATACAATTCAATTTAAAGGTATATAGTTATCATTTCATCTTCTTAAATTTTTTGACAATAAAGGACTCTAAATGAAGGAAATTTAGGGCTGATGATTTGCTTTTTGGAAGAGAAGAGTAGAAGATGATGAGGGTATTGAAAATTATTACTCCATATTTCTTTACTTTTGATGTAACTTATTGAGTAATTGATACCAAAATTTAGATATTCATTTTTGACTCATTGAAATGATACTGGTCTGATTTTCAGATATGATCCGCAAAAGACAAAATATAACGGTAGTAAATCGTGAGATAAAAAATTAATGGTATGATGAATAATATCTTATGAATGATATCTTTTCTTATTATGTAATTAAACGAAGAGGTGATTCAGGTGTGAACCCATGAGGTGATCCCGGTGAACCAATGAGCTAGTTTAGTTAGAAGATGGAGGGGTGATTTAGTCAATTGTATTTTAGAGTACAAAGCTAGCGCACTTTAGCATCATTTCTCAGTATAGTGTTCCAGCGTAAATTAGCAAATCCATTTTCTTCTTCCTAGTAGTATCACTCATTCACTCCGTTCTTCCTTTGTGCAAAACCCAAAACCCTTCTGAAAACCTTCTCTCCCTCTCGATCTCGATCCCGAGCAAAGCTGGAGGTCGCAAAATCTTTACGTCTAGGTCTAGGAAGGACCGATGGCGTTTCGAACACCAAGGTCTGGATCGTCGTTGGCGTCAGTATCACTGGTATCTTAATCCTCGCTGAAACCGTAAGACGACGAAGAAGAAGAATACATGAATCGGAGAAGATTGATTTCGGTGCTTTTATCGAGCACTTTGAGATTCCACCTTCACCGCAACCTCCACCACCCGCCGCACGCCACCTACTTGCCGACCTCAGTTTTGCCGTCAGTGACAGGTTTTGTGATTTTTTTTCCTGCTCGTTTTTTCTTTCTCTGTGATGATGGGTTGGTTGATGATCGGTTCGTTTCGTTATAGTTTTGAGATTGAGGGATTCGTTGCTGGATTTGGACACCCTGCCTGGAGGAAAACGCATGATTCAGCGACAAAAACGGCTGCCTCTGTTTTGCAGCTACTGAAGCATGGTGCTGGGTGTACTGGAAGGACGGTTATGGGGGAATTCGGTTTTGGGTAAGAATTTTTTCCCTTCTCTTCTAAAAAAACTCTTTAATTTGGCGGAGTTTGTGAATTTTCAACTTATGTTGTTGTTGCAGGATCACCGGAGAGACTGCAAATTATGGAACACCAACCAATCCAATATTACCCTTTCACATCCCTGGTGGTTCATCTTGTGGTTCCTCAGTTGCTGTTGCTGCTAAACTTGTTGATTTCTCTCTCGGTATTACATCGCCTTTCTTATTTATTACCGCATCATACATATTTTATGCCATATGCCTAATCAAATCTTAGATACTCATTCAGAATGTTATTGTACATTTGTACTAATGCAAATATGTAACTGTCAGCACTTAGCATCTTCTTCCAATTTTACAGATCATATAATTATTCATTTCTGTAGGTATCGATACCACCGGATGCATTAGAATACCGGCTTCATCTTGCGGTCTATTAGGATTTCGACCTTCTCATGGGGTTATATCAACCGTTGGGGTTTTGATAAATTCAAAAAGTTTAGACACTGTTGGTACGATATCTGTTGCCTAAACTCTATAATTATTATTATTCTTAATAAACAAAGAACTAATTTTAGGACCTAGATTATTAAAAATGCTGTTTCCTTCATCTTCTTTAGTTTTCTTAACGATTTTAAAATCTTATAGGTTTATTTGCAAGAGATCCTTCCGTCTTGAATCGTGTGGGACATGTATTGCTGCAAGCATCAACACTTGCACCTCGAAGAGTGAAGCACTTTATCATTGCAGATGATTGCTTTCAACTTTCAAGGATTCCCAAGTACAAGACAGTGGATGTATTGTGCAAAGCCGTTCAATCTCTATCAGGATGTAAGTAATGTATAGTATGTACCATATTAGAACAATAGCAGTGGGAGATATGGTTGACAGTTTATTTACTTATTTTTCGGCTGTTTGGGCAGATCAGCCACCAAATCACGTGAATATTGCACAATATATTGCTTCAAAGGTCCCTTGTTTGATGGATTTTAATGAAAAATCCAGAAACATGAAGCCTGTGATAGCCACTTTAAAGGCACTTGCAACTGTGATGTTATATATACAAAGGTAGGACACAACACATGTTGATTTTATATGTTTATCTTTTGCTTATTAATTACTTTATCTTATATAAACACTACCTTAGCGATAATATCTCATATTTAGACTTCTAGAGTTGTTGGGTTCAAAGTTCAAACTTGAAAAAATTTCAAGAGAACAAATAACAGCATAAATTTTGTTTGTGCTTGATTTTTTGCTTTTTCAAGGATCTTATTTTAAATTAAAATATGCTCACTAGTTTTTTTTATTTACTTCATATTGAATAATGAATATACACTTCCCTTGATGAGAATCAAATCATATATTCATTTTCCTTTGTTAGGTATGAGTTCAAGACAAATCATAAAGAATGGATCAACTCAGTCAAACCCAAATTAGGCCCTGGTTCATCGGCCCATGTGCGAGCTGCACTTAATATGACACATGAGAATAACAAAGCCATTTACAAGATTAGGACCGAGTTGCGAGTAGCTCTACATAATCTTCTTAAGGTAACTAACATGTCTTTAATTATCACAACTTTTAAACTAAATTATTTTTAGAGTCAGTTTACATGTATTATCAATCATGTATATTAATAAAAAGACGAAGAAATTTTATTTTTGTTCTGATTTTTTATTGTAGTTATGTTTTTTTCTCATTATTTGTACTTTGTAGGATGAGGGGATTTTAGTCATACCCACAGCTTTTGATTTTCCATTGAAACTCAATTCAAAGAAAAGCCATTCTCTTGAGTATGAGGACCGATCATTTCTTTTATCAAGTATAGCTGGAATGTCAGGGTGTTGTCAAGTATGTAATGTGCAGAATATTTATGGTTTTCTTCTCGTCCATAATTGGTAAATAATAATAGAAAATTAAATAGTTATATTTTTCTAAACAGGTCACTATCCCACTCGGCGTGCATGATGGATACCCTGTTTCTCTCTCACTTATAGCCGCCCATGGAGCAGATAAATTTCTTCTTGATACTATTTTGGATATATATTCTTCTATCCAAAAGCAAGTTAGCATCGCTTCTAATTCATTACCTTCACCTGATACAAGCGGGGACATGGATGCTTCGGAATTACTCAAGGAAAAGGTCTCTCTCTCTCATGCCACCATCTAATTATCTATTGTAATATCACATAAAAATGCATTAACTTGAATTGTTGGTGTATTTATCAGAAATAAAATTAATTTGCAGGGAAATGCTGCATATAAAGGAAGGCAATGGAACAAGGCTGTGAATTACTACTCAGAATCTATTAAATTGAATAACACAAACGCAACATATTATTCCAACCGAGCAGCAGCTTTTTTAGAACTTGGATGGTTTGTGTATTTTTTAAAGATAATTCTTTTCATAGATTCTTTTTCTTTGTGCATTTTCTTAATATTTTATTTCACTAACATTGTTTTTTTACAGCTTTCAACAAGCAGAAGTGGATTGTAGTCAGGCTATTTTCCTAGACAAGAAGGTACCAATCAAATCTTGTCAAATTTTATATATTTAAGTATTTAACTACTTTTAAATAAAATTTGGTGATTTCACTTTTGTGTGCAGAATGTGAAGGCTTTCCTGAGACGAGGAACCGCAAGGGAAAGTCTCATGTTTTATAAAGAAGCTGCCCAAGGTATGGAGTTAACAAGAATCCTTATTGATGGACAGTAATCATCTAATTTTTTTATTCCTTGATCCATTGAAACTCACATTTTTACTCATTAAGGTGATTTCAATCAGGATTTGGTTTAGAAATAACGTTTACTGTATTTGTATTTCAGATTTCAAGCACGCTCTTGTTCTTGAACCACAAAACAAGGTTGCAGTTGCTGCAGAAAAAAGACTGAAGAAGCTAAGTTGATTTTATTCAGTGTATTGTTCTAATAATATCACTAAGGTGTTATGGTCATTTTTTTTGTGCAATCAATACCAACAACCATAGGTGTTGCTATTAATATAGTAATTATTAAATTACCTTAAAACTCTACATCAATATCATGGGCATATAAATGAATGAGGTTTGAGTTTTGTTCAATGAATGGTTGAAGCCTGTGTTTTTTTAACAAAGGTAAACTAATGCTTTGTTGTTTGAACTTTAAATCTTAAATTCAATGCATCTTAAATCCATTTACTTTTAGGGTTAAGAGAGATTTGTTTGGTTTTTGTTGCTTCATATCCAAACCTTTGATTTACCTAATGATATATTAGATTGACTGTTTGACAATGATGTTGCACAAAAGCTTCACTCATTTATGAGAGATTTCTTTCTTCTTTTTAAGTATTGAGAGGTTGCTGATTGCTATTTTTACCTAATATTTGAATCTTAGGTTTATTTGGTTATATATAAGAATAAAATTCAGAGGATTGTAAAGGCTCATTGGGCCAAATTAATTAAAATCACATATGATCTTTCTCTGTGATATATAAACTGGGTGCACTTCAGGTGCCAAAAATTTGGTGTACCAAATGCATCATATATGATGAATACAATGTGGCATACAACTTGAGGATAATGTAACATACAACGTATTGATGAATACAATGTCGTCGTACAGAGTGGGGTTGATGAATAATGAAATTGAGACGGAAGATTAGGATCTAACGACGTTGGCACATGAAGTACTTAGCATACCTGAAACTCAGCCTATATAAACTACAGAAACGATTCATGTGAGATATGAATTTTGAAATATTATATGAAATATTCTCAATCTTGTCGTTAATTTTAAATCCAATGGTTCTTTTGAAATAATTAAATATAAACAAAATACGATATAAATTTCAATGTTTTAAATAGAGGATTAAGATTTAAATTATCTCATTTAAATTATCTTATTTGAATCTCATCCTATAAACTACTTGGTTGGGAAAATTAGGTTTTCCTTGAACAATAAACCTTGTCAATTATCAAAAACAGAAACAAAAATTTACTTGATTTATACTCATGCCTTTTATTAAATAGAAAGATTGATTTTGTATGTCTTGTCTCTATTACATCTCCTTATAACAAAAAACAATTACCTCAAAAGATAACAAAGAACAAATTCAATATAATCCCAATCCTATATAACTCTGCATAATTGATTGCAAGTTTCAACCTCCTAAAACAATTGAACAAACGCCTTTGGCATTCTACGGGATCGAACAGACAACGACAAAGTTGGTGTCTTTGCAATGCTGCCAGCACCACCATCAGATTTTTTTTATTCAGGCGGACGCGAGCAGGATCTTCAGATTTCTAGTGGGTATTTTATGTTGAATATCGACAAATAAAAATAATGAACAAGTATGACAATGAATAAATATACCGTAATGGTGGTTGTTTTAGTGTTATGATTTCTTGAAAAATGGCTTTTGGCATATTAAGAGCCTTTCGTCGCTTTTGATGTCAAGTTGGATAAGTCTTGCATCCCACTTCATCTGGGTCGTAATGTATCTAGCGGTTTCGATTAGATGGCCAGAGTCTCTTAGAATCACCCAACCCTGTGTTTTTAAGACAAGAATAATTAAGAGATGTTTCAAAGACAATTTGACAAAATGATATCTTCCTTTTCTTTTACCTCCGGTCGAAGGATTCTATCTATCTCCAAGAGAATATTGAACATGGAACATCTTTTTCGAGTTTCGAGCGAAAGAAGACCATGTGCATGAACCATATCATAAGTTCTTGGATATGTTGGAAATGCTTCGCACCTGATAAAATGATCGATAAATAAATATTTACTTGCATTGGAAAAAATACAGGGAGATTAGCTCTACTGGTCCAGATAACTATTAAGATTTCTGAGAATTCAGGATTCAAGTCTCGTTGTATACATATTTTTTAAAAATTTCACTACGATGTAACCGGTGATATATTATGTGGCATGTCATTCGGAGATAGACATTTTTACATTTGTTGAACTATATCTTCTGTTATAAAAAAAAAAACTTGCATCGAAAAAATCATATGAAATGTCATACCAATCATGTTGGATGCCAATGAAACCCCGGTCGAGAATAAGAGGAAGATGGTTTGGACCAATTGCGGGGACGACATTCATGACCCATACCGATTTTCCAGAATCCAACAATGCAGCATTAAATCCACCAAACCGGGCATTCATGTCAAGAACATTTCTAAGCATATTGAAAGGTGGGGATGGATCTTCCTCTCCGGGTCGTTTAGGATGGTCAGAAAATATCAAAGGTGAAAGAAGAGACCAATAATTCCGAACAATGGAATTCCAACGAATCGCATCTTCAGAAAAATCTTCCATTTGTACACCTGCCACAACCAAGTGTTTCAAGGAATTGAATCAAAGATTAACATTTACTGATACCATATGAATGATGAGTGATGACCGCCCATTATAGAGTTATTAAGGAAATATGGTTTACCATGGAGTTTTAATTCAGAAGAATTCGGTCTAACACGATTTGGCCAAGGAGTCATGTTCTCGATAGAAACCCATCTCGTGCTTCGAGTTCCGGCTATGCATAGATGGAGAGGTTGGTAATACAGAGATTCCACATCTTTGCTTTTTCCGCAGATTCCAGGTCCAGATTTCCTACATAAACAAAAAAATTATTGTAAGTGCAGACAAACTAAGAATTTAGAACACAGATAAGATATTAAAAATTTTGTAATGAGATTATTATCTTACCGTTTACTGTAACATTTTCTATCACTACCCTTTTTCCAAATAGTGGTTTCATCTTGCTGTGACAACACCTCCCAACATAAATTCTTTGCAAACCCACGAATAGTATCCGACTTCTTCTGATTCTCCCCTAATGTCCTGAGAGTATTTGATTGTGAAGTCCATACAAAATAACCACCAGGCTTTAGAAGTCGGTCGACCTCGACCAAAAAAATTCCATCTACACCAAAGTAAAAAAAAAATTAAGAATGTTTCTAAAGATGCATTCAGAATGGAATTATAGTATGTGGTGAAATCATTTTTGTTAAAATAGATCTATGTATGTATAAAAATCAGTTATAAATAGTCGGTGAGCTATATCATTTACAATTCACTCAGAAATAAACATCCCTTGATACTTAGTTGCCAATTTTACATGGTATCAGAGTTGATCGGATTTTAATAGTTAGTGATCGTTTTTTCAAATGGTATCAGAATATGTAGATCACTAAGGTAAATTCAAACCCATATGATCTCCTGAATGATTGAAAAAAGGCATATCTTTGTTTAATTTAAAGCATGGTCATTCAGTTGTATGATTGTATCAAAGTATCACAGATTTACAGGCATTAAACAGAAAACATCATGGTCAAGTTCCATCCAACATCATACACAAAAAAATCACAACATTATAAGATAATTACGGATGGAAAAACCACACGATCGATCGAAATAAACTAGAAATGATTTATACCTTTAGTCTCCCAATCAATCCCACAACGAGTACAATGCACCATATCAAATGACAGGTGTGGGAAGGGCAGTTGTTTTGAGCCAAATGAACCAATGACTGCAGGTAGACCTCTTTCTAAAGTCAGTTGAACTTGGCTTGCTGAAAACTCATAGTTTGCTATGCATGTCGTCAGCAGGTGTTTCGAGAACAGGTGACCTCCAAAGCTTCCGAAACCGCAATCTATGTCCAAAACATTTCTGATCTGCATGTTTTTTTTACCAATTAAAACATACAATAACCCAATTTGTATAAAGATCAAAGATCAAACTTAATGAATTGGTAATGATTAATGACAGTCTTGTTTTCCATTCATTCAACCACACTTATTGATGATTTTAGGATCGATGATTTTTTTTTAAAAAGGCATAGATTGATTCCACATACCCCACCCTCATTGAAGCATGATGCTTCTTTTAATCCAATCATCTCTGCAATTTGATGCGAGTAATCTTCGACTCCATTAACCATCAGAGACTCAGAATGGAATGATATTTGTTCCTCTTCCACCATCATTCTTAAAAGAAGCAGCAGCAAAAGAAGAAGATGAAAAACATCATTAATTGACAATTAAATAGCAAACAAATTGTATCAAATAAAACCAAATACCTCTTTGTTAAACTACCCGATGAGAATTCGTGGCCGGTGATCTCGACATTCTCCTTCCAGATGAAGTCCCTCCCAGTTGGCCATCTGATGGGGATTCTATAATTCAGAGGTGATAAAACCAAACAAGATTCACTTTCATTCTGCTTTGGCAAACACATTCTCTCAGGATCACGTTTGGGCTGTTCAATAGCACCAGTAGGGTCAACATCAGAACCCCCAATCTCCCTCAAATCCCCCGCTGCATCAGCATAGTAATCACTGACATTGTAATAACACGGGACATAATTCTCATACTCCGACGAACAGAATCTGATATCTTTCAACTTAACAACACCGAGAGACAACTCTCCAATCTCAGATAGATCCGTGACAAGCTGCTCCTGAAGACGCCGGTAGCCTCGGAATATGTTAACACGGGAAGAAGAGGCGGAGATTGAAATTGTCCAGTAAAGAGACCCAAACACGGCAAGCACTACGATCAAAGCTAAACCAAACTTAAACAACAAATAAGCCGTACCGTCGACCTTACTCCTCGACGTCGATCCAGACAGGTCCTTCGACGGTGAGTTATAATCAAGTGTTTCACGACCATTACCAACTCCGATCAATCCAGCTCCACCTCCACTGCGCGAACCGCCCCGGAACAACGGCTTCGGCATTTCTCCTCCGCCACTCTCGTTCCAAAGCTATTGCAGCGGAAATCTCGATTGGGAAACAAAAAGGGTTCTTGGGAGCTGGGGCAGATTTCGTCTCCTTTCCTTCCTTTTTTCCGGCCTATCTAGATTAATAACAATTAATCATCATAGAAAATAGTAAGTAGTTCAGATTTGTGATTAATCACCATAATTATCATTAATGAACACAACAAGAATGAAAAAAAATCCAACTTTTTAATTCTCACTTTAATGCGTACACCAAAACAAACGGTTCACATGTCTGACATTAATGCGATCTATGTCTTTTTTTGGATAATACTTTGAGATGACGTCATGTTGCATTGATTGGGACAGCTCATCATTTATGCTCTTTTGACGGTTGAAGTTAATTGCAACTTAACACATCTGATGATTAATGATGAGCTGTCTCAGCTCCCAATCATAGCTAATTAAGTACTGGAAGATTAGATTTTTTTTTTTTTTTTTTTTTTTTTGAATAAAAATCGTGATAAATATATATGGCACGATTTTGAAACGATGCGTGTTCGTTCCGGAGCTCTCCTGACGAACAGCTAATCCAACCGTCCAAACTCTAGGTGAATATTAGCCGTTTATTGGAGTTGTCAACCGGCGCAGGCTTGTCCTTTCGCATTTGACTCTACGATTTTCACCATACTGTCGACTGTCCCCTCCGTACATGCCCCCATTAAATCACTCATATAAGATGGTATCGGTTGTCCCAAAAAATCGCACATCGCCCAACTACGCAATCTTTCTCTCCCCACGTTCCTCGTCGTATTCCGAAGGCCATTCGATCATGTCCGAACAGTGGCAGTATACACCAGACTGTTCTACAAGGACGGTGGCAGGACACCCAGGAAATTTGATTGGACATCGTACTCTTCTACCCCGATGACGTCGCCGGTATGGTGTAGACTAGACATTCCTGCGATGCTCATTCCTCTACTAGCTATTGGAGATCCTAGCCAACGGGATCTGTGCCCGAGCTGCACACTTTATTTAAACAATCGAGCAACGGTCGATGCTCAACTAAGAATCTCCGGTTGTATCGTCAATAGCCTCGGAAAGGACCGACCGTTCCTGATGCAGGTTGTAAATATATATCCTAAAAAATGATACACTACGTGACAGTGAACCATGTTGAACCTGGTCCCATATAGAGGCACGCCTGAAGGTTATAATTAACACAAATCATCGTAATAAAAACAAAGACAACTCACACACTCTCTAAAAAAACTCATCTGTCTAGTCTCAAGTTTCCATACACTTTTCTTTTTCATCTCGGTTTCAGAAACCCATGAAGATTAGATCAACTGGTCAAAACTTACATGATGTAAAAAAAAAATCGTCATTCGACGAACTGTTCGATTCGAGTCAACGAACGGAACCCAAACCTTGGTTGAAATTTGATGAACTAATAAATTTTCTATCCGCATTATATTTATAAATCCGAAAGTCAATTTATATATTTATAACTTTTTTTCAGTGAGCTCAGCATAAGGTGAGCTCAAAAACGTTTACTCTATCTGAGCCGTTGGATATTGGGCAAAGTCATCTGCACCGTCCTTTAATTATATTATTTTTTAATTTTTTGATTGGATACATCCCCATACATACTTGAACACTATTGAGCTCATATTAAGTGAACTTACAGGAATTTTATTCTATATATTTATTCGATTTATCCGGATTTTAGAATGATTAATTGACTATTAATTAACTTTATTAAAAGTGAATTTATATTTTTATAATTTTATTTTAAACTTTTATAAAAAATTTATAAAAATTTATCTGATTCAGATTCGGATTTTCCTATTCGAATTTTATTCGGTCGAATTCAGATTACAAGCTTATACGAGTCGAATCGGACCAAGACTTAATTATATCTAATAACCATCTCTTCTAAGTTCTAAGGTATCTTACATAAATAATTGTCGAAAAAGATTTATATATGATGTTGTTTGTAAATTTTGTTATTTTTGCAACTTTGGATTATTCTTTATTTTTCACTTTGGTTTCTAATATTATTTATTCATAATACGATATTTTCACACCAACATCAAACAAGATCCACTGTGATGATCGAACATGACAGGAACCAAATACTTCCTTCCATCAACTCCATGTGCATTATAACACCCGCCCGTTCTTCCGTCCAGCAAAAGATCGCCGGCATACCCAGGGTAAGCGTCTTTCCCAAACACGCCGGGACAAACATCCCCGACTTCTACCGGAGCCATCTTCTCCCCTTGGAACAACCCGTTCCCAAACGGGTTGGTCACAGCACCCGCCAAAAGCTTTCCCAGATTGATTACCATCCCATCCATTCCCACGTCCCCATTAGGCGCTCCCACCGGCGGCGTATCATAACGCGGTCCCATGTATTCCGGCTGGTGGAAGGGCCACGCGCACTTCCCTGGACATTGCGCCTCGGAATTCCCAACCCAGATATACGCATAACTGGTAGTCGCATCGCTCTCGCAGCAACGCGACGCGATTCCGAGACTGACGACGTCGCTGGTGCAATCGACGGCGTAGCAAGGACTGGTCGTATCCTTCTGCCCACGATGAAACCCGCAGTTTCTCATGCAGAACCCATCGACGATAACATCAACAGCCGTGAGAACAACTCCAATACCTCCCTTCCTCGCCCCAGTTCGTCTCGCAAGCATCCTGATATCGTTGTTACCCAAAGTCCTTCCGATTGAGCAGGCGACGTCTGTCGTTTCCTTTGCCAGACGCAAGTGGGCTCTGGACTTACCGGCTTTGAGGAGAAATCCGTCGACGGTTTGCCACCATTGGGAGACCGATGGGGTGGGAAGAGTCTTGTTTGGAACGATGGAGAGGATGAAGTCGTGAATAATAGATTTCTGAAGAGACGTGAAACCTCCATACCAAAGAATAGAGATCGGAATATCACCATCCAGCATCTCCCCACTATGGTATCGCAAACGAGTCGCCGGTGGGTTGTATGGGGAAGCCATCGTCGGAGATGGGTAGGTCGTATGAATCGTTAAAGCAAGCAGCAGAATTGCGATGGTGCTCTTTATATTATTCGACATGTGTGTACGTAGGTAACCCTAAATCAATGAGCAACGTGTATATTAATATTATGGCGAGAATTGAAGAATGCTTCGTGGAGAAGAAGAAGATGCAGAATTAGGATTTGAGATGAGAATTGTTTGCCGGCGAAGTAACTTCCGACAACTGTAATTTAAATTAAATTTAATATTAAGCTATTAACTATGAGATCCGGTTATTGGATGACAATCATCTAGGTCGTCAACCCAATCCACATAGGTCCGATTAGGCCCAAGTTATTTAATGCACTGATTTAATTATAGCCTAATTCATTTAATGGACGGACAAATTCAATTCTGACCTGAGATTGGACTCATTATGGCCCAAGTAATATAATGGACTTATTTAATTTTGGCCTAATTTATTTAATGGACTGATCAATTCTATTTCGACCTGAGATTTGACCCAAGTCATGTAGTAGACCGATTAGAATATGACCCAATTTTTTAACGGACTGATTTAATTAATCTGGCCTAATTCATTTAATGGACGGACAAATTCAATTCTGGCCTGAGATTAGACCCAAATCATGTAGTAAATCAATTCAAATATGGGCTAAGTAATATAATTGACTTATTTAATTCTGACCTAATTTTTTTAATGGACTGGTCAATTCTATTTCAGTCTGAGATTGAACCCAAGTCATGTAGTAGACCGAATAGAATATAACCCAATTTATTTAATGGACTGATTTAATTCTGACCTAATTCATTTAATGGACGGACAAATTCAATTCTGGCCTGAGATTGGACCCAGTCATGTAGTACACCAATTCAAATATAGCCGAAGTAATATAATGGACTTATTTCTGGTCTAATTTATTTAGTGGATTGATCAATTCTATTCCGACCTGAGATTGGACCCAAGTCGTGTAGTAGACCGATTAGAATGTGGCCCAATTTATTTGACAGACTGATTTAATTCTGGTCTTTTTTTTTTCTTTTTTTTTTTGAGTTAAAACTATCTGTTAATATATAAATTCTAAAACAAAAAAGAGGAGTGATCACATGCGACCCACCTCGCGTCCTCCGCATTGATCCAGCCACTTGATCTTACATGCTTGAATTTTTCAAGGATTACTCAGTACACTTGATTGCAAGTTGCAACTAGAAATAAGTATTTAATTCTACTATAGACGACGATACACTGCTAAATACCGTGTTGAGGAACTACTATAAATAAACCACTAATCCATTAAGTAAAGTAAATTGTTCAACATTTCTATCTTGTTCTTTCTTTGCTTTCTACATTATGGTAAACTCAAGAGTGATCAAACTTGAGAAAAAGTTAGCAATGAAGACTGTACGAGTAGCTATAGTGGTGACTTTCCGATCTTCTATCCTAGCCTTGATGTCAATTCCAGATGTCGGTCTTATAGCTGATTTAGTCGAAATTGGGGGGATAGCATACTTAGTGGCCGAAGGAGCAGGAGAAGTTACAGGTGAGGGGTTGGGAACCAAAGGAGTAGGAGAAGTTGAAGAAAGTGAAGAAACATGGGAAGCTGATGAAACCAGTGAAACTGGTGAAGGTAGAGAAACTAGAGATAAAGTGGCGAAGCAAGAAAAGTTAGAGAGAAAGAGGCGAAACAAGAGAAATAAGTCTATAAATGGTATACCGGAATCCGTATTCGAATTCGAATATAAATATCCAGATTCAAATTTTTCGGATTCGGATTGGATATCTGAATTGAAATTCAGATTTTATTCGGTCGGATTTGGATATCTGGATAATTATTCAGATTCGGATATCTGCATATCCAATCTGAATCTGACCGATATACAAGTTTAAAGAGAAACTAGACAACTAGCCAACTAAATAATCGAAAATTAAGGATATATGATTTCATCATGGATTGGGCCTGGGCTTATCCTGGCCTGGCCTCAAACTTTTGCTGAATGACTTGAATTGAAATATTTATATTGTTTGTATAATATATCAGATAAACCCTTAAAATTTTAGTATTTTATATATAAGTACTCCGATCGGAACTCCGGTGGATTGAAGTAATTAATAGTAATTAACATGACAACTTTCACATCTCCACAGTCTCTCAGATAACAGCTGTACACGTGTGTTAATTCCAACCTACATGGCCGGCCAGACCAGACCAGCCTGTCTTCAATCTCTATATAAACCCTAAATCGCCTTTTGAATTCCATTCAATATATTTCACTCTCCGATCGATACTTAATTGATAATGGGGTTTTACTCTTCTTCTTCGTCATCGTCATCGAGTTGGGTGGTTGGATTTTTGGTTACGATGATGGTGTTTCAATCGACGGTAGGTGGGAGAATCTTGATGGACTTGTAGAGACGCCGGCGGCGGTTCTTTCGTATCATAACGGAGAACTTCTGTCTGGACCAATCTCTGTTGATCTTATATGGTACGGAAATTTCAGTTCGACCCAACGAGCTATTGTCTCCGACTTCGTCACTTCACTTTCCTCCGACCATCATCTGAAGAAGGAACCGAAGACTGTGGGGGCATGGTGGGAGACGACGGAAAAATACTACAAACAGTTGGGCAAAAAGTCGCCTTCACCGGTGATTCCTAAACTTAGTCTCGGTGGTGAGATGCTAGACGAGTCTTACTCTCTCGGGAAACAACTCACCTCTGCCGCGATTGCTTCCTTTGCGACATCGAACATCGTCGGAGGAGGAGGGAGGAAGAGTACCATCAAGGTTGTACTGACATCATCCGACGTGAACGTCGACGGATTTTGTATGAGTCGCTGCGGAACACATGGCTCGACGACAGCATCAGATTCCGGTGACAAACACGCCTACATCTGGGTAGGTAACTCCGTGACACAATGCCCCGGCCACTGCGCCTGGCCTTTTCACCAACCTATCTACGGTCCCCAGAGCCCTCCACTGGTAGCTCCGAATGGGGACGTGGGCATCGACGGCATGGTTATAAACCTCGCCGGTCTACTAGCCAGCACTGTGACGAACCCATTTGGAAATGGATATTTTCAGAACGAAACGGCACCACTTGAGGTGGCATCGGCTTGCTCAGGCATTTATGGTTCCGGAGCATATCCCGGATATGCTGGTAATCTTTTGGTAGATTATACGACCGGCGGTAGCTATAACGCCGAAGGAGATAATGGACGGAAGTTCTTACTGCCGGCCGTCCTTGATCCGACAACCAAAACGTGTTCTACGCTTCATTAGACACATAGATAACAGCAAACACGTGCCATTCTTTTATTATTATTATATGTTTTTTTTTGAAATATTAATATATTCTACAATTAAAATTAAATCAATTATTATTTTAAAGAACGGAACAACGGGGCGAGGAACAGTGGGTTAAAAAATATTTTTTCCACTACCAAAATCCTACTTTAATATTATAAAGATTTAATATTGTCACCCATGGAAACTTTATTATCACCTTTTGATCCGCTACGTGGAAGTGATTACTTATATCGTTTCTATTTTCAAAGAAAGTCTTTTTTTTAAGAGATAACTCTTTTTATGGATATGACTTTTTGGGTCATTCAATTTTCCACATTTTAACCTTCTATGTTTTTTGGTGAGTCGGAATTTTATTTGTTGAATTCTAACTCACCATTAAACTAGATATTGTAATTTTTTAATAAAAGTTTTTACTGAATTTGAAATTACAAGTAAATTGCAGTAATAATAAAAAATCAACTTGGAACTGATTGTAAGCTTCTAGCCCAAATTATTAACAACCTATTTACATATTTGTATATAAAAAAAAACACTTAAATTTTTTTAAATCATGCAAATAATTTACATAACTCATTGATCCAAATATTATTTTAATGTAATTTAATTTGTAACATTTTTTTATTTGTTTGCTGAATTATTATGTTATAATCGATTTTATTTTCTCAATTCTTTTGATATTACTAACTTTCAATTCATCTATTTAGAAAGAAAAGAAAATCTGCATATGCGGCGGAAAATATTTTTTCAAATCTTGAGATAAGATGAAATGTATAGATAAAATATGAACCGATGAAATATTAATTATATCTTATCATATCTCAAAATATCTTTGGAAAACTTGATGATATATGATAATCAATACTACTGTCATCATCATAATTAAGCATTGAAGGGTTCATTTATACTTCTGAACATCAAATTTAAAAGCATTGAAGTGCAACATTTAAAATACATTTACCTTCATTGAAGTAAAATTGTCGTCATTTTGCTTATAAAATTTCGTCATTTTTAATCAATTTTCGTGTAATGATTTAAGGTCTGCGGACCCAATTGAGGCTCGAGTCGGGAGGTCTGACCTGTAGGATAGTATAAATACCCCAAAACTAGAGGAGGAGACCGAAAAGACGATTGAAAACCTTCTATTCGTAATAGAGAGATAGTTTTTGTCTAAGCGATAACCTAAGAAACTTGTAGTGTAAAATAATATTTGATGATTTAGAGCAAAGCCTCAAACTACAATACGTTTGGCTCGAGTCTAAACTAAATTCTAGGCTCAAACTTGTGGCGCATCGGATTTAGCTAGGTTCGAAGCATGAGGATTGAGGAAGAACAAGTTTATGATAATTTCTAGGATTCAAATGAAAAATTTGAGGAATTTCTTCAATTTTACCAAAATATAGTTTTTACAAGGTTATATTTATTAATATTCCCCCTCCCAAAAAACGTGTTATAAGTCACATGGTTCAATGATTCATAAATCATAATTAACTTGAATCGAAAAGAAAATAAAATACAGAAGTTTGCCATGGCTATTATCGCACCTACCACCATGGCCACCTCCATCACAAATCTTCCATGCCGCATATACTCCCTTACCCACTTTCACCGTGCTCATGGAGCGCACGTCTCAATACCAATTGGCGCCGGCAGGGGACGGCTACTCCGACTTGGGTTGCTTCATCATGTCGGAAAGCAGCACAGTTTTAAGGTCGTTGCCATCAAAGCAACAGGAGCCCAAGATGATAATGAGTACGTAATTTATATCGATAATCATTTAATCAAAATCATATATGTTTGATATTAGATAACACAGATCTGCTATGTGATATGTATCATATATAAGTAGGAAGGAGGAGGGTTCAGAAATCACCACACCACCAGCTGAAGGTCCAGAATTTCTCAACATCCTTCCTGAACCGTGAGTAGTGATCACTGATCAAATGTCTATCTCAAATTAAATACAAAATGAGCAAATTAAAACTTGGGTAAAGTTGTTTTTGCAGAATAAAATCATTTCTGAAGTTGGTATTTTTGTTCCTAATTGGAATCTGGAAAAAAGTTCAAATTGCATCTGGTGAGGCATATATCCGATATATATCACCATAATGTTCATGTTGATAGTTAATATAAATGAATTTGGGTAATTGAAGTTGTGATTGAGAGGGCGGATGAAGTGGCAGAGAAAGTAGAAGATTTTGCAGATAAAGTTGGAGATGCAGCCAGAGAGCTTGCTGAGGAGCTTCCTGATGATGCAGCTATGAAAGGAGTCGTATTGAAAGTTCAGAACATTGCAGAAAATATTGAGGAAGGTGCAGATACAATTGATAATGTTCTTGATAAGGTACACACTTCAATTTGTGATCATAAATATTAAGATTAAATATTTCAAAATAGTCTATACAGATGAAATAAATTATATAATTTTTTTGGGGGAATCACAGATAACAGATTCTATTGATGATATGGAAGATAAAATAGAAGAATGCAAGGAAGAAGCTGAAAACAGGAAAAAAGAACAGGATTTAGGAAATGCAAGATAGTTACTTTTATGCTGTTTATCACATGACATATATTTTTGAATTTTAAACAATATAGATGAAGATGACTAAATCAGACAGATTATAGATTTATAAATAGTTCGTCTTCATATTTTTTTTTTGATCTTCGAACATAAAATAGATTTAAAAATTAAAAGTATAGGGTAAACATAAGATTTAAAAAAAAAACTAAATTCCTGATACATCAACAATAAATAGAATCATGCTTTTGAGAAAAAAATCTGATGATATTGAAGAATTGGGAATTAATGCTGAACACCATCCTCTGTTTTTTCCTTTTGTTCTGCAACATGTTGGAGGGTTTCAATGTCATGTTTTGCTGCACTGTCTGATTTAGATGGTGTTGGTTTTTCAATTCCAAAACGGGCAGCAAGTCTTTGAAGTAGTTCTTGGCCATCTGTCTCCGAAACCAAAACACTCAAACTATTCTTACCTTTCCAGCACACAATAGCGATTTTTTGTTCATCTGTATCTGAAACCTCATTTTCTGCAAACAATTAATATCGAGTGATTGCTTAATCAATTTTGCATACTATTTTTTTGAAATCAGGTAAGACAATTGTATACTTATGTCAAGTATCAATATGGATCTAACTTTTCACCTAGTTTGATATTTAACTTCCTAAAATAATTCTTTTCCTAGAGAAAGAGAAAGTTAATAACAGATGGGATTCAGTATTTTTACCTAAGTGGCTGATGAGTTTTAATTCTAGTTAAGGAATATTTATACAGAAGTTGAAAGTAAGAAATACCTTTGTTTGTCAGAACAACAATACAGCAACCTAAAAGCAACTTTGTAGCCTTCTCACTAAAGTCAGCATTTATGAATTCGGTGAACTTGATGTTCCTATTTTGTAAAAGATGGCGAAAGTCAATCAGGGGTGTAAACAGAATCTGCTTGGTTATGTATGGAAGAATCAATAGCAATCCCTCCGACGATATTCGAAATGTACATGTAGATCCATCTTTTAATGATTGCCTCTCCTGGAAAATCAACAATGAACATTATATTATTATTTATTTTATTCACTATAAGGCATAAGCAAACCATATGACAAAATATTTAAAAAGATCTAGAAATATTTTATACTCACAAATAATTTCAAACCAAGAGAAGCAATCTTAAGTCGTTGACCAACTTCAAAATTTAGTTTCAACACTTCTTGAACTGACTTTGATATGTAATAAATCCTCTTCACATGATTTACATTGTAGTTTCTACAGACAAGGTGGCCATCAAGTTGAAATGATTGACTAATTCCATAAAAACTCTTTATGCTGTCAATTGATGTTCCATCTTCAAAAAATACGACAGGATCGATTCCTCTCCATTTGCTTTGCATTTGTATCTTTCCCTTATCCTTCTTTTCCCTATCCCCATCTTTAAGAATATTAACAGATTTTATATTTTCAACATTCTCATATGTCACCTCGTTCAACTGTGTATCTGGCATTTTCGCATCAGAACTATCAAGCTTTGTTGATTCTTCAATATTTTCAGAGATCTTCACATCTGCGCAATTGTCTTCAGATAGCCCGGTTTTTTCTTCACCGCCATTCCTTATATCCCTACTATGACTGTGAATCTTATTGGAAACAGCTGCAATAGCTTTTTCAAAATACAAAAGTAGACTGTGATCAATATATTATACTAAATTAGGTGATTCATGAGAGTTTATGGTTTACCTGGTAAATGACATTTTTTTCGTAAAACAGCAATGAAAAAAGCTCCACTGTTTTGGTCATGAGGGAGTATCCTCATGCAACGTTCTAAGGGAAAACTGCTGACTTCTCCATTGCAATCATGATTTGCGTCAATAATAGAAATGTTGGAATCCTCAACATCCTGGTTTGCACAGTTAGTACCTCTCAGGTTCAAGTGAGTTTTGACGGTATTATCATTAACATCATCAAAGGGTACTTCAAAAATTCTTCCAGCAGGAAACATACTTTGCAAGATTGTGCTCCTCCTATGAGCTGGTACATCACTATAAGAGGAGAGCCAAAGACCTTTGTCACGCACCTGAAGTAATTAATTATTATTTATGGTTGAGAAGATGATCAGATAAACTTAACTTAGGTTCTAATTTCTAAAGTTTAAACAACAAATAGGATTGTCATTGTCTAATCAATTTTGCAAGCTTTCAAGATTCTGCTCGAGTTTATATTTTACACAATTTAGATGAGTTTACTGTGAATAAATCAATACTTTCTCTAACATTTTAGTGTTTTGAACTTCTATTGCATGCATTGATATTTGATACTGTTTCCTATTATGAAATAATAGTCTAATTTGGTTGACAGTTCAAATTTTCATAGAATTCAATATAGTCATACAAATTTATTGTAGAAAATATAAAAATAAAGAAGCAAGAAAAAGTATTACGAAAAAATTAACGATTTACAAAAAATAAGAAACATGCCTTCCATGTTCGAAGACCTGGACGACGAATTAATTCAGGAATCTCCGTAGAGACATCAAGAAGCTCTACTGACTCACCACACCTTGATAGGATCTGACATTGGAAGTTGAAACTGAAAACATCACAAAAAATATACAACTAATAGTGCAACGACCTTTTATTTAACAAAATATTAACCTCGGATACAACAGCTTCGTTCTCTACAGGATTCATCGAGCATGTTGAGTACACCATTTTTCCACCAACTGTAAGTAAAGCTAAACCTGAAAGAACCAAAAAAAATGAACCACATAAAACATGGATAGGAGGAAAACGGTTATTTGTAATTTTATATATTCAAATTAGTATTCGATAAACTAGTGATATACTAATATTGTGTTGATATTTTTTGCTCAAAGATTTTGATAACTGATTGTCCGATTGCATCTCTCTTTTGAAGAAAATAATGAACATGCAGCTAAACATTCAAAAAATATTATTTCGTTGAAACTTCAATGTATGTTACCACGCAATGCAATCTGCACTTGTAGACTGTAGAGTCCATTTCCCATTCCTGCATGCCTGGAAAAAAATATAAATAAAAAAGACTAAAGAAATAAAAGGGTAATTGCATAGAAGAAAAACTCAAGCCTGTACCATTTTCTCCAAATATCAGGAGCCTTACGCAGTGTACCATCACCACTACAAGGCACATCACATAGAACGCGATCAAATAGCAATTGTCTGTGTTTCTCTTTCTTTCGTCCTTCACAAGATGCTGTGGAATCTAAGGCATTACTGTTTAAATGACAGCTAGGGAATTGTTGTGCTTCGTGATTTGTAACTATTAAATTTGCACAGCACATTCTTTTTGTTTGATGGATGAGAAGATTGCATCTCTGAACATCAACGTCATTAGCTATAACCTATAGTTGTAAGAAAAGAAAAGAAACTGTCAATTAAAAGAGTGAACTTGATCGTTGAAGACAAAAGAGTCAAAAGACAACTTGCAACTGGTGAAAGAAGTCAAAGAACTATACCATTCCATATGGGACTTCCCCGATTTCAGTAGAATTATTCATCAATTCAAGTAACTGAAAAGTTTTTGAACCTGGAGCTGCACACACTATATAGTATATACCCCCACCACAAAAAAAAGTAAATAAGCTTATAAGCATATGAAGATAAAAAAAGCATTCAAACAAATATTCAAACATTAATTGATTTTTTTTTTACAGAATAACAATCAAAGACAAGAAAAACAGTTCGAATGTAAAAAGGTGGCATCAGTAAAAAAATATGAAGAAAACTGAAGATTCTGATGGAAATGGAAACAAATAGTGGCTGTAATGAATTAGAGTTATCAGTTGTGACTTATGAACGAGAGTCAAAAGCTTGTAAATCAACAAGTGTCTTACTGTCAAGAACATGATGATGTGGTAAGACATCCAAGAACAAGGGAGGCACCTATAATGCAAAAAGGAATATAAGTAAAAGATATCAATGAAAACAAATAGAAGATAAAACTGAGATAATCATATGGTTGATCCATGCTATTATAATCACGCACCATACTCACTGCCTCTTGTCTTGTAATATTTCCAATTTCATTCTCCTGCTTTAGAAATTCATGAAATCTGAAAATGTGCCATTTAAACCAATTAATAATTAGAGTATTGTACAATATTATTTTTTTTGTTTATGCCTTGTACAATGTTTTTTTATAATATTAAAATTTCGTTAATGAAAAGAAATCAGGGGGGCATAGCCCAAGTACAAATGATAAGGAAATGAGTGTGTGCTCATAATCACTAATTCTATACAGCTGTTTCAGATAATTACGTAGAGAGCAAGAAATTTAAATAAAAAGCAAATCAGTAAAAACAGTAGGTCACTTTGATATGAAAAAGAAATCATGAATGAGTAAAAAAAAAGAATGTTATTGTTAACATATTCAGTATATTCACCATATTTCATGTTTTATGTGAAAAAGTAAGAAATAAATGAAATATAATATGGAAAAAAAAATCGACTGTACCTCTCAAGCATTTGGTTTTTTCTAAGCTCCATGCGAGAAAAATTCAAATGCCAAGCCAGATTTTCTGGGTACCAAGGCAACGGCCTAATTGCTTTTACTTCATATTCATTTGTGGTCTGGTGAATACAATCGGTTCAGGGATTAAACACAGACAAAGTAAGGAAATTAAACATGAATATTTTCTAAAAAATACAAGCGAAAAGATGTATGCACACATCTGATTTCAAAGTCTTTGCAAAGTCTTCTTCCAGCTGAGCACGGATGTCTTTAAAAAACTGGCCGCTGCAAGTAAGATAAAGCAATGATTACAAAATTCATATGAAAACAAATAAAGTTGCAAAATGACAATCTTTTTATTTGAATTCTGAAATCTCGCAAAATATAGAGTTATAAAAAAAATGGAAAAAAATCATTTTTCGCATAATTTATTATCTACAATATGATGAAAAGAATCAAACAAATACAAAACAGGAAGACACAACTGCAAAATATTTATATATAAAAAACAAATAAATTTACAACAAAGATTGGATCGATCATCTAACTCTATGAAAAGAAGTAAAATTATCTTGAATCTGAATATTGTTTAAGATTATCAAAAAGAGAAAAAATGAATTAATCACCTCCGTACCTACTAACTCACTAGGTAAAAAAAAGTAGGATTTTCTTGAATTTCGTATTGACTAAAAATTAAAAAAAAAGGTAAATATTTACATTACAGCAAAAACGAAATCAGCCATTTCAGTACTTAATGGTAAATTTTTCTTTGTATTTCAAAAAAAACCTGGAGTTAATTCTAAAAGCTGATGGTAAAGGATTCCTTAGAACATTAATAAACACATCCCACTCCTCAAAAGGCACGATGCATTGAGCCTGCAATAGCAACCACCAAAAAAGATTCCATTTGAAACCACGAAGAAGTAAAACTCAAATGAAAATGACCAAATAAGTAATCCTGTACGTAGAGCAAAAATATCCAGAGATATAGCAGTATAAGTAAAACAAACTCAGAGCATCTCATGTTTAAGCAAAATACGATCGAATTATATTAACGCAAACCTTATAGTATAACTCAAAAGCCTGATTTTGCGTGGAAAAAGGCTGCCATGTAGTGTTAGCGTGAGGGTTAGAATTAGAAACTGTATCAGGATCGTCGCAGACGACAGCACCAGTTTCGTCGGGTTTGTCTTTCTTGTTGAACTTCCAGACGTTTTCTCTGTTCTTATTGAAGTGCTTTCGTTGCGTACGACCGCGCTTCTTTCCCCCGGTCATAACTAGTGGGCGGTGATCGGAGGGAAGTCTAAACCCTAAAAAAATAAACCCAGACTTTAAAATTGGGGATCGGTGAGTTAATTAAAAGTTCAAACATGCGACCTTGATAACTTAAATCGGGATTATTAGTTGTTTGTTCAAACCAAAAACCAAAATTTAAACGCCGCTGCCGGGGATCGAACCCGGGTCACCCGCGTGACAGGCGGGAATACTTACCACTATACTACAACGACAATATTCATTTAATTTTAAAATATTATTAAATTATTTTATATATAAAAAAATAATGATAAAAAACAAATTGGCTTCGCCCGAGTTCGAACCGGAGACCTTCAGTGTGTTAGACTGACGTGATAACCAACTACACCACGAAACCATTTTATAATATTTTTCATAAAATTAAAAAATAATTTCTCACAACAGCTTGAAAATATTTTTTATGAAGTTAAATTCCATTAAAATGGGAAATAAAAAAACAGAAATTACAGTGATAAAAGAAAAAACAACAGATAGTGTGAGAGACGAACATGCCCATCAACTTCGTTTCTATATAGAATTTTCCTAGATTTGATCATCAGTTCCACCGTAACCCGCCTTCCGGTTCATCTCGCATCGCCAATTCTGTTTACCAAAAATGACCCACTTGGAGCTCTAGATTCCTTGGAATAGCTCAATTAAGCAGTCATTCCATCCTACCTATTTAAAGTTTGAAAATAGGTCGAGGGCATTGCACCCCCAATGCCTCTAATCATTGGCTTTACCCGATAGAACTCATTTACGAGCTCCAGCTATCCTGAGAGAAACTTCGGAGGGAACCAGCTACTAGATGGTTCGATTAGTCTTTCGCCCCTATACCCAAGTCAGACGAACGATTTGCACGTCAGTATCGCGACGAGCCTCCACCAGAGTTTCCTCTGGCTTTGCCTTGGGCATAGTCCACCATCTTTCGGGTCCCGACAGGTATGCTCACACTCGAACCCTTCACAGAAGATCCAGGTCGGTCGACGATGCACCAAACAGTAATAAGGATCCCATCAATTAGCTTCCTTACGCCCAATGAGTTTCCACACTCGATGACTTGCACACATGTCAGACTCCTTGGTCCGTGTTTCAAGACGGGTCGAATAGGGAACCCACAGGCTGCTGCTATAGGCATACAGATGCTATAAAGCACGCATAAAACGCACACCCACTTAAAAGTTGTGCCACCAACATCTCATGCGCAACAAGTAAAGTACAAGATGGAAACAAAAAACACCGGAAAAATATGACCTCCTTCAATATGACATGCAATGAGATATTCTTATTGAGTGCCAACGATGATCCGAACAATTTTTCGAAAAAACAACTTTGCTCTTGATCGTATTCAAACTTAGCCTCGAAAAATCACAGTCTAGTAGTGATATCATACTTGCCCTAAGGAAGAGAATCTAATTTATCGATGTATGCAAGGCATGGTTCCACCTCTGTCCCCCCCTATATTAAATACTTTCAATTTCTTATCCACAACAATACGACAACAGTCTGGGGGATCTGGACAAAGAGAAACAAATGAGTCCACGAAGATAGATTCACCTGGGCACATGAGATTGAGAGGAGAGTTATAGAAGATATTACAAAAACTTTCAAAACCATAAGGTACAAAGCAAGGGAACGCAGACAGAGGAAAGAAAGACTACTACAAGAGCCGAACACGAGGGAACTGACAACAAGAATACCTTAAAAATAGTGTGATTTAATTTATCTGTAACTTAAAAGTATAGGAATTTGTATTAAAAAAGAAAAAAGTAAATCCAAAATCCAAAATCCAAAATCCAAAATGAGCAAGAATTCAACTAAAGATAGAACTTTGACTTATCTAGGATTATGTCAAATATTGATGGGATGATGGTAGGTAAGGAAATTCAACCTCTACTTTTACCTTGTGTTATTGCATATGAGACATGACATATATATTTTAGAAACAGATATTTCACCTATTGATAAAAATCAAATTTAAGCTCTTCGTGATGAGTTGAATTCAGTAAAGAAGACGACAGACATTTCAATGGAAGAATATATTTTCAAGATTAAGAGTTTGAAACACTCTCTAGCAGCAGCGGGATATTCAATGTTTGATGAAAGAGTGTCAGAGTATGTTCTCAGAGGTCTTGGACCTGAATTCCGTATGTTTAGGACATCTCTGAATTTTTAGAAGGATATCACTTTTACACAACTTGCAGACTTCTTATTAAAGAAGAAATCTTAATGAAACAACTGGATCAACCAACAGCTGAAGGAGATTATCAGGTGCATTATTCCAATTATAATATGAATAATTTCAATAGAAATGCTAAATTTTATCCAGGGAAAGGCAAGAATGGTGGTTCTTATTATAAACCATCATACAAAAATCAAGGAACAAAGGTCATAACTGTTCCTCCTCAAATTGCTCGGAATAATTTGCCTCCCATTCTGAATCTACCACCTTCACAAGACAACACATCTGCTTGTCAGATTTGTGAGAAAAAAGGACATATGGCTAGAAATTACCCAGATAGAGGTAATTTTGCTGCCTATGCTATGGAGGATGATTATGATACTCAGATAGCTGGAAATGAAGAAGCAGCGGCAGCACATTCTGTAACATCCAAGATCTGGACTGGTGTCTTATCTCATAAGCTACCAATCACATGGTAGCTGATGAAGCTTTGCTCCATGACTGCCAGACCTATACAGGTATTGGGTGTGTTGTGATTGGATCTAGAGATAGATTAGTAATTGCTAAAATAGGAAAATTAGACTTTGAAGTACATTCAAAGGTTTATACACTTAATAGAGTTTTATGTGTGTCTAAGATTAAAAAAAATCTAATTTCTGTGACTAAACTATGTAGTGATTTGAACTGCTATATACAGATTTCACAGAAGGAATTTTCAGTGAAGAGCCTGAAGATGCATCAGATGCTTTTTTCTGGAATTAAAATAGGACATGTATTAGGATTTAAACAATTCAGATTTAAAATCCTTAGAATTTTGTAATAACTGTCTTATGACAAAAATGTCGAAATTACCTTTTTCTTGTAATGAAATAAAAACTTTTTTCCATTGGAGATAATACATATAGATCTATGGGGTCCAACCCCAATTGTTTCAATGAAAAATTATAATTTTTTTGCAACAATTGTAGATAATAAAACAAGATATACATGGATTATATCATTAAGGGCTAAAAATGAATTTACTGATCAGTTTATTCTGTTTCAAAAAAACATAGAAAACCAGTTAGGGCTGAAAATTAAGAAAATTTACTCAGATGAGGGTGGTGAATTTCTTAGTACCAAGCTGAAAACTTGGCTAGGACAAAAAGGAATAACGTGTAGATTCTCATATTCCTATACACCTCAGCAAAATGGAATTGTTGAGAGGAAACACAGACACTTGCTTGAGACCAGAAGATGTTTTTCACTCAATCTGGAATTCCAAAAAATATGTGGCCAGAGGTCATCTCTGCAACATGTTTTCTGATTATAAATAGGTTACCTAGTTCTGTTTTAGGGTTCATATCTCCCTTTGAGATGTTAACCAAAAATAAACCAGATTATAAAATACTGAAATTATTTGGTTGTTCATGTTATCCCTTAATAAGTAAAGGATTAAAGAATAAATTTGAACCTACTCTCTATAAATGTGTCTTTATAGGGTATTCAAACAAACACAACGGATATGTGTTTAAAGTTAAAAGACAATAAGGTCATTATATCTCGAAATGTCAAATTCAATGAAAATGAATATCCTTTTTTAATGAAAACAGATACTAAAATAGTAAAAAAGCCTGAAAAACAAATGATAATACTTCCAAGACTAGCTACTACAATGAATTTTGGCTTTCCTATAAATACAGGAAACTCAAACAGTGAGTTAAGGGTAAAACCAAATTTGTCAAGTCCTGTAAGGAGAGTCACTTACAACAGAACAACTTCACAAATGACTCAATGAATATAATCTCAGAGTCAACTGAGATAAGTAACTCAGTACCCCAGACCATGAGAGTTGAGTCTAATATACAATCTAACATTAGAAGTAAGGCAAGACAACAAAGTGTTATTTCTGAAAATCAAACAAACACAGTTTGTAACTCAATACCACGAGATATAAGTAGTAGATCTGAGGAACTAATCAACACAGGAGGTAGATATCCAACTAGAGATAGAAAAGCACCAAATTTTTAAAAAAATTATGAGTGTAATTCTTGCTCTGGTGAAGAGATAGAAACCATCCACCTTCAGTGAGGCAAAGTAAATAATCTAAGTGGAAGGAGGCAATGCAAGAGGAACTAGATGCATTGAAAATTAACAAAACATGGATCTTAGTACCAAAAAACTCGTCAATGAATATAGTAGGTTGTAAGTGGGTCTATAAAATTAAAAAGAACTCAAATGGTTCAATAAAAAGGTACAAATCTAGATTAGTAGCTAAGGGTTACAATCAGGAGGAAGGAGTGGACTATACAGAGACTTACGGTCTAGTAATTAGGATGAACATGGTAAGATCAATCATTTCAATTGTTGTGACATATAACTGGCAGCTAAGACATCTGGATATCAAAACTGCCTTTCTAAATGCTTTCTAAACGAAACAGTATACATGAGACAACCAACTGAGTTTCATATAATAAGAATTATCTAGATCATGTGTCTATTACATAAGACTCTATATGGTTTAAAGCAAGCACCCAGAGCCTGGTACTCGAAATTTCAGAATTTTCTAGTTGAAAACGAATTCAAAAATAGTTTTACAGATTCCTCATTGTTCCTCAAAGTGAACAATGGACATAGAATCTACATACTAGTCTATGTAGATAATATTATAATTATTGAGAATTCTAATGAGGAAGTAAATAGGTGCATAGAATTAATATGTAAACAATTTTCATGTAAGGACCTAGGGTTTCTTAACTATTTTTTAGGAATGGAATGTATAAGACAAGGGAAAACCTTAATTCTAAGTCTTGAAAAATATGTGTCTGATATATTGAAAAAATTTAATATGATGGACTGCGCACCATGTAGGACACTATGCCATATGTGACATTACCTCTTTTTTCTGTTTTAAAATTAATATAATTGTCAAGTAATTTTATATATAAAAAAACAACACGATTCAACACCTTTCTGAGTATCTTCGTTATTATAAATTATAATAAAGAGAAACGACCATAAAAGGCCGCCTAGTCTAAGACCTCTCTTAGACTTGAACATAAAGGTGACCCTTTCACTAGCGCACAGAAGGAAATCATTGACCCCTCCACTGCCTCATTAATAAGGAAGCCGAGCCTAGCCCATCGAGCCAAGCTTTAGTTGACACACTAGAAGCAATGATGTAGTGATGGGAATCCATAAGGCATAGAAAGGAGATCGACAAATTTTGGAAGGGGGTATAGACCACTAACATTAGAAAATTTAGCATAACACTATGGATGGCTAGATGGGTTAAAATAACCATGAGGGTTGACTGGGCTGGGAGAACGAGAGGGGAAAATACCGATTGTACCTTATGTGGAGGACCATGAGAATCGCAAGACCATGTGTTCTTCAGATGCAAATTTTCCATAGATTTATGGTCCTATATATTAAATGCAAAACCAGGTTTGATTACATGCGCAGGATTTTCTTTAGAATAGGTAATGGAAGAGGCTCACGCCAGAATAAAAAACACGCCATGTTGGGGTCTAACATGGGCATACACAGCAGGGGCAGTCTGAGGGATCTGGACCGAAAGAAACAGGAGAGTACATGAAAACATGCGCACGTGGCTGCAAGAGATAGGGAGAAGGATAATACAAGATATATCAAAGACATTCATGCCGAACAGGTACAAGACCAGAGGGACAAGCCAAGAGCAACGATTAACGGAAGTATGGGCTAGAAGCGCCCAACCGATACCAAGCTAATTATAACTTTTATTATCAGTACAATTGTGTTGTAATTTATATCCGGTAGGAACTTGTATTAAAGAACTGTAATATCTAAGCTAATGGTAGATTGAAATTCAATTAAAAAATAGAATTTTGACTTAACAAAAAGCATAGAAGGTAAAAGTATCTATAGGAGGATCTATCTCTTAGGAGATGAACTTCCTTTGAAAGTAGAAATGATATGAGTAATCAATTGCATGTAGTGGATCGAAAAATGATGGCAGAGTTTTCCTTAGGAAAAGATGTCAGGAGCACACCATGGTTTTTTCACCTCCATTGTCCAAGGCCCGATACGCGAAAACGATGAGATATAGTTCGTTTTAGGAAACATCGAATCAGTTTTCAAAGGTTGTTAAATGCTCAAACGATCGTAAGATCACTTGGTTGGATCAAGACGGAAGGTGTGGGTGGATCGCAAGTGCTCACACTTTTTTTTATTTAAAATTTATATATTAGTTATCTTAAAATAAAAAATAAAAAAAAATGTAGTGATTGCCATTGCCCATTGGGCCCTTTATATATTTATTATATAATCAGAATCCGATTCTCTCTCTCTCGTTTTCAATACCAAAAATGTTCAGTGGTCGACGCGTCGTACCAACGCAGTCTGTCACTACAAAACATTTTTCAACTTCTGTTTTAGCGCAAAGACCGCCGATCACCTGAATTCCATCCCCAAATCGAGGTATTCAGACTGAATTCCGTACCACGAGCGCCGCAAATGGACGAAGGCCGCAGCCAGCTCCCATTGGTGAAGGATCGGAGACCAGATGCGCTCGGGGACATGCAAATGCTTCCCGATGAAGTCATCTGCAACATCATAGATCGTTTAGAAGCTAGGGATATCTCCCGACTCGGTTGTGTCAGCAGGTTCATTTTTTACTCTTGATTTGATCGGCCATTCATTTTTTGCTTTAATTTTTCTATTGGGATACATTTATTTCAGAATTTTTACATCTTTTTCTAGTGGATGCATTATTTGGTTGAATCTTTGGAATTTGAAGTTGTTTTGGTGATAAGAAAGGGAAGCTGGAATCATAGTTATCGCTGTTAAAAATGATATTTCATAGAGGATAATGATTGATGAATGGGGTTGAAATTGGATGCGATCTTTCAAGATTTGTACATCATATGGTCATTAGGATATGAGAGATATTAAAACAAATTATGGACGAGGGTTATGTGAACGTACTACCTAATTTTCTATGTTTTCAGAATCCAGATAAAAAGTTTCTAATATACTGGCAGATACTGTTAAATATAAGTTTTCACTCTTGCATGGACGAATTGTTTAAAATCTTAAATAATTTACCTGTCAATCAGATATAATACATATTGAGATTTGTTGCCATTCAATGATCTATTTGGATTTTAATGATAGACGGTGATCAATATTTCACATGATATTGGTCTATAAGAGCATGATCTTGTTGTTCAAATTTCAAAAATATAACTGCATATGGGGAAAATGTTAATAATAGTCTCATCAACCAAATGATTTAAAAACTATGTGCACTCTTGTCACAACCTTTCAACTAAGCACTTAGAATTTAAGGGGTGGCAACTCAACTTATATAGTTATAGATGCAATTGACATCTAAGAAATTTGGTTATCTGACTTTAAATAATCATCGAACTAGTTTAAATAACCAGTGACAATAACTTGTAATTACTGTACGAAACGCAAAAATGAAGTCAAAAACTCATAATGGAACACCAGTACAATAAACAAAGAAATTTCAAATATCACAAAAGTATAAAAATTTAGAATTCAATTAATGTTTACAATAAGGAAACACAAAAAAAATTGCTTAGTAATTTAGAACTTTAATTTATTAGTTTTTATTACAATTTTTTTGAAAGAAAACACAATCATGTTCATTTCAAAAAGAAAATGGACACTGACTCTATCTATGATTTGGTGTTTCTTTTAATTTAAATCATGCAGTATTATGTACATTTTTTGCAATGAAGAACCATTATGGATGGATCAATGTCTCAAGGATGAGGGTCAACTTGTATACAAAAAGTCATGGAAGATGACATTCTTGTGTAGGTAAATATTTATACAGAGAGCCACCTACTTATTTCATCAGAGGTCATTTTTTAGTCATAATCATTAATCAAGCAGAATTACCAAACATTGGAGTGTAGATAAAATTTACGTACTTGTTTTTTCTTGCATGTTTCGTTGCTTGCTTGAATCTTTGACTGACATTTTCAGGAAAAATTTGTTCACTGAACTAGCTGACGTATGCAAAAGACCATTGCAATTTGATGGTACTGAGAAGATTCTCTTCTATTCAATAATAATCTCTTTTGATAAAATTTTTTATATATGCTAGATATTTTGGTGGTTACCTTTCTGGATTTTTTCCATAAGATTTTATATAAAAAAAAATCTTGATTATTTCTTTATTTAAAAAAAAAAATCTTTATGAATTATCAAAGACATCAGCTCTTCCTTCAAATCTGAAGATTTTAGGAAACTTTGTTACTACCAAATGGAGAGAACTACACTTCAATTGTAGGAGATCAACCTCCTAGTTATTTTACTACTAAAAGTGTCGATGAGCCTAACTATTTTTTTTATGAAGATAAAATTTCATTAGAAATGAAGCTGGCCTTGCCCAGATTTACAATATAAACAAAAATAGAAATGCAAATCCACTCAGTGGTGGGCAGAGTCCTCTAGGGGCAGAACAACATAAATTAACTCAGCTATTGTTAAATGGTTGAGGTTTCTACAATTTCTATATCTGGTGTCTTAGCTGGCCTTCACATCAAAAAAGATTCTACAGTCCTTGAGAATCTCAGCAACTACCACTTCCACAGATATGAAAACTCCAGTTCTCCACCTTTTGTTCCTTTCCTACCACAAATGCCAAGTAACCCCACCAAGCAGAGTCCAGAGAAGTCTCCAGCAATTGGGGCCTTTCCTTAGGGATTGGATGCTATCAATTATATCCCCTAACCTGATATCATCACCATGAGGTACCTGCAAATTCTTATATCTCCACATAATATGATCGGTTGCTTCGGAATAAGATATAAGGATGTGCCTAATATAATTTTTTTTATTTTCTCTATTTGTAATTGCTGGCCAGAGCCCTTCATTTTTAATGAAAAATAAAATAATTTCACCAATTTTTTTTTATTTCATCATAGGATTCAGCTCTTTTTTTCTTTATAAAAGATGGTATCGGCGTTTTACAACATTGGACGCATTTTCTATGGATTGTGGTGATTTAGAGAGGAGGGAAAACTTATCGTTGGATGAATTTTACTCCGAATATGGTGCTATAAAACCAGTAAGTTTGTTTTTTCTTCCAACTATAAAACCAGTAAGTTTGTTTCTTCTTCAAAAATGTCTTCAGCACCAATATACAATATCATGCTGAAAAAATCATTTCTTTTTTCATCTAGGTTTTGATTACTGATTTGTCAAATAAGTGGCCAGCAAGAAATAGTTGGACCATTGACCAATTAGTGAAGGATTACGGAGACATCACTTTCAGGATTTCACAGAGAAGTTCCAAGAAACATACCATGAAATTTAAGGATTACGTCACATATATGGAGCTCCAGCATGATGAAGTTCCCCTTTACATTTTTGATGATAAGGTTTTCTCTAACTATTTTATTTCTGGCATTATTAGAATGATCCTGATTATGATATAGCACAATATATTTTAAATAATCCTCCTATTGACATTCTTATATATATTTTGCAGTTTGGAGAAACTGCACCAGGCTTACTAAAGGATTATGAGATTCCTCTTATGTTCCAAGAAGATTTTTTTGATGTATTGAATGAAGATCAGCGACCATCTTTCAGATGGTTGATTGTTGGTCCTGAGAGATCTGGTGCATCTTGGCATATTGATCCTGGTCTTACCAGTGCTTGGAACACTCTTCTATCAGGACGTAAAAGGTGACATCAATTTAAATATCTGTCATATTTATGACAATTGTACGAAAAATAGAAAGAAAAAAAAATTGAAGAATCGTATATATAGTCATTTGTTTGGAGGATTCATTAAGTTTGATTGATATATATATATAAACGTCCAATAAATAACATGTATTTTCGAGCTCTTTTTTCTAGTGCTTTTACTGTAGTTATAATTTATAAATTGGTTTTGAGAAATGTCTAAATTTTTTTCGAATAAAATAAAAAATTGCAGGTTTTCAAAAATCATTGAATTGAAAGCATATTGATAGAGTATTGGATTATTATTTTTCTTTTTTGATATAGATTTATTATTTTTTCATCAACAATAGATTTTTTTGGACTTCTTGTTTGTTTTCGTCAGTCATCACTCATTGCATATTTCATGATATGCATTTAGTTGAAGAATAAAAAATTATTTTTATAATTTTTTATCTATTTTATATGGCAATATCCAAGCATGTGCTTGTTACGATGAATTTTAAGGACGTAGGTACTTGTTCCACATGTTAGAGCCCCAAAACTCATTTTTTTTACCATGCATATTTTGTATTCCCCACTCCATAGGTGGGCATTTTATCCACCAGGTGTAGTACCTGCTGGTGTCACAGTTCATGTCAATGAAGAAAATGGTGAAATTGATATTGACACTCCTTCATCCTTGCAGGTATTTATCATATGTTATGCATCCTTTTATGACTACATATTTGGAATTTCAATTCCATAAAGATACCTCTTCTTAATAATGGAAGTGTTATTTTTTTTATTATAGTGGTGGCTTGATATATATCCATTTCTGGCCAAAGAAGATAAACCGTTAGAGTGTACTCAATTACCTGGGGAAACAATATCTGTCCCCACTGGATGGTGGCATTCTGTGCTAAATTTGGAAATAACTATTGCCGTTACGCAGAACTTTGTAAATGCATCAAACTTAGAATTTGTATGCCTGGATATGGCTCCTGGTCACTTACACAAAGGAGTTTGTCGAGCTGGACTGCTTGCTATTCAAGATTTGCAGGGACCTGACATCCAGATGGGTAACGTGAATTTCCCAGACATGACCCAAAGTAAAAAACACCTCAGAAAAAGCTCTAGAAAAGAATCAGAGATGTTTCCATTGAGTGAAGGTTTCTCCTATGATATAAATTTTTTATCCAAATTCTTGGATGAAGAAAAAGACCATTATAATTCTATTTGGAGTCCAAGCAACAGCATAGGACAAAGAGAAGTGAGAGAGTGGTTATACAAACTTTGGGTTTCAAAACCTGATTTGAGGGAATTGATATGGAAGGTAGTAGTTATGCTACATATATTGCTATATAGTTAATTGTCCCTTTATCATTATAGCATATTTAGTCTTTAAAGCTTAAACTTATTTTTGTTTCCAGGGTGCCTCTCTTGCAATGAACATTGATAAATGGACAGAACGCATGTTGCAAATATGTGGTTTTCATAGTTTGCCATATCCCTCAGAAGTTGAAAAGTTTCCTGTTGGTACAGGTAGCAACCCAGTAAGTGGAGTTATTTAGTTTGTATTTTCAGTTATTTTTCACAACAAAGGCAATTCATCTTAAAAGAGTTAGAATTAAATTTAAAACACACTTTTCACAATTAGAATTTACGTCACTGCATTGGAATCTTTGATGTTATATTTAAAATCCATTCGTATTTTCCATTTTATCTACCCATGATCATTATTCGGATTGTTAGTCTTATAGCACACTGATGCAGTTTAAATTTCTCTCCTAAGGTATACCTTGTTTCTGATTACGTGATTAAGATCATAGTTGAAGGAGGTTTGGAATGTGCTATTCATAGTCTGAGAACAGAGGTAGGTACATATTGCTTTAACAGTTTGTAGATAGAAAGTATTCTCTTTTATCATTTTTTAATTGCGTTACAATGACCTGCAGCTTGAGTTCTACAATATGCTTGAGAAAGAAAATTCTCCTCTCTTTCATCATGTTCCCAAAATTTTAGCAAGTGGTGTGCTTATCTTTGAAAGTGGTATTTACACCACTAAACCATGGAAGAAAAATGCAGTATCAGATCTCTTAGATTTTGCTGGTGCAAAACATGAAGATACCTTTCATATGAACAGTGTATGGGGTAAGATGCAGTTTGAGTATATACACGAAAAGGCAAAGGCAGTTACATCCACTGAGATGTGGCCTTACCTAATATTGGAACGATGCAAGGGAGATATTTTAGCAAATCTGTAAGTTCTATGAAATTAGTCGTCGCACATAGAAATATGCTCATTTCAAGTACTATTTTTGTGAATATAGAAGCATTGACGTTTTTTTCAGAAAAGATGATTTATCAAAAGATGATGGCTTAAATCTAGCTTCATTTATTGGACATCAGCTACACAACCTTCACCTCTTGCCAGTGCCATTCGTGCAAAATCAAAACCTCCCAGCGGTTTTGAAGGCGGATCTAAATAAAAGATTGGATTGCTTGAATGAATTTTCCCACCCAGAAATTTTTTCTCAATCATTCAGCATTCCCGTAGAATGCGAGATTTTTACTATACTGATCGATAGAAGAAGAAGGGATTTAGTAGACCGTCTGATTGAATGGTAAGTTTCTATAATAAACTGATTCATTACTAATCTTTAGGAATCTTGGAAAGTTCTTTATTTTAAATGTCGAATTTTAGATTTACTAGTAGCCTATACAATGGCAGACCAATAAATCTTTCTTGGGTGAGGTATTCCATTATCTTTGATTATTGGTCATAAATCTTAATGTTTAAGTTTTTATTACTTCTACTATTTTTCTTGTTCTTGTTTATTAAGGAACACATTCTTTAAAATTCAGGGGAAGTCCTATTCCTAAATTTCTAATAGAGAAAGTTGAAGAGTACATCCCAAATGATATAGCATTGTTTCTCAACTTTTATAAGGTAAAAATAAACAAATATTATATTGTTATTCAATGAGCATATCTGATATTCCTCGTGTGTCAGGATATGAATGGTATCTGTAAATTTTCTGGGCCACTGACATGGCTACACTCAGATATTATGGATGATAACATCCATATGGTGTCAAAGAGCTGCTTTGATAAAACCACTCCCGATTCCAACTTGAATGATGAGCATATGGTAAATGGACATGTGAAGGATCCTCCCAAGAAATTACTTGCTACACACATCTTGGATTTCGGAAATCTTTCAATAGGTAGGGGATATCTTTCCTCATCATCTCTACTATTTTAAATTGTTGATATTTAATCAAGATGGTTCCCTGGTCCTGCACAGGTGATCCAATATGTGACATCATCCCTTTGTATCTAGATATCTTGAGGGGTGACTCGATTCTTTTAGAACACCTTCTTGCTACCTATGGACTTCCTTTGTCAAGAAACCTTTCTAATAAGAGAGAACATGAAGAAACTTGGAACAAGTATCAGAAATTATCCTACCGTGCCATGTATTGATAATCTTTACCTCATTTTATCAATCTGCCCTGTAATATCGCAAGGTAAATAATTCGTTGATTTCATACTACAGGTGTTATTGCATCTTACACGAAGACAATGTCCTGGGAGCTATTTTTAGTTTATGGGGGGAGAATCTGAGGTCGGCCCAATCTTGGGAAGAAGTTGAACAAGTTGTTTGGGGAGAACTAAACAAATACATCCCAACCGTTAATTATCAGTTCTTTTGAGCGAAGAAAATCCACGTATTTTATCTTTATCTGATTATGATTCGAACAATACAGGATTTTTATATGCTGTGTTATTTTTTTTTAAACTGACGACTCAGAAAGTGAAAATTGTGTAATGTTTATGGAGAATTGGAGATGGTCGATAATATAATTTTGAAAAAGTTTGGGAAAATTTAACATAACATGATTTCAATTTTCAAATTTGTAAACAAAAAAAAGAAATAAAATATGAACTTCAAAGATCAAAACAAAGTTCCAACAACAACTTGAAGAATCTATCTAACCATCATAATTCATAATAACCCTCAGATTTTTCTCCCCTTCAAAAAAAAAAAAGATGAAATCTGATTTTTTGCAGAATCTACTTGAAATCTCTTTCTGACTTCTATGTGTATATATACACATTTTAATAATATAATATAAAGAACCCTGATCCTTAAATTTACCTTTTATGCCATCCATTATCATCAGTGATCCGTCTTCCATTTAGGGCTCGATAACGGCAGTCTTGGCGATGGCGGCGGCAGCATTATCTGGTAAGCTGATCTTGGTGAAGGCATACATCCAAATCCCAGAGGTGATGTCGGTAGTGGAAATAACGGAGCCCCCACCGATCCCGTCATCGCCGTCGTCAATCCCTGCTGATGTCCTCCTCCGTGCAAACGCCTCATGTATGCAGTAATAGGCGACTCTGCCGCTGCACAAACCATCGGCAAAGGCGGAAGCGGCGAGGTAGGTCCCCTCATCCACAAGTTTCCATTCCTCGCCGTCGGATTGTTGAGTTGTGCGAGTGGTGGCGGGCGTATCTTATGCAGCCTAGATGTAGCAGGAGGCGGCGTTGAAATCACTGGAACAGGGGCCGGAACCCTCGGATTGGCATAATGAGCAGGCGAACCGGTGAGTTTCTGAACCACATCTCTGAAATCATCCTTGTTTATATTATACACTGGTGGCTGTGCCTGAGGCTGCGGCTGGGTTTGCGCCGCCGATGTTGCTGTCAGATTATTATCGCTCTTTCCGTTCCCGTTATTACTACTATTACCGTTTCCATTGCTCTTCCCGTCACCATTTCCGTTAGTTCCGTCGACTAACGCTTCTGACTGGATTAAGGGTTCTGGAGGAACGGTGGATTTTAACTTGGTCGGATTCTTTCCGTGGTGCTTTGATATCTTATGGGAGTTTTTGTTCACCATTCTCAGACTGTTCTCCCCGACGCCTCCACTGAACGAACCGTTTTTACTCTTAGTTCCGTTTCCATTACCATTCTTCATCTCCATTTCCTACCACTCACGTCCACGGAGAACTCCGACGATCTCCATTTGATAGGAGGTTGAGTAAACTTAAAAAGAAAGAAGAAAAAAAAGATGATGTTCTGTTGTTCCCTCGTAACAATTTAGCTAAACTAAGTCATCTTGAGATTTGTCTGGATTTATATGGTTATTGGAATTTACTTGGGAAACGTGACGTTTTGACTGGAATTTTGTAAGTTTGACTGGTTCTTGGATACCGAATGAACGGTTCAGATGTGAGATTGTAAGTCACTGTTTAGGTTATGTGCAATATCTGCCACTGTTATTTCGGTAGATTCTTATTTTCTTGAAAAGAATTAATAAAAAAACTTCAATAAACACTGTTCATTTATTCATTAAGTAACCAATAATCATTTAATCATATTTATTCTCTATTTCAAAAGAATTAAATTCAAGTAGTTGCACACATTATAATTTATTTATTTTCATAAATTGAGAATTTAAGATGTCGTTATGCCAAGTATTGAAACTCAATATCTTAACTCTTGAAGTTTTTAAACTGCAGTTATTGCACATAATATTTATTGATAACTCAATTTTGAATTTTCAAAAAATATTCTAAGACTTTTTTTTATATAAAATTTCAATTTTCAAACACTTATTTCAAAATTTTAAAATATAAAGTGAAGATTTGAATTTTACAAACCAGAAATTGAGGGAGATTCAGATAAAATAACTTTAAAAAGATATCTCATGAGATAATAATTGTCGATTTTTAACAAATCTTGAGATCTGTTACAGATTTATAAACGGTGTGATAAAATTTAAACAGTTCATCTGAAATATCTCATGAAAAACTTTTCCCTCAGAAATTTAATTCCGAATCGATTAAAAAACAAACATTAATTCTAACCCTAATCTACAGTTTAAATGTATTTATTGTTAAAAACCCAATGGTCTTTTTTTTTGATAACTAGATAGCTGTCAACTTCCGGATGATATACCAGAGTCACATAATATATTATCGGGTAAATTTAAGTGAAAATGTACAAAGTAATATTCGAACCTTCGATTTTAGAGTCAACTTTACTTTGTAAAAAAAAATCTTTTGACAATTTTAATAGTTACTGTAATTTTTCTATGATTAATTTCAAATATTCTTTTTCTTTGCCAGCTAAAGCCTATTTGGTTGGCAATTGACCACTGGTCATACCAATTAATTAATAACCTATGTACTTAAAATATAAATATTAAATAAATCAATAAATAATTATTCGGGTTTGGTCCATTATAAATACAATATATCATTTTCATCCACCATCGAGATTGATCTGCACCATCAACCATTGAACCGAACACTCCCAAATCTTACTCTATTTCGGAGATCGGTGAGCGAAAACTAGCAAGCATTTGGGTTCAAATCCCTAGAGGTAAGTAGGTATTGGTGTGGAATTATGCATGCATGTGTAATTTAGGGTTCTTTGGATCATATGATGATTACACAGAGATCTAACGGTTTTCTTCTTCCAGAAGAAATGATGGCACCGAAGGCATCGCCGCCTTCGGTTTCCAAGACGATTAAAGGATCTGTGGGCGGCGCCGGCAGTAGCAGTAGCACTCCACCGGAATCCAAGAAATCGAGATCTACTACTACTAAATTGATTTCAAAGAATGTTTCTTCATCAGAGGTAACGATTGCTGCCAATTTTTTTTTCTTTCATTTCTCTGAATTATTATTTCTTGTCTCTATCTTTCTTAATTTATTGATTATTTTTCGATTTTCGAGATCGAATGATCGATGTTTATATTTTTTTTATAAATAATTTGGGTACGTAAATTCCAGAAACGAATCGTACGAGTCTCCGATTTGCAGACGAATCTGAAGCAATTCCAAGAGAATCTAAAGAAAGCTAAATCTGAAAAATCTCAACTTGTCAAGCAAGTCCAAGAACTGAAACAAACACTCACTGATAACAACACAAGACTGTCACTATTATCTCTCGAAGAACAAAGAGCCAAGGTTTCAGAACACAACATGTTGGAATCTATGGTGTTACAGACAAAGCAACTAGAACAAGCCAAGATAGATCTTGAAGAATCCAAGTTGGAAATCTCATCTCTTCGTCAGACTATCCATTCACTGGAACACTCACCATCAAAAAACATTAAAAACATCATTGCCAGGAAACATACAGAGAATAAGAACATGATGGTACCGGTTTCTGAATCTGATTCCGAGTCTTTGAAATGTGCTGAAAAGGAGATTGCAAAGCTCAGATGTCAACTCAACTTTGCCAATGAAGCAGAAGAAAATGGGAAAATGGCATTGGATGATTTGGGTGTAGCACTCAGAGAAGTCACCATTGAAGCTAATGAAGCCAAACAGAGATTGTCGGAGGTCGAATTAGAGTTGGCAAGTTTAAGCACTCAAACAGACAGTACTAAGTCGATATTAAGGACCACTCAAGCGAAACTACAGTGTACATTGGACGATACCAACAGGATTAACGACGACTTTTCTCGAGTGAGGAAGGAGAATTGCGTATTGGTTGAATCGAACGGGATGCTTATGGAAGAAATTTCGAAATTGAAGGAGACAGTAAACAACTTGAAAAATGAGGGCAAACAGTTGGAAAATTCATTGGAGATTGTTACGATTGAGAATTCTCAGCTGAAGGATAATGTTAGCAAACTAGAAACATCGTTATTATCAACATCATCTTCTTCGTCATCGGAGAAATCAAAGTTGATTATCACCGGAGAAACTACGAACCCCTGCTTTGCAACTGATAACACCGAATCTGATTCAGGACCGGTTTTACTCAAAGATTCAAGTTTTACCATGGTGGATTGTTCTTCTACAAACCACGACAAGGATGACACCGATGATAGATTGAGCTGGAATTGTGATGAATTTGATCACATTGATGAAAATCATATAAGAGAAATGCAAAATGAAGAATCCAATGTTTCGCCTTCCACTTCTTCAGCAGCAGCGGTAAAAAAATCAACAAAGAATCCTCCAATGTTCTTTCAGAAGCTTGGTGGTATGATGAAAGGAAAACGATTCCACAAGTAAGTTTTATAAATTCTAGATTTTATTAACTTTTTCATCTCTGTTATTCTTCTATCCAGAGTTATGTAATGCACTTTCATGTATTTATCTCTTTTATAAATTAGAAGAAATTCCTGGGTAAAGGAGTAAAAGCTATTTATTTTGATTAATTATGTATTCTGATTTCTAAAAATAAAATTATACATTCCTCTAATTCTGATATACAAAACTAATACACTATACAAGATCATGCATGACATTGCGGTGGTAGCAGTAGCTAGCAGAGAGACAAATGTTCATCTGGAAGTTATTGGTCCCTTGTAACAGAGACAATCAGGAAGGGGATTCTCGTAGAAAGGTTCTTCTGATCTAAACCTATCAGTACCTTTTGTTCCAGAAATAGGACCTTTTCTCTTCCTAGGCGACCCAAGTCTGTTCCCTCCAAAAAATATTTTAGTTTTGTTTATAAATTATAATATATTATTCAAATCTTAGCTGTGCAATCATTTACCTTTTTCTATGAATCTCAATCACCTTGTTTGATGATAGATTCATTTCTTGTTGAAGAGAGTGTTCATCACCACCATTCTGTGATGCTATCTTGTCAAATAGACGAACTAGCTCTCTCCTAATATGGCATTAACCATCAGTAATCATACAGAAATAAACAATAAAAAGTAATTTGTTGCTCTACCTGTCTGGAGATATGGTTTTCCTATGACCCAAGAAACGTCTATGACCTTCAACTGCTCTTGCCATATTTCCTGAATATGATGGAACAAAAACATCACTCTCCACTGCTACAATGTAATCTAAAGCTGCCATTTGTGTTGCATAATTTGTAAATGGAGCCAATTCTTCTGCAGATGCTAGTTTTGCCTGCAAAATTGACAGCAAAGAGTCAAACAGACAGAAACCTCATTTCACACAAAAGGTTGCTAACTATAATTCCACACCAACTAATTACTAATTTACTGGAGCACTATGTACTTGGATTTTGACTTTTGAGTTACAATAAGTTATAGGTGGTGCTAATCTTTGTATGCAGTAATAAATTCATATCGTCTTGATTTACATAAATTATAAATATCAAATACCTTGTTCAATATTATGGGGAATCGTGCTTCAAGATCAGCCATATGATTATCACCACCATATATCTCACCAGCTGCAATATAAATGGGCGTTGTCGGAGGATAACCCATAAGAGAAAGGAATATACCAATCTCCTTTGGGGTTAAAGGACAATGACCTTTAATCCTTTGTTCATAAGGGTCAATATCCTTCACTTTCCAATGTGTAGTGTTCTCTCTGTAGGACAAAAAAAAAAAACACCCACATACATCACAATTTGTATTCTTGATTGCCTAGAAAGAATTAATTTTTGTACCGAAGTTTGGTTAATTCATCTGCTTCTCTAGCAGATAGGCCATATGTGCATCCACTGAAAGCAAGCATGTCCTTCTCATATCGCAGATGCAATGCGATATAAGGGCCATATGATCTCATTCTCTCCACCAGCAACTACAAATTTTGTTATATGTAGGGGTAAGGAACATAATGTAGTCAGAACTCAGATGTTAAAAAACAACATATGTATAGAAAACAATATAGGAGAGTTCTGAAAAGAGGATAAATACTTTTCCTAATGCCTCGATCTGAGGTGCAAACCTAAGAGCTTCATAAAAGACACGACAACGCAGCCTTTGGATGTCAAGTGGCAAATTATTATTAGCAAGTCTAGAATCGGATTTAGATGCAATGATAATCTGCAAGAAATGATTTTACTTCAGGCTATTTACTCGCCGAATTTGGTACTAGATAGAGGCGTAGAGCACTAGAACCATAGAGAGAGATGGATAAATGATTGGAAACCTTATAATTTTTCCACAAGCTGGATATGACATTGTGGTAGTAATCAACTCCAGACCAGCTTCTAAACTGCTTGTTTGCTTTCATGACTCGTTTCAACTTCTTTGGGATTTTCTTTATTAGTTTAATATCATTATATAAATATTGTGTAAAATGCTTTTCATCAAAAACATCGGAAAAATTACTGCAATTTCATCAAAATAAGAGTTAATGTTAATAGAACTTGGTTAGTTGATGATTCTTGTCAAAGAAATAATAATTTAAATATTTGATTAATGACATTTTTTTTCACCTCAAATCTTGCCAATATGATCCTTTATCAAGTTTTGGTATAACCAAAGTAGCATTTATGATGCGAGCAATAGCTACCATGTCAGATATCTGTCATTCAAGAATTCAAGTTAGAATTTGACAATTAGTAAATTATGGTAATAAAATCACTTGAAACTCCTCTTTCGCCAAAATTGACAACTAAACAATGAAGTAAAGGCAAGCCCTCTTGGGGATTACACCATGACACTTTCCGGTGATCCTCACCTGATGCTATTAACAGTGTAGTGAGGGTCCAGACTAAATGAGCCTGTGATATGGATCGAAAAACTAAATTAAAGAGTGGAAGATTTACGAAGTTTGTTACCCCTGCTCGCATTTGATTTAGCCCTCCATTGGTGTGAACAAGAAGATAACCTCGAGACTCTCCAGGAGCTGAAGAAACAATGATTTTTTATACTTAAAAACTAGTTTAATGAGTGACCAAATAAACAAAAAATAAAGCAAAAGATTGAAAATTTGATTATATGTTACCAGAGTAAGTTTGGCTTGGATTCATACAAGGAATGAAATCTTGATTGGACGGCTTCTTCCACAATTTCAAATAATGAGAAACCTAAATTCACATCTTCTAACTGTCATTTTTTGTCTTTAGAATGATAAAACTTAAGAAAGAACAATTCATGTAATCATGCAGAACATGATAGTTAATCTGTAGAAGAATGACAGTTATAAATTTGTATGCAAGACTTCATGACAGTTAATCTTACTCACCCTCCCATAAATAAAGCCTTCTTCTGTTTTCTTAAACTTCTAAACATGGATAGTAAGTAGTGATAGAGAATCGGAATCAAACATCATATATTCTCTACATTTTCAACCCCAAAAGGATGTTTAAGATTTGAGGAGTGTGAAGCTTTCAAAAACCTTAACCGTATTCTATTTTCCTTAAGAACCCCCTAATTTTTCTGAGAGAGCCAAATAAAGATTTACAGATTTACCGTGATCTGTGAATGAAGTTAAAAATAAATAACGGCGAGTCGGTGACGGATCATACCTTGGAGAGCTGTGGCGGCGAGAATTCCTGCATTGACCTCATCTGACCGCTCTCATTATGGCCGCTGATCTTCCGTCGCTGACAGATTCGATTTTATTTTCAAATCAAGAAAAATCACGATCGTGCATCACCAAAATCCATGATCATCCAAAAAAAAGACGAAATCAAGAAATAACAAAAAGCGAAATGAATCGTACCCCGTAAACCGTGTACGGATCGGCAACAAGTATCGACGTCGACTCCGATGACAACGGCGAGAATGAAGAAGAAGAATAAGCGGAGGACGAAGACGTGTCATCGAACAAGACTTGAACGGAGATCAACGTTCCGATAGTGAGCGCCGTGACGGCGCACGTTACTACGAGTCTCACCAGAGCGTGAATCCGGTGTCTCACCCTTCGCCTCTGCATCCTACCGGTACCAGGTACCACCCCAGTCTCCACCGTCTCGTTCTTTGTGTGTGTGTGTGTGTCAGTAACACAAAAAAAAAAGAAATTAAAACTCTAAATTTTATCACGGAGGGAAACAAATAAAATCCAACAAACACCCTTTGAGTTTCAACAAATCACAACATCTCCCAACGAAATCTTTTCATAAGACCGAGGGCAATTTCGTCTATAAATATAACAAGTCACTAAATCTCATTCTTTCTTTTTTTCTTAATCAAATTCCAATTACCTAGGTATCTAAATCCCATCACAAAATTACTAATTAAGGTCTAATCAGTAATAAAATTAGAGTAATTAGTAATTAATAATATACTTGACTTGATTAACTGGAAAAGCTACCCAAGTATCCAACTACTCACCCACACGGCACTTACAATTGAATAATGACTACTACATGTGAAGCCCATTTAATTCTTCGATTAGAACCATGTGATACATCGTGCATATCTTTGGATGTAGACATGTAGTTGAAGACATAAACCAATATTAAGTCTTTGTCGACGGTCGTGTCATTGACTATCTACATCTTGTTTCATTCATATCTATTATTTAATACTGACCACATTCAGATTAGATATAGATTTTGACATAGTTTCAGATATTTAAATTTCGTTTCGTCTCAATTCATTAAGATTTGTACCGTATCTTGTTTGTATGGTATTTAATTATTTCAAAAAAAAAAAAAAAAAAAAAAAAACCACACAAGAGGAACTTGAAGGAGATGACACTTTTCAGTTACTGATCCACAACAAGGTGGAAAAAAGGAAGTTAAGATTGATTAACTGACAAACTTGTTTTCTTAAATAGAGAGTAAGTATGATTATATTTAAACCTTAATTTTTTCTTTTAATATATAAAACAACTTATTCAAACAAAAAATAATTATTATTATTTCAATAAAATCATTGAGTTTAAAATTAACGACAAAATTTAAGATATATCTCATATAATATCTTAAAATGTATTTCTCATTCTTATTTAACATGGAGAGATTCAGAATATATGTTAATTTTGAGATATTTGAATTTCAATAAGTCATCAATTTATTGAGATTCTTGTTTGTATAGTATTTAATTATTTCAATAAAATCATTAGGTTTAAAATTAACGACAAGATTTAAGATATATTTCATATAATATCTTAAAATTTATTTCTCACGTAAATCGTTTTTTATTTAACATGGACGAGATTTAGAAGATATATTAATTTTGAGATAGTTTGTGATATTAAATTTCAATACACAATCAATTCGTTGAGATTTGTAACTTGTTTGTATAGTATTTAATTATTTCAATAAATTCATTGGTTTAAAATTAACGACAGGATTTAAGATATATCTTATATAATATTTTAAAATTTATTTCTCACTTGAATGTTTCTTATTTAACATGGAGAAATTTAGAAGATATGTTAATTTTGAGATAGTTTTGAGATAATTTTTATTACTTTTTTAGTCAATCGTCAATTTAAAACATTGAGATTTATACTTATATGTTGTTTATATTTAATCATTTTAATAAAACTATTAAGTTTAAAATTAACAGCACGATCGAAGATATCTCGTATAATATCTCAAAAATTATCTCACGTGAATCGTTTCTTATTTAATACGAACTAGATCTGAATTTTGAGATAGTTTAATTGAGACATTTCAATTTAAGTTGTACATTTAAAACATCAAGATAATTTATATTATATTTTTAGTCAACCGTTAATTTAAACATTAAGATTTGTACTATATTATGCTTACTTCTGTAATTATTTAAATCACAATGAATTTAATCATGAAATATTTACACTGGTAAATCATGAAATATTAGCTTGAACTTGATTTACATATAATCTGACTTGATAATGATTTTATATTTCGATAATAAATGAGAGATTTTGAGACAGTGTTTCTATTTTACTCGTGTGGGTTTTTTTTTATAATAAATGATACCTTTCTACAGTTGTAGAGTTATCAGCTTCTGAATAATGATATACCAGAGTCACATAATATATTATCGAACAAATTTAATTAAAAATGTACAAAATAAAATTTAAACTCTGAACCTCAGAAAGACGAGTCAATCTTATTTTGTATGATTTTATTATACTTGCCTCGTGTAATGTGTATGATTGATTTATGGAGAAATGGTTGCATTTATGATTATATCTGTATATGCGGGGGGATTCCTTCATCTAAGTCAAATTTCGAGAAATTATATTAATATAATAACTCTAAATCGTCGTCAATCTCAAGGTTTCGTGATTTTCCACAATTCTTATTCATTTTCAATGATAAAGATATATTTTTAGAAAATGCTGGAATATAGGATCGGATTCATATTAGATATTCAAATATTTCGAGATTTGAATAAACGGTGATGATTTAATTATCTCGTATAATACCGTCTTTCATTATCAAAGCAATGAAACCCTAATTGAATGTTGAAAAAAGGACATATAACGCTCATTAATCACCAAAAATATCAACGAAGATTAAAATAAATCTCATTTTAAGTTAAAGTTAGGTTAACCTCACTTGATATCTTCCTAAAGAATAAACACACAAATTAGAATTATTATATATTAATAATTAATAAATAAATCTTTAATGACTAATATTTAATTAATTAATTTATTAATAAATAATTAAAAATATAAGTTTATAAATTACAACTAAATTTAGAATGGGGATTAAAATGTTAAAGAAAAATCTCAAAATTTAGATGTAAATCCAAATTAAATATCATATATTCATATCTAAGAATATCCTTATAATTAATTATTATATTAAATTCTCGCGGATATAAATATCGAAACTCCACATATCCAAATTCTTCCATCAATCATCATTCATCAATCCATTAGTTTTTACCAGTCACCACTCACCTCCAATCTCAGGTAATTATTAGGTTTACTCGACGTCAGCTCTTGATTTTTTTACTAACACAAGATCGAGTGTGCATTTTGTGTTAACTTGTTATTGTTTTTGACCAGGAAATGGAAGACAATTGTGGCAAGGACGTCGAAGTTGAGAAAAATGTGGAAGAAGTACTGCAGCATGAGAATAGTGATGTGAGCAATGTTGTGAATTCTCTTGTCGAGGTTAAGAAAGATGATGTGGAGATTGTTGTGAATTCTTCAGTTGAGGAGTCTTCTATCAAAATCGTCGACACAATAAATGATGCATCAGAGCAAAATATTGACGCTGAAGCTACAACTGAAGAAGTTCTAACGACGATCGTGGAAAATGAAGACAACGTTATCTCTAATAACTCCTCGAAAATAAACAATCTTGATGAAGGTGGTTTAGCAAAAAGAACTCGTTCATCTCTGCTTCATATCTACCTAAATCATTGGATCGAGATCGACCTTCAAAGAGTCGTTACATTGGGATGGAAGTTAAAAAAGTTGAGAGGGGAAACTTCATTTCCGGTAAGTAGATTTGATGTTCGATGACGGCACATTTGAAGAATACAGCTTAAAGAAGCTGAAAGAGGAGATTGAGGAATAAAAGAATCATCAAATTATATGTCAAGTTCGATGACGGCACATTCGAAGAGTACAGCTTAAAGAAACTGAAAGAGGAGATCGAAGAATAAGAGAATTATCAGATTGTATGCTAAGTTCGTTGACGGCACATTTGAAGAGTACAACTTAAAGAAACTGAAAGAGGAAATCGAAGAATAAGAGAATTGTCAGATTGCATGTTGATGTTATTATGTTAAGTGTTCATAATCCTATTTCTTTTTTATAATATATTCAGTGTTAAACCACTGATCTTTTTCCTTTTATTCCTCTCTTGTTATCTTCTCCGGTGATGGTGATGATCACCGGAATCCGTTTCTCAAATCCGATCTCAATGTGCTCTTTCAAAATAGTAAAAAATAATCTAATATATCATCAAGTAAATTCGAAATGGTCACTTACATTTACAACTTGATAGGCTTCTTTCTGAAAGTCCAAATTAGGCGAATTCGAGATTTTATCCTACCTTAATCTTGGTCAAAGTCTACGATCAAGGTCAAAATAAAAAATATTATTTTTAAATACCAAATTAAGACTAAGATTTGAACTTCTAAAGAAAAAAACAAACACAAAAAGAGAGACTAACAACAACACAACAATTCTATGATGGTCAAAATGTTGGATGCAATTTTTGAAGATGTAGTTTCAGTGAGCTACTACTCAACCCTGTATTTTTTCCACAAAGATGGCACACTTTCATCGTCAGACGTTTGGATTGCCGCCACTTCATGGAAACTTTTCCATGGATTTTCTTGTCGAGTTCCAGTAAGATTCTTCCAAAACCATTATTCGGCTGTGTCCGAGGATGAACCTTCTTCAGTAATTTCCATGCCTCAGATAGAGTGAACTTCCTGTTCAAACACAATAACATATACAGTTTCAAGGTATGTGAAAAATGAAAGGAACAAATCATCCATCTTGATCGGGCTTACTTTTTTAATATTAAGTAAGCAAGAACAACAGTTGCGCTTCGACTTTTTCCTTCAAAGCAGTGAACCAGAACCTTCTTGTTGCTTCCCATTTTCATCACATCATGGATGTAATCACACGCCCTGTCAATGATGCTGCCAATGTCTGCATCTTCTCTATCATCAATCTACATATATAGATGGTCAGATGGATATCAATTCATTCATTGGAACGAAAATATGCATGCTTACTGAGAAGTTTTTATATTGGAACAGATTGGGATATTGAGAATCTGACTGCCCAATTTCATCAAAACACAGACACACTATGTTTGTGATCCCTATGTGTTCTAGTATGTCCACAGATCTAGCAGACACTGCTCCACCAATAAAGAGATAATCAATGATACAAGAAGGCATCTCTGCATTAACCATGCTTGAAATTAAAGCTAATTTCTCAAGATTATGATCCATTCTGGCAGTCTTGCCTACATATTTAACTTCAAATTTCAAAATGATAGGTGACATATAAATATACATATCCTTGTGTGTGAAAGATTGATTGATTGATTACCTAAAACTCACAAGCATCAATAACAATGTTGCACAGTGACCACCTTCAAAAAATCCAGTATTGAAATTATTTTCTTGGTCGAGTTTGATCTGATTTGGTCGTCTCTATCTATTGATCCAAATCTTTGTTAAGTTCGGTATCTTTCTAAAAAACATCAAATTAAATGTCAAAAATCATCAAAATCCAGATTATAAAGGATTATGTGCTGGTTAGTTTACCCTATCTTTGTCATTTTGTTAAAATCACGATTTTAAAAAAAGATACTTGGACACAAAGCTCGATTTTAAAAGATGAAGATTTGAGACAAAAAGAGGGGTTGGGAAAAATTAGATGGAAATCTAACAAACAGCAAGACAACAGAAACAGAACGATCCTGACGAAATTAAAAAAAAAAGATCGATAATAGAGAGGAGATCAGATGCAAAAGAGGGAAGATCAGAAATGAACAAACAATAGCACTGGAATGATAAAATAACTAGAAACGACGATCACCGGAGGAGGAGGAGGCATTGAGGCACGTCGAGCAGCTCAGTGGAGAAATTGGAATTTTAGGGTTTATTATGTGATTGTATTTAAAGTCGAAAAGTAAATTTATTAAAATTTGAATTTGTTTTGATCAAGGATTCACAGCCCTCGAATATTTTTCGTTGAATCCTGACCATTCACCATCAAACCAGTGCAAATCTTGGTATTTTCGTAACGAACGGTTAAGATGCGATCTCCAACTTTTAAACTAGTGAAATTAACGTGTCTGATTGATTTTTGAAAGCACTGGTTTTGTATTTTGACTTTGGTTCAATATCTACTCTGATTTTTTTACATATCATAAAATATCAAAGTTAGATATATTCAAAAATAGAGATATTCAAAATTAGAAGTCGATATACAAATTTATAATTAATGAAAAATTTATAATTAATTATAATTGTATTGATTAAAATTTACAAAGCTTGGATTTTGTATTTGTTTTAGTATACATTAAATGGGTAAATTTAATTAGAATAAGAATCTTTAAATATCCAAGAAAATCCCAAAAATTTAGATGTGAATCCAAATTTCCAATCCCAACGCTATCTTTATTCTCAAATTAGAACTATTATTTTTCATCACATCTAAGAAAATCCTGAAAATTAATTATTATACTAAATTCTCTTGGATTTCTGGTTATAAATATGAAACCCCTCAGTCCTCAAATGCATATTCTTCTATCTAAGCATCTGATCATCTATATCCATTTGTTACCAATTTTCCACCAACTTTAGGTAAGTTCTAGAGCTTCTCATCATTTTGGGTCTAGATTTTTATGTGTTATATAAGTGCTTTGGGGTTTTACGATATTTCATCGTGACGGGCGTTCCGCAAGCGTCAACTAGTATAAGAAACTCTATACGAAAATTCCTCTACCCAATTTCTGTTTTTTTACTTACATAAGATCGAGTGTGGATTTTGTTTAACTTGTTCTTTTGTATTTTTAACTAGTTATGGATGGCAATTGTGGCAAGTTTGTCGAGATTGAAGAAGAAGTTACAAATGTTGTGAATTCTTCATTCGAGGTCAAAAAAGATGCGGAGGAAGTACAACACGAGGTGGATGGTGATAATTCTTCAGTCGAGATGCCTCCTGTCATAACAATAGCTGATTTTGATACGCCGGTGCAAAACATCGATGCTCAAACAGAAACTGAAGATGTTCCAATGGAGAGTGTGGAGGAGAACAACATTGTTATCCGTAGTAGTTCTGTGGATGTGGATAACAACAACATTTCAAGTGGTCCGGCAAGCCGAACTCGATCGGCTGTTTTGGGAAAGAATTCTCGATATCTCCCTAACTTTTTTGCCCGTCGCCGACCTTCAAAGAGTCGTTTTATTGGGAAGAAAGTTATTAAAGCTGTGAATGATAACTTTCTTCCTGGTGAAGTCGTTGGCTATTCCTTTGGTCGCTACAATGTAAGTACATTTAATGTTTTAAGTATCGACTGAGGATGTTTTAAATAAGTACTAAACAATAAATATTTGATTTGTTTTTTTATCACAGGTGAAGTTCAATGACGGCGTATTCGAAGAATACAGCTTGAAAAAGCTGAAAGAGGAGATAGAGGAATAAAAGAATTTTCAGATTGCATGTCAAGTGTTCATAAGTTAATTTCAAATGATTAGTTTATGATATTTGTACATGCTAAATGATGAAATGAATAAATTGAAGTCCCATTCTCTTTTTTATAATTCCATCTTTCTGAAAATATACATCAAATATACCACAATCCTGAATATTTCCAGGTTATTATCATTCATGAGGAAATATATCCTTTCTAAATGGTAAAAAAATCTAATTTTTCATTAAATAAATTTGAAATGAGTTTGTTATAAACATACACTGACACTAAAGGGAGTTTTTCCTTCAATCATATGATAACAAAAACCAACATTACAAGAAACAGACCACCTTTCATGTTTTTATCTCTGGAATATTTATACAGGTATGTAAATTTTGTATGATTTAGTATTTGAAGGTTTTTTTCGATACATACAATTGGAATCTCTTTCAGCAGCAGCAGCATAGAAGATTCTATTTTAAAAGATGCAAGTTTGGTCTTACAAGTTGCTGCTATCTTCATATTCACAACCGATGTAGCATGCATACTTTGTAATTAGAAATGGTATTTCTACTTGTTTGATTGTGAACTTGGGTCGTCATCGAGTTCAAAATCATCATCTATGTTTATAGAAGGGCGTTTCTTTAGCTTGTAGAATATTTCATCCAAAGACTCGGATGAGGAGACACGAGGTGGCACGTTAGTCTCCTGAGTTTGACGTGTTGAAAGTAGTTTCTTTGCTTCTAAATTAGCCTTGAATCTTTGAAACCCAGTCTTCATCGATGATGCCCATGTAGAGATACCAGAAGAAGAAGAAGAGGTATTGCCAGCAATAATTTGGTCATTAGATCGATTCATCTGTGATTCATCTGTAACAGGTAAAGAACCATCTTTCTCTTTCGACCCAAGGCTTGACATTTTAATCTGTTGTTCCCTTGTGGAGTTAAATCCCTGAGTGCAATCTTTAGGTGGTTTTGATTGACCAGCATTTAGGTGATCCATATTTTGGCTGGTGTCTGCTTTCATTTCCACATCAGGCTTGTTCTGAATGACAATGTTCATGTCAGTGAATAAAATTGAGAGCAAGGATTTTAAACAAAACCATTTACCAGGGGATTGTTGTCAGATTCAATATCAAAACTTGAATTGTTGAAATTTCTTGCTAATGGTATCACTTGTTCGCCAACCACGTGCCCTTGCTCAAGGAAAAATTTCTCTGGGAAGAATAATTTACAGCTTAGATCAATATTCAATAAGTTAAATAAACTTGTCAAACCCCAAGTTATGAGTTTAACTTGACACAAACAAACAGATAAAATGTAATGGATAATCTAAAAAGATTATTGAGGATAAATATAAAATAATTTGAACCTTTTTGAAGAATCATTAATCCTGAAGGATTAAATCCATCTGTATTCTCCTCCTCATTTTGTAGTTTAAACCTTTTCCATCTTCCAAGAAAAGAAAACACACGGCCAAAGAAATTACTTGCAACCAGCAACGTGTATACAACCATAATTAGAGGATAAATTTTGTTAAATCCTTGTCCAAAAAAGGGAACTGCTTCGTCAATGTTTCCCATTCTCTGCAATTAATAAAGAACAGAATTTATAAGGAAAACATGATATTTTTTTTTGAAAATGATAAATATAAGCTACATTACTACATAGATCCAATATAAACATGAAAATATATCTATAAAAAGAAAATATTGAAAAGGACATTTGAGAAATATTAAAAAGTAAAGCTTCAACATCAAGTAAATAGAAAAAAATATATACATACCATACCTTCTCAAAGACAGTTTTAGAATTGCCACCTAGATAAATAAGGTTGAGAAAATTATATGAAATCGGAGGGGCATAGCGTGCAACCATTCTAGCAATGATATCGAGATATTAGAGAAGAAACTTTGAAGGAAAATCTTTATTATCAAACTGTCATTACTCACGAGCAAATCATAAGAAGGCTGACCGAGCTAGTTTGTTTAGGGGTGAATGAATAAAACATCAGCATTCCAATCTTGAATAAAGAATAATACGTACAAATGCACATGTACATCAGAGGAATAAATGCAGTTATCTGTGAAATATTCAAAGATATTAGAAAAAAACTTATTTTCTATTCTCTCATATACCAAATTTGCAATCAGTATGAGAAAAGTTACAGAAAATCCGTACAGAAAATGAGAAAAGTCGTACCATTCGATATCAAATCCTAAAATCCATAATGACGTAAGTTAACAATTTGAGTATAACTAGACTACATAGCTAATGGGAGAGAGTCAATGAGCTTTTTGCTCATTTCTTTTTACTTCTATTTTTATTTCTATTCTCTATTTTTGTAAACTTGGCATTAGCCTTATTCTAATGAAATTTAATTGCTTCAAAAAAAAAAAGTTAACAATTTGATTTGAAACAATATATTGTAAATGTGAAGGCACATGAATGCAGGATCTCACATGGAGACTAATGAGAAAGTTAATCTCTTTCACTACTTTCAAAATAAATAATAACAATAAATTGTGACCTAAACTAAAGAAAAAGTAATAATATACAAATATTTACCTGGACAAGAATTTCTTCATTTCCTACTGCATTGATTAGCATGGAGAAAAGTGATAAATTGACTCCACTAGGAAGCAAGGTAGCCTCGGCTAAAAGAATGGCAGCTGACATAATTGCAAGAATGATAGAAAACACTTTTTCAAGTTGGTTCCTCAGCATACAACGCCAAATGAACTCTGCAAATTCAGAAGAAGAAGAAAGATCAAGAAATAGAAAAATAGTGGAAATAATATTAGTTATCATTGTATTTTAGTACAAAAAGTCTCATTTTTAGTACTAAAATGAGACCAATGAATAATGAACATTAATATCAAGAGTACCCAATGTATCGAGAAAGCCACCTAATGTGCCTGAACGACTAGACCTGAAACTTGAGATGTATTTCCTGAAGCAAAGAGACTTTTATGGTTATTGTATATTGGGTGACTTGAGTATATTTGAGATTAAGAAGGCATAACGGTAGATTTATATCTTATATTTACAAATCTGATGTTGAGATTGTGAGTCATGACTGACATCAAAGTTATCTCAACCTTTTTATAATCAAATTGTTCTTAATTTCAGCTGATTAAGAAAAAAAGATGAATGTAAAAACATTAACAAGAACTATTTAAAATTAATGTAAATCTGGCTTAAGGAATCTGGTTCTATTATTAGGATTAGAGACCAACTCTATGGCATGATCGGTGTCTCTCTTCGAAGATGGTTCCTTAATTACTTTAGATGTTTGTTTGGTAGCGAGTTTTTGTACTTTTCCAGGAGTCATTGAATCACTTGCAAAGTGGTATAGTTTGCCATCGTTTCCGTACCATCACCGCCAAGCAAACTTCCAAAGGAACTACCACTAAAGAGAGACATTGACCATTCCATAGGCCTATAAAATTCTCTTTGATCTTATGCAGGGTAAAATAGGGATTCCTTATAACCTTAAAAAACGGAGGAAGTAGAGTCTTGCTAATCAAACACAATACTTACTATATGGTCAGTTGTTTGGAAGGGGAATCAAACAGCCAGTTATTTTTAAATTTTAAATACACCAGACAGATTTTGATACAACCAATGGACGTACCAGATGCAGCAATATGGACAACCTCAAGTCGGGACTTTAAAAACCCAACAAGACATCAGGTTAAGAGATTTTATTCAGGCTAAACATAAGTTCACTTAGAAATCAAGATGTTGGGGACTACACTAGATCGTGGGTTTTACTAGGGAGTATGATTTGAAACATATGAGCTAAGAGGAATAAGAAATACAAGCTACAACAGACCTAATCTCCTGAAGTGATAATAAAGGCACAAGTTTTCCATTGTTTAATAATAATAACCGAGATTTATAACAAGTTAACAACAGAGGCAATAAAATTAATAAAGGCACTTTATTTTACCCTCAAGGCCTCAACTAACAACAATTTATGCTTTCAAAAAAAAAATCTGTCCACATTCAACAAATCATTTAAAAAGCCTGAAAACAGAACTGCAACATCCTACCTACATTACCCAAGCATTAAATGAAGAATACAAAGGGAAACAAACCATTCTGTCGTTTCCCAACGCTTGTAATTTTTTATAGTATCTTCAAGCTCAAGAGCTTCAATGACAGATGTCATGTATAAACTGCAAAAGAAGAAGAAAAAATCAATCGTAACCATGTAGAATCCCAGATGTGATTTCAGGAATGAGCAACAGGATAAAATCCCAGAATGGGGTATTAAGTATTAACGAATTGAGATTCAAATTTTTTGGCAATTCACATTTTTTTTTTTTTTTGAAGCAATTAAATTTCATTAGAATAAGGCTAATGCGAAGTTTACAAAATAGAGAATAGAAATAACAATAGAAGTAAAAAGAAATGAGCAAAATGCTCATTGACTCTCTCCCATTAGCTATGTAGTCTAGTTATACAGTAACTAGATACGCTGCCTCAGAAGGTTGGTCTGCCATACTTCCATCATAGATGTCTCTAAAGGGTGACAACAACTCTTCTTGTAATACACTGAATCAAAGGAGAGACTGATGTCTTTAATGACCTCCTTAAGGACTACCTCAGGAGGTCTACTAATGTACTGCCTATACCTTTTATTTCTTTCCGTCCGTATATGCCACGACAAGCACCCAATAGCATTCCATATTAACCCCCAAGGGGGGGAGTGACGCGTAATCTTTTGTGCTGCCTCCGTCAGATCCCCCAATCTAATATCTGGACTTGATTGGGTGGGAACTGGAATATTCATTATTTTCCAAAAAGCGAAATCCAATTTTGTACTTTCTTAAATATAATTTTAATAGATTGAAACTTCATTTCACTATATTATTTCTAAAATTAATACCATAGAATTACCTTTTGCATCGATAGTATTCCTCCCGTGCTCTTCTAAGTTGTCGTCTTAGAGTTGCCATTGATTGCTCATCAGTGTCATAATCCATATCATTTTCACCCAATCTACCTCCTGATGGTTTGAAAGATGGATCTTCGTGAAACTAAATAAAAGAACCTCCAAACTTAGAAAAATATGGGCCCAAGGAAAAATACTTAATATGGTCCCAATCAGAATGAAAAGACTACATACCATTTGCTGAACCATTTTATCAATAATATCCATGCAATGTCTCAAAGGATCACGCTTGGGCATCTGATTAGATGTTGCTTGTGCCACCTGATTTGAAAAAGTTCAATTGGCCGTGTAAAATGTAAATATTACCAAATTGATCAGGCAAATATAGTACGAATATATGATTATGAAATGCAACATGCGAAAAAGCATTTGCTTTTTCGTTAAAAACTGGAAATAGGTGGTATTTTTATGTGGAATATATGAGGGGAAGTGGTTATGCAAGAATTTACAAAAACCTGATACTAGAAATCAGAAATAAGTATTTTCAGTATGGGTGGAAATGTGGAATAGACCCATAAACACAAAGCTGGGGAAACCATTATGGTAAAAGATAAATACTTTTATTATTTACCACAATAGCATTAGAAAATTCTTGATGAGCATTGTCAAGGTTCACTGCCATTTTAGCAACTCTATGAGAGAGAACTTTATTGCGATAATCCCAGTCTGCATTACTCCAAATGGTCTTTGGGATCTCACTCAAACCAAAACCAAGAAGGAATGCACCTGTTACGAGCCCAAAAGTGTTTGAGCAAGCCATCGCGAAGCCTACAATACCTCCACTCCTGCAAATGCACAGACAACTCTAATTTCAAAGTCTAGATCTAATGTTTAGAGGGTAAATGATGCTGCAAGAAAGATTTATAAAATTTGCAGTTTTGCACTATGGCACTTCATGGTATGATTGTATAGTAATGGCAACTTCCTAAGCAGAATTTTATTAGGTATTCTGATAGTATGAGCCTTTTTATTTAAACTTTGGAAAAGTGTATGCTACTTAAGAGTTAAGAGTGATTTGTTTTAAATTTTTAGGCCTGGCAATTCTCTGATTCACTTATCATATATTTGTAAACTTAAGTATTTGTTTTTTGTTCAAACTCTGCGATGATACATATAAAACTAGATCTAGTAATTTCATGTCAAATATCAACAGTGAATTATAAACACACAAATTTAGGGTTGACAGAAATGTTTTGTCATGTCATATGACATATGTCATGGACTCATCACTCATGGTGGAATCAATATCTCGAATCTCGATGGTGAAATACAAGGATAGACATTAGTTACACTATTAGCTTATATGGTGACATCAATGAAATCTAAAATATTAACTTGTAGTGTTGTCTATGAACAACCATTTAATTATAACTTGGTGATAACTTTTTTTTTTGCAAATATTAAAAGTACTTGGTGATAACATGCATGAAAAGAAATAAAGAATAATATGGAAAAATGATGCATTGCAGCATTGTAGATAAAGGAAAGAAGAAAACATACCAAATTTTGTGCATGATAACAAGAAGGACGAGCCCAAACAGACTAATTGTACCCACAGTTAAATAGAATACTAAATTTGCACGTATACTGGTTTTTAGCCTCTCTGACGTAGTAAAGTCTCCAGCATCTTCATAACCCTGAAGAGTAGGAACCACGGCCCTATTCAGAGGAAATAAAAAAATTCTTAAAGATCATCTTGTGTGGAAATGAAAATGCTAATTTTTTTGAAGATAGTTTAGTCTAATTGTAAATGAATTGAAATGATGAAACATATACCATGTTAATATAAAAGTGCCCCAGTATGACCAACTCCAGAAAAAAGCAATGTCATCATTATTGCGGCCAGTTTTGGTCTGAAGAACATGACAAAAGCAATGAAAATCTTTTAACATTAAAATATTTAATGCTCATTCTAAAGTATATAAGAAAAAAAACGGTGTGTTTTCTTTATTTTCGATAGACTTGGCTCGAAATCCCATTAGAATTTAGATCAACCGACATTGATGCAAAACATCAATTATCAGAATACCTCCGATCTCAAAAATCATTGCCTCCTTTTCATCTCAACAGACAGTCAATTTTTTACTAAGAGGTAGAAGGTAGGAAAAATCTAGCCTTATAAGTAATCAAATACCAAAAATATTCATCTATAAGACTAATCAACTACATAGCTGAAGCATGAATGTCAATCTCAGATCAAAATTTAGAAGCGGTCTGTGTTTGACTTTCTATGGTAATTACGATCCAACATGGGAAAAAACAGAATTTCCAATTCCTCACAGAAAAAATGAAATTTTAACTAAGAATAAAATAGACAGCAATATCAATCTGTTCAAAAAATACACAAACAAAGCCAAAACCAAATGTGTCTAACCGAAACAACCAGAAGAAAAAAACAGGGACAAAAGTTTTTTTCTTCTGAATCCAATCAGATCATGAGAGAGAGAGAGAGATGAATCATACCGTCCAGATATCGGCGGGGACGAGAATGATTATAGAGAGTGAGCAGAACCAGGTATATCCAACGGTGAAGATAACATAACGTGGAACGTCAGGTCCGGCGAAGTAACGTAACGTTACCAACACCATACCTAATGTCAGAGGCAGCGAAATCAGGTAGAAGAACAACATCCTCGCCTGACGGCCTGACGGCCTGAGTCACCTTCTCTCTCTTCTCTTCTTCCAGTCTTCTCTCTTCAGGAAAAGAAAAGAATTCGTATTTTTTTAGTTCCCTCTAATCTTTTTTTAGTCACCTTCTAATCTTTACAGACCGATCCATTATTCATTTATTTCATTACGCTCATTAATTTCTTTATAACCCAATTTATTATTACAAGTTTCATTTTCAAGGTTTAAGACTTTATAACCCAATTCGTATTTTATTTTTATTTTAAACAATTAAATTTCATTAAAATAAGACTAATGTCAAGTTTACAAAAAAAATAGAAAATAAAAATAAAAGTAAAAAGAAATGAGCAAAAAACTCACAGACTCTCGCTCATTAGCCATGTGTTGTTTATATCTCTTGTTTTTTTCCGTCTATATATGTCACGACATGCACCCAATAGCATTCTATAGTAGCCCCTAAAGGGGAGAGTGATGCGTAATTTTTTGTGTCGCTTCTGTCAGATCCCCCAATCTAATATCTGAACTGGATTGAGTGAGAACTGAAATATTCATTATTTTTCAGAAAACGAGATTCAAGTGCTCCGTCAACGAAATTAAAAAAGATCTGGAATAAGAACAGTTGAAGAAAAGATGACTCTTAGATAAATAAAATTTACTACATATACCATCTTCATAAGATTTCAATTTTCAATTCAAATGAAATATGGTAAAAACTAAGAACTCATTTGTAAGAAAATTTCAGATGAGTCCATATCCTCCCCATCGGTGTTGTCCTTAACCAGAGGCCTTCCTATAAACCACCGTCCAACCACCCTGTCGCCTGCCTCCGTTGAGGCCTCCATGTTCGCCGTCGATAAATGATCACCTCCGTGTACCTGCAAAAAAAAATTAAGGGTATTTTTGGAACTTAAGATATACTAACTAAAAAATCAAATGTCAAGTAATACATTGATATTTCAACCGGTGAAATAACTGTTAAGATCGTTAAAAGTTTAGAATTTTAATCTCATTATGTACATTATTTTAATTTAATTTACAGGTAAATTTTTCTACTCTATCGTCAAAAAAAAAGTTTATTTAAATATTTGAATATAAGTTGGGATGGAAGTTTTTATATAATTTTCATTTGACATCTTATTCTAAAATCTCTTACAAATTTTTTTTTAAACAATTAAATTTCATTAAAAAAATAAGGTCAATGTCCAATTTACATAGAGTATAAAAATAAAAAACAGAAATAAAAAAATTTAGCAAATAACTTATTGACTCTCTCCCATTAACTATGTATTCTAGTTATACACTAACTAGATATGCTGTTTCAGTGTCTTAGGAGGTTGATCTCCCATATTTCTATCATAGATGTCTCCAAAAGGTGACAACAACTCTTTTTATAATATTCTGATGTCTTATAAAATTATTAATAACTGAGTAAAAAGTTCTGGTACGAACTGTTTCAGCAAGATCAAATACAACCCTTGTTTTCTGTTCGTCTATTTCACTTCATTGAGATTTAAATCAATTTTTTTATAGAAAAAAACTTAAATCTATTATTGATTAAAAATTCATTAAATGTCTGAGAAAATTTTCTAAAGTTTGACTTTTAATTTAATGTTAACATTATAAAAAAAAGAAGTAATCCACCATTATGAGTCTGACTAATATCAAAAAATAATATTGTAATTAATTGTCAAGTAAAAATATATTTTAAAATAAGTCAATCCTCCAAATGAAAGACGTGCACAAGCACAACAGCACAAGTTGAGGTGTAACAAAAGTTCGGTATTCGACGTTCGATTCGTTTCGAGTTCAGTTATTAAACGAACCGAACCCAAATCTTGGTTGAGATTCGAAGTTCGGTTCGTTTAACATTTTTATTATATTTTATTATTTTATATTTATATTATATAATTTTTTATTATAAATTTATATTATATATTTCATAACTTATGTATATTTTTACAATTTTTCATTAATATAGTATATATTAATTTTTTAATCAATAAGAAGAAAAGATGACTGAGTAAGGATTGACTCAATAAAAGAAAATAGACTATAAACAATGTTTTTTTATTGTTTATTTTTCAAAGATAGTCAGATAGACATGTTTATTTTTTTATGTTTATTTTTAAGATGATGTAAAAAAAATTCAGTATTCGACGAACTATTCGGTTCGGGTTCGATTAAGTTCGGTTATTAAACGAACCGAACCCAAAAGTACGTTCGTTTATTTAAACGAACCGAACCAAATACTTAAGTATTCAGTTTGGTAGGCTCGAGTTGCAACGCTAAACACAAGTGGGTCGTTCCCCAGAACTATTCGTGAGAGAATTTTGCCACGAAAAATCCATCATACAAGAAGTCTTTTTTATAATTATATGACTTACATCAAGTATGATTCAATGATTACATTAATGCGATAATGGCATTACTCTATGATTACTTTGTTGGAAACCATCTCCACACATTCAATAGGCTACAAAGAATGGTATTAGATAATTCAAATATATGTTTACTTTGAAGGGAGGTTGACGAGACACCAGACTGCGCGCTTATTCTTCAACTGCAAATTCAATTGAGATCTAGCTTCACCAATATGACCTACAATGCTATATGGTAGATTTAAAAATCCTTAACATTCCATGTCCAACTTCTAGTGATCTCTGTACGTATTGTTGATATTATTGAAGATCTGCTACTCTCACAAAGATCACCCTGTTGGAGTCTACACTAGAATGTTCTAACACCATTCAATTTGCACCTCTGGTCAAAGAGGAATTAGAAATTCAAGAAACTCACCGTAGCAGCACCATGGAGAGGAAGCACGAGCACTAGTCAATAGATTGCTAGAGCTGTAGATTGTGGAACAACTTTAAGAATAAAAGCTTTATAAGTTTTCATGACTCAAAACATTTTTCTTACTACATCTTATATGAGACAATAAGTGTGACATTAAAAGTCAAATAATATATATCAAAATCCAATCTCTAAGCATTGGTTCCAATTGCTGGAAGTTACTCTGGACACTTCTTAATGGGATTACTTGGCATCTATTGTAAAAGAGGACACAGGGTGGAAAACTGGTGTATTCAAATCCGTTGATTTGGTAACTGCATAGATTATAAAAGACTGCAAGATTTGCTTTGATGTCAAGGATAAGCCTCACGATCTGGGTACTCTTGAAGTTGCTACTATTGGACAATGGAGGTGTTAGCTAGATTGTCTATTTTCCCATTGTCATTTTGTGATCTTGTTTTCTGTGTTTGCTATTTGTTTTTCTCTGTTTCTAATTTCTATGCCACTCTCTAGAGGATTTGCCTACTCTGAGTAGTGATGTATGTTAAGGGATTTTATCTTTATGTATATATCTGTAAAACTGGACAAGGTCCGCTTTTTTTCTAATGAAATTTTAACTTCATCTATAAATATCAAAATTGAGATTCAAACGTGGAACAATGGGAAGAAAAGTAGAAAACATATTTAACTCAACTCATTCGACCCAGCCGAATATGCCAAGTATATTATGTATACTCTTCCATTGATTCAAGCTTTTCAAGAATCATCTTTTCTTGATTGGCATCTGTGTTATGATCAAGGAAACACACCGATGAAGAAAATAAATATTGTTCGATCTAAGAAGTTTCACATTTTAAAAAGAAACTAAACTAAAAAATGTAACCAAGAAGAAAATGACTTATGTAAAATTAGGAAAAAAATCATAATTCAAAAGCTTCTTGTGAAAACACACGGGAAATAACCCAACCCCATATTGATAGGAAGAGTAATTCTTTTTTAATCATATGGTATCATTCTTTAAGTTGTGCATGAAATTAGCTTGTTTTAAATTCTGCAAATATATTGTTTCAGATTTTTTTTGGGTAGAATTGTTTCAGATTTTAAACCCAACTAATACCTTTTAACTGAAAGTAATAGATAATTTCAAAGTTAGCTAAAAGTAATAATTTAAAAAAAGAACAAGTGAAAGCAAAAGAAGTTTGAAAGGATACATTCCTGATCTGGATTTTCTAAAAAATTAGAATGTAAGGCATTTCCAACACTGTCAACTATAGCAGATATTGTCATAGAAGATTCGATGCACAAAATTGCAGCAATTGCGTCAAGTCGAGTGACTACATTTCTGAACATTAGTCTAGCATGTGCTGAAAAGAAGGAAAAAATGAGAATAATCCAAAGAAATCAACAACATGTGATTGAGAAAATATAGACTACCAAGGTGTGAGATGTGGAAATCATGGAAAAAAACGAGTGGAAATCAACCCGGCCAGCACCTGAAGGCATATCGTCTGAAGGTTCTGGGCCGCATGCTCATCTAGGTGTTGGCTATGTGCCTATGTAGTATGTATGCCTAGACGATTATATGAAAAAGCTTGTAGATGACTAAACCGGTTCAGAATGAAGTGAACTTAAAATTTTAAATACCTTGAGCTAGACGGATTAAGCTTTCAAGCATGCGAACAGTAGTCCTAGCTGCACCATAGAGTTCAATGTGAGTACCACTACTGCCACGAAGTTTATTTTTGTACGAAATCGTTCTGCAAAACTATATAACCTGCATTTTCAGTAGCCGATCTTCGTTGAAGTTGGTAATAACTTGAAATAATTTTTTCAGATTCCTCTGTTAGTGTAGGTCTGAAATTCCGTTTTACAAAGTAAATGTACCTGCGATGTTATAAGAAATTGTAGTTGTGGAGTTATCTTATTGTTGTAAAAAAAATCAAAACAAATATGCCTTCTTAGCATTGTCAATGACCAAGCTTCGAATAAATCTTCATCATCTTTGCTTCGCTTGAGTTCTCCTTTCTGTAATAAAAATTAAGAATTATGAAATGGTGAGTGGTAACCATGCCTTAGCCATGAAAATAAACCCCATTGCACCCACAAACATTTACCTCAGCTAGAATGTGAGATGAAACAACCATGTCCCAATCGGGATTTTTTGTATCAAGGAGTACAAGAACAATATCAAATCTGCTCAACAATGGTCCAGATAGTGTAGTATTTACCGACAAGGCTAAGTAAAATACAGGAAAGACGTTAATAACAAAAAATAAGAGGCGAATAATAGTATTTAATTGTAGATAATTGCAATAATTGTCCAGATGACATTTGCCATAGTCTACATCTACATGACATAAGAAAATGATAAAGTAATTAATTGAATACATTGATTAGGATCGTATTGTCCTTTAGGGTTTGTAGCTCCGAACACAATTGTTTTGGTGCTAAGGGTTGTTACAAGTCCAGCCTGAAACAAAATAATAATCTTAACAATTTATTCTCATCAAAATACATACTTTAAAAAATAAAAAATAATTTTTTTTGAAGCAATTAATTTTTTTATTTAAAAATAAGGGCAATGCCCAATTTACAAATAAAAAGAGTATAGAAATAAAACAGAAGTACAAGAAATGAACAAAAGTCTATTGACACTCTCATTAGCTATGTGGTCTAGTTATCCGGTAACTAGATACGCTGTCTCAGGAGGTTGGTCTCTCATACTTCCATCATAAATGTCTCCAAAGGGCGACAACAGCTCTTCTTGTAATACTCCAAATCAAAGGATAGACTAATGTCTTTAATGACCTCCTTAAGGACTACCTCAGGAGGCCTCCTAACGTGTTGTCTATATCTTTTGTTTCTTTCTGTCCATATATGCCACGACAAGCATCCATTAGCACACCTGATTGGACGCAAGGTATGGCTATCCCTGATTCTGTGGCTAAGAAGGTGAGAAAGTTAGCTTATAGATTTATATGGGACGGAAGGAAAGGGATCCCGTGGGCCCAAATGGTCCTTCCCAAGGCGGAAGGGGGTCTAGGGGTTAGAGACCTTCCTATTATTACTACTGCAACCAATATTAAAAGAGCTTCAAAGTACTGGGATAGGAGCGATTCTATTCTGGTAAAATGGATCCAAGATAGGTATATTAAAGGAAAGGCGTTTAATGATATACAAATCAGGTCTACTGTGGATTCGGATTTTTGGAAAGCTTTTGTTTCAGAAAGAAGCCTAGTGGATAAATGTTTGGATTGTAGGGTCAATAGTACGATTGTGTGGAGATCTGGTACTCCGATAAATAAATTGGGGGGAATAGTGGAAAGTATTAGAAATAGAAAGCATAAAGACATGTTAGCTGAGGGAATTTGGTCGAAGATGCCGACAAAATTCTCTATTTTGTTGTGGAGGGTGAAATGGGATCACCTAAACACGTTCAAGAAGCTGAGAAGTTGGAGAGTACAAGTGCCTTCTATTTGCTTGTTGTGCAATATGGAAGATGAAACTAGGAGTCATCTTTTCTTTAACTGTTCTTATTCTAGATCTCTATTAATTCCGTTGGCGGAACACCTGGATTCCGCTTTCTGGAAAATAATTAATATTCCAGTCCCTACTCAATCCAGTCCAAATATTAGATTAGGGGATTTAACGGAGGCAGCACAAAAGATTACACGCCACTCTCCCCCTTGGGGGTTAATATGGAATGCTATTGGATGCTTGTCGTGGCATATATGGACAGAGAGAAAAGAGATATAGACAGCAGCACACTAGTAGGCCTCCTGAAGTAGTCCTTAAGGAGGTCATTAAAGACATCAGTCTCTCTTTTGATTCAGTGTATTACAAGAAGAGCTGTTGTCACCCTTTGGAGACATCTATGATGGAAGTATGGGAGACCAACTTCCTGAGGCAGCGTATCTAGTTACTGTATAACTAGAGTACTAGACTACATAGCTAATGGGAGAAAGTCAATAAATTTTTTGCTCATTTCTTTTTACTTCTATTTTTATTTCTATTCTCTATTTTTGTAAACTTGGCATTAGCCTTATTCTAATGAAATTTAATTGTTTCAAAAAAAAAAAAGCACCCATTAGCATTCCATAGTAGCCCCCAAGAGGGAGAGTGGTGCGTAATTTTTTGCGCAGCCTCCGTCAGATCCCCCAATCTAATATCTGGACTAAAAAAAATAAAAATAACGGGTTGCAAAAATGTATAAGGGAAAAATGTCAACCTAATATTTTGTGCTCACTCGGATTTGCTTGAGAAACTCATAAGTGGTCAAGCACATTTCTTCAACTCCTATAAAATTGGATCGTCGTTGCAAATAAATGGAATGATTTCACTCCAACACAGTTGTACGGGGTTGCACCAACTATTCGAAGATAGGAATAAAGCACACGTTGTCAAATGTGAACCCTCTGCTTCGTTGATTATTCAAGAAGCCCCAACCAATCACTCCAGATTTGGTTCATAGAGTCAAACCTCAAACTTACAAATACAAGGAATGAGGATCCCCCTCTTCTTGAACCCTAGACATAACCCTTATACAACTTTCCTTTAGGACCGAATATCATTAGTTTTTGTTATGAAAGTAAATTTTCATTGAATGGAGGGAAAAGCCCAGAGTTGCATAAGATGATAATGTGAGATGGAAAAGCCCATTGACACTTTCCAATATAGCATTGCTTCCTATTTATAAACATAAGATAATTATGAATGCTGCATCAAGAGATAGATCTCCCACATATTTAGTATATTTTCCAACTAAAGCTTGTTTGTATATCATACTTGAATAAGTTGATATCCCTAAGGATCTCCCTTGCAAGTACCTCAGGTGGTCTTAATGTATGTTTTATTTTAATCTTCTGATCTTTTCAAACCAGATGCACCAAACCAAACAAAACAGCCTAAAACATTCCTATTGCAATTAATCGAATGGTTGAATTAAATTGCTTGATTTCATATTACTGAGTGTACTGTTATTTATAGTAATTAGTGTAACTAAAAATTAGTTAGGAGTAAACTAAGTTCATTTGTTAATTATTCTCCAACACGCGCCCTCAAGCGAGACGGAAGCTCTTTCGTGAGCTTGGCTTCCATGGGCTAGAACATCGGCTTTGGCAGAGGCTTCGTTAGCAAGTCCGCCATCTGATCCACTGTACCTATGAATCGTACTTCCAACACCTTCGATTTAGCCCTCTCCCTAATGAAGTGATAATGCATCGCAATTTTTGATGAATTATAGTTTTCGTTACTGAAATAGTATTGGGCAATGCCCGAGATTACAATGTAGGGAAATGCAAATACACGAGATGTAAACATAAAATGAAAATAAAACATGTAAAAACATTGTCGCTCTCTTATATAGCTTTGACCGTGACTAACTAGCCAGGGACTGGTGCCTCAAGAGGTTGGCCTCACATAAACAGATAACTTGAGATTTAATCTGTGTAAAATTGAACTTCTTATAGGTTGAGGCTTCGTAAGCAATGCTCACATTGCAAAATGTTTTGACTTCATATGGTGGTGGGTTCTTCTATATGGACATTGCTCTGGTGCAGGTCCCCACAGATCCGCGTATACAATATCAAGAAAATCGGATGCTGAATTATTCAAACGAGAAGAAGATGGAAGGCAATGATGCTTTGCCATTATACACAAATGACAACTCAAATCTTTATTTTTGAAATTTGAATTAATAGACAAGTTGTATTTGCTAATAATATCCAGTGTTAATTGTGAGAAAACATGGCCTAGGCGAGAGTGCCAGAGGTCTGTTATTGATGCTATAAAATTATTGCCATTGATGGTACTATGGATATATCATTCACGCTCATATTACGATTGTTCACAGTAAACACTGAATCACCGTCCCCACAACTGGAATTGTCGACCCACCCGCAACCACGATACCTGGATGATTGGAAACTGATTTAGGGATGTGAACATACCGGTGATTACCTGAAATGTGACTCATAGTTGCGGTGTCCGGATTCCAGAGCGCATTAATTTCTACATGAGTTGCTTTCGATACTTTATTTTTGTCTTAACTGCATGGCTCTGTGCTCCAGAGGCGTTGAGTGTAACGTTTCATTATACTTGTTGTGACAGGCTACATCAATGTGGCTGCGCTTGCCGCAAATCTGGCATGTTGGCCTCTCCCGATCCTGGCGAGAATTAGATGAAATTGCATTGACCGAAATCAGAGTCGAAGAGAAGGAGCTCCTGATATTCGTGTTGCGAATTTCTTGATTCGTGAGAAGAGTTCTCATCGTCGATGGAGTCATTGTTTCCAGTTGTGAAGAAATTACCGCGATTATTGACTCGTAATCGGTGTCAATTCCCTCAAGAATGTAAATGATTATTTCCGAAGTGGAGATTTCAACCCCTGCAGTGATCAAATTATCGACTAATTTGGTGACTTTACTCAAATAGACATCAATTGCAGAATCGCCTTTCTTTATGTTCTGCAGTTGTTGCCGGAGTTGAAGGATTCTTGATCCGGAGGAAGAGGCGTGTAATTCTTGTAGTTGCGACCATGCTTCCGCGGAGGTTTTAACCCTAGTGATTTGTGCGAATATCTCGGACTGAACCATATGGAAAATAACCACCCCAGAAGAAGTTGATCCTATTGGATCTTTCCATCCACGTATGACAGAAGCCCATACCCTTTTAGGAGGGTCTTGATTTGCGTCTGCCAGGTGAAGAAGTTATCTTTGGTGAACTTCTCGGCCTACTTTTCTGAAGAGTTACCGACAGGATTAGTAGAACTCGTCATCGAAGTTGATTTCAGCAGGAATCACCAAGACAAAAATACTTAGAGTGAACCTCAGGGGAAATTTACTGGCTAACTGATACCATATTGCAATTAATCGAATGATTGAATTAAATTGCTTTAATTCATAGTAATTAGTGTAACTAATAATTAGTTAGGAGTAAACTAAGTTCGTTAGTTATAAGTTATACTCCACCAATTCCAATACAGAGTCCAACAAGTAAGCCAGTAAATGATATATCGGAATCCGTATTCGAATCCGCATTCGAATTTGAATATGACTATCCGGATTCGGATTTCAGATTCGGATACCTAAATTGATATCCGGATTTTATTCGGACGGATTCGGATATCCAGAAAATCCGACGTTAAAATCTGAATTCGTTTAAGAATTCCGGATTCGGATATTCAGATATCCGAATAAATATAAATTGACTTCCGGATATCCGGAATCCGGATTTTAGGGTAATTAATTGACTATTAATTAACTTTATTAATGGTGATTTTATATTTTTAAAATTTTATTTTAAATTTTTTATAAAAAGTTATCCAGATTCGGATTATCCGGATAATTTATCCAGATTCGGATTCGGATTTTCATATCCATATTTTATTCGGTCGGATTCGGATATCCGGATAATTATTCGGATTCGGATACCTGCGTATCCGATCCGAATCCGACCGATATACAGGCTTACCAACAAGCAAAGTGGGGAGTGAGTTTTTGGTAGACTCCTGTAATGTCTCCTATCTTTTGTCGCTTTTTTTATATAAGTAAATTTCCATTAAGATTATAAAAGATATAAGGAGATTGGCACTTTCCATTATAGCTAGACTTTTAGTGGTTAGAGGTGCTACCTTAGGAGGTAGGTCTCGCATACATTTAGCATATATATCTCTAATTGTGAATTGCTTCTTTTCATGTAGGTGTCATGCTTGAAAGACAAGTTGATATTCCTAATTATAAGCACTTCAGATGGCCTCGATGTGCGTTGTTTTAGCTTTCTATTTTTTTTAGACCAGATGTGCCAAGCTAAACGACGAAGAGCATTCTAATGCAGAACCCGAGAAGGGGAGTGGTGGATGAGTTTTTGACATGTATCGTCCCCTCAGTGACATCCCCTGGTATTATATCTAATTAAAGGGATAGAGATGTTAAAAAAATCCATATAGAGTTGGTTAAGTACTTGAGTGTAATGAAGAAGAAATATTAATAGACTGAAGGGACATTGTCTATAAATCGATTGAAAAATAACTCTCAAGTGGGGGAACTGAGAAGTTATGCATACATTCATTGTACAAACTACAATATGTAGCAATTTATAAAAAATGGTAAGGGATTGCGAATTGTAAGATACCTTGGCAACACTAATAGTTTGTTGCTCCATTGCTTCATGTATAGTTGCCCTATCATGCTCTCGCATGCTACACACATAAATTAAGTTATAAAATCATATACCGTGAATCATTATTGAAGTTTACTAAAAATTATATTTGTGCAAAATATCAAAATGATGATTACAAAGAAGAATAAAGATATTCTAACGGGCTAAATTTAAGAATGTTGAATATTGAAATCCATCTATATTATATGCAAAATTTTCACGCGGCCAGGCGACCAGGCGATGCCTGGGACCGCATACCGCATATGCAACCGCCTGGTCGCATATGCGGTCCAATATGATTTATTTTTTATTTTTTTTCAATATACCCCCCTGTATTTTCTATATTTTAAATAAATCCCTGATATTATAATCCCTGATATTTGTGTATTAAAGAGAGAAACTGTTGTTAATTGACTGTAAATATAGTTAATCACAGCCAATAGCACACAACATCTGCTATTTTAATTTTCAGACTGGAACTACTTGAGAATTTTCAGACTGGAACCACTCTGAACTACCTTGTAATCGCGGAAGCAAGCAGCCAGGAAACGCGATTTCTGGAAATCGCGGAAGCAGCGGCGATCCTTCCTTCTCCCTTCGTCGATTTCGTGATAGGCGATCCTTCCTTCGTGATAGGCGATCCTTCTCCCTTCGTCGATCGTCGATTAGGATTTTCAGTAGTTTTCAGTCGATCGTCGATTTCGTTGTAAACTGATTTAGGATTTAGAGTTTTTTTGAGTATTTTCTTATTAGTTTTTAGATTTAGAAATATTTTTATATAAGGTCCTTAAGTTGTAAAAAAATAATATAATTTATTTAATTATTTCAATTTTAATATTTTGTACTTGGGTAAATGGATCGGGTTTAGCCGGATCCGACCCGGATCCGGCTAAGCCCCATAATATGCGACCCCCCAAATATGCGATGGGGGGTTAGCGCCTGGTCGCATATGCAACAAATCAAAAACCTTGATTATATGTTCCTTATTCATTACAATTTACAACAATATCAATTTTCGTACTTTCATTTCTTTGTAATTTCCTTTGATTTAATTAGGTCCACCTTAGGTATCGAAGCAACACACTCTCAGACCACCAGAAGTGGTACTAAGAGAGGTCATTAAGGCCATCAGTTTCTCCAAGTCTGAAAGCTTCAAGAAAATTTGTTGTCACCCCTTTGAAGTACAACTCAATGCAAATATGGGAGACCAACCTCCGAAGGCAGATAGTCTAATGCACTTTAGACAACACGACTGTGTGAAAAGAGTCTAGTAGAGCTTACCGTTCTTAAATGAAAAACTTAATTGCATCAAAAAAAGGTATCAAAGCATCAAATTCAGATAATGTTATTGTAATTTGTAGGTTAATATCATATAACATATTACATAAATCAAATCAAATCAAGAAAACAATTATCCTAGTTTGAGTATTTGACTACTATCATTTAACAAAAAATAACATAGAGAAAATTTTATCATGCATATGAATTTATTGAAACTGAAACTTCCATAACAAATTAGTTTAGGTTAATTATATTTATATATCAGATTTGGAATTCTCTAGGCTAATTGTCCTTCATTACATAGGCTAGACTGAAATAAAGGGTCACTTTTACGTACTACCAAAGCCCATATCTATATAAAACAAATTAAGCTACTAATAAAGTAGTGGAGTCAAGAGTGTTTAAGAATACATATATTTCTATTTACCAATAATCATGCTTTATCCACAACATATTTTCTTTTTGTTTCTACATTGCCTAGAAGATTCGCTTTCTTACACTATGGACAAAGTTACTCCGGTCCTAAACAATTTCAATTTGCATTGAATACAATTAAATATTTTCTGCCAAATTTAAAGAAACTTAAAAAGATTTCTTATATTTTATCCACTTTAGAATAAATTGTTAAAAATTACCTATCAAATTCATCAATGCAACAAAGTCCACCATCAGCCAAAACAAGAGCACCAGCCTCCAACATCCATTCTCCTGTTTATTCGTAGTGGAAAGTAATCAGGTTTAGATTATTTTACTCTCTTATAAACTAGTAAGATTAATTCAATCCTGCTTATAAGCTAGTAACAAACTCCATTGAGGAAAAGAAGGCATTAAGAACACTGCTTGAAAAGAAAGAAGTTTTTTTTGAAGCAATAAAAAAAGAAGTTGACATGAAGCAAAGAAGCAAAACTCAATGGCTGAATCTCGGAGACCCAAACACCAGATTCTTCAACATTGCCACAAAAATTAGAAGATCCAAGAACTCCACCCTGAAAGTCCTGAACAGTGATGGATCCAGGAATATGAATATCACTAGGCCCCAACTAGAATCTAATAGCATAGACTGCTTCAAGAACCTATTTAACTCGCCCACAACCTCTCTACCCTCCTTCCCAATAATTTTTCCAAAACTGGTCTCCCCCCTAATGAATGACTGGCTCACCCAGCTACAAACAGAGAAAGAGGTCAGGGCAACCCTCTTCTCCTTCCAAACAGGAAAGTCTCCGGATCCAGATGGCTTCACTGCAGAGTTCTCAGGAAACTCTGGCCCGAAACAAAAACAACAATCCTACAATGTGTAAAACAATTCTTCAAAGGGAAGCCACTATTGCAGGCGGCCAACCACGCCTTCATTACCCTAATTCCCAAAGGTTACTTTAGGCCCATCTCTTGTGTAAACCTGATCTATAAGCTCCTCACAAAAATGCTGGCTGACATGCTTTTCAAGGTTGCCAGTGAGCTCATTTCTCCCAGCCAAGCAACTTTCATACAGGGTAGGAACATCTCGGATGATACACTGCTGGCTGATGAAATGTTGTATGGATATTGCAGAAAAAGGACTCCTGAGAGATGTTTTATCAGCATAGACCTAAGAAAGGCCTTTGACACTATAAGGTGGGAAGCCCTAATAGATACCCTCCAGGCATATGGCTTTTCAGACCTATTTTGTAAAACCATTTGGAACTCCATTTGGAACTCCATATCACAATTGGAAAGGACTACTATGCAGGTTTGGGAGACAAACCTCTTGAGGCTTAGTTCTTAGTTACTTCATCGTTAAGAACGATAGTCATATAGGAGAAGATCGATGATGTGGGAAACCACACCATCTGTCTACTTGTATTTTTTTACTTCCTATCCAATTGTAATACATGGCATTGCCCTTCATTATTTTTAATGAAAATGTTTAATATTTGCAACACAAAAAAAATCATTCAATCCATCCTCACATCAAAGCAATGAGCCAATGGAAAAATATCACAGCAAAGCAAAAAAATGTAGGGAAAATATCCCAGAGAGTCAATCACATGCAATTCTACAATCGTAGAGTCTTGAAATAATGAAAAATAAAGATAACTAGATAACTACCACCATCCTTGACGGCAGTGACAGTTAAGCCAGCACTGGTGCTTCCTAGGCCAGTAGTGATCACAGAACGATGGCTTAACTTGGCAGCAAATTTGAGAAATTGTGATTTTCCAGTTCCTGATATTGACATGTCCCATAAGACCACAATAAATAATGCATCTGAATGGCAAAAATCAATAATAATATTAAGTAGCATGAGTGTTTGACGGTCGTAAAAACTTATCTATTAACGTGTTCCTTGAAAACCATTTAGAACCCAATGATTTAAACAAAACTTTAGAAATGAATTTGGAATCTAACAAATTGACAAAAGCTTGAGAATTCATTTAAAAACTAATGATCAGGAGAAAATACTACCAACTTGAAAACATGTATGATCACATAAATTATGAAAAAACATACACAATGCCTCAAAAACATTCAAAGATACTTATACTTCATTTTAGTCAAGATTAAGAGGAAAGAAAACAAGTTCAATAAAAGCATTTAAGCAATGAATATGGACCTAGAATTGCAAAAGAGCATCTTCGGACAAATTCTCCAAACTAAACCTTGAGTAAAGTCAAACATGTTTTTAATTTGAATGGTAGCTGTATAGCTGAAAAAAATAGTAAAAAAAATATTATAATAAAATGCATGGGCATGGCCATTGGTCAATAGAAATAAAATGCATGAAAGAAGATATAGGCAATTATGTTTTTATTAATGATATGATTGATTAGCTAAATCGTGTAATTATTTATGAATGCTCTTTACTTTTCTGTTGGGTAACAGCTTAGGTATAATGGAAAATAAGTGAATAACCGAAAGATTTTCTAAAACCTGTATAAATCTGATACCTAATAAATACAGAAGGGATCACGTTTTGATCTCTTCTACCCTATTTCTCTCTTTCATTCTTGGTATTAATATGCAGAAATACAGAGCATAAGATGTACCTGGATCTCCAACTAAAAGCAAGTGAGATTCTCCTCGTATTTTTGTCCCGGAGTCATCAATATGTTGCACTCCACCGATGAGTGTCAATGCAACTAAAAGAAATTACATAGTTTTGATTGAATTCACATGAAAAAGAGTAATGCAATATATTTGAGCCATCAAATTTACAAATTGAAAAGTCTAAATATACCTCAACTTTTTTTAAACAATAAATATACTTAAACTTAATATCAGGAACTTTTGTGATCTGTGAATACCTGCAAGCTTTACAGTGAAGAGTCCAAAGATTTGAGGGCAGAGTCCTTGTAAAATAACATTTCTTCCTTCAAAATATTATAAACACTATTAAACAATAAATATATAGAAACCACTTGCTACAATACTCATTATGTATGCAGTATGGCAGTGATGTCTTTAATAATACCTTTCAATGGTGCATCACTAAATTTAGACCAGAAATGCTCAAACTTAACAATAATATCATCAGGAATATCAACATCAGATTTTAGTTTGTTGGTTCTCCTATAGAGGTAAACAAAAAAACACCATTCAGATTTCGAAGATATATAAGAGTAAACCAACCCGTGCAATGTTACTGAATGTTAAATGGGCAATTTTAAATATTTTAGTGCATCTTTCACATACACTATGCATAGAAGCTATAGAATAAATAAAAGAAACTTACAAACAAAATCCAAACGACCAAACCAAAACGATTTTTACAAATCCTGAAAATGTTTCAACTTAGTACCTCACGTTGTTAGCAATTAAAATAGGATCAAGGTCACAACGAACATCCTTCAAATCTGAAGACCACTTTGCAGAAAGGACCCCAGTAACAATAACGTCATCTGAAACAATATTGAAAAGATGATTAGTCATAAAAATAAACAGTGCAATGGCAAAGAAAATTGTGCAAAACTTGCATTTGAAAAAAGGTAAGACAGGTAACATTATTCGAAACACGTCAATTTTAGGCTTTAGCCCAAAAAATGTAAATGTAAGTTAAACAATAGGTGATTATCAAAAAAAAAATAACAGACAACAAGTCAACTATGGTATGACATTCAGAATATACCTGTCTCACATGAAAATATTGAAAACAGAAGGAATATATTCAGAGATAAAGGATTACCTCCAGCTTTGACAATGTCAACAAGATCATCCATTAAAACCACACGAATTGAACGAGGTATGGACCCAACACCTAAAACTTGCGAGCTTTCTTGGATTTTAATTTCTTGGTAATCATGACAACTAATGCTTCCTTCAATAAAATGAAAATTATTTCCATCGCAGAATCGAGCTCCCTGTGGAAATAAAAACACCATCTTGAATGATAACACCATTTTTTCATGCAAAGATGATGTATCTATCAAAAAAAGAAATGATGTCTGTCCAAGAAAACAACAAAAATGTGAAAGTGCCAAAATGTAACCTTGGATGGGCATGACACCGGAAGTCTTATTGTATTTCCAGTTTCTAACTCTGGATGAACTTTGAACCTAGATGCACAAAATTATTTTTAAGAAAGTTAAAGAATATAAATAAGTAATTTTAATATTAACATTAATATAACTCTCGAATCTCAACGATGTCATAATTGCGATGATATTTTCCAAATTGGAAAATTACATTCTACAAGATGTAGGATCTCAGGGGGGAACAATTAGGTATTTTTTCAGACCAATTGCCACTTCACAAATGCTTAGGATCTACATTTAAAATTGTTAATTTATAGAAAGATACTCTTTCAGACTCTACTTCTGCCGATTAATATAATAAAAGATAAATGGTTAATTACCAATCATTTCGGAATGATAGGGAAAGTTTTCGAAAGATATAACAAAATAATGATAGCAATTCACTTAGAACCAAGATAGTGTCAATTATCTTGAATTTGAATTTTTTTCGGACTCATACTTTACTTATTTTGTAAAGTGGTATGATTACATTCGATATCTTTATTTGATACATTTCAACTTCTGTCTATCCCTCTTTTCTCCTCTATTTTTTGTTTGTGATACATCGTGCAGTAGTTTGGGATAAAGAAATCGAAATGATAGAATAGTCCACATACTAGTTCAACGTAAATTCGAAAAGAATAGAAATGATAAATAAAAGAGTTGAAGAAAATGGAAGCTTCTACTTTCAGAATATCATAGAAAGTAAACCTGTTCTTGCATTTCTTGCACATATACTCCCTCTCTCCTTCGATCATCTTGACAGTCCCTGATCTCACCACAGTACCTTTCACAGTGAGTAGGGTGCCTCTGTGCTTCACTCTCAATCTCCCAATGCTAGGAAAAGCCTCTGCAACAAAAATAAGTAACAACAAAAAAACTTACAATCTCATTGATATCAAATAATAAAATCAGATCGGCCAAAAATCAAACCAGGGAACTCTAACGGCGATCCACTGACATTGATCCGAACATGAATAAACTGCTTGATGGACATCGCATCCTTCCCCAAATCCTTGAATCCTCCCTCCTTCAAAACCTCGTTCTAAAAGTCCAGGCACGGAAACAGAAAATCAGTTCATAAAACAAAAATGGGATCAAAAGAAGTTCGATTACCTGTGCAAGAAAGGCAGCGCTGTCAAAAACGGGGAGAAAATCGGACGGATGAGAGTGGATGAGTTCGGCGAGTTGAGGGTCGTAATCCACCAGCTCCGCAAAACTAGAAGTGACAAACAGAGAAGAAAAAAAGCAAAAAAGTGTGACGATCCATCATCCATCCAAACGGTTGTTAAGAGAATCGATACTTACTCGACGACGAGAGGGTAGTGGAGGTTGAAGTCAGTGGAGATGAGAATGGAGTGAAAGTCTAAGGTATGGTGTCCGACGAGAAAGGTGGAGAGAGCATCCACTCGATCTACCGGCATGGAAAAACCCTTAGTCGTCATCGGAAAACGTTTGGCGGGAAGAAAAGTGACAAGTGAGTGACGTGGTTGTTGTTGTTTTTCTTCTTTGGGTAAATTATATGTAAAACCCATGATTAAATTATATCTGTAATTTTAAAACAAAAATATCTTGGAAGGCCAAAAGGAAATCTAAACTTGAGATTTTTTATAGATTAAGGTCACTTTAAAAAAAAGATAGGGGCTATTATAGAATGTTATTGAGTATTTATCGTGATATATACGAACAAAAATAAATAAAAGGTATAGACACTACGTTAGTAGACCTCCTGAGGTAATTTTTAATGAAGTCATTAAAGACATCAATCTCTTTTTTGATTCAGAAGAAGAGTTGTTGTCACCTTTTGGAGACATCTATGATAAAAGTATGAGAGACCAACATCCTGAGGTAGCGTATCTAGTTACTGTATAATTAAACTACATAGTTAGTGAAAGAGAGTCAATGAACTTTTTGTTTATTTTTTTTTTGCTTCTGTTTTTATTTTTATTCTTTATATAACTTGGGCATTGCTTTTATTTTTTTAATGAAATTTAATTGCTTTAAAAAAAAAATAAGGTCAATTAGTAACAGACAGTAACTATTAAGGTTGTTGATTGTTCGAGGTTTTAGTCTTATTGTATAAGTGATTTACATTTAATTTTTACCACGATGTAACTACTTGTAGTCTGGGTTTTTTGATGTAAACGGAAATCTCAAAAATACTCACAAAGTATGTTAGGACTTAGGAGTTCAAAAATAACCAATAATTTTAATCTTACTTCTAATAACATCCAAAGACATATATCTTTCTTTTTTATAAGAATTTACAATTCGGGTGATTGGATTTATATTTTGGGTATGTTTGATTGTGTTAATCAGGTAAAGTTTTTTTAATTTGGGTAAAATTGAAAAGGGTGAAATGGTTTTTGAATTGATTAGACAGAAGATAGAGGAGAAAAATAATTTTACAACAGATAAAATCCCTAAACCCTAATCCTAGTGACTCTTCCTCTCCCCTTCTCTGTTTGATCTTCAATTTTCCAAATCATCATGAGTGCTCCTAATCAATGCTCAGTGTATGGGAAATCTCGAATTTCTGTTCATATATATTTTCTAAGGTATTTTCTCCACTCCAACTTGCAGAATCCAGATTACATAATGAATAAACAAATAAATAAAGAAGCTAGATATCCATTGATTCAAACTCTGGATCTTCGTAAATAAACATTGATAGTTATAGTGATCAGTTGAACTAATCTTCTTATGTAATTTTTTTTTATTTAGCTATGCAAATAATTATATAATAATTAGATATATGGTCTCAGAAAATTGATTTATCATACTTTCATCCTAGATATCTTTAAAAAATGACAATATTTTAGGAATTACTTCAGGAGTCTAGGTGATGAAATGTCAATTTTCTCAATGAACCAATAAAATTAATCAGTTTTCAAATACAAATTTATAGATTGGGATTTACCCAAACCATTATACAATTGGTTGGGGACTAAACTTAATTCTCAATTGATATCCTGACAAGGATTGCCTCAATTCATTATACAAATAGAAAAATGCAATATCATAACCAAATTGATCAGTGATGTTGGCAGTGAATAATAGATAAATTGAGTAAGCTCTGATGATTTTACTTGAATATGCTGTTATGATTCAGACGATCCGTAGATATGCCCCATCTTTGTGCGTTTTGTGTCCATGTATCGCTTGTTTTCGGCTGTTATAGGAGTTAATAAGGGTACTCTTCCAACAACACTCAAACCATGACCTTTAAGACCAGTATACTTCAGAGGATTATTAGTTAGCAATTTCATTGTCCGGACACCAAGATCACGCAATATCTGTAATAATATATATATTTTGAGCCAGTCAGCAAAAAATCAGTTCAGTTCAAACTGGATAACCAACCAACCCTATAACAACTGAAATGATTTGCTATGTGGAAAAACATTAACCCGAAATGTTCAAAACTTCAAACTTTGTAAAATTGTATGTTTGATTTTTTTTATTACCTGAGCTCCAATTCCATACTCACGTGAGTCCACAGGTAGTCCAAGTTCTTCATTTGCCTCCACTGTGTCAAGACCTGCATCTTGTAGGTTGTACGCACGAAGCTTGTGGCCTAAACCAATACCCCTTCCTTCATGTCCACGAAGGTAAACAAGTACACCTCTGCCTACTTTTTCCATCATTTTCATGGCAAGTTCAAGTTGCTTTCCACAGTCACATTTTTCTGATCCGAATATGTCTCCGGTTAGGCATTCAGAGTGCACACGCACTAAAATATCTTGTCCATCTCCAATATCACCCTGTCAGACAGTGAGACAATACCATGAGATATTAGACATTCACCCGAATTTCATATAATTTTAGGAACATATCATTACACGTTTGAAGGAAATAACAATAATTTAAAGAGTGCACCTTAACCATAGCAATATGCTCTATTCCATCAATTACTGACTTGTAGCAATATGCATTGACACCACCCCATTTTAGAGGCAAACGTGCTACAGAAGTTCGCTCTACTAATTTCTCTCTCTTCCTCCTAAACCTGCATAAAAAGACAAATAGACAATGCATATTAAAAATACTAGATTCGTAAACATGAGCAATTTTTTTTTATTAAACATAAGTAATATTGTTTCAAGATTTTTTTTAAAATGTGTATTACTTTATCATATGGAAACAATAAAACCTGAAATACGGTGAATAGATTCATTGCTACAAAATCACATGGATGAGATTACAGATTACCTAATTAAATCAGATATGGATATGATTTTCAAATTCTCATTCTGAGCAAATTCTCGAAGCTTTGGTAGCCTAGCCATAGAACCATCTTTGTCATCAACAATTTCACACAAAACAGAACAATGAGATAGTCCAGCCAGCATCGATAGATCAACAGAGGCCTCTGTATGTCCAGCTCTTTTCAAAACACCTCCTTCACGGTATTTCAGGGGGAAAATATGACCAGGTCGGTTGAAATCCATGGGTGTTGAACTAGGAGATGCAAGAGCTAAAATGGTTGCTGCCCTATCTTTCGCAGAAACCCCAGTAGTAGTACCATTTTTTGCATCCTAAATAATCAACAAGATTGTCAAATCCAGTGAATACCAAGAAAAATCGTTATTGAAAGAAAGAATTTGTCCATATACAAGTTGTATACTAGTTGATAGTTTGATATAAAAAAAGTAGTGGAACTATGTATACTGAACAAATAATCAAATGTAAAATGTAAAAACTAATGATTAAATATGTACCTGATATTTGACTTTATTAGATGTATGGTGCAAAATTTTAGATGATCATGTACAAATTTTTTATCATCTAAATAATAAAATGTGTTCAGTGAATAGATATGCAACAAAAGTGTAAGATAAGTACATACCACAGTGACAGTGAATGCTGTAGAAAGCTTTTCATCATTTTCTTTTTGATTGACCATCAATGGAAGTTGTAGCCTTTCAAGATTTTCCTCTTTCATGCTGACACAAACTATTCCAGTACTGTGTTTTACCATGAAAGCCACAGCATCTGGTGTTACCAAAGAAGCATCCATTATAAGATCTCCCTCATTCTCCCGGTTCTCATCATCTACAACAATTACATACTGTAACAATGAAGTCATAGATGCAAGTCAAGTCACATAAAAAGGCACACTTTAAAAAAAAACTGAATGGTTTATTGATATATGCAAACATGAGTGGTTAAAATAGCCATCAACCTTTCCGTTTTTAATATCTTCAATGGCTTCTGGAATAGAGTTAAAGCCAGGGGTAGGAGAATCCAAGTTGTATTCATCAACAGATGAATCCAAATCTGAAGAAATTGCTCCATTTTCCATTGAATCAACTTTGAATGTAGGTTTAAACTGTAACTTTTTAGAATCATCATTTCTGGATGTTGGTTTGTTGTATGAGCTTTCATTTGAATGAGCTTTAACACAAAGAGATTGGTTTCTCCTTAAACAAACTGAATCCACAATTTGAAACTTTTTATTTGTGAAATTCAAATTAGTAAATCTCAACCCTTTTATCCTATTGGCAAATTCATGAACACTGAAGGTACAAAAAAAAATTAGCTTGAATTTTCATAATGACAAATGATATAAACTATAAAGTAGGAAGAAATTAAAAACCTGGTAATTCTACAATTTCCACCGATGCAAACTGATGTCAACATAATTATGAACCTAACTTTGTCTACCTAAATGTGAATCAAAACAAAACAAAAATCACATCAAACATATCAAAGTATGTTGATAATATTTGGGTACATACAAAACTACAAATAAGGATTATTAAATTCATGTAAAATAAACTTGATTTTTCATTGCAAAAAGCGACAAATAAGGATTTTTCATTACGGTAAATACATAATATTGATCTAGATTCTAGAGTACGAAAATTAATTCAATAAATAAAAAAATCTCATATATGAACAATTTAATGACTGTGGTATGTGGTCCTTTGAATCAGCATATAAAGAAAAGAAAAATAATATGGGAACACACATAGACATTGCAATTTGGGTATAAAAGAAAATCTGGACAAATAAATAGAGGGATAAAAAAATCCACACATGAAGAGGTGCGAAATTTTGAAAATAATACATATTTACAGTTTACACACACCATATTTATAATGGTCATCTAGTATAGCACAAAGATGGATGAGATCTTAATAAATTTCCAAATAAGAAAATTTCATTACGAGTACGGTATGCATCAAAGCAGAGAGAACATGGACTTATTCAAATACAGATAAAAAAAGATAAGGAATAGATAATACATACATCTATCGATTAGATGCCGTTTATTGGGATTAAACAGGCAAAATCAAGAAACACAATCAAGGGCGAAACTACCTATTAGCGACTTAAAATTTACTTTTAAAGAGCTACGTAGAATAAAAATAAAGAGTTAATTACAAAATAGATTAACAAAAATCTAGAAAACTAATGGGAAAAAAGGTAGAAAAACAAGAAATGAAGAATTGACATACCCAAAATTTCGAACTCTACTGTCAGCTTTCACATCTACTGGGAGGATTGAAGGAAGCAAGAAACGAAGCGTGTTAAATATTTTAAAGGAACCACCAAACCAAAAAATATCAAATGAAGAACCAGAAGAACATTAATTACCGCTGTAGAAGAAGAAGAAACCGACTTCTTGTTCCTTCCCGGTTTAGCCGCCGTGTGATGAAAATTTGGAAGAAAGGGATTTGAGATTTCACGAGTGATGTTGACTGTTGAGTCGCGGTCGTGGAAGAGAATGAAGTACAATCATAGAATTGCTTTTTAATCCATAATTAGTGAAATATTAGGGAAAATTGTATAAAGGAAATATATATTATAATTCTAACATATAAGTCCTTTTAGAAAATAAAAAGTTACTAATTTTTAGGTGTCTGGTAATCCTGTTATTCCTGTATACACAGTATATATATTCTCCAACACGCTTGAGCTTTCTTCTTCGACGAGTTCTCGAGAATATCTATGGTGAGTTCCAAACCTTCTCTACACACTGGGTTTCGCACCTGAAACCTAATGCGGCGGTCAATTGGATGGTGGGAAAACGAGATCCGACGGCTTGGAGGACGAACCGCACGTCCCCCCTGCACCACTGAACTTGGTGAAGTTTGATCTGGGAGGCTATGCAATGTAGCTAGTAGTTATTAGCTATCCAACGGATGGTCGGATCTCGCAGGCACACTGAACCACACGGCGAGAACCACACCAAAAGCGGATCCTATATATACATAAGAGAATTTAACCGTCGTTTAAACAATCATTGTTGTTTAACATTAATCGATCAATAATAATATCATCAAGATCCCTAAAAGACAACCAACAGTGAGACTCGAATGCTACTGAGCTACAAAAACCTTAAATCGGAGTATCTTCAATCGTTTTTTCTTCGGTAGTTTCAGCAAACACTTTCCGACCGAGAACCAGTCGTATATTTCTCCCCAAGAATTTCTGAAACCAATAATCCGAGATGCATAGATTAGTTATGTTTTCAATATTTCATATCAAATTCTAAACCCAGATGTGTTTGGATTTTTTTTTACCTTCCCATTTAGGGCAGTGACTGCGGCCTCAGCTTCCTTTAGGGATGCGAAGCAAGCAAAGCCATAGCCGGCGGACTGTCTTGGATCTGTGTCGGTTTTCTTGAAAATGATTTCGACAGACAATAGGTTGGGATTGAAAGCAGTGAAGAATTCACGAAGATCGCGTGATCTCACTTTCCGAGTCATGTTTCCGACAAATACTGTGAATTTCGTTGTTGGTTTGATCTCAAGAGACGGTTTCTTCTTCTTAGTGGATGTTGAGTATTCGACTTTTATAACACGCCCTTCTACTACCTGAACATTCGCCCGTAAATCCATAAAAAAAGGGGGAAGAAAAACAAATCAGAATTAGGGTTTTAAAATCGATTACCTGTGAATTTAGATTACTGAGAGCATTTCTGGCGTCCTCTTCGGACTCCATCGTTACGAAGGCGAGGCCACGGTTTCTCGTGCTGTTGTGCATTGAGAGCTTCATGTGACGATATTGAAAGATCGAAATTATCAAGACATCACACAAAAAAAAACATCACGTCAAATCGAAGAACAAACCCTAATTCCAACCTCAACATCGTCGACAACACCGTGCTTCTGAAAAATCCTTCGAACGTCATCGCCAGAGTAACTCCACGGAATATTCTGCGCAATAAGTCTCGTCCTGCTCCCTCCTCCTTCCTCCGTCCTCTCAACGTCGACAGACAGAACCGACGACAAAGACCCTGTGCAACTGAACGGAAGAGACGCGGAGAAAAAACGTCGGTGGAGAGTAGAGGTGTAAGAGGAAGTGTGGAAAACCCCATGGAGAAAAAGCGCCATGGGAGGAGGAGAATAGAAGACTGAAGTGGATAAACTATGAACTTTATTTATATTTGGGTATTTTTTAGATAAGTCCAGAATCATACATAAAATTATTTATAGAAACCATCGGCAATATCACGCAATTATTCCAATCAAGCAATATAGTACATCGGGTTGGGAAGCTTAAAAGAACGTTTAGCAGTGGGTGAATCAGACAAATCACTCCACTGATCTCCGGAGCATCCATGAATCGTATACCCTTCAGACTCCAGCATTGCTCGTTTCTCCGATTTGTATTTCACGTTGGTTTTGCCACCGTCTCCGTCGCCCCTACCGGAAAAAGACAAATCGGTCATCGGGCCATGATATTAATCAAGAGAAAATGGAAGAGATCGATGATGCATGATAAATTGATACCTCAAGATGAATTTTTCCCAGCCACTGTATCCTGCCCTATTGAGATTCTTCTGCGTGATCTCCCTCTGCTCCTCTCCTCTCCCAGTCAGTATCATTATCTTAAACCCCAAACTTTTCAGGTTGTTGTACAATTCTAAACTCGCCGGAAGAGCCGTCGCCGCCGACAACAACACCCACTCGTTCCACTTTGTTTCGTTGAAAATCTCCGATCTACAACGAATCTTTGAATGTAAAAACTGATTGTCCAAATCCGTAAAAAACATCAACCTATTATCTATATGACTTACCCATATCCATTCTCGGCGTAATAGTGCAGATTGGATATCAAAGTCTCGTCAACATCGAAGATCCAAGCATCTTTTCCGCCTCCGGTGAACGCGTCCTTGGCGAAAGCGAGGGAGTAAGACGCTACGACCTTGGAATCAGAGAGATACCGAGTACCGTTCATGTAACCCGCCACAAATGATTGACAGATGATCGGAATGGTGGGCCAATCGCCGATATTGTTGGTCTCAACTGAATACATCCAGCTGTTGCAGTAGGCATCGGTGCTGGTGGTGGTGGTGGTGGTGGTGCTGCCTCCGTGGAAGAAGAGCGTGCGACGGGAAGAAGAATCAAAGGGGAAGAAGATGAGGAGGATTGAGAGGATGACGAGTGGATAAAGAAATCCCATTTCGAACAACGTGTTATCAATGATCACTGGCAAAGACAGCTTATGATTGATGGTGTTTATAACCACTTATGTAGCGTCCCCGCGTCCGTGGTTATTGGACAATAATTGGATTAATAATAGCCTTGATTTTTTTTCCCAAAATTGACCTCGCGATTAATGTGAAATAACCGTTCTGCCGTCAAAATTGACCAGACTGTGACGTTAGAGAATATAAGATCAAAATAATACATATAATTCCAACATATTGAAAATGACACACATTGGACATCTTATCATCTTATGGCAATTCCAACTGTAGTGGATAAACTATTATTTTATTAAAATTTGGGTATTTTTTATATAAGTCCAGAATCATATAAAAAAATTATTCATAGAAATCATCGGTAATATCACGCAATTATTCCAATCAAGCAATGTAGTACATTGGATTGGGAAGCTTAAAAGAACGTTTAGCAGTGGGTGAACCAGACAAATCACTCCACTGATCTCCAGAGCTTCCATGAATCGTGTATCCTTCCGATTCCAGCATTGCTCGTTTCTCCGATTTGTACATCACGGCGGTTTTGCCACCGTCTCCTTCGCCCCTGCCGGAAATAAACAAATCGGTCATCGGGCCATGACATTAATCAAGAGAAAATGGAAGAGATGATGCATGATAAATTGATACCTCAAGATGAGCTTTTCCCAGCCACTGTATCCTGCGTTATTGAGATTCTTCTGTGTCAACTCCCTCTGCCCTTCTCCTCTCCCAGTCAGTATCATTATCTTAAACCCCAAACTTTTCAGGTCGTTGTACAATTCTAAACTCGCCGGAAGAGCCGTCGCCGCCGACAACACCACCCACTCGTTCCACTTTGTTTCGTTGAAAATCTCCGATCTACAGCGAATCTTTGAATGTGAAAACTGACTGTCCAAATCCGTAAAAAAACATCAACCGATCTAACTTACCCGTATCCATTCTCGGCGTAATACTGCAGATTGGATATTAAAGTCTCATCAGCATCGAAGATCCAAGCATCTTTCCCGCCTCCGATGAACACGTCCTTGGCGAAAGCGAGGGAGTAAGACGCAACGACCTTAGAATCAGAGAGATACCGAGGACCGTTCATATAATCCTCCACAAATGATTGACAGATGATCGGAATGGTGGCCCAAGTGCCGATATTGTTGGTCTCAACTGAATACATCCAGCTGTTGCAGTAGGCATCGGTACTGCTACTGCCGACATCCTCACCGCCGATATCCTCGCCGCCGTCGGATATGGGGAGGGATCTGATCAAGATCTCAAAAAAGGGCGTGCGACGGGAAAAAGAGTCAAGGGGGAAGAAGATAAGGAGAATTGAGAAGATGACGAGTGGAAGGGGAAATCTCATTTCGAGTAGCGTCTTGGGGGAGAGGGCTTTGGGCAAAGACAGCATATATGTATGTACTTTTATATTATTAGAAAAAAATTAGGGGTAATTTTATAATTTACTCATAAAAAATACATATAAAATAACAAATATCACGGGTTATATCAAATGATGAATTCATGACCGTTATCAAATAGATCGGCGAATCGGCGATCGATCTTATATCTCAGCAACGACCTAGAAGATTCTCAATGGAAATAAGCAGATGCTTCCTCCCGCGGCTTCTCGGCTACCACGAGCTCGACGATAGCGACAATGACGGCGAATCCGATGATACAGTGACTGTGCTGGTCGGGAAGGAGAAGAGAGTGTTTGCTGTGGAACAACGTCTCCTGGAGGAGGAGTCTTTCAGAATTCTCATGGAAACGGAAAAGAAGAAAGAAAGAAGAAGAAGAGGAAGACAGAGACAAAGGAAAAGAAAAAGCAAAAGAAAAAAGGTGTTCTTCTTACCAAATGTAGATTCGATATTGTTCGAACATTTGATTTGGTTAGTTCATAATGGTCAGTGCTGCAAGAACTCTGTTATTCATCTCAATCTTCAAGAGATCGTCGAATTCTACGCTCAGGATTAATTGTTGCTAAATTTTTTTAGTGAAAACAATGTCTTATTTTCTGTAGTCAATTTTTTTAGTCAATTTCCGTCTAATGTGATGAAGAAACGCTTTTTTTTTTAATCTAGACGATTTAATTTGATTCTGTGTATATGTTTTGACTAATCTCTTGTGTGTTTTTGCGTTCATTCAAAAAAAAGTTTGACTACATTATTTCAAAGCAAGTGGAAGAATCTTGCCGTCTTTCAATGTATAATAATACGTGTTACAAAGCTAATCGTAGGAATTAAATGATCAAATTTCCCACCAAACACCATCAATTTTCGAACACGTTTTCTATATATTTGTCCATAAAACTCTCTCCCAAGCCACACCTTCAATTCCTCATCCTCTTCCTCAGGTTCTCTCGGAATGGCCGCCTTATTACAGTCATCACAATCAATCTTATGCATAAGGAGATTGGTGTCATCACCCCGCCGACCATTAACAACGATTCGATGTTCGGTTGTCGGCGACCCCCCATCATCATTATCATCTGTGGATAGTCATAGTAGTAAAGAAAAGATCCTCCTCCAACCTCGTGTGTGCACGCTTCGGTCTTATGGATCAGATGCCAAGCGTGTATCCGAACCAAAATCTGCATCTCCATTTTTGGCTTCTCTTGCTGATTATATTGACAATTCAAAGAAAAGTAGTTACTTTGAAATCATCTCCGGCCGACTTGCCATGGTGGTTTTTGCCGTGACGGTAGGGACGGAGGCAGTGACCGGGGATTCTTTGTTTAAGAAAATAGACGTTGTGGAGTTCGCCGAAGTGATTGGGATTTGCATGGTGGTGGTGGTTTTTTCAGCAGTCTTTGCTTCAATGTCAAGTGCAAAGATAGGTATTGGAAAACAGTTGATGTTGGGTTGTAACAACTTTGTAGACTCTTTTGTCGATAACATAATGGACGGTCTGTTCTTCGAGGACGACGACCCAAGAAATTGGTCCGACGATGTGTAGTTGTTTTTATATGTAACTTATCAACCAAACATTAATCCATTAGGATTTAATGTAGGCTTTTATATTTTCATTTTGATTCAATTATATTGATTTTCAAAAATTCATGAACATTCCATTAGGGTTTAGGGTACAACAAACATGTATTGATGTATATATACAGATAGACAGCTTCAGGTGAAAACGAGTAATGAAAAACTTCATGAGAATTTTCAATTATCATCGTAGAATTAAGAAACCCTTACCATTGAGTGATTTTGAAGTAGATAGAATAAAAATCGTGCTCATACGTTAATTAATCAGCCATTTCTATCGCCCGGATGCACTCTAAAACGGTAGCTTTTTCCGACATGACTGCCATAAGTGCCTCATGACGAACTTTGTTAGTTTTTATAAGAGAAGCAGCAAACAAAACCTGTAAATTAAATTAAGATATAATTAATTAAACTCTGATCTTAATTATTTTCGACCTCACGGATATATAGAAGAATCAATAATTACCGCCCATCGTGTAAGATTCTGCTGCTGTTCTTTGCTAATCTGTGGTTTAGTCCTATTAATAAATCTCTGCAAATAAATTAGGGCATGTTTATAATTACAGTGCAAATCTGAATTCGAAGAACGTCAAGAGTTCTTAATCAATTAGTACCTGAAGAGTAAAGAGATCGGCAGATTGACCGATTACTTTGTCATATTGAAGACCTTCTGCTGCCAGTCCAGCCATAGAAACTATTGCTAACCTGTGACATTTAGATATGGAATAACCATGTCAGTTGATTATTACTACTTGAGCAAGAACAGATTACAGATTAATTAATGTAATTGTTCATCAATCACGGGCCTGTCCAAATCTTTGGCTTCAAGCTTTCCACTGTAGAGAAGCTTCTCAAGCTTTTCGTCGATAAGATTAACATGTTCTTTGCCAATGTCCAATGAGTAGCCAAAAATCGGCAGACCAATCAAGTAAGCAACTGTGAATTCAAAAAATTTATCATTATCAATTATCATCACATACATATTATATAAATAAATTATGATGAATGTATTATCATATACGAAGCAGATAGCTGACCTAAAAAATGAGAGGCTTCATGTCTTAAAATTCTTTCTTTGTAGTCAGGGAAAAATGAAGAAAACCCATCGATTGAAGCTTGAAGAAGCCTAATTAAGAAATAATTTGACATCAAAGAAATTTTGAATGTAGCAATTGATCAATTTGTTCTGATACCATGAAACAGTAATTGGGTGGATTTTAATGAATTGGGACTTAGCTTGAATATGTATATATAGTACAAGTACATACCCTGGAGAAATGCTTCCTACAGCCAAGACTACTAAAGAAATGCTTCCTATTAAGTATGGTACAAAGAATCCCCAATCCTGCAAATATTTTCTCCATCTATTGTAAGATTAATCGAAAAGTTTACATACATCATGGGCATATATTACTTGCCCCGGGTAGTTGGCTGGTAATCACTCCTAGAAATCCAGTTGTTCCAACCACAGTGAAAAGAAATGCTGCCTGAATTCGACACATCTGGTAGGTAAGTAATGTTCTTGGGACAATTGATAGGAATGAATAAGCTTACATCGTTACGAACACTGGGAATCGCTAGATTCTCTGCATTCTTGATCCCAAGATTGGTTAGTTCCCTCAAACTTGTCTGAAGAAGAAGAAGAATAGAGCAATTAATTAATTAAGAGATTAAATAAACATCTGTTATTATCTGAAGAAAAACTGACAGTACGCCGGGAAACATATGGCTGAGAACTCCATCTCTTGGACCATCCAGCTTCACTCAGACGATCAAGCGCCTCCTTTACAGCATTGCTGTCTTTCTATCAAGACACAAACATGGTCAAACTTATAGATTCAATTGATGAGGATAGAAAACAAACCTTCTCAATTGCAGCTTCAAGGGTTGAGACATCGATGCTCGTATTGGGTAAAGATGAAGCTCCCACCCTCCACCGGTGTTGACAATTTGAGTCACCAGAAAAGGGGAGTGAAGGAAGGGGGAGAAGTGAGAATGCCATGATGACAAAGAAGATTTGAATGAATGGTTTAGCTTAGTTGTTTTCTTGCGAAGGGATAATGTATAGACCAACAAGAACTTGTTTTTTAAAAGACGAGTGGATACCAATACAAATTAAATTACAAACTTGCCCAACCTTTTTGATTTACTTATTTATTATATTAAAGGGTATTTAAATAATTTAACAAAATAAATAGAGGATTTTTCTATTATCCATTTGTCCATCAATAGAAGAAAAAGAAAAAGACTATAAATAAAAACTCCAAACATTTGTTCAAAACTCGTCTATTACAAACAAGATCAATATATCGAAATTGTTCAAAATGAATTAAAATAGGAAAGTATCTAGAAAATATAATAACTTAGAAAAGGATGGTTAAATTTCATTGAGACTTGACATACTCTTGAACAATGTGAAGTCCTTCGGATTCTTCACCATAATCCTGCACATTATTATCAAATAGCAAAAGTAAGATTTCACTGGAATGAGATTGACAATGGCAAAAACACAACATTTCATAGCACAAAATATAATTTAAGCTAACCTTAACAACAACACAAGAGCAACCTACAACCTTCCTCGCTTTGCCTTCAGAATCAATCTTACAAAGCTGCCAAGACAGAGAGAGAATTTTTATAACAAGAATTTTTTATATTTTTTGATATCCTGCTGCTATGGAATCTTGAGTAATCCAAACTTACCCCAACCCATTCGCCTAGAGTTTTTGCACTTGGCACTGCAACGAGATGTACATTGTGGTCAGCACAAAGAGCTTTGACCAACTTGACGTAATCAGGCTGGTCACAGTCTTCTGCCAAGATGCAAAGCTGTGCTGCGTGTTTCTCGATTGCTTTTGCAACTTCGTGCAGACCACGTGAAATACCATCATGAGCCAAAGCCTTCTTTAACACAAGCTGAAGAGCAGTCATGAGGTCCATTGGTTCGCCCAAAGCTGGAGCCTCGGCGACTGGAATAACAGGTGCTTCATCACTGTAATGAAAATAAAACACATAAAAGGTTTAAACTTGGAAGATTCATTCATGTCCTTGTATGCCAACACAGATTAATCAAAATCAGAACATAAAACTTAGAAAAAAAATACATATTACATTATTCGTGCAGATTTCATAGAGTATTATTAAAACAACATAATGTGTATCAGAATACAATTAAGAAAAAACATAAAAGAAAATCAGATTCCGATTTTTTTCATCGAGATGCGGGCTAAAATTTAAAACAACAATAAAGTCTATTTTTTTAAACAAAACTATTAAGATCAGATTTAGCTGTATGAAACGCTGACACTTGAATCAGAATATAATGAAAATAGAAAATAATTTGAACAGAGGAACTCATTGTTTGTTTTTAAGGAAATTGGATATTAAAATGTAATAGACGAGAAACAAACAGATGAATGCGATCAAAACAGCAAGCTGATAAATTCCATCAAAAAACAAACAGATGAATGCGATCAAAACAGCAAGCTGGTAAATTCCATCAAAAAACAAACAGGTGGATGCGAGCAAAAGACAAACCTCATCTTGATCTATGAAATAGGAGAATACTGCTCTATTCGCTTAAAAATTGTCGCCGTCAAAGAATAAGCAGATTACAGAAAACCCTAATTTTTGCACACAACCTTTGGGTTCATTTTATATTCGGGAATATTTACGTACAAACCCAATTGTGATACACTATTATAGACACACCCTCTAACCCGTGCTTTAAATCTTTAATGGTTAATCCTTTAACGGGTTCGCCCGCTCCTAGCGAGTAGAAAAACTAAATCGTAAAAAAATCGGGTTATTTTTAGATTTTCACTATAAATAACGATTTTTCACATATCACGGCCTCACGGGTGGCCCATACCAATATCTCCATTTCTCGAATCTTCTCTTTCATTTGCTCCTTCCAAATCCCCCCAATTCTAGATCTTCGTCTCCGGTAGATCATCGGAAATACGCCACCATGTCAGGCCAGGGACAGAGACTCGTGGTGGTTCCAACAGTCACGATGTTGGGGGTGGTTAAGGCTCGTTTAATCGGCGCCACACGCGGCCACGCTCTCCTGAAAAAAAAGAGCGATGCTTTGACCGTCCAATTCCGAGCGATCTTGAAGAAGATCGTGATGACGAAAGAGTCCATGGGTGAGGTAATGCGTGCCTCCTCCTTCGCATTGACCGAGGCCAAGTACGCCGCGGGTGACAACATTCGTCACGTCGTCCTCGAATCGGTCAAAACAGCATCTGTCAGGGTCCGATCTCGACAGGAAAACATCGCCGGTGTTAAGCTCCCCAAATTCGAGCATTACACGGATTCGTCGGCTGCGGATTCACGTGCTGATCTTACAGGATTGGCCAGAGGCGGGCAACAGGTGCAGGCATGCCGCGGTGCGTACGTGAAGGCGATCGAGGTTCTGGTGGAGCTGGCTTCGCTGCAGACATCGTTCCTGACTCTCGACGAGGCGATCAAGACCACTAATCGGAGGGTTAATGCATTGGAGAATGTCGTTAAACCTAGATTGGAGAACACCATCACCTATATCAAAGGAGAACTCGACGAGCTGGAAAGGGAGGATTTCTTCAGATTGAAGAAGATTCAAGGTTATAAAAAAAGGGAGATCGAAAGGAAGGAATTGGAGGCCAGGCTTGCTGCAGAGATCTCTTCCAACAGATTCGCCATGCCTTTGGGCTCCGCTGGTCGGAATATTCTTGTTGCTGGCGGCGAGAAGGATGAAGACGTCATCTTCTAGGTGTGTTTTTTGCCCCCTTTTCTTCTCCATGCCGTCATTTCCTCCATGTTTTGTACTTTTGTGATCTTTAGATGTGCTATGATATTTGGATTTTCCTCCCTGAAAAATAACCGTCGTCCGTCGGGTTAAACTTTACTCCGATCTCGTCGAATTTGCTCCTCTCTTTCGCTCATTATATTGAGCTTTTTTTTATATGTATGATTGTATGTATTTATTTATTTTTGTGAAACATTTTTTTTACCCACCTTCATCTTATTATTATGCCCTGTGATGAAATTCTATTTTCTTGTGTTGCTTTCTAACCCTAATTACACTCTAGATTCTCTCACCTTAGACTCACTCCTAGAGTAGTGTGTTCTTCCCCAAATTTATTCCCAAACCCTAATTTCCCTTCTAATCTCCAAATCTGTTTTTATGATGAATTGAAGTTAGATAGTGTGTTTGCTACTATGTTAAAATCTGTAAAATGTAAATCTCTGTGTTTTACCAAAACTCAATCATCAGTATATAAAAATACTTTAGATTGTACATGTTTATTTTAAGGCTGATGGAAATCTGGAATCAATTAAATCACTACTCTAAATGAGTGATTTCGATTTGAACTGCTATTTGCTGGTCGGAGTAATTCAATGGTTTTTTTTTTAAATTTATGCATTCGACAATATTAAGATTGAAATGAACGACGATGGTTCAATTATCTTATATAATCTCATCACTTATTATCTTACCTGATCTTGAATACATCCTATCAATGAATCAAAGTTGTGATGAGGGTTTGGAGGGAGCACAGAGCCACGGATGAAGGTGTGTTTAGGTAAAGGGAGTCTTGATCCACACTTCAATATTCTTGTATACAAATCTCCTACAATCGTCCCAACTCCCACCATTGCTTGCAAAATGGTATTGTATGCATGAATAAGTCTTAAAAGAAAACTACCTGATGTCGGAAGGTATGAACTCGATATAAGTCTTAACAGAAAGCTGGTACCTAATTTCATTACCGTAATTAAACACGACAGAGGCAAACACAAAACTGAGGTGACTTTTGACGGTCGATGAAATTAAGAGAACATTGTTCAAGGTAAAGCTCTGGGTGTAGATGGTTTAACAGTAGAAATCGTCTACCATCATTGGAATTTGATAGAACCAGATATTGTGGTAGCAATTACACATTTCTTCATGCTTCGCTCGCTAAATCACATTCTACGTACTAACGCTAATCTCCAATAAGACATTACCAATCACAATCATCCTTGCGGATTACAGACCAATATCGTGTTTGGATGTCCCCTATAAGATCGTGTCAAAAATATTGGCAAATAGAATGATGTCGGTATTGCCTAAATTAATCTCTAGCAATCAAATAACCTTCATCAAAGGTAGGAGAATTAACGACGCCATTAGCCTAGCACAAGAATTTACCTTCGGTTCAACAATAAAGGTACTTCGAGAAGGATTATGGTAACGATTGACTTTAGTAAGTTGTTTGGTACGTTGAAATAGGATGCAATTGAGAAGATGCTCGAGTTGCTCAGCTTCGACGATCTCTTCATTTGCTTGAAATCACGACTTTGGTGTCCATGTCAACTCTGGTTGAGGGTTCACCTACAAACATCATCAGACTGGCGAAAGGTGTGCGACAAGGCCGGGGACCCCCTCTCCCCTATTACTATTTTTATCCTAGTAGTGGAATACATGTCGCGGCTAGTAATACAGGGTAGTAGCTAATCGAAGATTCACGATTTCAAAACTACCCAGATCGTTACGATGATAGAAAAAACTTGCAGGCTATGGATCGAAGGGAGGAGGAATATAGAATGAATGAATGCATAATTGTTATATAAAAAATTCAGACCTTCAAGGGTTCAACTAACGCTGCAACGATTCATCTGAATGGAAGGTAAACCTCCGTCACAGGTCAACGATAGAAAAATACGTCGCCTGCGATCCAAGTAGAATATAATTAGGAAGGGTTACAGAAATATTCTATCAATAGAAAATACCATCGAGTCAATTAGAGATTTTCGTCAAATTGATCTGATGGTAAAAGGCATATGTACATCTGAAATCTCAAAAACGTTCTCACTATTACAAAGGACGAGATCGACAATCAGAAGAGGCGCACAAATCATACCCGATCGTCTATTATGTGGAGAAGAGACAGAATTACACGATCATTTATTCTATAAGTGCAAGTTCTCCAAATTGATCCTAAATAAGTGACTAAATGCAGTTTGCAGACATACTAATTAATGTATCGAAGTTTGATAATTTTGCACTGGTAGCAGAAATCAACAGTATCGCATCTGCCTCCAAGTATCACTGGACGGACATTGGCATGCATCATATCTTAAAGCACATAGGAGAGGAACCAAATATCAAAGAGAAACTTTTCGGTCAAAAAAAATTTATCATCAGAAAATACATTGCAACTACGGTAGTTGGATTCAAGGAAAATACAAGCTCGAAGAAGGAGGGAAGAACAACGAGTGTTGCATCAATGAGATGCGTTAATGTTGCTGATTCACGAAAGGTAAGTTAATAAAAGTTATATTAGTTATAAAATTATAATTATAATTAAAATTATAATTATAATCATTAATATTAATTCTAAACTAATCTTAACCATTTAGTTTTCTTTTATTTTGAGTTTAAATCAAACAGGATAAAAGAAAGTTGCAGCCCATATGCATAATGGACCGGCCCAGAAGATTGTTTTAACTAAATCATATATATTGGACCTGGTTGTAATAAAACAACATTCAGGGTTAGATTGATATTTAGTTAAATCGTGTAAATGGACCTGGTTGTAATAAAATAACATTCGGGGTTGTAATAGAATTAGTAATTTACAATTGTTATAAATAATGGGTGTAAACTCTAATTCAAATTAATTCAAATACATTTGTGATATTTTCACAATTTGAAGATCTGTTTTTTTCCGTTACTCTTCTTCCCCAATTCTTCTCTCCCGCCGGCTGCTCTCCGATCTCCTGTGGCTCTTCGTCGCCGGAATTGGGTCGCGCTCGTTTTATATGGTATCATTGGTCGTTCCTAGGAAGTCCGCCGCTGTTTAATTTGTTGCTGCCACTCTGCTTGCTACTGTCTCTGCTCCAGTAAAAGTCCAGTAAAAGTGCTGCTGTTGTTGCTGAATTCCAAGAAGATGGACCTTGAAAAAGAAATCAGTAGCGATATGGAGATAGCCACTGAAGTCTCAGCACCCAAGACATCAACTGAAGTTCAAAAGAAACCCTTTGATCTTGAAACGGCCTTCACAACAAGGTCATCCGTTTATTTTTTGCATTCTAGTGATAACCCTAGTAATAGGATTGTGAGTGATTTGCTAAAAGGGCAAGCAAATTACCCAACTTGGTCCAAAGATATGAATCTTTGGCTAGTAACTAGAAGAAAACAAAAATTCATAAATGGGAAAGTAGTTAAGCCTAAAGATGAAAATTCAGATGAATTTGAGGCTTGGGAGACTGTAAATGGGGTAGTTTTCTCATGGATAATAAATGCCTGTGAGAAGAATATAGCTGCCTCAATTAGGTCAGCTGAGAGTGCACATGAGGCTTGGGAAATACTGAAAATTAGATATAGCCAAGCTCAAGCCCCTTTAAGGTTTTTAATTGGCCAAGAACTATCAAATATATTTCAAGGAGAATTATCAGTCTCTGACTATTATATGAAATTAAAAGCAATATGGGATAGCTTACAAGACATAAGCAAAAAGAAAAGATGCACTTGTGGGGCAATTCAGATATGGGAAGAGGAAAATGAGCAAGATAGGGTAGTTAAATTCCTTCTTGGGCTAAATGAAGAGTTTTTAAATGTGAGAGGACAAATATTAACTGGGAAAGAGATTCCCAATATGGACTCAGCATATTCAACAGTAATAACTGAGGAAAAGCAAAGAGGGGTCACCCATATTAAATATAATTCTGATATAGGGCATATAGACAATGCAATGGCTGTAAAAAGATCCTCAGGGTTTAGAAATGAACCATTTAATTCAGATAAGTATAAAATGAGCAAAAAAGGCATGAAACTGAATTTAAAATTAAGATGTGACCATTGTTGGTTCTATGGTCATACTAAGGACAAATGCTTTCATTTGAATGAATATCCGGATTCAAGCAAAGGGTTCAACAACAAAAAAGCCAAAACAGAACATGCAAGCTCAGCAACCACTCATCTAATTACTGAAGAAGAATACAAGATCATGCAAAACCTATTCATGAAAAATACAGGTAATTTTTTAAATAAATTAGCATGTAATGTTTATTCTTCAAATAATTGTGAATGGATTTGTGATAGTGGTGCTTCACAGCACATGAGTGGAAATAAAACACTCTTTAGAAATTTAAGAGACTCTAAAAAAATTAAAAGAGTCTCAATTCCTGATGGAAATTGTTTTTTAATAAAACAAATAGGAGAAATAATACTTTCTCCAACAATAACCTTGAAAAATGTATACTATATCCCTGATTTTAAATTAAATTTAATTTCATTATATAAAATCATAAAAGATATGGGTATATCAATACTTTTAAATGAATCACAATGTTTTTTTCAGGATCCTCACAGCAAGGATCTGATTGGACTGGGTAATATAAACAATGGAGTTTATATTTTTGATAGAGAGGCTATATGTGGAGCCACTCAAGATATAAAGCTTTGGCACACTAGGATGGGGCATATGCCCTATAATAAATTGAAACTGTTAGCTGAAAACTCTGAAAATTCTTGTAATAATTTTAGTTTCAACAAAAATTCTGAAATAAATAAAAATCTTCTTTTACTATGTGATGTGTGTCCACTTGCTAAACAACAAAAACTAAAATACCCTAAAAGCATATCAAAAAGTGAAAATTTATTTGATCTCATACATGTTGATATATGGGGCAAATTTCCAATATCAACATATGATAAAAACTCTTATTTTCTAACCATAGTAGAAGACAAGAGTAGAACTACTTGGGTTTACTTAATGAAAGATAAAACTCAAGTATTAGAAATAATTAATTTTTTTATTAAAATGGTTAAAACTCAATTTAAGAGTAATATCAAAATTCTAAGAAATGATAATGGATTAGAATTCACTTCATCAAAAATTAAAAATTTATTAAAAGAAAATGGTATGATACACCAATTTTCATGTCCATACTCTCCACAACAAAATAGCAAAGTGGAGAGAAAACATAAAGATCTTCTAAACATTGCTAGAGCAATAAAATTACATGCTGCCCTCCCAATCAAATATTGGGTTTTTTGTGTTTTAGGGGCAGCTCACATAATCAATAGAACTTGTTCAAAATCATTAGATAATAAAACTCCTTTTGAAATTTTGAACAATAAAAAACCCAATATTACATTAACAAAGACTATTGGATGTCTTTGTTATTTTAATAATAATAATAGAGAACATAAATTCTCTGAAAGAGCAAAAAGAGGTGTTTTTTTAGGATATCCACAAGGCACAAAAGGATATATAATTTTAGATATTGAGCTTCAAAAGCTCATTATAAGTAGAAATGTAGTATTCAAAGAAATGGTTTTTCCTTTTAGAATAATTAAAGAGAAAAACCTAAAAAATAAACAAAACAAAAGTACCTTTGATGTTTTCATTTCAAATATATATGAAAATAATAATAACCTCAATCAAAGTGATCTATCTCAAAAGAAAAATAAAACAGAAAATGTAAAACTGAAAATTAATTCAGCATCAAATGATAAATCTGTTTTTTTTCAGATGATGAGATCATTATAGATAGGGATAGAAATAATGATGATTTGTCAAATGCAATGTCAAATAAAACAAATTCAGATTCTATAATTCTAGAATCATCCACAAATAATCAAAACATAATTCTAGATACTAATATATCACTAGAGTTAAATAAAACTCTAAACAATAATGAATCTGATATTTCTATCTCAACAGAGTCAAAGAATGCTCTGGACAATGATGAAACCTCTTCTGGATCATTAAATCCAGAAAATGAAAGTATAGCTTCAGATAGAATCTCCTCTGGATCAATAAATCCAAGAGATAAAAGCATATTTTCAGATAAAGTCTCCTCTGAATCAATAAATTCAGATAGAAGTGAAACCTCTCCTGGATCAATAAATCCAGAAGATAAAAGTATATATTCAGACAGAGTTCTCTCTGGATCAATAAATCCAGGCAGGAATGAGAACTCATTTTCAGAAAATGAGAATCCATTTTCAGACAAGAATAGCATTTCCCCTGGGTCAATAAATCCAGGAGATTATTTTCCAGATAGCTCCCCTGGGGTAATAAGCTCAGGAGAAAACTCATCTTTAAACAAAAGCTCCCCTGAGGCAATAACTCCTCCTGGATCAATAAATCCAGGCAGGAATGAAAACTCTTTTTCAGGAAATGAAAATCTAATTCCAGACAGGAATAACCTTCCATATACCTCCCCTGGGGCAATAAGCTCAGGAGGAAATGAAAATGCTTTTTTAAACAGAAACAAGACTGTTTTAAATCCAAATTCAGACAAGAATTTGCAAAAAGAAAATATAAATGCATCAAATGATACATTGACTAAAAAAGCATCTCAAAATGAGATACAATCAGAGAAATTAAACTCTGATGAAATAGCAAACAATACTAAATTTAGAAGATCAAATAGAATCAAATCTTCTTCTAAAAATAATGATTTTTACTATATGGATGATAATGATTATGATAGTGCTAATTTTAGCACTAATCATCCATTAAACAAATACATATCATACAAAAAGATAAATAAAAAGAAAAAAGAATATTTAAGGAAAATATCTATGAGCAATGAACCTCATAGTTATATAGAAGCTTCAAAAAACCCAAAATGGGTAGAAGCTATGGAAAAAGAAATGCAAGCACTTTTACTAAATAAAACATGGGATTTAGTATCTCTCCCATCAACAAGAAAATCTATTGGATCAAAATGGATTTTCAAAATAAAATATAACCAAAATGGAGAAATAGATAGATATAAAGCTAGACTAGTAGCTCAAGGATTTTCTCAAATAGAGGGATTTGATTATTATCAAACCTTTGCTCCAGTGGCAAAAATTACCACTGTGAGAATTTTGATCACCATTGCTACTGCAAAAAGGTGGAATTTACATCAAATTGATGTAAATAATGCCTTTTTATATGGAGACCTAAATGAGGATGTATACATGAGGCCTCCACCTGGGTTTCTAAAAAAAGAAGACCAAAGAGTATGTAAATTAAAAAAGTCCCTATATGGACTTAAACAAGCTTCTAGGCAATGGTTTGCCAAGCTTAAAGATACACTTCTGAAAATGAATTTCAAACAAGCTTTTTCAGATTATTCTTTGTTCATTAAAGAGAACAAAGACTATGTGATATATATGGTGATCTATGTGGATGATATTATCATCACATGAAATGATGAAAAAGAAATAAAAATCCTAAAAACCAATCTAAATTCATACTTCGATTTAAAAGATCTAGGAAAATTACATTATTTCCTAGGTATAGAAGTATCATATTCAGATAATGGGATTTTTTTATCCCAAAGAAAATATACATTAGATATTTTAAATGACAATGGGCTTTTAGGAAGCAAACCTTCCAAAATACCCATTGAAAAACAAGATTGGAGAGAGGATAAAACTGAAGAGTTAAAGGATCCTTTCAGATATAGAAGGTTAATTGGCAAATTGATATATCTAAATACAACAAGGCCTGATATCACTTTTGCTATAAGAACCTTAAGTCAATTTATGCAAAAACCAACTGAGCTTCATATGGAAGCTGTTATAAAATTACTAAGATATCTTAAAAATTCCCCAGGGCAAGGGATTATGATAAGAAATGACAAACCTTTTACACTAAGAGGTTACTGTGATGCTGATTGGGGTTCATGCACCCTAACCAGAAGGTCAGTAACTGGCTTTTGCATACTTCTAGGAGACTCATTGGTCTCTTGGAAATCTAAAAAACAAGAGCTAGTATCACAATCTTCAGCAGAGGCTGAATATAGAGCAATGGCAAAGCTCACAAGTGAAATAAGTTGGATAAATCAATTATTGAATGAATTAAGAATTTACAATGATAAACCAACCCTAATTTTTTGTGATAATGTATCTGCAATTCACATAGCAGAAAATCCCGTATTTCATGAAAGAACAAAACACATAGAGAGGGATTGTCACTTCACAAGAGAAAAAATAGAAAAAGGATTAATCATCCTAAAGCCAATTGGAACTAAAGATCAATTGGCAAATATCTTCACAAAAGGAGTAGGGGAAATTGAAATGAATAATACTCTTTTCAAACTAGGAATAATCAATATATATGCCTAGCTTGAGGGGGGAGTAATAATCAGTATTATTCATAAATTTGTAATTATAATCATAATTATAATTATCAATGTTAACTAATAAACATTTTATGTTAATTGGTGGTGTATTTGTTTAAGTTTAATACAGGACAACAATTACAGCCCAGAAGAATTACAGCCCAGAAGGATTACAATCTAAATGGACCGGCCCAGAAGAAGTTTTTTAATTAAATCGTGTAATGGACCTAGATGTAATAAAACTATATTCGGGGTTGTAATAGAAGTAGTAGTTTACAATTTTATTATAAATAATAGTTGTAAACTCAAATACAATTAATTCAAATATTATTTTGATATTTTCGCATTTTTTAAAGATCCGTTAATTTCGTTAACGTTTTCTTTCCCCCAAATTTCACTCCTGCCGGCGATCGATCCTCCCCTGTGATTTTTTATCACCGGAATCGGATCTCCGTCGTGTTATATGGTCTCCTGTTCTTCTGACATAATATAAATGACATAACACAAATAAAATGATATATTATTCTGTTCTTCTGTTCTTCAACTATTGTAAAAAGAAACTCTTGATTATCAAATATAAATAAAATGATGAATTATTGTCAATCAAATGAATCAGTGGTCTTAGTGTATGTATTTTAATTTTTATTTATCATAAAAAAAATCAATGTTAATATGTTATTAATGCAATCGTGTACGTGCTTACATGACTTGTTTAATTTTTATAAAGAGAAGTTTTCTTAATTAAACATGCTCGCCTCCTCCATTGATCTCTAGTTTTTTTTATATACAATGGTGTTTACTATAAAATCATACATATATACACAAAGAAAATGAAAATTGAAGAACATTCGATCATTTATCTATAGATCTCCTTCAATGGCTATACCTCCCATTCATGGCAAACTTCTTGATATCACAGGTGTATATATATATGATCATAATTAGATCATAAGAGAGAAAAATATAAACCATATATCTATTTATTTTCTTTTCGATTGGCTAGTTTTTGGATGCACCAATTTGAAGCGTAAATCGGGATTTTTAACTAAACAAGCTCCATTCGTAAGTCTGCAATATGGCGGCACAAATGTTCGAACACGAATTTCCAAAGGTTTTTTTATTTTTATTTTGATAACGAAAGATATTTTTTTAAGATATAAAAATGTCTACCTTCTGATAGTATATCAGAATCCCCAATTGTTGATATCATACATGATTAAATTTAATTTCCGAGCGATTATTTATTTATTATTGTCTTTTTTTAACAACTATATATAAAACACACATACAAGACAGACACGAAAACCCATCATTCAACGATAAATTTACCATCAAGCTCATCGAAGGGATACTTCATATCGACGTTCAAGTGATTAGCAAAAGCATCATCTTTGAAGATGCCTTCATTGCCGGAGGAAAGCAAGTTACTATATATATACCATTATATTAATTATACCCCTTCCCATCTTTTTCTTTCTTTCTTTATAATTAATTAATCTTTAATTAATTAATATGTTAGGGTTTATCTTCAAAGGGTTTTAAAAGAAGGTCACGACGATACAAAATGGCCTCTCCTCAGTTCCAATGGCAGGTATGATGAAATTACGTTTTTTTTTTAATAACCATCAGAAATCTTAATAGTTACTGTGATCATTAATTGAATCAATCTATCTATTTATTTATTTTCTATAGATGTGCTGGTGAATTGAACGTTTTCATGTCTTATAACATTGATGCTAAGGTAATTAATTAATTCAATAACGGTGATTAATGTAATTAGTAATTGCTAATGATTTTTTTCTTCTCTTGTATAATTAATTGATTTGCAGATTAACAAGAGGATTAGATTTGAAGAACGGCCATGTCCACATCAACGACGTTATTATTATGATGATATTTATCAAGTTCCTTCTAACTATCCCTATTCGAAACCAGTGTTAACTCGAAACACTACAACAATTCACCGATCTTATCCTCTTGATTATGATTATACCCACAATCGTTCATTTTCTTCGCCTTTTTTCACCACTCCTTTAGCTTCTTCTGTTTCTCTACCTACTTCAGCTTCTTCTGTTTCTCTAGTTCCTTCAGCTCCTCCAGAATCTCTAGCATCTCCAGCTCTTCCAGCCTCCAACTCCAGACATTTATCGTGATATACATATGATCGATTAAATCAAGCCAAATCAAGTAAGAAATTAAGTTACAATAAATTTAATTGTTCATTAATTACACATATATAATTTAAACAATTGTTTCGTTTAATGAATTATTTGTGATACAAAACCATGCCAACACTTAAATTTAATTATAATCTAGGGTGTTACAGGAATTACAAGTGCAGAGTGCTTGTAAATGTATGATGATACATACCTGCTATGATTGGAAACAGTTTCACCATTGGGATTAATTGGAATAAACGATGGCGATTCATTTATTTCATTGAGATTATTTCATTTATTTTATCTTACTTGAAATTTGGTTTATATTTTTATTATAACCAGATGGTACATTTTGATATATCAGAGTCACATAATATATTATCAGTTATATCGTAGTAAAAATTTAATCAAACTTTGAACTCTCGAAAACATTAATATTTACCGTGGTCAGTTGAGTCGATCTTTTTACGTTTGGTTTATATATGATCAATATTTAAGATTGTAAAATTTTCTGGTCTCAAATAAACAGTTTTTGAAACTTGATAATTATAAATAAATCAGCACAACAAGCAAACTGAATTAACTAACAAACAACCGTTGAATCAGTCTTTTTAATGCTACCACATAGATATTTAATATTTACTGTGATCAGTTGAATCAATCTCTCTATATTTGATTTATATATGATCAATATTTAAGATCGGTAAGTTTTCTGGTTTCAAATAAACAGTTTTTGAAACTTGATAATTATAAATAGTTCAGAACAAGTAAACTGAATTAACTAACAAACAACCGCTGGATCAGTCTTTTTAGTGCTACCACATAGAAATGAACATTCAAAATGAAAATCAGAAGAAGAAAACTAGCTATAACTGAATCCAGAATTGAAGAAATCTAGAATTAATTAACAATTTTATTGTTGTTGCATCCTCTTGATGCGTGGTGGTAGACGTTTGGAGTATTTCTTAGGAAGAATAGTAGTAGTTCTCCCTGGGAAAAAAACACCAGTTCCAGAAGGTAGTAATGTTTGAGAAGCACTGTTCCATGGTGTCATCTTCATATGCATAGGAAGATCACAAACTCCATTGTTACATGCCAAGATAGGCTGCGAAGCCCTGAAAAATGTTATGCATACCCTTTTGTTTGGAGACGGGCATATCATACTTTGCGCAACGTCGACGCTATTTCCTCGCATGACTAAGACTGATCTGTACATGGTGTAGTTAATTAATTCTATAAATATAAGACAAACACGAAAATTGTATTACTACAAAAAAAAGACCTTATAATTGTCGAAAATTTCGACCCTAATACTGATGGAAATTCCGCCAATAATAAAATTAGGGCTTACAGGATTGGCGGAAATTTCAATTTGAAGATATAGATTAAAATTATACCCTTCCTCGATGGATAGTTCCAAGAACGAGCCTTCCTTGCAATCTCCATTATGATCATAGGGAATATCTTGTCCAAATATCATCTTTGTGTCATTCAAGAATAGCATGGAGATAGGTTTTTGTAAATCATATGCTACTTTGCATAACCCAGCTGGTTTCGAAAATTTATCCTGCAATGAGATCAATGATGAATATTTGATAGTTAAAATGATTTTTTGTGAATTAATTCATACCTCATCAAAGAAAGCAATAACACAACTAGTTGGCTTTCTGGTTTCAGGTAGGAGATGCCATTCGCATAAATGGTTTATCGTATTCGATAAAATCGGAGGAAGAACAGCTAGTTCGATCACCTCATTCTGGATTCTATCATTCACTTGGTGATTGTCTGGAGTGATTGATAGTTTTCCATTCCCAGAGTAGTCCTTTCGAAGTTGATCGATGAAATTGGAAAGAATCGAAATATCTGATTTGGTGAATACATTATCATAAATCTTCAATCCCTTCACAATATTCAGCTGCCAAAATCATGCAACCATGTAAATGATGTAATTTATAAACTTAAATTTAAAGATTTAATTATGCATGTATATATATACCATTCGTCCCTCGACATGTTCTATCACTGAGAAGCCACGGCGTATCTTGATCGTGTTTCGACGTGACAAGCAATTCTCATGGTCGGAGCAAATCATAGAAGTAATTGGTTCTTCAGCTTGTTGTTGTTGTTCGGTTTTTGGTAATGATGATGATGATGATGAACCTTCTGATATGACCGTATGTGAAAATTCAAGAAAGTTAACGGGTTCTAATCGGGTCAGATTTTGGAGTTTAAATTAAATATTACTTCATTATTTAAACATAATAATCAAATAGTAAATTAAATGTAAATAACTCAACTACCTAAATAGTAAATATTATTAGTTTAATACAATTTTATTTATTGTCCTTGAAATGTAGGGGTGAGCCCATGATCGGGACGGGTTTCGATCAAGATTGACCCTAAAAAAACAGTTGACCGCCACATCTACTTCGAAATCTGAAACTATAATTTGTTGCACGCAAATCGGAGGGGGAAGGCCGGAAGGGAGATAAAATAGACACTCGGCACATCAAAATCATACGCGCGTCGGTATATGTGGTCGGAACTCAAACCCATTATTTGGCAGAATTGTGAGTTGATTTTATTATAAATTGTTCCGAGATTATAGATTTTGAAAAACGTACTATGCGAAAATGGTGACTTACCTCGTTCTTCATGAAGTTCAGGCAGGACATTCCACATGTTAGCCAGTTTCTGAAGCTGTCCATCGATAGAATCATCAGCAGGCATATGAGGAAGTTGAAAGAGATAAGGATCCCATGATTTTCTCCTCCTCTGAATGGCCTCGATTACCGGAGCATAATCTGACTGAGTCGGCGAGTTGATCAGAATCCTCTGCACATTAGTGTTGATATTCGAAATGTGGTTGAGAAGAAGGTCAATGATCTCACCGGCAGCTGTAAGCTCTCTATGGACCCAATGCCGCATTGGGTCATTAGGCGGAGGGGCGTAGTAGGGTGGTGAAACCTGTAGTGGCACTGGCAGTGATGGATGGTGGTAATACGGAAGGGGTCTGTAAGCGTTGTTATGGTACATGATAGCTGACTGTAGTAGTAGTTGTTAGATGTTTGGGAAGGGGATCGAGGAGGGTATGTTCTGATTATATAGATCGTTAATAAATTGATACCCAAAATCTAACAAGTGTGCATTCTGCAGCTTTCATCATGAGGATTTTCAACACACGTTGCACCACACCTGTCACTTTAATTTAATTACTGTCATGGTAATTAAAGGATACCCGGCCTCAGAAGATTCCACTTGTCAAGGATCTCGTGTGTCATAGAGATAAGTAATAAGTTTATTACCAATAAATTTACATGTTTATTTTCAGATAATGCATTCACTTAACTTTATTAAGCTCATATTCTAAAACTGCATAGCACAAGGAGACCTTACACATAAAGTACAATTATTGGATGTAAAAACTGTAGAAAAATAATTGTTGGATCTATATACCTAATCTAAGCATATATATTATAAGGTATCTTTTGTCGTTCATTGCCGTCTGCCAGAGGCAGTAACCTCACTAGCCTATCGTAGTCATCATTTCATTTGTGGACACAAAACATCCCATAAACGATGACAATGGATAGAGGATGTGTGTGTGGCTGTGTGCATTAATAAAATCTCACTTTACACTTTTATAGATTTTGTTCCAAATAAACGGACGGACTACAAGAAAAACAAATGTCAGAATTCATTTTGAAACGACGAGATACTGCATTCTGTGAAACTGTGGCAGCATATTAACAGCTCAACTTCTCATGTCAATTATCAAGTAAATAAGACTTCAAATTGAACAGAATTTTTTTTTACAATTCTCATTTAAAAAGACATTGTGATAAAAAAAACAATTTTCAAGTCATTGCTGAACATAAATTAGTTGGAGTCTTGGAGAGAAGTTCTTACAAATCAAACCACCAGAACAGAGCAAAATCATCATATGTAACTGTAAATAGAAAAATTTATGTAAAAAAACTGAAATAAAATCTAAACAACCATTGTTTGTAAACTCTAATTTTTCAGTAGTTCGGAATAAAAATAAAATTGACAGATAAGTGTATGGGTTCTACTATTACAAGGCTCACCAAAATTGCAAGGTGGTGGTGGACGGTTGGTCCACCTATGTTTGATGCTCTGACATGCCCACACCACAATCCAAATGAAAGGTGACTTATGGATGAGTTAAAAACCAAATAAACCAAGCTCAGTCGCTTTTTCCTTTTCAAATGTCTCAAAGTACTGATAGATTATAGTCACAGCAAGCAAAATACCGGTTCCCGAACCTATGGCACCCATTAAATCTGCCATCACAGTTAGAGCTCCAATACACATGCCACCGAATGCAGCAGCTGTGGGAATGTAACGGTTTAATTCTTTTTGAAGATTTGACTCCCTGTGACCAGGCATCACCATTTGTTGTTCCTGTGAGATATCGTGGAAAAAATGGAAGTAAATTCCAAACACAATAAATTAGAGAAATGAATGAAAAATATAGTAAATGTAGTGAGAAAGAATGGGAAATGCTAGTTGAAATCCATAAAATCCACTGACTCCGACTACATGAATAACTAATTCAGCATTTGAAATTTAAGCAAGTTATGCTAAATAGTCAAACCATGACGACATAATGACAAATGCAAAATACGCACTAACAGATTGCATTAAAAGTAAGTTTGTAAATGGTATACCGGAATCCGTATTCGAATCCGCATTCAAATTCGAATATGACTATCCGGATTCGGATTTTCGAATTCCGGATTTGGAGAATAAATATAAATTGACTTCCGGATATCCTGATTTTAGGGTGATTAATTGACTATTAATTAACTTTATTAATGGTGATTTTAAACTTTTATTTTAAGATTTTTGTAAAAATTATCCGGATTTTATTCGGTCAAATTCGGATATCCGGATTCAGATTCGGATACCTGCATATCCGATCCGAATCCGACCGATATACAGGCTTAATTAAAAGTGTTCGCTATGTTTTTAGACAGATTTAAAACCTAAAGCAAAAAAAACTACCTTGAGTTGTTTCGCAACATCTCTTGCTGAAGATCCAGATACCTCAATCCAGGTCTTTGAGAAAAGTGCACATGCAGAAAGCATGAAGACGATATAGAAAAGTGCATGAAAGGGGTTTGCAGCCATGTCAACCAAACTGCAAATGAATACCGCAAATTATTATACAAAGAAAACATCTGCCTGGCCAATTTTGCAAAATAAGTTAATTAACAGATGAACTCACCTAGATGGTGCTGTGATATAGTATGCAATTCCACCTACAGGAATGAACTGGCCACCAGAATACTCAGATTCTTTCCACTTTCCTAACAAATTTACAAAAAAATTCCCACTGAACCGCCTGTAAAGCAACTGCACCAGAATATAACAAAATCTTATTGGAACATGTAGTATTGATCGATTACAAAAAAAATATAGTTTTATTGTTATGCACAAATACAATAGAGTATAGAATTTTTTTAAAACCTGAGATATGAAATACAGGTTTGAAACGAGAGCAGATTGTAGTATAATGGGCATGTTGGACGTGTAGAAAAGCTTGATTGGGTAAGAACCCTGTTGACCACGGGCATTTTTTGACCTCACAGGCAAGACAACACGGAAACCTTGGAAATACACAACAACAAGGAAGACAAACACCGTGGCGAGCAAATTTGTGACATTTGGAAGATTCTGACGATAGAAAGCTTCACGTAATGCACGGACCTTGTCAGTTCGTGTTATCAATAGATGGAACAAGGCGATGACAGCTCCTTCAAATTCAGCTCCTCGACCGCTGTTGATAGTTGTAGGGCTAAATGCTTTCCAGAGTATATTTTCACTACAAAGGACAAAAAGTTAAAAGTCATGATTCGGGTGAATGAGGTGATTGAAAAACAGTAGCAGCCATGAACCTAAAAAAAACTAAAAAGAGAACTTACCAAATATTTGTTGCAATGAACAAAGATATACCAGATCCAAGACCATATCCTTTTTGAAGAAGTTCATCTAAGCATATGACAATGATCCCAGCAAAACAAAGTTGAAGTATGATTAAGATTGCATTCCCAGTTCCAAGTTGGCTGACACTGCCATACATCCCAGACAAAACATACGCAACAGCTTCCCCTATGGCAATTAAGATGCCAAGTAGCTTCTGTGCACCATTTCTGCTCGGTTAAATGAAAAATAATTAAAAAAATACACCAAAATGGGACTTAGATTAGCGAGAGAGAAATACTGTACAAAAAAAGAAAATTGAACCAAGTGATCAATTTATTTTAAGGTAAAAAAATGCACGTCTACAACATAGTCACACTTAAGGATGATACCATGTCAAAACTATCAGCTATTAAAATGATACAAAAAACATGCAGAAGTACAATAGTGACACTGAAAGAAGTTACTAAATTAATAATATCAACAATTGAAATGATACAAAAAAAAGTGAGTCATTAATGCTATAAATTGAAGAATGAAACAGATTTCCTTTAAGCATAAATGGACAATCCTTTATCTATTGAGAAGATTCAATCAACAAAACGGAAATAATATTTAAAAAAGTTTATAATATGTGGATGCTCAGTTACAGATCACTTTTAGCCATCTTCTTTATCCCACTGCTTTTTATGATAAATTGATAATAGTATAATACTATTACTATCGTAACAATAAGTTATGACTTATAATGCAAATAAAATCATCAATAGAATTCAGACTAAATTTACTATTTTTCTGAAAAAGAATTACTTACAAAAGAGCGCGATCTTCTCGGACATTGTTGTCTACCTCAATGATCTTTGAACCGGCCAAGAGTTGCATAACAAGACCTGAAGTGACAATAGGCGTGATTCCCAACTCCATGACTGTTCCACGGCTGGATGCAAGGATGGCACGCATCCAGTAAAAAGGATCTGCCCCCGTTGTCGAATGTATCCCATAAAGTGGGAGTTGACTACATACAAGAAAGATGAAAAGTGAGATAACTGTGTATATCACTTTCTCTCTGAACGGAATCTTCCTGTCAGCACTTTGAACTTCAGGCAAAAATGCCAAAAATGGCCGAACAAGATGCAACACCCTGAATCCTCCGCCTGCCATTTTTCCTAATTGAAGAAAAAAATCTAACATTAATCAACAGCATACCTAAATCAAAACCCTAATAGCATAAAATTAATCTAATCCACTGCCAACTTAAAGATTTTCTTGTCCAAAGTCTAAGCAACAGAATCTTCCCTCAAAAGCACAAGTATTTTACAGTTTTAACTCTAAAAAATAATGGAAAACTAAAATTACCACCCTCGGAACTTAGCAATTGCATAATTAAATCTTTAAAACACTAGTTCATTAGACTATAACAGAGGATCCAGATATAAAATAGAAAAAATGTAACAAATATATGAAAAACTATCTAAAGGCTATTAAGTAATAGATGTCCTAAACAATTATACAAAAGATGTTTTTTGTTTATTGTTTTCCAAACCAAAATTGTTACAATTTTGTTACTTTTCTAACTACATAATTGCAAATCTCCTAAAAGAAAAGACATCGACATTACATTCTTGGTAATATTTCAATTAACCGTAAAAAAATAATAACCCAACAAGAATCATTGTACATCGCAACAGAAAATCAGATCGGGAAATTGCAATCGATTCTCATCCATATCTAAAATTTTCCTTAAAAAGAAGATGAAGAAAGCACAGAGAAATAGTACAAAATGGTGAAACATCAGAGATAATGCAAAACACGCAAGCATCAATCAAAAAATAAACTTACCAAGAAGAATATAAGATATCGTTAGAAGGAAAAAAAATCAAATCGGGAAAAGAATTGCCCACGACAGTCAATAAAACATCTAAATCGAAAGAATATCCACGAAAGGAAGAAAAAAATCAGATCCAACAACTACAAAAATGACGGTGAAGCACGGATCTAACTCCTCTCCAAAATTGTACGGATCGAAAGAAATAGAAACAGCAATTAGGTCCAAGGTAAAACCGCAAAATACACGGATCAAGAAACAGATCTGATAATGAATATGTGCAGAAAAAGAAGATCTGACCTCCATCGTGTTGCAATCAATTCAGATCGGAAAATTGCAATCGATTCTCAACCATGATCCATTTTTAAAATTTTCTTCGAAAGAAGAAGAAGAAAAAGAAACCACAGAGAAACAGCACGAAATGGCGAAACAATGCAAAAGACGTGGATCGATAAACAGATCTGAGAGTGAAGAAGAGCAAAAAAAAGGATCTGACCTCCGTCAAGCTGCAGAATCAGCAGAGCGACAACAAAACACGGTGGAACCAGAGAAAAAAACCCTAGCACCGCCCTTAATCCAACGTTTGGACGACTCGATCTTAGATAAGACCGGCGGATGTATTTATGAAAGAGGAAACAAAGTATTCCCAGGTGTTACGACGACGGACAAGTGGAACAACCGAGCCCTTATTTGTTACTTTTCCGACTTATACACCCTTAAGAGGTAAAAAAAACTACGTGTAGTCGTGTAGACGTGTAATATAAAGGGCCAAAGTGATAAAAAAAGAATCTAAGGGGGCTAAATCGTAAATCAAAAACTTTAAAAAAAGATTCAACCACTCAAATCGAAATCCAAATCCAAAACTGGTAATCCATGAAATACCATACCACCACATACACCCAATTCATTTCCTCTATCTTCTTCAATGGAAGCAATCGTGTCTCCTCCAACCCTCCTCCTCCAGCAGCCAAGATTCAAAGTAAAACCTATCAAAACAGCTGCATCCTGCTGCTCATTGCCGTCTTCATCACACAATACCCAACCAAACAAATGGGTATCTAAGATCCAACAAGGTCTTGCTTCAGTTGCTCTGTCATTAGCAGTGAGTTTCCACCCAACAGCGCTTATCCCGCCGGCTATAGCATCGGAGTTCGATGTGTTGAATGATGGCCCACCCAAGGAATCATATGTAGTGGATGACGCCAATGTTCTCAGTAGAGTCACCAAGTCTGATCTCAAGGCCTTGCTGTCAGATTTAGAAGCCAGGAAGAACATCAAGATCAACTTCATCACAGTTCGGAAACTCACGGTCAGTAGTAGTAGTAGTAATAGATAGTAGTAGTAGTAATAGATAGTAGTATTAGAATCTCGCCACTGATCAAATTCATAATAATTCACAACAGAGCAAGGCAGATGCATTTGAGTATGCTGATCAAGTTCTTGAACGCTGGTATCCTACACTTGAAGAAGGTGCCAACAAAGGGATTGTTGTGTTGGTTACAAGTCAAAAAGAGGGAGCTATCACTGGAGGACCAAAGTTTATCCAATCTGTGAGTGAAACTGTTCTTGATGCCACAGTATCAGAGAATCTTCCAGGTAAAAAGGAAAGAAAAAAAAACTAGATTTTTATTCATTCAATGAAACCTTGCTCATTTTCACCAATAAAAGAAAAATCAAATTTTTGCTAGTGTTGGCGACGGACGAGAGGTACAACGAAGCAGTGTTGAGTAGTGCAAAACGTGTGGCGGCGGCCATTGATGGGTTGCCGGACATTGGTGGTCCTGCAACAAAAGAAAACAAACGTGAATCAAATTACAAAAGTAAAGGAGAAACAAATGAAAAACGAGGACAGTTTAGCCTTGTTGTTGGTGGCCTCTTGGTAATTGCCTTTGTGGTTCCAATGGCGCAATACTATGCTTATGTATCAAGAAAGTAGCTCATGTTCAGAACATCCAGAGTAAGAACTAGTAAAAACACACACATATGCTAAGACATATTTATTGTCATTCCACTGCTTTTTTATTCTATATACATAATCTCAATTTCTGAAAGAAAAAAAACAGGGATTATAGGATCCCACAAATCACAATTTGCTACAGTTTATAGAAAATCTATATTCTTAGCAGTTTTTAAAACCTTGGATTAAATTGAAACATACTTATGGAATATTTGCAGAAATTCTTGGATCATTCAAAACATACCACAAATAAATAAAAAACAAAGAGGGAATGTACCTTTTGTAAATCCCAGAGTTTTACAATGGCAGCAGATCAAAAAATAAGATAAACCTTTGGGGAAGATAAACATTCCTGTAGACTTTGGTCTTTATTTATTACATCACTCGTTGTCATTGAAAGAGGAGAAAGGTTTTTGCACCGAAATTTTCAACTATTTTAGGTGATACATTTAAGCCTTAAGGATTCAATGAGTTTAATCTCTATTTACAAAATCACAAATATATTACAAGCAAAAATTACAAAACATACATAACAAACAAAAACTGAAGATTTAAACATTGATAGTAGAAAAAAAAATGAAGCATTCCAAAAAAAACTAAGCCCCTGATTCAAAATCGAATGCTTACATTCTAACAAATCACCAAGATCTAGAATTTTCTTTAGTTTGAAAAGACAGATGAAATGAAAAGCAAGGACAATGTTAAGCCTCTGCAATAAATTTCCTCTTTTTTTTCTTATGTTGTCTTTCTACATCCAAATCTTCTCCACTGTTAACGACTTCTCCATCTTCCACAGTCTTCCTCTTCTTTTTCTTCGTCTTCTTTACTTCATCTTCCTTTCCTTCTTCTACACAAAGATATTCAATTTTCTCTACCCTCTTTTTCCCGTCATCACTAGTGGATCTTGGCCTCTCTGTCCTGGCCTTTATCTCAGCATGTAAATCAACAAGCTCATCAAATGCTGTGGATGCTCGGCGCAGGTAGGCCAGCATATCTTGGTCAGCGCCAGTGTCTGCAGTGAGAAATTTTGTCAGGACGGATGCCACTTGTGAGAGCGTGACATCTTTCGACGAGACTACCACACCAATGATTGGCTTCATGGTGGGGATGCAATTTATTAAGTTGTGGGATTTTAACGTGAATCGAGTTTGAAACTACAAAATATAGCTTTCGTACAATGATGGTCCTGGTGAGAACTGAGAAACAAATCGACATTAACAAACAAAGTAAGAAAAACACATAGATCTAGAGTTTAATTTTCAGTAGAAAAATTTGAAATTTAATCAAACAAAAAGAATTCAAGACTACATAATTTTGATGTCAGTCTGTCATTAAGATTAACAGTGGAAAGATCAAAGAAGGGATTAGCATTCTTCTACGCTATACATATTTTAAAATATTAGATTATAGCCTAATTACTATTCATTATCGCAAGAATTTAACGCTTTGTCTAAGCAAGCTCATCAAGATTTCAAACAAATGAGCTCAATCTCAAGACTTGATACGTGATAGACTCAGCCCGAGATCATTTGGCTAATATTCAGTGTAACTGTCTTCCTTATTCTAGCTACATGAACTCCATCACCACCTTTCTTATCCACATAACAACCAAGAACCCAAAACCATCTCCAAGAGTTACCCTTCAGAAAAATTGACATAACTTACAACTCAGATTGATTGATGCAAACTATATGCATCACTATAAATAAATAAAAAGAACTCACTCCAAAAAAAATCTCATAAAAACACCATGTATTAGTAACATTTGTTTGTCAGTGTCATAACAAACAAACACCACATTCAAAGGAATTTTTAATGTATAGAGACATAGTAATCCAACACAAAAGATGCCTATAACAAACTTGTGCTATTCATGGGCGGAGCCATAATCAGACGACTTCTTAACCAAATTTTTTTAGGAAACTAAACACTTCGGATAAAATTGACAAACTGAACATGTCAAATTACAAATAAATACTAATCGTTTGTTAAAAAAAGCGAAGCATCCTAAACTCTGTTTAATAAAGCATCATAATCATGAAATTTAATGAAGATAAAGCAATTAATTTGTATTTAAATCTGGGAATTGGGAACATAAAAAAAAGATGGAATGATAATAGGAGAAATAAAATTCTGGAAATGGAATGAAGAAATAAAAACCAATAACAGGAAAAATAGAATGAAGATAACCGGATGAAGAAGTCTGGAAATCTGATGCTCAAATTCTAAGAATAATCTTAATCGATGGTAGCCGGCAGGCGATGAACACGTTGAGTAGGAGAGGAAGAAATCGAGGAAGAGAAATGGGGGGAAGCTGGAATATTATTTCATTAAAACAAAAAATCAATAAAACAATCAAAATAAAATAATGAAAACAACATAACAATACTTAATATAACATCTAGCTATATACATAACCTAAAACTAAGATTAATTCAATCGACAAACTAAGATGAAACAGAAACTAAACCAAAATCAAACAGAAACTAAGATCAAACTAAGATTAATTCAATTTAAAAATAAAAACTAAAAAAATTCAATCTTCAAAAGAGAAACAGTGAGTAAATTTATTGAATTAGTAAACAAATAGATGAAGAAATCAATCCGGGACGATGGAACGATGGGGGGAGAAATCACATTAAAACATTAAAAAGAAAACAAAACAAAACCCATTCCAACAATCTTAAACACTAAAAAGAAATCAAAAAACATTAACGATCAACTGTATAATTAAAACACTAATACAATCAACATTACATATATAAAACATTCATCCAAAAAAACATTTACAAAAAAAAAATCAAAACAACCCATTTGCAATCTAACCTTCACAGACGAAGATGCAGGTACCGGCGGGAGCTGATGGCGATGACGAGCGGCTGAAGACGACCGACGAGCCTAGAACCGGCGGGAGATGGAAGATCGCTAGAGAAATCGGCAGCAAGGGGGCGCTAATCGTCAGGAGGCACAACGCAATGGACAGAACAGACGCGTTCTGTCGATTTGGGGTTTTTAATAAACCCCAAAACTTACATGGCGGATTTCCGCCATGTAAGTACACTTAAGTGCCGCCAGCACTTAAGTGAAAGTCCGCCCAATCGAAATTTGGGCGGGCTTTTTCCGCCCGAGTCCCCGAATACTTAAGATGGCGGATTTCCGCCATCTTAAGTCAATTTAATCGGGTAATCGGGCTGGAAATTGGGGGCCATTCGAAATTTTGGGCGGGATAGTTTAGATGGCGGAAATCCGCCATCTAAACACCGCCATCGAAAAAAATTTCGAACCGCCGTCGAGCCAAAACGTTTCCTCGGCGGACTGAAAGTTTAGATGGCGGACATCCGCCATCTAAACTATTGAAGTTTAGATGGCGGATTTCCGCCATCTAAAGGCCGCCATACAAGGTCCTTTTTTTTGTAGTGTACCGATCTTACAACAGCAATGCGAGATGGCTTTGTGGATATGAGGAGCTAGAGCTATTGACACTTGTGGGAATATTCCATATCCATCAAACCGAGCCTGAGCTTTTATTCCAAGCACATGGGCTCGGCTCGCTCGTTTGGCTTGTTAAACGAGTCGAGCGGTCAAGCCCAAATAATTTGTTTAAAAAAATCGTACAAAATAAAATAAACGAACCAAACGAGAACTTGTGAAAATTTAACGAGGCGAACCCGAACAATTCATTTTCTTAAATGAGTCGAGCCTGAACACCCTGGGTGTTTGGCTCGTTGTACATTCCTACAGACCAGGCATAGTCCACGATGGGGTTGTGCAATCCGTCCTCCTCGCTTGAAATTTCCCGCTCCCTTTCACCATTTCCTCTGATTGTCGCTGACATAAGCCACCAGACTTCTAACCGAGGTCAGATTCATGATTTTGCCGGAGTCGATTGCCACATCTTCAACCAAATTTGATGGGACACCAAGACTTTTAGCAACTCATCGAAGGCAATCAGAGACTGTTAGACTGCAAGAGCCACCACCACCTCTCTATCATCGCCTCCTAGATTGTTATAAATCGTGGCATTGGAGATCTTGGGAAAGACGGTTGCACCAGCGACGAGAAATTCATTAGCTAATAGCTTGGCTCGTCGGAGGTGAATAATGACATTCTCGCTGGAGTTGTGTCTATTGTTCTGCAGTTGCATCTTCTATTGCAGGATGCGAGATTCCAATGGACGGTCTTATATGTGGAGGTCAATGTCTCACAGATGTCTGAGGATTCCAACCCGATGATAGTGGACAACACTTTTTCAGACAGTGACGATAAATCCATCTAACAAGAAGCCGATCCTTCCTCCACCATGCCATGATTAGACCCTCTTCGACAGACCCTCTTCGACAGTGGACCAGAGTATGACTCAGGTCCAGAATATGGGATATCATCAATAGCGAAGAATGGAAAATGTTGGGGGACTATATACTGGACTGAGATCGCAATGTGTGGATGACATATCTATAAAACAAGACACAAATATGAAAGCGAAAACATGACAATTAAGAAATGGATCGAGCGACCCAGTTGGTTGCGATCTCAATATTTTAAATGAACAACTGAGATTCAAATATTTTAAATTATCTTATCTAAATCTCGTTTTATGTTACAGAAATATCTTATTTTGTAAAAAATAAAAACAACATAGATGAAATCAAGTTTTTTTGATTATTAATTTCAACTCTTTCACTTCATAGTTCAGTAATTCAACTCTTAATTTCAAAACCACACCAATACCAAGGATCCAATTATCCAAGATCCAAACCCGGATAAATTATTCCTTTTTCTTCACAATATAAATACATAAATAGCACATCACGACACGACATCACCTTCATCGTTTCAGTTTTTTTTTCCGTCGATCGAAAAGTAAAATCTGAAAGGAGAGAGAGAGAGAGAGAGTCAGAAACAGACTCTGTTGTTCAAAAACCCTAGAAATTCTAAATTTGAGCTCTTAATCGAGAGGCAGAATGGACTCGTCTTCCGCCACCGCAGGTGGTCGGAGCATCGCGTCTCTCCCAACCGTAGCAGCATCGGCTGCTTCTCCACAGTCCTCTTCGCGAAAGGAATGGCGAGCTATCCCCGACCACTCCTTTCACAATCCTGAGGTTCGATCTCCTTGGCCACATATCCTTATTCCCTTTTTTTTTAAATGCTGAGTACGTCTTTTTGTTTTCTTTGTATTCAGGAGATGTATCACACAAAGATGGCACAGATCGACGAGAGGTCTTTGTATGAGGTAAATGAACGATTTTTCAAATCCTAAAGTGAGGAAAAATTAGATCTTGCTTCTTGAGGTCACAGATGATACGTGTTTTATGTAATACGTAGGAGGGAGCACGGTTGTTGGAATCTGACTTTTGTTCCATCACTATCGAGGATGGTGCTGATATCAGTTTCGATGACGAGGTGAATGATGATATGTTAAGAAAGCAGCAGATCCTTAATATCTCAAGGAGGAGAAAGGAACTGCAAGATTTAGAGAATGGGCTTATGGCACAGTCTATTGCCAGATCAGAGATACTCAAGGTGCAAAAACATTATGAGGCACAGTTGAAGGAGAGTGCTTCTGTTTCCAAAGAACTCAAGGTTTTCTAAATAGTATGATGTTTTCACTTCATTGTTACTTAACAGAGTCTGAGTTTTCAATTTTTATACTGTTACCAGGAAAAATTGCAAGAAAAAGAACAACAGATACATGAAATGGATATTCAAATAGGGCATAAGGATATGGAACTCAGGGCAATCAAAATTGATAATGAAACGGTTTGTTTTTTAATCTTATCTGAACGATTGTTCTCTCATTCAATGCTGATTAGTGATGATATGCTACTATGCAATATACGTTACTCACATACCTTATAAAAAGGTGATGTTTCAATATTCCAGATGCCAAGGCTTTTTTAATAACACAACTAGTTTGTTTAGGTAAGAATAAAGTCTGGTTTGACTGTCAGTTGCATATTCCAGCATTTAACCCATTTTTTTGAGTTTTTGGCCAAATATCAAATAAGTAAAATTGTCAAAACATAGATTGGTTTTAATTTAATTCAGATGACTGTAGGATTTGGACCCACAATCTTTTGGATAAGAATCTAAATTTAGCATCTTAGACTGCTCAGCCAAATTGTCACCTAATTGAGGACAATGATGTAACTATGTAACTATGTGGCTTTCCGATTCTTTGAGATTTTGAAACACAACTATTTAATGATGATGGAAAAACCATCGTATAAGGAGTGGAAGATGAGTTTACTCATTCCCAATTATTTCTATCAATTGGTATTCATTTGACCATTTCTAATGAAATTTAAATTGTGTCAATAAAAAGAAATTGTCAAAACATTGCTCACATTTGTCAATTTGATATGGCAACTGATAATTGCTATTGTGGTCTTTGGTTTTCACTTGATCAGAGAGATTTTATATTTAGATGTTAGTATGTGAGATTGTGAAAGAATTTACTTTTACTTTTCAGGCATGGGCTAAAGAGGATCTTCTCAGGGCTCAGAATGAAGAGTTGGCAAACTTTCGGTGTGTGTTGTTTGCTTTTTAGTTTTGTTTCATTCTGTTATTGCTGTCCGTTTTTATCTTTGGTCCATGCCCTCACTTTCTTCATCATTTCCCACTATTTACTTATATTTTTTATTTGCAAATAATTAAAAATTATCATGATCATCTGAGTTTGGCAGCTTACTCTGATTGTCAATGGAATTTTAACTCCATAAAAAAATTAATATGATAATTTATAATTATTGTAAAATCACGGAGCCCATTTTTTTTATGTATAAGGTTTTCGATATTATGCAGCCATTATATTGCTGCATGTGATTTTAACACCATGTATTTTTTTGGTGGAATAATTATCATGTTATTTTTGGTTGTAGAAGAGATCATGAAAACTCCGAAGAAGAAATCGTCGAACTTCGTAAACAAATCCATGAACTCCATGAACATATTCAGGAAAAAGACAATGCGTTTCTTGAATTGAAAGATCAGGTTTTCTTTCATTCAAATTTAGATTAAGTTCCTTTTTCATATGATAAAAAATTAAAAATCATACTTTCAATGTTACTACGCTAGCCTTTTTGTTATACTAATATTTGTCTTCATGACCACTGTATATGGCCTTGATGTTTGCCTTTATCAGCAATGAACTGATTAGCAATAACCACAGGACAGTGAACATTGGACAGTTTGTTTACTTCGATATATTTTCGAATAAAAGTATGTTGAGTGGCTCTGTAACCCACTATAATAGGGTAGATCTGAAATCCAGTTACTTCAGTCAAGTCTTTATTGGAATAATTCATTTTGAATTCTCCTCATTGGTCTCAGAGATAGCCATCAACATCTCTTTAAGCCGTTTAAGGTAATCGTCTCCATATCTCTATGGTATGTGAGGGCAATTTTGAATCGATACTGTGACAACCTTCTGTAATACTTGAAATTCAATCTTGGCTGAATAAATGAAGAAAAGGTATGTCAAGGGGAATTCACTCTCTATACTTTTCCCAAAGCCTTCTATGGACTCACCTCATCGCTCACTCCTTTAGAAATAATTTCTGATTTTGTCTAGTAAAGATGACATGATTTATGTTGTCGGTTTCCCGAATGGCCAAGTTACAGAATAAGTGAGAATAACCATGGGAAATTAGGAGCCATTGTTGACCAAAGGTTTGAGTTGCGTCATAGCGCTTAGCACCTGCCACCCGTGCTATGGGGATCATGGTTCCGGATGTGCGCCACCACCTGGAGCAATTGAGCTTTTGTACCTTTGTGCCAGTGGCATTTTCGTAAATATTTAAAAATAAGGGAAATTCATATATTTTTTATATATCAATCCTAAAATATAGACATGCTAATAAAATAATCAATTAAATTTTTTTGTTGAAAATGTATTGGACAAAAAAATTATTATAATACATATATTTATTAATTATTATAACACTCTATAATTCATTGTAACACTATAATTTATTTAACACATGTACACTTTATTTAGTCCTATATTGATAGGATATAAAAAATTAAAAAGTACATATAACACTAATTTATTTAACACATGTACACTTTATTTAATCCCACATTGATAGAATTCAAAAAGTACAAAGAATACTCTAACAATAATTTATTTAACACATGTACACTTTATTTAGTCCCACATCGATAGAATTTAAAAAGTATAAAGAATACTTTATAATTTATTTAACTACACTTTTGTAGTCCCACATCGATAGAATTCAAAAAACACAAAGAAGGTTGGTCTATAAATAAAGATTCGTTTTGTCTAAAACAAATATGAAGTCTTAAGAGTGGGAGGAGCTTATATTAAAAATATTTCATGGACTAATGTATAAATTTTTGGCATAAAAATAAATTGTTGGCCTTAAAATAAATTTTTGGTTTTAAAATATTTTTTTTTTGGCCTGTTTTTTTTTTTAATTCAGGACCGGATCCGGCTAGGGAGATGCGCTAGACGCATCTCCTTGCGAGGTCTCACGCATCTCCTTGGGAGGTCTCATCCGCACATATGTGCGCACATCCGGAACCATGATGGGGATATAGCGTGCTATAGCGCCTCCATAGTGCCAAGTGTATTTTAAAAAAATTCTAGATATATACAATAATTAGTGATCAAGTTAAATCAATAGTTTTAGAAATGGGGAGAAATGGAGAGAAATGGGGAGAAATCGTGAGATCTGGAAGAGAAATCTATATAAACACTAACCCTATTTAGGTATTTGGGTGGATCCTAACCCGGATCCGCCTAAAGGTCCACTTCTCATAGCGTGGGGAGATAGCGCCATCTACCCGCGCTATAGCGCGCGCTACTCAAACCATGTGACCAACTAAGAAAGAACCGGGCATAAGGATAACCTAGCAGCTGGAATTTAATTACCTATAATTTCTTTTGTTTTGTTTCTGCTTTCCTGTCCAAGGATTCATCTAAAACCTGTGTTCTAACAGTCTGTCTAACTCAGAGGCACACGTATGCTACTTGCTACCCAGTTTTTTCACATCCTTTGTTTTTAAACCACGACTGCTTTACCACTGTGGAGCTGACATAGATTAAATAGTAGTAATTACTAATTACATATAGGTTGCTGCATACTGCTTAATAGATGTCAAATTCTAATGATTCTTCTTGTTTCTTCTTCTTCTAATTTTACCGATTCTGATAAAATCTTTGGAAATGATGGTTATATTTCTTTGGAAATCTGTAATTTTTTTCAGCATAGGATCTTGCAAGAAGGGTTTGCTTTTAAGGAAGCAGAACTTAGAGAGGCTCAAAATTGGATCGGAAGTGTTCAACTGGAGGCTCTACAGTCAGCAGCTAATCAGGCACTACAAGCGGAACTTCGTGAGCGTTCCGAGCAATTCAACCAATATTGGGCTTACTTAGTTCGTCAGGTTATTATATATTGTAAAGTGTAAACTACTTTAGTAATACCGTCATGACATATTTGGGGAAACTGAATCAAAGAATAAAATAATTTTTTTTATCTCTTTTTTTGCCACCATCAAACTATAGTTGTATTCTTTATGTTTGTTGAGTTACTCATGTCATATTTTTTTCTCTGAATTTTAGTGTGCGGATGTTGAGCGTCATTTTTTGCAAATCATACAACAGCAACAAAGAGAGTTGGTTGAAGCAAGGGAGCACAATGTTAATGGTGATTCTAAAACAGTCCAGGCTAATCCAAATGATTCATCATCTTCTTTAGAAAGCAAGGGTATTCACTTCAATGAAAATGGCAATGGGATTCCATGTGAAAGTTCAACATCTGTCTCCAGTGGTACCTTTAATAGTGCTGTACCTCTGATTTCACATTTTGATGCATCTGGCAGAGTAAGTTGCTAAATAAAATCCCTTTTCTAGTGTTTCTTATTGCTATTAGTCTTCAGGAAAAAGCCATATCGATGTTGCACATGCGCTCCTAGCCTCCTACATTGTATTCTCTGTCCTATAGAGAACATGAGTGCACTCTAACTTACTTGGTTAGACCTTGATTTCTTGTTTCCAGTTTAAAACCCTAATCTATTCTCCAAGTACTTATATTTCTTTCTATTTTGACTTCTTCTCTGTTCTTTCGTATTCTCTAGCCCATTACCAGCCTTTTTTCTAGGTGGAGTGAGAGGTGACTGCTATGGAGGGAGTATTTGGCCAGTTAACTCGATTATAGATGTTAAGTACACCTAGTGGGCTTAGGGTATCCCACTTGACTCCTTGATAATAAAGGTTAGAAAATTGGCATACCAGTTCAGTTGAGATGAAAGAGGGCATCTCTTGATCCCAGATGATCCTTTCTAAATCAGGAAGGCTAGGTGTTGCTTGTCACATCTTGTTTAAGAAGAACATAAGGCTCATGTAAGACCTTTAGAAGTATCACTCAAGGAAGGCTAAAAACACAAATAAGAGATTGTTTTTTTCCATTGTAACTCTTAGGGTGCATCCCTTCATTTTCATAAATGAAAACCTTAATTGCATAAAAAAGTCCTAATAAAAGAGATCATAAGAGATCTGTCCGAGTGCACTGGAATTAACTCAATTAAGTGACAACTTCAATTCCGAGACAACTTTCTTAGTTATACAATCATTAATATAGAAAACTTCAGTAGTTCAATTCTAATTAAGGGATAAACTAAGAGCACTCCTTAAACAAGGAGGAAGCAGATATGAAACAAAGAAGTAAGGTGAACTGGTTTAAACTAGGTGACACAAATACAAACTTCTTTAGCATAGCCACCATGATAAGCAAATAAAAAAAACTCAACACAAAGGATATTGAACACAGGGTCAGCAAATGGTGCCAATCGCCAATAACAGCTTTTTTAAATAAAAAATATATGTTGTTTTTCACAAATGTACAATATTTCCATGAGAAGTATGTTTGATACTTTGATATAAATAATGCCCTTAGAAGGACAAAAGTAAAACCATAATGGTCAGGTCTATTTAAAATATTATATTAAGCTTGAAGGCTCAAGATAAATTCATGATATTTTAGTCGACAATCTAATTATTTATGATTTTTTCCCTTTCAAAAAGATATCAGAAAAAACAAAATTCAGGGAGGTGAGCAGTAAACTCATTGCAGCTATCGGCAAGCTTTTAAATGCCCTGTGCGCCTGGACCTGGTGCACTGCCGCTTAGGCACCATGGGTATTTTCGTAAATAATAATAAAATCATATATTTATACATGGATTGCTGGAGGATTTGGGAAGGTTTTGGGGATGTTTCTTGCGTTTCCCAGTTCTGGAAAATGTAAGGGAGTCCTAAATTGAATCGGATCCGATTAAGGCCCAATACTTGGAGGTGCCTCGAAAAGCGCCTCCAGTTGGCGCACTGCCGCAAAAGTGGCCTTAGGCGCGCTTTTTGAACCATGGTCATCGGCTATCCTATAAGGCGTATGTATCTACTAATAGAATAACTAGACATGCTGCTTCAGGAGGTTTGTCCTCCAGAGTTATAGAGTAACCAAACAATTTCATTATGTTAGAGTTAAATTGTTAAATTGTATACTAATTTGATTGCTCTTTTGAAATGACAGAGTGAACATGGTCTAGGAATTGCATTTGTTCCTCCTGCCACAAGCATTCATCCATTTGTTCCACATCCTTTTGTTATGCACCCACAAAGTCCTTTGCATTCCATTCCATCAGCAAATCAACATATATCTCAATCGCAGTTCGGCCATTTTCTTTCTATTCCGGCAATGCCATCGAATCAACAGGTAGCTGGAACACTGGCAGATTTTTTTTTTTGCAAATGGGTTCTTTATTTATTTGAAAAATAAAGATAACAGTTAGGTCACGTAGTTACTATGAACTGCTGGATGGATTCACTTAAGTTACTTGAAAAAAATTATGACAATTCTGCACTAGAGGTCCAAAGGTGGGAGATTCATGTTGAACCTCAGCTTTTGTGTTCTTCTCATTGGAGCTTCAATCGATAGCTTCTTTTTGGTGAGCTTTCTTGCTTATCAGGATTTACCATTCTTTTTTGGTGAGTATTCCAGCTCCAATAGAGAACATGCTAGCAAAATGGAGTGGGAAATGCCTCTCCTGTGGTGGAAGAATCCAGCTAGTAAACTAGATTCTTGCAGGGAAATAGAAATACTCAAGGTAAGGAAACTGACATATAAGTACATAACTTCATATGGGATGGGAGAAAAGGAATACCTTGGAAACAAATGATCTTACCCAAAGCAGATTTCAAACCTTAGGAATTTGATTTTGAATTCAGATTCGAATATCGAATTTCCATTTACAGGCATACTTAGGAATTCCTTAGTGGGGAGTTTACTCCATCTAGTTCTCCATAGACATAAGGAGAATTGATGCTATTATTTAATTTTAATATAACAATATATTTTTCATATTTTATCCAGGAAGAAAAAAACATCAATTACATTCCCAACCTGAATCAACAAGATTTTTCTGAAGGAAATGAGGGGACTGTGCAGCCTAGTGTTTATTATGGTTACAATGTTTCCAGCAATGGTAATAATAACCAGGCTGATTATTCTGAATCTTCTAGCTCCCCTGCAGAGATTTCTGATTCTATAGTTACTGAATCTAAAGATAAAGCAGAGGTTGTGAATAAAAATATCAATGTTTAATACTACTATTTCCTTATCATATACATCGTCATGTTGATAGTACTCATGTTGTATTTAGGTTCTTCAATCTCACGGTGTATCTCAAGAAATCAGGGAAATATCGAATGACAGATCCCAAAATTGCTCAATAGAAGAGCATATTCCAGAAGAAAATAATGGAGTTCCTGTAACTTTTATTTTTTGTTCTTTGGCAAAATTTGACATTTTTTTTAATCTGAAATGAATTGTGATCTTGTATATGTTTTATTTTATTTTTGCAGGTTCTGAATGATGAATTAGCATCTAGCACAATAGAATTAAAGAGACAGATTTTGAAACCAGATAAACATCAGTCTTCTATCTCTTTTATGGATCCAGAAATCTCCGTCCATTCCTCTGTTTCTCATGTTACCGATGACTGTAATATTAGTGCTGTGACTACTAAACCTTTAGTCTCCAACTCTGTGGGAAAAATATCAACTTTGCAATCATCTGAAACTGCTCCATGTTCTCTGCTTGATGAGAAATCACTCTTAGCCTGCATCGTACGAGCAGTTCCTGCATCTTCTAGTGGACCAATTAGAATTAGCACTACGGTAAGTTACTTTTATAAGTAGTGCACTACTCTGCACTGCATTTTTTTGTTCCAAGCTCTTTCTTCTTTCAATAGTTTGAAAAAAATTCAAGCACCTCTTAAATTATGAACGTTGTGTGTTTAATGTGTTTCTATTTCAATGAGCAGTTACCAAATAGGTTGGGGAAAATGCTCGCACCTCTTCATTGGCATGATTACAAGAAGCAGTATGGTAAACTTGTCGATTTAGTGACTTGTCATCCTGAGGTTAGCTTCTCAATGTGCCTTATTTCTCTGTTTTGATATGATTTCTTATCTTGACCTGCCTTTCCAGTTATTCATAATTGAAGGAGACTTTATTCATCTTCGTGAAGGAGCCCAAAAAATTGTTTCTGCAAACAGAGCTGCTGCAAAATTTGCCGCTGCAACAGCTGCACCCCTCCCATGTTTACCACAGTCTGTAGTTATTACTCCAGTTGCACAGGGACATTGCGTCAAAAGATGTCAATCAACTGATGGGGAACTGCAGCATGATACTAATTATCACCATTTGAATGGTTATATTTCCAATGTTGGTCAAAATAAATCTGATATTCCCATCAAATCAAAACGCCCCAATGAAGTAGACATTTTTTCATCTGAAACACAGACAAGAAACTCAACAACTAATTGTGTTTCAAATGAAATGATGGTTGATCAATCTGGTATAAATTCTTTGCCAATTAACAACATGAGGCATGGCGTGGCTTCTTTATCTAGTAACAACATGAGGTATCAAGGAAGGTAGGAAATGTGTATGAGCAATTCTAAATTTTGTATGAAGTAAAAGCACTTTTTATGCATTTGTGAAGCTTGCATTTTTTTGTTATGCCAATTTTTCTTTTTTCTCCAGGTTATCTGGAGCTGGGCCAATTGGTAGAAGGTAGTAGCTGTGCAGGTATGCTAAATTTCTGTAGGAGATAATACATTTAGTTTAGAATATTCTTTTTTGTTGCATCTTTCAATAGCTAAGTCAAAATCAGATTGAACAAAAATCATTTTTTTCTTCGGAGTAAATCTCTGGATACAGCTGCAACCAGCTAAATAGCTGGGTGTCAACTGTTAAGTCACAATTGATAATTTGTAACATTTACTGACATGGATTTTTTATTATTAGTATTCAATTTTTATGAGTGAAACTAGAAGAGATAGAAAATGGGGGAATCAAGTGATCGACCCCTCTAAACATATATTAGATGTGTTTATATACAATTGAGTTTAGGATTAGATCTTAACTGAATTCAGTTCAGATCTAATCTATACTAACTAATTACAATTAGTATTATAAGGACTAAAACGTAATTACAAACAAATGAAAACAGATAGCATTATTTATTATTACTAATAATTTTAAAATAGGATTCACCTTTTATCAAATGATATTTATCAGGTTCGTATTCTTAGGTATTTGGGTTATCTTTCAGAAATATATTACTTTTCAAATATTCAGTTTTTCTTTTCTTTGATTGTATTGAAAAATGAAAGATTATTAGTGTTTTACCCAGCTTAAAAATGTAACATGTCCGGATCACTTGAAAGTTTTTCCTAAAACACTAGGGTGGGTCCAGGTCTGACTTTTGAATATCTCGCTCTTTTCCCATCTTTAATTTTACAGCCCTTTTCATTATTTTCCTATCTTCGCACATTTCTAATTTAGTAGTTTGTTATTTATACGTTTTCCATAATATTATTTTACGTTTTTTCCGTGTTCCATATTATGGCAATTGTCAGAGTAATGATTATTATTTCAGATAACAAATATCAGAGTAATGTAGAAAAATGATTGATTGATTCACTGAATTGTCAATTGTTACACATATCATGGCAATTTCTATTACATGTTAGCAGTTACCATTTTAAAGGCATCCTAATTCGGAATTTATGATAAATACGCATTTTTTCTCCAACAAACTTTCAAGTTGCCTGCCTTGTCAGATGTCTGAATTTTAAAACATCATGGAAAAATCGTAAGTTTGTAACCAAACTTCCATCTTGTATGCAAATAGTTTAGCAATTAGGCTTGATAATTATTGCTATTTTTAATAATATACATCCTTTTCTTCATTGTAAATTTGAACTGTACATTTAATTTTGTATTTTGACGAGAATTACGTTTTAGAGCTATTACTTGACTTGTTCTCATAGACCACCAAGGTGCTGCTTACCTATATTTTCGTACTTTTTCCAGGGTTGGAAGGATTGGGAATGTTTGCATCTGGACCTTATTTTTTGCCCACAGCAGATAGCTTTATTTTTCTTGGAATTTGATCTTGGTGATGTTCTGAAATTTTGATTCGTTATGCTGCTGTCTTTCCTCACTATATAATGTTTTTAGCAGCTGCACACTTATCGTATATTCAAATATTGAATGTTAAATGAATTATGTTCTCTCTACCCTTGTGTAGTAGTTTGCTCATTGTTTCTCTCTCCATGTCATTGTGTTACTTAGTAGGAGATTTTAGGTATATAGATTTACGCATAATATGAGTTCTTTGACAACACCATCTACAACTACAAGGTAAATTCCATTTTTTTATATGATCCATTATTATCCAAGAATTATATTTTCATTAAAATATGGAAATCTTTTTTCCTTCAAAACCCTTACGGCTTACTCTAAGAAGTAAGAAGTTTGTCATATGTAAAAGATGGACTTATATTTCTGTACTTATTGTCAACCAGGTTTATTAATTGAAGTGTCTTTAATTGTCATGTTGTTAGTGAGTATGTATAATCGTTATCAAATCAGAAAAAGAAATCAAATCATATCTGCATTTGATTGACTATTTTTGCATGTCAAGACGGTAGATATAAGATGGGTTGCATGTGTTATGCATAGTAGCTATGGTTGTCTGATATCTTTCTGGAAAATTGGAGATAGGTGATTATCTTTGAATTTTTAATTGCCTTTTAGTTGTTGAAAGCCTTGAAGTATTGAAGGCGCTCAACATCTATCTATCTATCTATTCAGTATCTCCCACTTGCAACTTTGCAAGCCATAATAACAAAACAGCTAAGCCCAGCTGGAATATCTATAGCTTGTTGCTTCTGACTTGGTCTTTTGGAGGGGGGTCAAGGTCAATCTATAATTGTATATTCGTGATATATGTGGAATTCTTGATGTTTATTGTCTTCTGATCTGAACAGAAATCATAAATTTTGGAGGTTGGGAAATTGCTTAATTAACCCTAAAATTTCTACAATACTAAATGTCAATGGCTTTAACTTACTGTACCCATTCTTTCTCATGGCTCATGGCTCATGGCTCATTTCACATTGATTACCATCAATTTTGGTCCATACTCCAAAGAATGCTTCTGTAATTTACAAAAGGCAATGTCTAAGACACTGATTCAGAATTTCACATGTCTCAATAAAAATAGATGATGGAGACGACAAGTTTACAAAAAAAACAAAAATAAAAGATGTTCATTAGATGTTCATTAGATGTTCAACACTATTCTTATATGACCAGTTATCTTGTGATATTAAATCACAACCGTTGATATTCTATCTTATTGGTCCAACATGATCAACTTTTATTATTTAAATGCATACCACATAAACTACATAGTATGATAGTCTTAAATTTAAAATAGATAAACTTAATCTGAAAATGTGTAATCGAATCTATGAATATTTATTAATGTTACCAGCCTTAACATTAATGTTTTGAATTAAGGAAATTTAATCCAGATTATTATAAGTTTGAAATATATGTATATATAATTCTTTTGATATTGTCTAAAAAAACAGACTCATACCTAGTTTGCATAACCTTAATTCGAAGAGTCGTTTACATTTCATCCATATTTTTGATCATTCATCACACGTTTTTCAAGTCATCACTCGCTACTTAATTAGGTAACGTATTATCTATCTTATCCACTAATTTTGTAAAATTTATATACGGAAGACCCAAGTTTGCACAAATTATATAAAACAAAAGCATACAAAAAAAAGACAGGCCTATAGTGACGAATTTTGACCATTACAAGTTCAGTATTTTTGATGACGGATTTTGATGATATAAGATTGTGAAAACAATAACATACCACTGAGTATTACAGTATCGGTTAAGAATCATTTGAGCGAGATCACCTTCATCGTACATACCTATTGGATAGACGACACATTCTAAGATAATCTTCGACTACTACCATAATCTTCGACAAGGATCAGTCTGTAACGGTTTCTGTCTTTGTGAAATATTCCCCAAACGTCATAGGACTGTGCTCTGAGTAGTCTTGTACTCGTTTTAATATCCACTAAAAATGCATTTTTTTACATGTTTGAGATTATTAAATTTTATTTTTTCGTGATACATAATTAAATAAAAATTAAAATGTATAAAATAAAGCTTAAACCCAAAACTTTCTGCGGTAGTCGAGATTTTTCATTTCACGAATCGAGTCGTGTAGAAGATGATTAGGTTAGCTGATCACATCAGGTTGTAAACATTAATGATTACATACATTGAGCTAGAGCCTAGAGGGACCCCAAACCACATGTTTGCATGATATCAATTCAGTTTTTTTCAATTTCATGACTTGTGGAGTAAAGCTAAATTAAGACATCTAAAAGGGCAAAAAGGTAAGTTTTGTTTTCATCTAGTTGGTCAGTTTTCAAAAAGTAAAAAAAGAAGGATGTAAAATGTAAATATTATATATAGCTAGCTAGTAATTAGAAATCATGTGTGTTTTAAATGAAAAAATAAAAATAAAAAGTCAATTGAATTTCAACAACAATATAATAATAATTATATAAAAACATTAATTTTGTTTTAAGCAATCTTAATTCAGCCAACTACTTCAACTAATATTATTTCGTTTCATTTAAGTTTTTATTCTTCCCCTTTTTATAGCGTTTCATTTAAATTTTAATCATACATGGCTTGCTTTGATTAAATTCTTCTCCTTACACTTAATTTGTTAAAGTGACTTGTGGCTGGTTGATGCAATGATATTGTCCAAAGTACAGACTTCGAGAGTCTCGTTGTTTATAAGTTATAACTGCTCATATATATTATATGATTTTGATTTATATAACTAGATAAATGTGATTATGATACCATGTATATGTATTAATAATGATACCAAGATAAATGAATTAACTTAATTGGTCACGATAATTATTATTAAAGATTAGGCTTTGGTTGCGGTGCTAGGACGCGTGAACGAATATTATTAGACAAACGATTGAATTAAAATATTATTTAGCGAGCGACTGCGACAGTAAACCCAACAAACGAGCGGCCCCTAGCGACTGAAGGGAGCGAGCGAATGAGCAAAGGAATCTGAGCGCGAGCGAGTGGGTGAACCTCTGACTGTCGCGAGCGATCTGACAACGAGCGTCTGATCGCGTCTCGACTGCGAACGATTGCGAGCTGCGAGTGGACTGCGGAATGCGAGAGCGACTGCAAGCGATCTTCCCTCCGCGAGCGACAGATTACGTTCAATCTCAGCTAGCAACAGAAGCTCCTTTTCCGACCTGACCGTGGGCGACAGAAAGCTCCAACTACCTTCCTTCCGTGACTTCTTTCTGCTCCATCGCGAGAGACTCCGCTTCACCATGAGCGAGTCCTCTCCGGAGCGGCTGAGTTAATTTTCGCCGTCGTCGTTTACGAGCGATTTAGGGTTTCTAAGAAAACCCCTGATTTGGTTGTGACGAGGGCGTGCAATTCTTAGATCCGTGAGAGAATCGGGTTGTGGAAATCGGCGAGTGGGTGAGTAAATCGCACAGGTTAAGTTGGATAATACAATTATCAGAAGATGGAAGGAAGTCTCGCTATTGGTTACTGATGTAAAAGTCGAGGATTAGCAAGCAAAATCTATTTCATACATCTCATTAATTTGTTTATTTGTCTTTCTTATCTTTTTATTTTCTAATCTAAATCCTCTTTAAAAAAAAATATCGAAATAACAGAAAAGGATCTCTATAAAAAAAATTAGCCCAGATCCACACAGATATAATGAATCCATGTAAGAAAAGATTATAAAAAGCAACTTTGTGCATTGGGTTCAAGAGGTGTGGAGCAGATTTCTGACGAGGCTGGTCCTGCCCGCTGGAGTGACTGGAGCGAAGGATGAAAAGGTGGTATTTAATTTTTACAAAAGAAAAGTCAAATATTATATCTCCATGAGTAATTAATTTATGGCACAGTCAATGGTGATGAAATGAAGAGTATACAATATAGTTTAAAAGTGATGGTGAGGTGGTTGATCTATCTCTGCCCTCTTCAAAACTAACTCAGTATCATTTATTGCACCATCCCCCTAATTCTAATTCTAATTCTAATTCTCATGCTCTTTTCCTCCTCCCCTCCACCACCGCCGGAATATCCAGTCACGGAAAAGCTAGCTAGCTCTCGACGAGGAGCCGGTGGAACTATATATCTATCTATTTCATCCACCATATCCATCTGCCATCCGTTTCTATTTATACTACACACCCACTCATGGAGCGGAGGATGAGGGAGACGGAGATGGAAGGCGATGAGGTTATGAGGAGAGAGAGATTGACGGCGGAAATGGCTTTCAAGGATGACGCCGAGGATGCATCGATAGTGATCAAGATCCGGCGCCGGTTGCCTAATTTTCTACACTCGGTTAAGCTCAAGTACATACGTCTTGGGTACCACTACTCGTCTTTCTTCCCATCACCATCTACCTCCTCCTTGGTGGCGTTCTTGGTTCCAACGTCCATCGCCGTACTCTTCTTCTACCTCGGTCCGACCTTTGCGATACTAGTGCCGTCTCTCGTTTTTCTCTATCTTCTCCGGAGGCCTTCTCCGGTGTACCTCGTCGACTTCGCATGCTACAAACCCTCCGAGGATAACAAGATTTCCCGGAAGTCATTTGTGGGTATGACCAGGAACCTAGGAGTGTTTAACGACGAGAATGCTGAGTTCCAGGAGAGGATCACGTGGCGGTCGGGGCTGGGAGATGAGACGTATCTTCCCAAGGGTATTCTGTCATCACCGCCGTGTCTTTCGATGGAGGGGGCTAGAAGAGAGGCGGAGGACGTCATGTTCGGAGCACTGGATAGTCTATTCGAATCCACCGGAGTTGATCCCAAGATCGACGTCGGAATAGTCATAGTTAACTGCAGTCTCTTTAATCCCACTCCTTCACTCTCTTCCATGATCGTCAATCACTACCGGATGAGAGAAGATGTCAAGACTTTCAATCTCGGCGGAATGGGCTGTAGCGCCGGACTTATCTCCGTCGACCTTGCCAAAGATCTACTCAGAGCTAACCCTAACTCCCTCGCAATCGTTGTCAGTATGGAAAACATCACTCTCAACTGGTAATTAATTACTGATATTCTCTGTTTTTATGATTTCTACGGTCATCTCCTGTTTTCACAATTCTCTACGTTTCTGAATCTTCTCAGGTATTTCGGAAATGACCGGTCGATGCTACTAGCGAACTGCATATTCCGAATGGGCGGTGCGGCGTCGTTGCTATCCAACCGGCCATCTGACCGACGGAGATCGAAGTACCAACTGATACACACTTTGCGAACGCACAAAGGCGCCGGAGACAACTGCTTCAACTGCGTGTACCAAAAAGAAGACGCCAAAGGAACAGTCGGAGTATCTCTCGCAAGAGAACTGATGTCCGTCGCCGGCGATGCATTGACAACTAACATCACAACACTCGGTCCAATGGTTCTTCCTCTCTCCGAGCAGCTCAAGTTCTTCTCAACGTACCTTCTCAGACGAGTGTTCCAGATACGAATGAGATCCTACGTTCCCAATTTCAAAAAAGCATTCGACCACTTCTGCGTGCACGCCGGCGGAAGGGCCGTCCTTGACGAGATGCAGAGGAATCTCCGACTTTCTGACTGGCATATGGAACCTTCTCGGATGACACTCCACCGGTTCGGAAATACCTCTAGTAGCTCTCTCTGGTACGAGCTCGCCTACGCTGAGGCGAAGGGGAGGATGAAGGAGGGTGATCGTATCTGGCAGATTGCTTTTGGGTCGGGTTTCAAATGCAACAGCGCCGTCTGGAAGTCGTTGAATCAGATCGATCCTGTATTTTCCGGCGAGAAGAGGACCAATAATCCCTGGCTCGACTGCGTCGATCGTTATCCCGTCGTCGTCAAATAATATCCATCTGTCAATCTATCTCTCCCTATCTATATTCATTATTTCGATAATAAGTGTTTGAAAATTAATTAATTTAAATCACTGAAGAAATTTATTTCCATAATATCCTCCCCCCCTCACGTTCTTCGCAAATCATCCTTTACATAATCAGATTAAAAGTTTAAACCTTAATTATTTTATTTTTTATATATTTGTGATCGGATTTATTTTAACATGTGATTTAAGGTTTGACCAAATCTGATCATTGAGAGTTCCAATCACAATTGACTGACCACTGAGAAATAAGAATAAAATAATTAAAATAATGTTAAAATTTTCATTTAAAACGAAGACAGTAAGTCAATTTAAGATTTAAATATATTATGTGACTCTGATATGTTATAAAAGAAAAAGAACAATATCGTTGTACAGCAATAAGACAATGTTTCTCAGCATTTTCATAAATGATGGTTTTAAAGAATGACAATTATTATCAAAACTTATGGATTCATGCATTTGATATTTTGATGTGGTTAGTAGTTGTTATAGTTTGTTGTGACTATTAAAAGACTCAATTAATGCTTACCTATTCAATCTTTTCATTCTTAATTAACTAATAACATCAATTAAGAATTGATAAAGGTGGAACTCGATCACTGCTCGACGATCGATGTTTCGAACAAAACGGGAAACTCCGTGGGAAAATCAGTTCGAACTCTTCAGTTGGTCTGGTTCTGCTTTGCTAGGACTTCCCTGCCCAAATGAATGGGAGCACCCTCTATTTATATGACTCTTTATAAGGGTAATATGGTCATTTGGGTCGTAACTGCCTAACTGTTCAGATCTGGTTTCAAGTCGAATTTCCCAAAGGTCGATTTTTGTCCAGGTCAACTTCTGAAAAGTCGACCTTCCCATGAGTTGACTTTGAACCTCCCCCAACCTATATGAGTATCTCTACATTCACCTTGGGCTATTCGAATCTCTAATTACTTGTGTTGTGACCAAGTTCGAGATACTGTATTATCAATACCCCTCCCTCCTCTACGTGCCAGTTTTTTCGAAGGATGACTTTTAATACAGCGGTCTGTGTGCCGAACCCCTTACTATAAAAAATATTATCATTGGATCAACATCTGAAAGTTATAATCAGAAATTATCAAATAGTTTTTTTGTAAGTTGTTTTCACGGAAAGTCGGGCATTGTTTAAATATTAATGAAAAAAGTTAATTGATAAGTTGCGTAATATATAATTAAACAGCCCGCTTCACCCGCGAACGTCCGCAGTGAATGCGGACTGCGAATGAGGCTCAGATTGACAGATTTGTCAATCCGACGGTATGAGGTGAGTTGCAGAAACCACTTCGTTTTGTGATGTCAGAGTCGTTCACTCGCGATGGGTTCCTGCAGTTCTCAGATGTCTGTAACAGACACCGAGTGTAGTTCCCGGCCACATGACGAATGTAGGAACGTGCCAAAAAGCACGCTATATAATTAAATAAAAGTTAAAATACACTGATACTCGAACTCTGGATTTTCAGCAGTTCAACTACTTTAACAATGACAGTTATAACCAACTGGCTAATCGAGTTGTGTATGTTGTTGGAATGTTAGATCTTAATGGTCATAACTAGGGTTTTCTTTCTACTTTCTTAAATTTCTAAATAAATCATCCCTAATTGAAAATCCGATAATATGCTTGTCTTAGATTTTTAAGTTTTTTTTTTCTCACTTTTTTAACAGGCCTTAAAGCCTTTTTTGAAAGAATTGGGCCAAATTAAGTCCATTAATTAATCAAACATCGTCGTCACTTTCTCTTCTAACATCCTCTTTTGTTTCTTTTGTTCTCGTCGGAACAAGGAAAGTTATCGCTGACTTACCCTTTTCCGTCGGTTACGTCTAACGAGAAAGGTCATCGCATCGATGGGGTACATGCTTAGGGTGAGGATGTCTTCCTTCTTCGCCGGAGTTGCTTTGTCCTCAGCAGTAGGGTTCTATTACCTCTACAAGGACTACCTGATCGCTCACGATTCCATCTCCAATCAGGTACTATAGTCTTCTGTACTTCCTCCGTTACTTTCTTTCAATTTTTTTCTTTTGATTGGAATATGGATGATTTGTTGAAACATGGATGATTTTTTTGCGATTGGAATATGTCAGTTTGTTTAACCCGTTATCTATACCTGATATTCAAAACCCTAATATCAGATTTTTAGATAAAATTTACTGGTTTCTCACTAATGTAGAGGAGTATAATTAGTTTTCACACCAAATCCGAGTAATAACATCGATTCATCTGATGAAAGCCTCATTGACATCTGATGCATAATATTGGAGAATAAAAACGTACATAGTATAAAGTACCAACATCAATTTACTAAATACTTTTTTATTGCAGAGCCTTATCGATACTTTTTTAATTTGGCCATAACTAAATCACCCACTGAGTGCTCCACGCGATACAATTAGAGTCTGCTTGTTTCTTCATTTTCTTGATAGTGCACTGTAGGTTCTCTTGGATGTTGCCAGGATCTCCTCGCGAGTCTTGACGAACCATCCTACCTCTTGATTTAAGGGTCTGCTGCAATCTCTAATTAGTGGTGGAGGGTTTCTTCCATAAACTACCGTAAATGTGTGTAGTTCCAATCGATGAATGTTTTGAAGTACTGCACCATAGCTCGGCCAAATGAAGGAATTGGACCAATTTGGTTGGGTAAGCAATTGTGAAACATTTTCGGAATTGTTGCATATCTTGAGTGACCAGTTTGGTTTGACTGTCCGGCTGAGAATGGTAAGTTGAATATCTGTGTAGTTTATACTTTAGTCCAATAAGTTTTAAACAGTTCTGTCCAAAATGTACTTAGGAATATGGTTTCTTGTCCGAGATGATGGACCGCGGAAATCCGTGAACCTTTCATTGATTCGGAAAACACCTTGGACACTGACTTTGCTGTAAATGTTTGTTTAACCTTTTGACCACAACCATGATTGTCAATTTTCCTTTAGACGACGGAAACGATATCACAAAATCCATTGATAACTCCTCCCAGACAATTTTTGGTGTTTTAAATGGTTGTATCTGATCCTGTTGCTTCGCGTTTGATGGCTTCATCATTTGACGAACGATGCATTCTCGAACTCAATCCTCTTCCAGTGGAAGGATCTGCTCAGACAGGTTAATGATACTTTCTTCCCGGAACGACCATCCATTGTGGTGGTATGGGCCTCATCAAAGATTCTTTTCTTGATATTTAATGATTTGGGGATCACTATTTTATCAGCCAATAATAAAAAGTCATATTGTCTGCGTAATTGACTCTGTGTATCATTGTTCAATACTGTTGTTGCCCATAACTTTTTAGATCCTTCGTCTGAATTTGCAATGTTGACTGACCAATTCTTCAAGAATAGAGCATGTTGATGTCAAGATCCTTTTTAGATCCTTGGTGTCAAGAATAGAGCTCGTCCCTACGAGACAGTGCAATCGACCACGACATTGTGCTTTCTCGGTCGGTAGTCGGTACTTGATCATGTAATCACCCAAGATGCCTGGACTATTGTTGCATATTTGTGGGTCATCAAGTGCAAACTCTGAATCCCAACATCAGCCCAAATCTAACCTCTTTCAAGACAATTAAGATTTGGGCATTTGAAAATTGAAATGTCTGCAATCTCACATCACATAATATGATGATAAGCATGGGTGCACTTGTCACTTGTGGAGTTTTTGTTATATTAGTGAATCTGTGAATGTAAAATCATTGAAAAGAGTCAAATGACATAATATGTATGACGTCAATATCTCACAAAAATAGTGCATGTTTAAAAGAGCAGAATTTGTAGTTTTCATGTTTAGAACCAAGTAAGGATGAAAATGATAGGTAATATTAATAATCATCATAAACATAATTCAAGCCTGATAATTAATGATTTATTTTGTGATGTCTCCAGATAAAGACTATCAGTGAATCGCTGGATGCGCGGATCACCGTCCTGGAAACTTTAAAAGAACAAAGGGAGACCGCAAGTGAAATGGATCACTCTGAATAAATGGCATGAAATGTAATTTCGGAAAAAACGTACTCATTATTATTGAGAAGTTGATGCTCTCTTTGTTTTCTTCCTTGATTCAAGGAGTTAACATGTTCCCTAAAACAAATCTGTGGTAGATTTCATCCCTCTTTGATGGTAATAAAAAAACATTTGGATTGTTTTGTAAAGCTGTATGTAATACAGAAAAGAATTTTATGATGTTTGTCTCTTTCCATTCAAGATGAATATATCATTTTGACAGGATTACAAGAACAACCAAAAAACCTTGCTAGTTTCCTGGTCTGGAAGAACACCATACATGACACATGAAGATTCTGTAATATCATTCAAAGATTGGTCTTTTTAATTGTAGAAAAATATCATTAGTTATAAAAAAAACACATAAGAAATGATCTTTCGATACTATTACATGTCTACATTCAACATCCCTCTACCTTTTTCTTGCCTTTTGGAAAATTCAAAATAGTTTTGTCGAAATTTTGCAAATAAGACGAGAAGTAATTTTGTGTTATAAGAGGGGAGCGAGTAAGAATAGCATCGATGTAAATTTAGATTTTTAGGCCGTGGTTTTCCAATCAATGCGGTGGAGCATGGGTGGACGGCCGTCCATTCAACTCAATAAAACCAATCACTTTACTCGTCACATCCATCCATTTCCGGCAAGGAACTACAGTATCCATATCTGGCGTTTGGTCCTTTTCCGGTCGGATTGATTTGATCAAACGCCAGATCAACATAAGAAATGGATCGTTTCGATTGATTACGATGATGTTCCAAATCGTGGTATCCTTCGTCATTATCTTCGTCGGCGTCGGCTCAGTCCATGCCGAAACTGCCGGCACCGATGGTAAGTATTACGTCGTACGTATGTCATTTTTATATATGTAGCTAATATTTTATATTTTTACGTAGTTTCTGCTCTGAACGGAATGTATCGAAGCCTAAATTCTCCGGCACAGTTGAGTGGCTGGAAATCCGACGGAGGTGATCCCTGCGGCCAAAGCTGGATGGGTGTCGAATGTTCCGGATCATCAATTACTCAAATGTACGTGTAATGCTTCAAATTTCATTTGAAATGCTTGATTTTTTTATTTAACCTTCTATTTTATGATTTTATGTATTTAAATCTTGAGCAGAAAGTTATCAGGGCTTGGATTGAGCGGATCGATGGGATATCAGCTATCAAGCTTGAAATCCGTCACTTACTTGTAGGCTTAATCTCTATCATTAATTAATTAATTAATCTGTAACGAAGTTGAAGAAATTAACATACCTAGTTTTGACATGGAACAGAGATCTGAGCAGAAACAATCTTCAAGGCGAGATACCCTATCAACTTCCACCAAATCTTCTTCATATGTACGTAGTTTGATAACTTTGATTCATCAAATGAGTCATTAAATAATTGCTTTCTGGATTTATGTCAACCATTTTGTTAAACCTGCAGAAATCTGGCTGGGAATGATTTTTCCGGGAGCAGCATTCCTTTTTCTATCTCCCAGATGAGCAGCCTCAATTATTTGTAATATTTCATTTTCAATATATATTTAATTATAGATACTTATTCTGGTGCCTACACCTTTCTATCCAAAAGGGTTATAGGCACCCTCAAACCATTGATCATTCTCCCAATACCCCTTCATTTTCTTCAAGACTCCGAACATCTTGATTTTGATGTTTATATATATATATAGTTGGTTTACAATGTTTAAAAACAATCTTACTCTCATCTGATTCAAATATTCCGTCATATATTTTCAACCATCTTAAGTCTTTTTTATTGTTTCATTTCTTCAATTTGATATGGATTGATTGATACGTTGCAGAAATCTTGGAACTAATCGAATAAGTGGTCAGTTGGCTGCAGATTTGTTTGAGAAGCTTTCTAGTCTCAATACACTGTAAGTTGGTTTAACCTGACCACTTTGTTGCAATTTTCTTTGTACAAACAATATATACGATAGATTGAACTATTTTTTCGATAAAATATTAATACAATTTGGTATATAAAAATACACTGAAAAAAGGCAAAGTGAAGATTAGTAGTTCATGCAATTTTCATAAACTTAGCCTATTTCGCCAAGATTTCCTGAATGACTAAGTAAATTTACTAAATCGGTAAATCTAAAGTTCATCTATTTTCTAAATTTACTAATTTGTTGTGCTCAATCAATTCTAAATTTTAGGGATCTGTCTTCCAACCAGTTGACAGGAGATCTACCTAGGAGTTTCAGATCGTTGGAAAGTCTTAAATCATTGTAAAATTTTACTACCAACTAATCAATATATACTTGCCATAATTTTTCTGCTTGTTGAATAACTTTTTAGATCCTCTCTATCTATATAGGAAGCTTCAGGATAATCAATTTACTGGAACTATCAATATTCTTGAAAATCTTCCACTGCAAAAACTGTAAACCACCTGAATCGAACTTCACTTACACTTCATAAAAAAATTACATTTATCCATTTGATGTTTTCTATAAATTATGCTCCAATGGAATACCTTATTTCAGCTGATGATCGATTGCAGGGATATTGAAAATAACCACTTTAGTGGCTGGATTCCTAATAAACTCAGAGATATTGAATCCCTCAAGTGAGTTGGTGCAAAAAACAGTTTAATTCACTTCAATTTGATATTAAATCCCTCAAGTGAGTATGTGTCTTATAATAAAAACTAATAATGTGTTTTAATGTGAAGAACCAAAGGAAACGATTGGTCATCTGGACCTGCACCTCCCAAATCAACGAAAGAGGAAGCCATTAAAGATGCTAGAGTGAGGAAAGGCAGTCAATGGAGCACCGGAGTCATCATTGGATCAGTCATAGGCTTGTTGTTTTTTATTGTGGTTTTCGTTGGTTTACTAATTGCTCGGAAAAGAAAATCTCCTATTCTACAAGCTAAAGTGTTCAGTGTTAGTGACGATGAAGAAAGTGTTGGTCAGAAGAAGGGATCGAGAAGGAACATCAGTGTATCACCACCGATGGATTTGAAACCTCCGTCTTCACCACCGATGGATTTGAAACCTCCGTCTTCACCACCGATGGATTTGAAACCTCCGTCTTCACCACCGATGGATTTGAAATCTCCGTCTTCACAACCGATGGATAAGAAACCTCCGTCTTCACAACCGATGGATAAGAAACCTCCGTCTTCACAACCGATGGATAAGAAACCTCCGTCTTCACAACCGATGGATAAGAAACCTCTGTCTTCAGCACCGATGGATAAGAAACCTCTGTCTTCAGCACCGATGGTTCTGAAACCTCCGTCTTCAGCACCGATGGTTCTGAAACCTCCGCCTTCACCACCTTCCGATTTACAGAGATCGATCAAAGACATTGAATTCAAAAGCAGATTGAAATCGCAAAAGAACAGCAGTGTGAATTCTCCTAGTTGTTCTGCAATAGCTAACTACTCTATTGAAGATTTGTCAAGATCCACAAGAAACTTCAGTATTCGTACTGTTATCGGTAAGGGTTCAGTGGGCTGCGTTTATAAGGGCATGCATTCGGATGGGAAGGTTTGTATTAACATATAATTATATAATTTTGAAAACCATGCAATTTCATATTGGAAAATCTTACACATATAGATTAAATGTGCATCTCTGAGATCTCTCTATCATTTAAATACTTAATATTTTAACTAGAGGTGATCAAATATTTTATCATCTGGTAACAATGAACTCAAAACTATATTTTAAAATTAAATTTCCTGTTGATAAATTTCAGGTATTTGCTGTAAAGAAGATTGATGAATCCAAATATGGGAAGTGCAACTTCATGGATTTGGTTTCAGAATTAGCAAATAATTTTAAAAACCCTAACATCGTACAACTTGCCGGATACTGCTCAGAGAAGAATAAGCATATGCTGGTGTTTGAGTTTTTCAGGAACGGATCCCTCTATAGTTTTCTACATCTATCAGATAAATATAGTCGACCGTTGACATGGGCCACTCGACTCAGAATTGCACTCGGAACGGCTCGAGCAATAGAGTATGTACTCCATTAATTCAATATATTCACTTTAAGTTTTGATAATTGCACTTGTCATTTCTTACATGCGTGCAGACACCTACATGAGGTTTGCACACCACCGTATGCTCATAAGAACATTAAGTCGGCCAATGTCTTGTTGGATACTGATCTCAATCCTCGATTGTCTGATTGTGGATTGGCGATTTTTTATGATGTAAGAAAATATTTTCCACTTTATTTAAATTTTAAAATGACCAAGTCGAGGCAAAAGGAGAGTACCTTTCATTCATATATTATCTGATAGTACATTCATATATTGTTTGACTAGCTCTGATACCATGTTAAAAATCATTCTTTTGACAACATTCAGGACATTACCAACAACTTAGGTCCAGGATATACTGCACCGGAGTGCAATGTTTCGCCATCAGCTTATTCCATAAAGAGTGATATCTACAGCTTTGGTGTGATTATGTTAGAGCTCTTGACAGGCCGAGTACCTTTCGATCAGTACGTCGAAATAATCATATCTTAATTATATATATAGAGTGAGCTTCAAGTGAAATATAAAAAATGAGATATCTTGTGAGATATTAATCTAGACTATTCATTTATTTTAAATAAAACACACCACATCTCGGGGTTGTTCCTTAATTAATTTTAAATGAACGACCTAGATTAACATCTCACAAGATATCTCATTTTGGATATCTCACCTGAAACGTTTTCTATATATATATGCAATCAATTTTTTTCCACTACACTACTCTGTTGATTAATTTAGTGATTAAATTTGTGCACTGCAGTTCTAAGCAAGAAGCATTTGAACAGACATTGGTTCGGTGGGCTTCTCGTCAACTCCTTGATATCGAAGCTTTACCAGAAATGGTCGATCCTGCTCTTCGTGGGCTATTCTCTCCCAAACAGTTACCACTTTTTGCAGATATCATCGCACTTTGTCTCCAAGTATGTAATGTTTGAATTGAGTATTGATTCTAGAGTAAAGAAATTAAAGGAAGAATTAAGTGGGGAGGATTTGATTATTGTTGTATTCATGCAGACCAATCCGGAATCGCGGCCTCCGATTTCACAAGTAGTGCAAGCCATATTTGAATGTGCCCAAGTGTGAAAGCATGCAGCATAATAAGGTTGATTAATCAGGTAGGGCTTGGTGTTGAAAGAGAAGGATCGATCAAATCTAGTGGATGGACCAGACTATATTTGGGTAATTACAATCAATACAATACATATTTTTCATAATGTTGAGATAATTAATCGTACCAGAGGGATCTCCCAGCCATCCATTAAATAAAAATAAATTAGCTTTTTGGGTTAAATTAATGTATGATGAGATTTTCTCTTAATCACCATAACACATCATTTAAGAGTACATTAATTTTAAAATGAGCAAGTTTACATTAACATCATATCAAATAATTGATGTCGTCTCAAATTTTTAAATCTTGCAATAATTAAAATTTTGAATCGACAAGCATTGACTATATTTCAAATAAGAATGCAATTTGTTCTTGCTCACTTTTATTTATTTATTTATTTATTTATTTATTTATAATTAAAGTGACGTTTATACAATTCCATCTAATGTGTAACATCAAAATATACCATAGCAGTCAATTTTATTACAAGGTTTTGTTTTGGAAGAACGTCAATTTTTCTTCTTCTCTCTTTATCAAATACTTGTTTATCTTGCTTGTCAACTATATACAACTTGCTACACACATATTGCCCACTATTTGACGTTTGCCTTTCAAATGTTAGCTGTTTGACACACATATATACAAAAGATTTAGACTAGGTGAAAATGATATTTTTGGGGATAAAACTACATTATAAAGTGTCATGATTTATCTAAGATGATGGTGAAAAAGATAAATTACACGATCTGACTTTTTCATTGTTATTCTAAATGCGTATTTTAATTATTGGCGAATTTCAGATGAAAATCTACTATTTGAAAACTGAATAAGAACCATGATCCTAGTCATTGATTATAAAACGAATCATCACTTGAGTAATATGCTCTACCTATGTGGGTTGAAATCGAAAATAAATGAATAACTAAGATGGAAGTTTTTTAAATAGAGGTTTTTTAACTAAGATTGAGGTAACCTAATGATCGAGTAATGACACGTGAAATTTTTTCCATATTATTATCCGACACACGACTCGAACCTGATGTCATTGGATAGAGTATAAGTGAATTTTTTTCACTCAATTCGTATCCGGATGTTTTTTTTACTTAACCAAATCCGATAGAGTATGAGTATTTTATTTTCATGTATCTACTCTTGAAATTTTGGGTATACCCGACTCAAATTTGACCACTATGGGTAGGGTATGTGTGAATATTTTTTGCTGAATTAAAAATTTTCACATGATCGATCCTAATCTTCAATTAATACCCGGCCTATTCATGGCCAACCCTAATCATGATCATTGATGTCATTAATCATCCAATTAAACTAATCTTCAATATATTTAAGTATATAATTAATTTGATTACCACAAGATAATGATTGTTTTATCTTCATTGATATTTTTGTAGATTAACATTACGATGTATTGATTATATTTTGTACGTAATTGATGTCTTGATCACCACTTGATTGATGATTATTTTCTTATCTTGCAAAGATCTACGACATCCACACAATTACATATATAAATAAGTAAGCATATATATATATATCTAGCTGTGCAACATTAAGAACTTTTAATTATCAGATAATAAGATCTAATGGTTAAGATCGAATAAATGAATAATGATTGAATATCATATATATTATCACCTCTTGATTCATCTTCAAAACAACCCTAAGATCGAGTCTATTTGGAATATAAAACATTTGTGGAAGTTATTTTGCAAATGCTTTAGTCCACCTCGACAGCTAGCTCTATATGGTCGCACTCGATAGTACGTCAAACAAGTCCCATAGATTGGTTGTCAAATACCCTCATTTTTGGAAACCCTGATCTCACAAAAAAAGTTGGTGTAAAGGTTCTCATTCTATATTTCTATCTAAATAAGAAAATTAAAAGATATGAACACGCGTGAGTACAATAATACAAGAGATCGATGAAGGGGGGAAAAAATAATAATATCTTGTTATAAAATCTAATATTATAGTATCAGATAACTCCAAGGGTGCGAGTGTAAATACGTCAGACGTAAACTCAATAAGAAGCGTGGTAATAGCAGTGGACTTTTTCCATGCACAATTCTCCTACGAAACTCCTTACTACTCTGCTTCGGTCACCAGTCACCGGTCTCTGGTCTCCTCTGTGAATTTAGGGAAGGTGGGTATTGAAGATGAAGGTCGGAGTGGAGGTCGTGAGTGCGATGAATCTACCTCCGAAAGACAGAGATGGGTCGACGAGCTCTTATGTCGAGGTTGTATTCGACAAACAGAGATTCAAGACAAGAGTGAAGGAGAAAGATCTTAATCCGGTATGGAACGAGTTATTCTACTTTAATCTCTACGATGAGGGTCTACTTCCAGAGATCATGCTTGAAGGGATTATTTACAGCACTAACAAAGACACTCGTACCAAATCTTGTATCGGAAAAGTCAGGATTGCCGGAACGGCAATCGTCCCCTTCTCCGACGCCGTCGTCATGCACTACCCACTTGAGAGACAGAAAATATTCTCTCGTGCCAAGGGAGAACTTGGGCTCAAGGTATTCGTTACCAACGATCCTAACGTCAGAGTTTCCGGCCCCGGAACCCCCAACTCTGATCTTGTAGATCAGTACGCGTTCATCGGTACTCCTGTCACGACCCCATCACCTTCACCGACGAATAGGAGATTGAGAGATGAAAGAAGGCGACCTGCTAGTACTTTTCGCAGTATTCCGAAAGACGATGACTATGATCAGAAGAAGAACCAGTACCGTCCTCCGCATCCGGTGGCAGTTTCGTATGGAGCCGGTGAAGAGGTGATGAGGAATGGAGGGATGTACTCATCGTCATCATCCAGCCGATCGAATCACTCTCCGATGGACTACGCATATGCGATTAAGCAAACTAGTCCTCTACTCGGCGGAGGTAGGAATGCGATCGGCGGTATCCCCGGACGGTCTCAACATCACGATTTGGTGGAATCCATGGAGTATCTGTTTGTCAGAATTGTAAAAGCGAGGGATCTCCCGACGATGGATATTACCGGAAGTCTTGATCCATACGTGTTGGTGAAGGTCGGAAATTACACCGGGAAGACTAGAATGTTTGAGAAACAGAAGAATCCCGAATGGAACGAAGTGTTTGCTTTTTCCATGGATCACTTACAGGCTGACACCGTCGAAATTCTAGTGAAGGACAAGGATCTAATCAGCGATGACTTCGTTGGAAAGTTGAGAATCGATATCGAAGAACTCCCGGAGCGTATACCGCCGGACAGCCCACTTGCACCGGAGTGGTACCGATTGGAGCAGAAAAAAACAGAGGAGAAGGTGAAGGGTGACTTGATGATTGCTGTCTGGAAGGGAACGCAGGCCGATGAGTATTTTCCCGATGCCTGGCATTCCGACACTGCAGGATCACCAGAGGCGACGCCAATAGACAGCTCCAACATTCGTTCCAAGGTGTACCATTCTCCTAGACTCTGGTACGTCAGAGTTAACATTATCGGAGCTCAGGACTTGATCTCCGACGACAAAACTCGTTTACCAAACGCCTTCGTCAGGGCAAGGATCGGACAGCAAGTTTTCAAGACCAGACCCGTACAGTCCCAGACTCTGGCTCCTATCTGGAACGAAGAGTACATGTTTGTGGCAGCGGAGCCTTTCGAAGACCACCTTATCCTCACCGTCGAAGACCAAGATCAAGTCATGGGAAGCATACACATGCCACTGCAGACTATCGAGAAACGTGTTGACGATCGGCAAATCACATCTCGGTGGTTCGACGTCAGTAAAAGCAAAACAGGAGACGACGACGAATTCGCCAGTAAGCTCCATTTGAGAATCTGCCTCGATGGTGGGTACCACGTACTCGACGAATCCACCCACTACAGCAGCGATCTCCGCCCAACTGCAAGGCAGCTTTGGAAGCCGGCAGTGGGATTGCTGGAGCTCGGCATAATCAGCGCCGAAGGTCTCCATCCAAATAAGAAACGGGAAGGGAAAGGCACGTCAGATACGTACTGCGTAGCTAGGTACGGACAAAAGTGGGTCAGAACACGGACAGTGATCAACAGTCTCACACCGAGGTACAACGAACAGTACACCTGGGAGGTTTTCGATCCGGCGACCGTGCTCACCGTCGGCGTTTTCGCCAATTTCCAATTGGGTGAAAAAAGTGATTCTAATTCCAATGAAGATGCGAAGATCGGTAAGGTAAGGATAAGACTATCCACTCTCCAAACTGGCCGTGTGTACACCAACTCCTACCCTCTTCTGGTCCTGGAACGCTCCGGCGTGAAGAAGATGGGCGAGCTTCATCTGGCGATAAGATTCTCATCGTCTTCTTTCGTGGACATAATGCACATCTACTCCCGCCCACTCTTACCCAAGATGCACTACACCCATCCCCTGTCTCTGATCCAAACGGATCACCTGAAGGAGCAAGCAGTGAAGGTGGTGGCAGCGAGGTTGGGCAGAATGGAACCTCCGCTCCGGCGAGAGGTGGTGGAGTATTTGTCAGACTTCGACTCACATCTGTGGAGCATTCGTAAAAGCAGAGCAAATCTCAACAGACTCACCGGAACATTCTCGAACGTTATCGCAATCGGAAAATGGTTCGGCGGCGTCTGCATTTGGAAAAATCCGATGACGACGATTCTGGTGCACATACTCTTTCTGTTGCTTGCTTGCTTCCCCGACCTTATCCTACCGACTGCTTTCATATACATGTTCCTCATCGGAGGATGGAACTACCGATTCCGACCGCAATTCCCGCCGCACATGAACACTTCCATTTCTCAGGCCGACACCACCGGTCCTGACGAACTCGACGAGGAGTTCGATTCATTCCCCTGCACTGGAAGCTTAGAGAATGTGAGAAGAAGATACGACAGACTGAGAAGTGTCGCTGGAAAAGTGCAAAGAACAGTGGGTGATATCGCTGCTCAAGGGGAGAGAGTTCAGGCACTGATCAGCTGGAGGGATCCTCGGGCTACCGCAATATTCATGCTGTTCTGCCTGATAGCTGCCGGAGTACTTTACGTAACTCCGATGCAGGTTGTTACTGTGATGGTCGGATTCTATCTAATGAGACATCCAAGATTAAGAGGTAAGATGCCGGCTTCTGCTTTGAATTTCTTCCGAAGACTTCCGGCCAGAACGGATTGCATGTTGTAATAAAATAACTACTATTTGAGTATTTTTATACTATTAAAATATTCTCAAGTCTCAAGTAGAGTTTTGAGGATTGAACAATAAACCTCCGTTTCATCCCTATCTTATATTCTTAATTTGCTATCTTCCTCAAGTGTATCTCAACAACCACTGACGTTCAATTAATTACTAAACAGGACCCATTTTTAGAGAGTATCCGATGTCAATTCATGGTAGTGTGGACGGACTACTGACCGTTTCGGCCATGGTACAGTGCCGTCCGATAGCCATCGGTCGGTCAAATCGTGATATCCGCACGAACGGACCGTAACATTCTGGAAAATTTCTGTATATAAACAATGAGAAAAAGGATCTCATAACACTTCTTAAAATGAGATAGACAGACACCCGTTGGATCTCATCTTCCATCACACATCCAACGACTACAAGAATTTTAAAGAAATCAGATGAATTTTATGCAATTCACAAGGATTCATATAACAATCTGATAATTTTGTCTAAACCATGAATGCAAGCAACTATGAAAGAAATGGGAGTATAAACTTTTTAAATATTAATCAATAACGCATCATAATTCAAACACACAAGTGTGGATTAAAATAATTCAATCGGCAATAAATGCAATATTTTTTGGATAGTAAATGATGCATTTCAAAAACTACCTAAATGGATTCTGGTGATTTCAAGTACTCATTTATATTTGATGACCAGATTTTTTTCAAAAACTTGGGACAGGGCCAAGTTGAACTCATCATAGTACTAGCAGTCTAGCATGCACGCATCCTTGGCAATCTGGCATAATTAAATCATGTCAAACAAGAAATAACTGAAATCATAATGATCCAAGGATTAGACCTTGGATGGCTGGGATCTACTAGGGTAATGAATGGCATAGAAGTTATTAGTGATTTAGTATACTGACTGACCTGTTATAGCATCGGTTTTGCATGTGACTTTGTTTTCTCATCCATATAAGCAAATTCAGTGTCATTGAAATAAATCCATGTAATCTGAATAGCCTCATCAGAAAATCACCACTGAAAATTATATAGCTTTAACTTATGTATTTGATAGATAATTTTAACCTTCTTTTTTTGGAAATATGTTAGACCCCGTAACCCAGCCAGTATATATATAGAAACTGGAGGCAACGCTATCCAAAGAAATTGACGTAATTATCTAGGATCCTCGCCATCCATTAGTAGAGTCAAATTCAAATTTTTCCTTTCTCTTAGCATGAATACAACCTTTGATGGAGTTCTCGGTAGTTAGAACTTCCTGTATGCCATCTTGAATTTGATGGAGCATATCATCAAGTGCGAGCATTGGGAATGGTTCCTCGATCAGAACACCCACCTGTACGTTCCGACCTTATCGCGTGGTTAGAGATAAATTAACCCAAGCATGCATATAGAATAGAATAAGACAAACTATGTTATTACTATTTATACAAATATTCATATATAGATAAGATGGTATGCTTATGGGGACAAAATCAACACCAACCCCTGATCTCTGTTTATTATGTATGCATGTATAGTGGTTCTATTGTGGCTTGGACATTGTTAATTTATGTAATTATGTACCAGATCTTCTTAAAACCTCCTGTGTGTTTGAATTACAAAAAGAATTAACAACTCTGATGCCTGAAGACTCTTCTTTTTGGCAGGGAAGACATTGTTTGGGTATTGATTCCCCATCCGTTTAACTTAGAAAATATGGTTACTTGTTAGGAAACCCCACCTTATTTTCTACAAAATTATGGAAAATTTGGTGGGCATATGAGATCATATGTCCTTAGCTAATGTGTCCCTATAGTTGGTTGCTCTTATGATTTGGACACTTTCTCATAAGTTTCTAGCAGGATTTCCTCTTTTCCATCACTAAAGTTGGCAGTTGGCACTATACTCCAGATCTCATGGATTTTCTCTTGTGCATAATCAATTATTTTTCGTAGGGATGAGTTTTTACCGTGGGTCTTATTTGGATGCACTCAAGAGGTTGATTTCTGATATACAAGTTGTTCATCCAATCTGCCAAGTTAGACCTTCCCGGGCTCCAGAATTTGGCAACCCTTTTAATCCTTACAGCTCTAGTGATGAGTGGTGGGTCTCCTTCAGTCTTGGGACAGGACCATTTTTGCCGAAGCTATGACTTTCAGTCTTTTCCTACCATCTCAGATGATCACTGATCATTATAATCTATACAAGTTAGACAAAATGCATTATAATCCTAGGATCTTCTTAACCCCTAGTATATATATTGATCCATTCATTTGCATATTTAGCATGCAAATATATAATTCACAATGTCGATGGGCATTTAAATTCCAAGTTTATTTTCATATTTAACACAATCTTCAACATACTAAGTTAACAAATAACAGTTGCATGGTGAATAAAAGTTTTACCTGCCTAAACATGCACATGACAGAAAATATATCAAAGAGGATGGGTAACATGAGACAAAACAACATAAAAGCAGTTGACTGTAAAAATTACCTCTTCAATACAGAATAAGGAGGCTGCACTGATAAAAGTAGCAGGAACAACAATCCAATTACAATCATCCCATAGTATGAAAGGAAGGGTGATATGCCAAAAAACTAGAAATCTTGACGTCAAACGAGTATAAGAAAGGGGGATTGGAATACCAATCAGTTGCTCGCAGATTCCGATACCATCGTGGAAACAAGAGATTTTTGCCTCCTATATAGAAAAGAAAGCCATAGACATATATTGACAATTATTTGTGGATCAGCATATCAGAGATAATAAATCCCTTAATTGAAAATACGAGATTTAGAAATTATACCAATATATTCCGCTTAGCCTCTTCCATTTGCAGAATTTGAAGGGTCTGTGAAATGAATGAGATGATGCAACGGGGTCGGTGTTTTGAGCTCAAAACAACTTCTAGATCTTCTTTTTCAAGAAGACCTTGCAACTCCATGTAAATATTGGAGTTAGAGATAACATGACACTGACAAAAACAATGAATTAAGTGTTAGGTTCTGTTCATAAATTATATAATGTAACTAACACGTAAGTATCCGTGCAAACACAAACCTAATTGACAAATATCGATAACAAAGCTTAAAATAATAATGACTAACTCTAAGGCATCGTGATCATATAGTCAGAATAGAAGGAAAAGTGAGAGTTTAAACCTTAAGTGCAAGAGGAAATGCCAATATATAATTCAACAGTGCCTTCTTAATCCCATAATCCGATTCATTAGTCACCTTCAATGCTATTACAGACATTGCCAATTCCGTTGTCCCTGCCATAATTCTTGCCCATGTCTTCCTCCCTTCCACATACCTTCCATACGAAGCCTCCGTCCTAAAAACCAGAAGCAACGCCAGTGCAGGTGCTGTCAACTGGTAAGGTAAAGGCGAAGCCCTAATCCAATACATATTTACATCAACCATACGTATCAATCTTTTGAATTGAAAAAACAGTGACACAAATCGCAAGTCAATGAATTGATCATAGTGGTGTTGACTGAATTGGATAAAAGTAAAACCCAATTCGCTACCTGAGAAGGGGGAGCCAAGGAGGGGCCCAGCCAGAGGCAACGAAGAAATTATAAGTGGCGACAGAAGTAGCAAAGGCAGTGAAGAAGAAGACTGGAGGCACCAAGGAAAGAATCACCCTCGACGAAAGACTTGAGATGACATGTCGGAAATGTCGACGTGAGCTGCGATGTTCCCGCCAGTTGTCAGAAGTGTAAAGACTTCTTTGGCGTCGCATCCCTCGTTCCTTGATCGCATCGGACCAATCCGGAATGACCGTGAGAAAGGAGAAGAATGAGGGAGATCGAGGGGTTTTTTGTGATTTCGTGGAAGGTGAACAACATCTGATTTGTATGGAGAGTGACGACGACGATCGGAGACTTGAGACACGAATCGGAGCAAGTGGAAGTGGTAGTACAGAGGAGTAGAGGGGATGACGGTGATTGAGTTTGACGGTCATCGGAGAATTCGGCGATGTTAAATTTGTTATCTACTTTAGATGTTACTGCTCCACTCACTTACAGTTATTTTGTTAGTTTTTAATTTAGATCTAACAAAGCTAGATTTAGTTGATATTCAAGTATTAATCGGACCAAATCAGATCCGATAATAAACGAATTAATATTTATCTTCATTATTATTACCAGGTTGAGCCCACTGAATCCAAACCATTAAATCCATCTTTGACCATTAAGCTCGGACGGGCACGTCTAGTACCACCGTATCTAACCGGCTAACCGCACTTGAATCTAATTAAGTTTATTTAATTAATTAATTATATGAATATGAATGTTAATTACGTTTTTTTTTTTTTTTTTTTTTTTTTTTTGAAACAATTAAATTTCATTAAAAAAGATAAAATCAATGTCCAGTTTACATAATATATAGAAATAAAAACAAAAGTAAAAATAAATGAACAGAAAACTTATTGATTTAATTTCTCCCATTAACTATGTAGTTTAGTTATACAGTAATTAGATACGTTGTTTCAGGAGATTAATCTCTCATACTTTCATCATAGATGTTTTCAAAGAGTGACAACAGTTTTTTTTATAATACTCTGAATTAAAGAAGAGATTGATGTCTTTAATGACCTTCTTAAGGACTATCTCAGAAGGTCTATTAACGTGTTGTGAGTTGTTTATATCTTTTATTTTTTTCGTCCATAAATATCACGACAAACACCCAATAGTATTTCATAATAGCCCTCAAGGGGGAAAGTAGTGGTGCGTAATTTTTTGTACAACCTCGTCAGATCTTTCAATTTAATATTTGAGTTGTTAATTAAATGTTAATTACGTTGTTGCATTGAATTAAATATCCAATTAATTAACGTGTCAGTTTCGATTATTTGGATTATAAAGAAGAAGAGTTACACAATTTGAAAAAATATATAGATCGATCATTTAGATTTGTTTGATTTCTAATTATATTCTTCAAAAAATGAACATGAATGGAGGAATTCTTCAGGTCCTGCTTGTTGCTGCAAAAGACTTCAAAGATAATGTTCTACTTGGTAATAATCATTGGATCATAAATCAATGGTTGGATGTGAAATATCTCATTAACTATCATCATGTTTATATCTATCATTTTTTAATATTTATTTGATTTCTGAGATTGACATTATATGGCTTGAATGTTGATCAGCGAGAAGACCAAGTTTTTATGTTATTATACAGTTTGGAGATGATACTCGTACTAGCAAAATAACAACTGGTAAAATCTCATTGTTTGAAAATTAAATAAAAAGTTGCACATATCTCGAGTAATAAATGAGGTTGTATATGAGGGTAAATTCGATATAGAAGGTCATGATTAAAGTTTTTACTAATTCAAGATCACATTTGAAATTGATCCAAATTAATTAATCGTGTTAATTTACTATTCCATTAATTTACTATTTACTATTTACAGTTTTCTTCTTTATGTAGGAAAAAAACACAAGGCATGGTGGAATGAAAAATTCATCTTTGAGTTGCCCTCAACTACAAGAAAATCAAGTAAACTCAGCTTAAAGATCATGGAAAAGGATAAATTCAAAGGAGATATTTTTATTGGAGAAACAACGTAAATACGTAATAATAATTATTGTGATCGAAGTTAATTTTTATGTGTATGCGATAATCTTTCATTTGTGCATTTTAGGGTTTATCTCCAGGGTATCATAAATGAAGGAAAACAACAAGGTAAGAAAGAGACGATGCTTGCAGCCTATAATATCGTTCTTCCTAATGGAGACTACAAAGGCGAGATTAAAATCGGCCTAAAGTTTATATCAAATGCAAGTATTTTAATTATCATCTTCAATCATCTCGTCGATTGCCTTATATTTTCTATGAATCACAGGAAGAAGAATATCTACAGAGAGATGGGGAAAAAGCAGGCGACGACCCAGGCAAGAAAACAAGGTCTACTTATGAGTTGTTGGCCTTTTTTTTTGGACAATGGTTTGGATGTTCTTCCCATCCTAGGTTCAGTTTATTCAAAGCTAAAAAAAATCAAATGAGGGAAAGATCAAAGGAGATTTAATTAATTAATTGTTTGAATAATTCATTAATAAGAGATCAAAGGAGATTTAATTAGGTAACTGGTCACGGTAATTATTAGGGGTTTTGAGAGTTTAAAATTAGGTAACTGGTCACATGTACGTATTTTCTTTAAAATCTCACTACGATATAATTAAGTGACTCTGATAGAAATGTATCCTCCGTTATAAAATAAAAATAAGAGAGATGAATTTAATATTTATATACAAATAATACCATAAATACATACCACATAATTACATGATTAGTTTGACTTAATTAAGTCAAATGAAGTTGACTAATCTCAACCCTAACTCTTAATTAAATGAAGTTGACTAATCTTAACCATTTACTTTTACTTTTACGATTTTTTTTATAACAGACGATACATTTTGTCATACAAGTAAAAATGTTTACCTTCAAATAATATATCAAAAGCACGTATAAATCTTAATAATTACTGTGACTAGTTGATCTAATCTTTTTTTGTATAAGGTTGGATTCAGATGTTATAGGTTTACATACGGGTTAATAATTATAATATAAATCATTAAATTAAAATAAGAACATTAAAGATTAAGCACTAGTTAATTATCAAAATAGTGATATGAAGATTCTGCAAAAAAAAAAAACTTGCTTACTTGAACATTGAGAATTGGCAAAAAAAAAGGTTTAACATTTGCCGGAAACCCCATGAATTGCTTGCTTGATCGTCTCCGAGGAAATAGGCAGAACACCAAGATGCTGCAGCATGATTAATAGTAAATTAAACAAATGGTGATCTAATTTTTGGTTCATGATGATATTAAATCAAACCTTGGATGATATCGAGAGTGAAAGAATTCCATCGATGATCGACGATTGGATGGAGTGAGGATCTAACTGAAGGTTAGCTATCTGATCGACGATATCAAGCAACAGACATTCCCTCCATGGACAGAACATTTCTATGAAAACATCCTTCCCAATCATACTTACCCTCAGATCAGACATAGAATCTTTGGATAGATTTGGTTTGAATTCTTCTAAATTGTAATCATCATAAGCCTTCATCTTCTTGTTTGTTCCATGATATTTGTCGAAATTTGTGTCTGACAGTAGTTGTTTTCTCTTACCATCTGTTTCCAATTCAAACACTCTTGTCTCTAGATCTTTTATGTACTGCAGTGTGTTGTTGGAATGGTTGCTGTTGGCGGCGGCGGCGGCAGTGTTGCTGATTTCATCATTGGAGATTGTTGGATTGGAGTTTAAAGAGAGGATTTTCTTCAACACTCTTTGAGATGCACCTCTGCCAAAATGTGTTGCTGTTGTTGTGATCTTCTTCTTCTTCTTCCAAGCTACAAAGCTTGAATGAAGAGAATTTGGAAATATTGGTGGAATAGTTTTGTTTTTCTGACAAGGATTTTCCAAAATCACTGTTAGAATTCTTCTGTAATTTGAATCACCCTCATCTCCAACATCCAATGAACTGAGCTTGTTGCTATGGCTTAATGCTCCATCATTTTCGACGGCAATCCTTTGAAAATCATCAAACTCTGCATCTGAGATCTCCATTACTTCTATAGAATCATCCTCATCATAATCATCATCATCATCATTATCATCACCTTGTGATTTTGGGGGGGAAAGGTCGTTTGAACTGTGCTGATCATGAGAAATTGTCCTTTCTTCTCTTTTGATATTTTCTGACCATATGTTGCTATCTAAGATCGAATTAAGATTCTCTAAATGACTGATACCATCCACCACCACTGGTGTTAATCCATCATCATCTTTTCTCTCAGAGCTTGAATTCGAACGATCGTGACCCACAAATTTCGGAATGTCCCAAAATGAAAATGTTATTTGTCTGATCAGATCTGAATTCTCCAAAACCTGAAGGAATTTAACTTTTAAATCACACACACAAACACAAAAGACAATGGTTTTTCTTTTTTGTTTTTTTTCTTCCAAAAACAAAAATCAAACTAACCAGTTCGGTTGTTCCAAGCTCAAGAACACCATTCATAAAAGGACAACACACAATAGTCTGAATGTGTTTGTATCATGAATTAATTTTGGAAAATAATACATCATCAAAAAATGCAAAAAAAAATACCTGAATAGAAGCGCTCTGATACCATGAAAGAAAAAAAAAAGATTAATAACTGGTAAAATAAACGAAACTGTTTTGTATGATTTACCATATCTGATTCTCACATACCTTGGCAAGCAGTGACCTTGAGAAGATTTTAGTGTCGGCATAATGAACATTACACAACCATGTTTCTCTCCCAATAGCCAATGTTCTTCCCGGTACACTAATCAGTAATCAAAGACAATTAATCACGTTAATTAACTCTAATTAAATGTCAGATATATAGATTATCAATATCAATATCAATACCATTTGCCATGTCTGAAAGTGAAAGACATGCACACAAGAAAATACCACTCCAAGTTAGTGAGATCTTCAGGAGACAATGAAGCAGATGGCCTTCTATTATTATTACTACTACTATTATTACTGGTAGTACTACTATTATTGGATCCTTGTGCTGAAATTGACATGTACAGATCTCTAAGTTGCATACTTCTCTGAAGACCCCATTGATCTGAATCAAGCTCAGATGGCTGTGTTGTCTTCCTTGTTTTTATATCACCATTGTAGTATCCTTCATTCCACTCCAATAGCCTGCAATTTTTTCTCAAATTGAACACAGATTTAAAATGACAGGAAGGAGGAGGAGAAGAACAACACAAGATCATACATATATACATACATACATACATACATACAGATAGGCATAACTAGCTAGCTAGATTCTTACTCAGGTTGTGTTGTGGAAAGAGACCAGAAAATTGCATAGCTCCATTGAATGTTTCTGATTATGACTGCTAGATTTTTTCTGAGGAAACTAGTCTCCTTCTCCTCCATCAAGCTAGATATCGGTGGAAGAATGAATGGTGAACTATACTTGTATAAAAAAACAGAAGACAGAAGTAGAGTGGCAAAAATTACAGGCGCACTTGGGAGACAGGTGTAAGTAAAGCCACGAGGAAAAAGAAGAGAGTGGTCCTGGTCTGTAATCTGTGATATCATAAATACAAGAATACAAGAAACCCAGTAAGATGCAGTTTTACCATAGATAGATACCTCACAATCTCACATGTGGGAAAATTAAAGTAAAAGAAAACAAATTAAGATCTTGGTGTCTGAAGAAAGATGACAGGTTGAAATGGTTAATTAAACAATAGATTTTCCAAACAGGAAAAAACAAAAATTAGCATAGTAATGTATCAACTATTAACGACAGTAAATAGCAAACAATACGTATTGAGAACTATTGTTACACGTTTTCTTTCTGATTAAATTTTCTTTTCATCTTACAGTCAACGATTCAACAACCATCTTTTGTAGTTTTCATTTTAAATCTCCACCTTGGAGCCCTAGCTAGTTTGGCCGAACTCGGGCTCGTTAAGGAATTGTTCAGGCTTGGGCTCGAACTCGCCGCGTTTTTGGCCGAGCTCGGATTCGGCTCGTTAAGAAATTGTTCAGGCTCGGGCTCGAGATCCGAACTTGAAATTTAACTTGTAAATTGAAAAGAAGAAAAAAAATTAAAATTTGAATATTTTAAGAAAAATATCTATATCTAATTTTTTTAGATTTAGGTTTTTATTTCATTTTTTTATTTATAATTTATTCAATTAATATCTATAACTTTTAATATCTATATTTTATTTAATTATTAAGAAACTTTTAACAAGCTTATCGAGGCGAACCTAACGAGTCGAGTCAAGCTTTACTTGACACCCTAAATACGTTGTCTCTGAAGATTGGTCTTCCATACTTCCATTATAGATATTTTCAAAGAATGATAATAGTTTTTTTGTAACACTCTGAATCAAATAAGAGACTGATATCTTTAATGACTTTCTTAAAGACTACCTCAAACCTCTCAAACGTATCCCTTCGACATAGGATAGGACTGTCAGAACATATCCCTTCGACATAATATATTAAAAAAACGAAAGTAAGAAACTTTACTGTCAACTGTTAAGTATTAACTCTTGAAATCACGTGTTTAAATTAGATAGTTATTTATTACATTAACAGAAACACAGATATTCTGCACATAACAGAGACGACTTGGTGTATAATTTGAACAGATGTTAATATAGAATCATATATAGAAGGGGGTTCTTCTTCTGGAATTAGCACATAGAACATAAAAATGAGAGGGGTTTCACACTTTCACTCTCACTGAATGTGTTGAAGATGTGTGCACACTCTTTCTGGCTCGCCCTTTGTCCAAAGGTAATGAAGTTCCCCTTTTTTTCTACCCAAAGCTAGCATAGTTCCTGAAAGCAAGAATCCAATTATGATCACAAGGTAAATAGTAGCAGCATAACTATCATTGAAAACAAAGCTGACATATGTGTCGTGTATTAAAGTGCATCTGTGCATGACTGCTTAGTGATTACTAAATGGTGGGCACTGGGCAGCATAGCCCTATTTTTTATTATTATGAATGATAAGATCATATGATTGGATTTTTTTGTCATGGACGTACCTAGAGTAAATGGAACTATATACAGAAGAGCAGGCTGACCATGCCCATCCATTAGATTCAAAGCAACGTATGTGATAAGAAGACCTGCAAAAATCACAGAATTAAGGTTAGTTGTGTATTTAGTGAAATTTATAATAATCACAAGTTCACAACAATAGAGATTCTAATGATACCAAGTACCAACTTTAGCACAACAGAGTAAAAGACAGGAGATTTTCATATCCGGTTATATAACATAAATATATTGCACCAAAAAGCTCAAGTTATGAAAAAATGAACTGACGAAAGTAAAAAGTCAGTTTACATACCAGAACCATAAGCCATCATAGTCCACAAGAAATAACCTGCTCTTAAATTCTTTTTTGCAGCCCAATCATATCTGCTAAAATATCATTGATGAGTACATTAACCATTAAAAACAACAATAAAACACATAATGAAATATAACAAGCATATGATGACCATGGAATACAATATGAAATCATGAAAAATTCAGAATTAAGCGCAGATGCCAAATTAACAATTAATATAACAACCAGCAGCAGCTATTATTTAAAAAAAACAAGCTTTTGAGCATTGCTAAAACTTCAAAGCTCACTCGAAACATCCAGGTCTGGATCAATCTAAGAATTCAGAATTAAGCACAGATGCCAAATTAACAAATAATATAACAACCAGCAGCAGCTATTATTTAAAAAACCACAAGCTTTTGAGCATGCTAAAGCTTCAAAGCTCACACGAAACATCCAGGTCTGGATCCATCTAAGGATTAAAATATACCTACAAAAATAGTTTTATCAGATCTGCCTAAGGATCCAAATATACCTATAAAAATAGTTTTTTATTGGATCAATCTTATAACAAATTTCAGGACAAAGTGTTTTGAATCATAGTTTTTCTTTAAGGAGCTTTATATTTGCAAAAAGCTTTAGTGGTATTTTTTGTAATTATATTATAACCTATTGAATATTCATACACGTTCAATATAATACTAACTTAGTATTGTATTGTCACTAATATTAGTATTACTAAGTCACTAATATTGTCCTACAATGTTCGCAAGAAGACTTTCATCAGAAGGCATCTATGATAAAAATACATATATATCGATGGGATGCTGCATAAATTTTCCAAATCAATCTAGAAGAGGATTTACCCAAGAGAAGATCTAAGCCTTGGATCTTAATGAAATTAGGGTGTGATTAAATCAGAAAACATCTAGGTAAATATCATGAAAGGACAAGAAGATCGGATGAGCCAATCGACCAAGCTCCAGTTGACCACACCTATCTTCTTGGTACTCTATAAATAGAGGTGAGCACAAGAGTGGAGGACATATTTACTCATTTCTCTGAGTCTGGAGAAAAGCATTGTTCTTGTCCTTCACTCTTCGGCCAAAAAATAACATCGTCTCTTTAAGGCTCTTGGCCACCCACCTCATACGGTCTCAGTTGACTCATTTGGTTTGAGTAACGGACCACTAGAGATAGCGTAGATGTCTGAAGCACTCTAAATTGACGATCACCGGATTTTGGCCATCCTTAGGAGTTAAGAGTGGTTGAAGCTCAGAAAGCATCTGAAATTCTGAACTCAGCTAACGTGCACTCTACACTCCTGCGATGAATTCAAGCTATGATCAGAAAAATATAACTCATAAGCTTTAAGGAAATCTTTAAATCTAAAGTTGAACTGTTGGCTACTACACACATACACATAAGCTTTAAGGAAATAAAGAGAGACCTTAATGAGAATGCAATCAGTAATCCAGGCAAGAGAATGTCTCCAAACCCAATGATGCTATATCCTCCCCAAGGATCAAACAAACGAGGAATTTTAAGTAACATTGGTATGCCATCTTCTCCACTTCTACCACCACGGGCAACCTACAAACAGTACAAAACCAAAGACTATATCTTCTGATGTGTATGAAGAAATAAAATATAAAACTACAAAAATTTTGACGTCCAATCACGTACCATTATCATAACACTTTCATGGAACAATGTCTTTGACACAAACACCCAGAAGATATCATATAGAAAAGCACAGCTGAGAAGCACAGTTCCTACCTATCAAAAACATTTATTAATGATGAAAGCTAAATTCCTTTTTTCAATTACAAAAGAATAAAAAAACAATAGAAGTGGATATCTAATTAGACAAGTAATATATATATTTGGAATTGGAATGCAGATTAAAGTAATATATATATTTCATGTGATCTTAACCTCAATACTCTATTGCCTTGTGTGTCCATTATAAGAGAAGACCCAACTGACTATCTATAGATACTGCCTCATACTATCATAAAACGGACACATACTATCTATAGATATAATTAGACTCCTGTCTTATTTTATGATAGGCGCTTTATCATATATTGGGCAATATTATCATCGCTACACAAGCATGCTAACAAGAGTGACAAGAACTACTAACTTGCCTGATTATATATTCCCCGAACACAACTCAACCTTGGATAGTCCTAGGGGATTTTAATGAAATTAGATCCCCAAAGGAAAGACAAGGAACTGGCATCTATAATTATGGAGGATCCTCGAGTTCATCCATGCAACAAATATGGCTCAGCTCCTTGAAATGCCCTCTATTGGAGGTGAATTCACATGGAAGATGGAAGAACCACTCAATTGGAACTAAATTATACTAAACTGCATCTCTACTACCTCCTCTGTATTGGTAGAAGGATCCTCCATTCCCAAAGTCAGAGAGGGATTAGACAAGGAGACCCCTTGTTCTTCATCGTCTTTGACATGGTCGTGGATGTCCTCAACAGACTGATAAAGAGAGAGGTTATGAGCAAGAGATTGGGCACATACATAGTGAAAAGTGCCTCCTCATTGGTAACAAAATTAGATGGCATAGATTAACATATAATATCAGTAGTCAGTAGTCACTACCACCGACTTTCAAGGCAAGGCTTTGAAAATAGATATACGTTATAATTATGGAAAACATAAATGACAGAAAAAGAAGGGGAGAAAGATAAAATTCTCAGATGTTTAATTTTAAAATAATCAAAAGCCAAGGCTCACCTTGAGATTGGGCACTCTAACAATCTGAAGGACTGTAACTATCAATGTAATACCCTGTTTCGAAAGTAAATAATTAAATGAAAAGGCTTGTGAGTATTTCAAATTATCTTGAGACAATGAATACATAATTTAGAGGATATATACTATATAGTATTATTAAAGTTTTATTGATTATTTCTGAGTGAATATTGTAGTTGGACATATTCAAAGTTTGAAATATAATGAAGTGAATAACGTATTCATAGTGGATGAAAAAACAATCAACATTCACTAGCATTCAGTAATACAAATGAGTAATTACACAAACATAACCCATGGTTAATAATACAATTTAAATATTTGAAGAGTTGGTGTGGTTATTAGAATATCTTACAAGGATATCTTGGCCTATCCAAGCAAAGGATACACGGCGATAAACAGCCCAAACAACGGAAAAAGCAATACAGAAAGGACAAACAGCTAATGTGAGATATGACACTGCTCCTAATAATGGAACTTTGACAAATGATTCTCCTGCACGTTTAAACCACCTGAAAATATAACATAAAATTGACATCATGGTTTAAAATTCACATACTTAATTGCTTATACACCTAACCACCTAGGCACAACAGCCCTAACCACCAGCTAATTAGGTACTCAGACGGATCCAGTATTGAATCCGTCAGATCAGATTACTACAAGGAATAGAGAAAGTGAAAGTTTCAGTCAGAGAGATTAGGAATCAAGTCATATCTTCATGCATGGGATGTAACCCTATATATTTAGTCAACTTCTTAAAATATGTTAATTATAGTTAACTTCTGAAATATGTCACTTTAGATGACTTGATATTGATGTGATATAGTTAACTTCTTGTTTCAACTTCTGAAATATGTCAATTTATGTTTTAACGTGATAGAGTTACATTTTTTCAACTTATGAAAATATGTTAATTTAAGCCCAACAGAATGCAAATTACAATGCAATAAAAAGTAATAAATTTCAGTTTATAGAGGGAACGAAAATCGAGGAGTGTATGCATACCGTGATAACAAAGCCACCAAACAAGTTTGTAAACCCTGAAACAAGAAAGAAAGAAATCAAGGTTCACATCCAAAAATAATATTTGCATTTTTTTGATAAAATTAAAATTTCTCATTATAACAAATAAAGGGCAGTGCTCTGGATTACATAATTAGAGAAGATAAAGAATATAGGGAGAGGAGTCATGACTCATTGACACTTTCCAATAAAGCTTTATAATTAGTGGTTAAGTAATTAGTTAAGTAACCTCAGGAGGTTATTCTCCCATACTTGCATTATATATATCCTTCTCCAATTGGGAACAACATTCTCTCCTAAATCTTCAGATTTGGAGAGACTCATGTGCCTAACGATAGTCATGGTGGGAATTTCTGAGGGCCTCACAGTGTGTTGCTTGAGCCTTCTATTCTTTTCAGACCAGAGGTGCCAAGCAATACAATAGAGAGAGTTTCAGAGCAGACCTCAGGGTGGGGTGTTTATGTGGAGTTTCTGAATGCTTTCACTGAGGTTGGTATTTTACTATTTTTCATTAGAACTCTAAATTCCATGTTTTCAAACATCAAACTAATTTTTAATACTTAATTACAACATCTTCAATCACGATGAAAGTGATAATGAAAAATCCATCCCCTGCATAAATGTCCTATTGTTTAAAATTAAGTTAGTCTTTTTATCAAGTATTCCAAATATTTTGAGAAAATGATAGAAAGAATGCAACTCTTTAAATTTCAGTAGTTTTTAAAAAAGTTTTGAATGTTTGAAAAAGTAAGAAACACAACACAATTCTTGCAAAAAGAAAAGAAACACAACACACCTCCACGCCCCCGATGCAAAATAAAACCACCAAAAGTTCAATGAACCAGTAGGACATAAACCTGTAAAGCAAGATAAGAAAGGATGAAGCAATCACAACAAACAGGATTGCTGTGGTCATATTGATGTCCACAATATTGCCAGAACTTGTGTCATCCATGTTAAGCAGTTCATCTGGAGCATCCTAGTAAAATAATGTCAGAAAATCAGTTATTTCCCAGAAATATTAGAGAGGAACTAAAAAATTATCAGAGGGGTATCTCAAAAAAACCTTTAACAGCTTGTCATGCTCGATTGATGCTTCCCTAGCACTCCAAGCTGACCAATATGATGCACAAAGGATTGTACCAACTGCCATGAGCCACAGAAATACTTCAGCGGTATCAACAAGAGGACGCTGAGGAGAATATAACTGCACTGCAACTGTAGAGATGACGTGTAAAAGATTTGTGTGAAGAATAGACTGACAATTGAAGTTTCTTGATACATGATTTGTAAAATGAGAAAATTCACAATGCACTTAAGCCAATATCCTGCAGAAGCAAATAAAATCTTGTTGTATATAAGAAAAGGAAAAAACCGACCTTCGCCACTTTTTAGACTGTTTTGCAAACTTAAGCCAGCATCTTGCGGAAGCATAACTGCTGGTATATTTATATCCAACGCTGTTTCATTAAGGTCGCATACCATTTTGTATAGTTCTGAAATTTGGGAATCACGGAATGATTGGTTTGAGCAAAAGATAACATATGTTCAAAAAGAAGCAAAATAATAAATGTAACAAATGTAACAAATGCACAATAGAAAATGAGATCAGAATTTTAAGAGCAAACATTGGATAGATGGCAAAAAGGGTGCATACCAAAGATTAGAGATATAAAATAATTAAACCAATAAATCTACAATCAATGGGAATAAATAAAGGTAGAAAACTCCAAATTCATAAAAATTGGAGAGAAATCTAGAAAACGAAGCATTTAATGTTAAAAGAAGCAAATCATATTTTTATAATATTATAAACAAGAATGATTAGATAACCTATGTTAGCACTTCGAAAGAAGGCACACCAATGTGAAAATATCTAGCCTGATCTAACTTGAGATGGATACAATAAATATAATATCGATACAATAACATGTTCAAGGTTTCCCTGACTCCTGCAATTGCTAAGTGCCTAAGTTAGTAAATATAAACATGTTTTATAAATATATTTATTCATAATTTCATATCGATATAAATTCATGCTTGAGAATTGAAAGAGAAAATCTCTAAAACATATTCCAAAAAAATATAAATGAAATCAGAAATAATAAAATCGATATATAAATAACATCAAGTGAGCACTAAATATCCAGATATTATTTAATATTATTGCATAATTTATTAATGATAATTAGTTATGGCTTTATTTTTCCAATTTGTGGTGGGATTAAGTGGCTTTTTGGATTGAATATTGTCCGATCGACCAAGTATACTAATAAAGTAGTTAGTTTAGTTAAGTAGTATTTTGTATAATTTTTTTATATTGATGAAAAATATATAATTTATGATAACTCATTTACATAAATCACTTTATAATTTTATATAACTATTTATGAATAAGAAATATATATCTATTTTAGAAATTTTAAGGATATAATTAATAATAACCCTATAAATATTAAAATTAAAAAATATATTATATATTTAATCGAGCTAAACATGCGAGCCGAGCCGAGCACCCATGTGTTCGGACATGCTCGTTTAGCAAACTGCAAACAAGCCCCCCAAAAAACTTGGACGCCGAGCTTGAACGTGTTTGTCGAACTCGAGCTTTATGTTCATCCCTAATTCTGTCATATAATTACATGTCCAAACGGTCAGGATTTTTTGAGCAAGATAAATATATATACAATGCTTTTACACATGTACCCTGAATTAAACCCTGTAAATGTATATTTTCTAGAACCCTAAAATCCAAATATCGGCAAGAGCTCCTGGCAGTGTCAGCTGGAGATTCTAAAAATGACAGTAGTGGCTGAAATGCCGGAGCTAGCCATCAGTGATTCACGAGTGGTAGAGAAAAATAGGGGCTGTTGATCGGCATTTAGGGTTTTCTCTTTGACAACAGAAAAAATCCTACATCCCCTATATACCATTTATCCTGGACGGGTAATACGTTTATTTATTAGGTTGGCAATTTTTTACCCAACAATGTCCGTACGGACTAACCGGTGGTTACTCGGTAAGCAATCAGCCAAGTTAAAAACAATTAAATTAGGTAGTAGGCATCCCAAATCCCAATAGGTTTCTCAGGAATTGTATATAAGGCTTATAAGTTATAAGTGTACTGCCTAATGCAAGGACGAAGGGAGCAGACTTTTTTATAAGTAAAGATTTCAATAATTAAAACGAGGGCAATGCCCTAGAGTTACAAAAAGATGAAGTATGTAGAAATATAGAAAGATAAGTCTCAAATACATGTTTCTCTAATATAATTAAATAATTAAATCAAACAATATACTTTAATTCAGATGAAACCTTATACCTCTTCGGTAGTTTATAATAAGAATAGCAGATGCTCCGGCATCTTGCGCAACCTTGGCTTTTGTTGTAAATGTGCAATTTCCTCTAAGAACTAGGAGAACCTCTGCAGGAATCTATTAAAAACCCATAGAAAAGTGTGAGTTTCAGAAGAAGAAGAAAGCTATCGTTGGATGTTATTTTGTTTATTCTTTATATTTGTGCACAGTAGCTCAACACAAGCATCGTGTTTAAATTATGTAACAAGAAGAAGAAAAACCTTATTCTTGGGTTTCGTGCACAAATCCAAAGGGTTTGCAAGAGAAAGCCGGGTACGAACGGCATGTTTCTCCTTTGATGCCATTAATGTTCCAAATCGTGCACCAACACCAACAAATTCAGTGTCCTCTGTGTTATTGAGATAAGTTTGTACTTTGACCTAAAAGAAAAAAGAAAATGTTATCAGAACAGTAATTTTCAGATGCAGAACTTCATTCAAATTATTGGCAATCAAAGCCAAAAACTCCAATTACAATTTAAATTATAAATTTTTCAGAAAAATCAAAATTGTCTTAGTAAGAAAGTCCAGCCAATGAGATATTCAAACAGAAAACACATAAAAATTATTTTTTTTAAAAGAAACAAATCTCCCAAAATCCCAAGGCATGTAAACAAATCTCTGCTAATTGATTTAAAGAAACCCAACTTCAAATCGCTGAACAGCAAACACGATCATATGTGGGAACTTAAGTACAAATTTATAACAACAAAAAACATAACCCTCCCCTTCCCCCAAATCTCACAAATCCCTACACATTTAAACCTCAGGATAGCAAAAAATAAAACGATGGAAAAGAAACAGCGAAATAACATACAAGAACAAACTTGTTGTTGCATCCAGGTTGTTTGGGAGCCTCGTCATCTTCGTGAACAATATCCCCTGCGTGAACTGCACCAGTGAGCATCAACACAAGCAACACTGGAACAAGAATCCATCGGAGGAGAGGAGAAGAGAAACTCCTCAGATCCATCATAAATAGCTATGCCCGTCGTTGTTAGCAACAGAATCACAAAAAGTTCAGATCTTTCGATCTTTCTTGCATCTGATGTAAGAGATGCTGGGTATGGTCGTATGGACGTTTAGGGAGTGGAAGGTTCCGAAACTCAGTGATCCTAGTACACGGCAGTACGAACATACAAAATTATATATTTTAAAAATCCATAATCAATAATTCAATATCTACTCTTAAAACCACATTCAACTTTGGTGGATTCTAACTGTAGAGATTAGCTTTATTGATTAAAATAACTATTAAAATTTCTGAAAATCTAGGGTTTTAATTTTGTTGTTGTCTTTAATTTTCATTCATTTAATTTTTATTCTGTAACCGATGATTTAAGGATGCAAATTTGAGTTCGAACTGAGTTCATGAGCAGTTCAAACTCTGATAAAACTCGAGCTCGATAAGTTAGGTAATGTTGTAATGGTGTTCGATAAACTCATCTAATCGAGCCAAAAGATTAATATAATTCTTCTTTTGATTGAAACCCACTTAAAATTCAAAACCGGACCAATAAAAGGTCAAAGTTTTCGGGTCTAGGCCTACGGACTTGTGCAGGGTTCCTGGCCATGGTTCATAGGGTAAGATTTTCCGTCCTCGTACCCGTCAATCCGAGTATGGGATGGGTGGTGAGTACCAGGTACGAGGACGGAGAGGATTTTCTTACCCGTCCCTGACTGAAATCTCCGGTCATTTTCAAATACGAGGATGGTGATTGAAATCCTCGTCTCGGACAATACTCGTACCTGGATAAATTGTATTTAAACCTTATATAATATTTTATATAAATAACCTTATATAATATATTAAATACATTAGTTTATATATCAAATATATCCATAAAAAAATTATATTTAACTCTCCATAAATTGATATTTAAAATATATCCATAAAAAATTATATTTAACCCCTTACATTTTTAATATTTCTTAAATTTTTAATTTTAAACCCCGAATGTGAAATGTTAAATCCCTAAATTTATTTCTCTCTCTAAACCCTAAATCACACTTTCACTAAATTGATTTTAATTACATTAGTAACATTATTATTTAAAATAAATAAATAATTAAAAAATAATTATTTTGAACGAGGATCCCGTACCCATTAGGGGATGATTTTTGAGACCAGGTATTTTCCCGTCCCCGTCCTCGATCAAAATGACCGGGTACGGGGAACGTGATCCCGCCCCGTCCCTGTTCTTGCTCACCTCTAATGGTACACATAGTAGTTAGAAAAAATATATTATAAATAACGATGTAAATAGGATATAAGATTTCAATTCAAATAATCACAGTTTAAGATTGGACACAAACATTTTATTCCAAACCTTTTTGTTAGTTTATTTGCAATGCATGAAATGTATTTGAAATTTTATTGGGTATTTGTCGTGACATGCCTGAACAGAGAGAAATAAAAGATACAGATAACACATCAGTAAACCTCCTGAAATAGTTCTTAAAGATGTCATTAAAGACATCAGTCTCTTCTTTGGACCAAGTGTCACAAAAAAAGTTATTGTCATCTTTTGAAAACATTAATTATGAAAATATTGAAGATCAACATCTTGTGACAACGTGTTTAGTTAGTGTACAATTATATTTCATAACTAAAAGAAGAAAATCAATAAATTACTTGCTCATTTCTTTGTATTTCTTGTATTTTTAAATTTTTTACTCTATGTAATCTGAACATTGCCCTTCATTTGTTAAATGAAAATTTAATTTTTTTCAAAAAAAATGGATTTTAATTTTTTATAATTAAGATTGTTATATTGGTTCTAGAGCTTAATTTTTATAATTAACATTCCTGAAGTATTCATTGAAAACTTGATATTTTTTCATTGTTTAAAATTATCCTGCAACTGCCGGCGACATGAAACATTTCCGAAACAACAAACATCAAAGTGCTTGTTGTGAATTGCTTGAAGTGGAGTACAATTTCAGAAGTTCAAACCCACAAAAATCAAATAATTATCTTGATTGTACAAAAAAATATGTATTATGTATACATAGGAAAAGATGAACCTGCAATTCTCAATTTACAAACCTCAAGAAGAAGAAAGTTTACATTCTTCTGAAGAAAAAGAATGTTCTCTTTCAGAATTTCTCAAGCTTAAATTCATGTACAGACCCTGTTAGGAAAAAAAAATGATCACATCAGGATCATTCCTGAATTATAAAAATGAAAATCATGATATTTGTTTCTCACTGATCACTGTATAATTATCCAATTTTAATTCAGATGGTCTCTAGTATATATTTTCCACATATCAGAAGCAGAAAAAGATATTGGATTTTGGGTAATAACTAAACAAATACAAGAAGCGAAGTATATATTGATGATATACTGTGCTTACATTGGTTGTGTGTATGGTAGCTCCAGTTGTCATGTTAATCTTCTGATCAGCAACAAGCTCGAAATTCATATTCTTTAGGAAAATAGCAAGTGATACGATCGCTTCAAGCATTGCAAATTGATCACCGACACATTTACGAGGCCCGCCGCTAAAAGGAATGAATCTGCACATACCCACAATATTTTAATTTTTCTTCTCATTTTTAGTGTTTTTTTTAAATCTAGCGTGGTGTGAAATATTTATCATGATCTAACTTGACTATAAAGAACTTTGATTTTTTTTTGAAATTCCACATCTTCTAGATTTAGGATTCTTTAGTCTATGGTTATAATCTCTAAAAATGAATTCAATACATAAATGGAATATATGAAATATTTTTATATTTAATCATTATAGATTTATAATCAACTTCTATCTCCTGATATTGATTTTAAAACCAACCTGAAATCAGTATTGGTCTCATTTGGTGCTGGTTCTTCCAAGTTGAATCTTTCAGGAACAAATTCTTCTGCCCTATCCCACACCTACAGGTTAAGAATACAGTGACGATCATGTTATAGCTTCCTTTATTTATAACACTTTTTAATATATATTTTTTCACAAAAATCTACTCTTTTTTCAAATTTATGTTCAGAAAGGCGAACCTGAGAAGATCGATGTATATTATACACTGAGATCATTATGTCTTGACCTCTATTGACCTTGTAATTTCCTGGAAGAATATCGGCAATTTTTGCTCGCCTAATCAATACCTGGTATATACAATTTGTAAAAATATTAAAAAAGGCTTTGAGAATTGAGTTTATTTCTAATGACAAGACATTACAATCTTCTTTGATCATGGTGCCTTCCAAAACCTAAAATAATAACCTAATTAAGAGAATATGCTGTAACTGTATTGGTATCGAATTCCTTGAGGTTTTGAACGGTGATTTGATGCTGTTGGAAGAACCTCATGAGAAGAGAACGATGAGTTTACTTATCCCCCATTATCCGTGTCAATTGGCACATGTTTACTTCATTTCTAATGAAATTTAGACTTAAGATGATTTCAAACATAATACGATTTAACCAATCATAGATAAAAAAAAATGGAACTCACCGGAGGATGCGGGTAGAGCCGCAAAGATTCATATATGCATCGAGTTAGATACTTTAGTTCTTTGATATTTTCATACGTCGTAAGCCTTCCTTGCAAAACTCTATCAATCTCTTCTTGTGCCTTTACTAATGTTGCTGGATTCTGCAAAAAAAAATCCATCAAATTACAATTGCAGGCTTTCTGGGTGCCCACAACCATCTGGTCCAGTGATGAAAACTTAGAGGAAATTAGTGGTTCAAACAAAGATCGAGATTGAAGTTACCTTGCTGAAAAGATACAATGTCCATGTTAATACCGAAGCAGTAGTCTCATGACCAGCAACAAGCATAGACAATAGATCATCCCTTAATTGTACACTTGAAACCTATAACAGAAGCCGGCCAAGAACTCAATGTTAGATCAGATGTGGCAATTAGCTTAAAAAAGGTGTAAAGCAATTGAAAATCGAGATGAGAGGAATTAAAATTTAAAGACCTCTTGACGACTAGCAAGTAAAAATCGAAGAATGCAGGGATCATCAACATTAACATAATCATCCCCATCGATCTGTTCACCTTCATCTTCCACAATCTTTTTGCACTTTGCAATGAGATCTTCAACAGTTTCCCTGATTACCACTACTGCCTTTTCTGCCTTCACCTGTCTGGGAACTAATTTGCAGAGTAATTTGATCTGCAAATAAACCATAAAATTACCAAATGTAAGAAAAGTTTGGTTGTATCATGTCATTGTAGAATTACCAAATTTGTGGATCTTAAATCATTCAAAACCTGCCTTCCAGTAGGGTAAAATATCGGTGGCTCGGGCTTCTGCTTCTTTCAATGCAGTGTAGACTGCTTCGATGACCGGACTGTCGGAAGTGAGTGAATCAAAGTTATAGTTAAACAATGACAGACCAATTACATCCAGAGTGAGTTGGGAGAATCGCCCTTCCATATTAACTGGAGAGCCGCTCAAGGCGTCTTGCTTAAGCTTCACCATCATTCTCTCAGAACATTTACAGAATACCTTTTCTACCATCACATCCAGATACTTCTTATGAAGAGATGGAATCACAGCTCTCCGCCTCGCCTGCAATCACGACTAATCCAACAATTTCACATAAAATTAACTGCCAATTCAGAACAAGAAGAAAAGATACCTTTAATTACCGTCCACAGAGATCCTTCAGCAATGGCGAACCCTGACCCAAAAAGAAACTCTGACACCTCACTAACAAGCCCCTTGGCATACTTGCCGTAATTCTTCAGAATATGTTTCGCCACCGTGGGGTCGCTGACCACAACAAAATTCCGAGGACCAGCTGCCAGCCTATAGACAGATCCGTATTCGTTCATCCACTTGAAGAGTGGAAGGAAGAGAGCCCCGCCGAGCAAGTCGGACACATCCTCCAGCTTAGCATTTGCCAACGGGATACCAGATTCGTCTCGTGGCTTAGTCGATTGCGATAGATTCGTTAACCAATCTGGACTGACCCATGAATTGGTACTGTTGGAGGACGGGTGGTTTTTTTTGCCGTTCTTCAAAGACAACGTGATGGTAGAAGTTTGCCTCTGTTTTACGAATCGGAGTGGGGAAAATGGGCGGAGTTGCGTTTTGTGGGAGGATAGATGAAGGGGAGAAGTGGTTGCAGTAGTAGTGGCAGTGACCACCGGAAACATGATCGCCGGCACTCCGGCAATGAGGAAGAAGGAGATATAGAATGATACCTTATTTTGAAGATAAGGTTTTGAAATATGGGTTTTCTTTTCTCGTGTGAAAATATTTAAACTCTGGAATCGTGGTAGAAATTACATCGTACGGTCAGCAGCCTGATATACTAAACAAGCAAGATATGCCAACATATCTAATGATTAGTTTAGTTTCATAAGATACAAAGGTAGATTTAGTAGTGGGTGAAGATAATGATGATGATTATGATGATAATAATAATTAATACATGCTTCGACTTCCTCTGCAGATTTGATTCCAGGGTTGTTCCTGGAAAGCCATCTTATTATTAGCTCTTTTGCTTCAGAACATGACGCAACTGAACTTTCTGGCTCTCCATTCTAGCCTCCAAAAGTTTCGATTTAAAGCTCTGCTTCGGCATGCCGCGGGGCCAATCCATGCACCCTTTGATCCCTCCACCTCCTCGGGCCATATTCGGATTCGAGTGATCAGGCGAGCTCCACTGGCCTGCGCTTGGTGTTGGTGAGCTAAGACCAGCAACCAAATTGGCAATGTCGGGGGATACTGTACTGCTTCCGTTTGAAAGCCGTCCACCATCTACTGCAGCGGTGGTGACACTGTTGGTGGTGGTCACGGTGTTGGGACGTGTGGAGGATTTCCAAAGTCGGGATATCGAAGAGGACTTCTTCTTTGCCGTGGTGGTTGAGTGTTTCGTGATGGCAGAACAGACTTCGATGATCTCGTGGTCTGCCAATTTGCCACCGTTGCCGTTGTCCATAGTTTCGTCCCAATCCGCTCCGCTAAGCGAGCCGGGATTACTCTCCAGAAAGGCACAGTTGACAGACGGGTCACTCCCATCGTCGAGGGAATTGCTAAAGCCACGCTCCTCCTCACCGGGACTGATGGTTTCCCAACCACTGTCATCTTCTAACTCACCTTCGGTGGTGTCCATGTTTCCATTCACACATCTCTTTTCCATCGGGGGGTTACCGGAGAAACCGGCGCTGTTGTTATTGACCTCAGGACTAACAGTAAGTATCTTGCTGGCCGGACTGTATCCGTAGCATGGTTCGATCTCTCTCTCCTCTGTTTGCTGCATTTCCTCAAATACAGAGAAGATGTCCTCGGACGGATGAGGTGGTTGGTAAGAAAACTCCTTGATATCCTGAATCTTAACCATTTCGACGGCATCTCTGAGCATCTCGGCTTCAAGTATATCGGCAGCACTGACCTTGTTTCCTCCTGTTCGCGTCTTCAGGAAGACCTCGAGCTCGGCCCCAAGATCAAGAATCTGTTTGTATTTGTCCTCCAATGCGAGCTTGGCGTCGATAAGTTTCATCTGCACTCTTTCTTCGCGCCAAACCTCTGCCATTTGTAACATCCTCCTCTCCTCCTCGACTTCCTCACGAACCTTCATCGAGTCTCTCCTGAGTTCCTCGACCTCTGCCTTCTCCTCCCCAATTTCCTTGGCCAGTTCATCACACACCTCCTCCATCAGCTCTCGGGCTTTTCTCTCCTTCTCATAGTCCTGCAAGCTCCGCTTGGCCGTTAGCTTTGTCTCCTTGAGCTCGCCAACTAGCTTGAAATTCAGAATCTCCATTCTCTGCCTGTTCTTCCTCTCCCGGTTGAGTGCATCCTTCATGTCATTCACAACCGCACGGATCTTCTCATGCTCCCTGCTACGCCACGACGTTTTCTCCTCTGAGAGTTTTTGCAAGAAACGATCGAGCTTCTTTTTTGATGTGCGCTTCTCGTTCTCGAGCTCAGCGATACGGACACTGGACCTCTCAAGGTCTAACCGGAGTGCCGAAACAACCGAGACCGCATTTGTCTGTTGATCTTCGAGGAAGCTTAGTTGGCCGTAGAATCTGTAGACCTCGTCCGATGCCTTGGAGAAACCAGGATCCCACTTAGTCGCCTTCTCCATAGACGAGGGGTTAGCAAACGGAATACTAGGGTCACCTCCTCGATCGCCGTGCTGAAATTACAGAACAAGTCTAAAGATGAGAAACAGAATCGATCTTATGAAACAATAAGAGAGGGCATGATCGAAATAGGGGAATGGGGGATTATAGACGATAGCGATACCTGATGGAAAACGGCGGCGTTCCTCGAACTGGAAGCGGAAACCGGACTTGAGAGGTCATCCTGAGAATCGTTGCGCTGGTGGTGATCTTTGTTTTTCAGATTGCAGAGATGAGCAGCTTGTAGATGACCGTGGACGACGGGCTGCAAAGATTGAAACCCTAGATATTATTTAGCAGATCGAAGGAGAAACACCAAAGTGAGAAAAATGTATCAAAATCCATTGAAATGCAGTAGATCTAAACGCAAGTTTTAGCAAGAAACGATAGAAAGAAGCAGATCTGATGAGCAACTTAGCGGAGACCGAAGTGTCAATCTCCGGTGACGAAATTGCAACACATAATCCCAAAATACAGAAAACCCTAAAAATGAATCAGATCTATATATTAAAAAAAACGCACGCAACTTACCTGAAACCCAACTCTACCATGAACTCCAGCGCCGTCTCTGCTCACATCCGGCCTCTGCAACTGCCATATTCCAGCAGCAAGTTTCCTCGCCGAGACCGCAGTAGTCATTGCCACCGGCATTCTAACTGTGGAACTACTCTCAGCCACACGATCACCACCAACCTCCCAACTCTTCCTCCTCCGACGCCTATTCTTCTCCACCGCCGCAATCTTCTCCTCCTCCACCTCAACATCAACCTCCTTCTCCTTCATATCCTCGACCTCAACAAACTTCCACTTCAGAAACGGCGTCGCCGGTCCACTTCGTCTTCCTCCTCCATTCCCACTAGGGTTATGCAAAGCTCGTCCTTTATTCCGTCTCCAAACGACTCTCCGACGCCCGTTCAAGTTGGTGTGGTCTGGATCGATTTGGTTCATCGCTTGTTTCTTCATCTGCGCCCTCATTGTCCTCCTCTTCTCGATCGCTGGTCCCAAAATCGCGCCCCCATTTGCTCTCTTCCTCTTCTTCCTTTATCACTCTCCTCTGGTGGTCAGTAGAGACGTTGTGACTTGTTCTGTTCTCTAATATTAACAAAACAAAGGAAGAAAATAATTAATACTTCCACCAATTTTTTTTTATTAAGGTAAATTAATTATTTTATTAAATTTTTACTATATCAAAAATGAACGATTCAATTATTAAATTCATTATAGGTTTTATTTAATACATTATTACATAAATTTAAATTTTTGTTTATCTCAAATTCCCATGTGATTTTAATACTTAATAGTTAATAATGCTATCTTAATTATTAGTATATTTGACAATAATGTTAGGACCAAGGGTGTGTTTGTAATAAGATTAATATCGTGGATTAACTAAGAAGTTTGGTAAAGGTCAATCTAGTCCGTACTTCTAGGTAGTGACTATTTATTTTGTGTTTGGTTCTTTTAAGAGACATTTTAGAACACTTTGAAATGAGAGAAAATAACTTTAGAAATTACAACACTTTGAGAAAATTAATTTTGTATTTTAAACACTTTATTTCTATTAATCAAACTTAGAAACTCAGACACCACACACCTGCAACAAATTAAGAGAATACTATGTATGTTGAAAATCACAGAAATCCACATGCAAGAAGATAAAACAAATGAGAGAAAGAGGGTATCCAAGGAAGTTTGGTATCACAGACAATATCAGTACTAATCTCACACATGTTCTTACATCATGCTATGAAGTGATTGAATAATAATCAATAGTGTCATAATGAAAGGAAATAAGCAATACTCCAAATTCCAAAACAGATCACCCCACAACCCCACATCACTTGTACTGTCTACCTTCTTTCTAAGTAAATCTCATGTGTTTTATAAGCTTGTTGGCTTCTTCTTTCAATAATATCACCAACAAATTAATCTTGTTACTCAGATGCAAAAGCTTTCTTTCACTCTATAGTTTGTTTAAAGGGAATATTTCTACAATTATGAATATTAGATGTAAACTTTGTGGAGATATAAAGAAGAGAATGGATTAATATTTTTAGAAAAGGCATACCCTAAATTCAAAACATCAATGGATTAGCAACAACATTTGAAATATGGAGAAAATTGGGGTCCTTTGAATTTTGTCACACTAGTGAGCATCCATTGAGAATCATTGGATCACACAAAAGAATAGCAATGAGCAATGGGCAATGGTTATCGTTAATGTTAATATTAACAACATGATCAATAAATGATGTTTCTTTAATTCATACATTGATTGATAGTATATATATTTATATTTTATTACGAGGATTTTATTTAGATTTCCATAGAAAATTAGTCTTTTTTACACTTTATAATTTAAAAGATAGCTGTCATTATAATTTTTTTTCCGTAATGTATACTAATGTATATACATGAATTTATCATCACTTAAATAACTAAGAATTACCATTGTTAATATGTAAAAAATGCTATCATTGTTAAATAACTTATCAAATATTTACATTTCCTAGAAGAATTCTTCGTCTTCTGATCTTAGTTATGGTTGTAAAATATTCGGACTCAGCCCACAGAAAACCAAAATATAATTCACTTAATTGCCGAGCTATAAATTAAAGGCCCATTAAAACTCAAGATATTTATTCCACGAATTTTCAAAACTCGGAAACTTCTACAGTGCTGTAGAGTATCGGGAAAAGTAACTTCGTCTTTGTGACGACGCCGGAGATCGATTCAATTATCCGAGGTTCGCCCTCTCCACGTCTACTCTCATAATCAGGCATTCAGGTCAATTGTATATTCTTGGACGTCTATTTTTGGTTTCCTCTTTATTTTGATGGGTTTGGATCAAGATTGTGCAGTTTTATTTTAGGAATATGAACAATCAAATTTTATTAAAATAATCCCCATTTCGATTTCGATTGATTTTGTCGATATGTTGTTGCTGATTTCGGTGGGAATTGTGAGATTTGGGATTGCAGGGTTTGATGCTTGGATTTGGGTTTTCATTTGCAGAAATGGAAAACAAGGACAGCAACCCATATTGGGTTGGCAGTGACGAATTGTCTACTCTTGTTGATGAGGATTTGAGATTATCGAAGGATAAAATTGGGAACACCAAACCATTTGTCAACCATGGCGAGCTTCTTAACTTAAAATTGGCATCTTTTTTGTTCATGTTGCATACCCTTTGTTCATGTTAAATTTAGGAATCTATCAATGCACGAAGGATTTCTACATTATTTTGATTTTAAAAAATTTAGGATTTCACTAGTTGTTTCTTCTGCTCGAGAATTAACATTTTTCACCTTATTTTTGCAGCTTTGATAGCTTGGATTGAGAAAAGAAAGGAGTGGATTGGAGTACAATCAAAGAAATCAGCCAAGATTACGGCCAAAGTGTCGCTTGAAATGTAAACATTTAAGCGACTCGTTATTGTTGTCTTTGTTGCATAGTGTTCTTATTTTTATATTCCTTTGTGTAGATGCTGCAATTCATACGATGGTTTAGATGCACCCAACCACCAGACAATACCTCTATCTGTAAGTTTAAGTTTTTGACTAATTTCTCAAAATCCACCTCTTAAGTTTCAATAAAATTGATTGACTCCATTTTTTGCAGGAGATGGTTAATTTCCTAGTCGGGACATGGAAAGAAGAAGGCCTCTTTTGAAGGTTTTTTTGCTTACTTGTTTTTTTAATTTCATGGTATCATTCCATATGAAGTTGTAAACAATTTACAATTTACAATACTGATGGTTTTTTAATAGCATTCTTGGGAAGAATAAATCACTTGCAGTTGGGTTCTATCACCATAGGAAAGAATTTTGTTCTTCCATCTCTCCTAGTAAACCTGTAATCCATCAAGAAAGCCCAAGCAATTGTCATATTCTTTCATACCACTCGCATCAAAATGCGATGCACATCGTATCCGGGTTTGAGTTTTGCCTAAATCCTTTCGACAGATCTCTTTTGCAAGGTAATTTTTTTATCAGAAATGAGTCTAGCCATTAGGAGTAAATTGCATCTGATTTTTATTTTTAGAGAGGAGATTCGACACAACTCTTTTGCTTGTCTAATGGGATTATTGAGATGAAACTAGGGCTTTAACTGTCTATACACCAAGACCATCTCTCATTGGTTGAGGCAATGATATCCCTCAACCACTCCTGGAAGTTGGCAGACTCCCCTCCCCACTCTATGACCAGCCCTAACATTAGAATTGGGGGCCTGATAGAAGCATGCTAGAAACTCATACAACACACCTCTTTGGGACATTCTATGGAATGCCCTAGCCCCTAGGTAGTCTAGGCTGGGACATTTAGTCCGAGAAGAACAAAAAACTGAAACACCATACTCTCTCTATGACCACCAGAAATCCTCATCAATGACATCAGCTTTTCTTACAAATATGAAGATTTCAAAAAGGTTTGTTGTTACCAAATAATGAAGATATCTACTTTCATATATGAGAGACCCAATCTCCCGAGGCAACACTTTTAGTTATTTATTCACTTTTAGAATTCAAGACATTACTCTTCATTTTTAATGAAAAATATGATTTTACCCAAAAAAATTATGGTTAACCTTATTAACACCTATGTCCGAAAACTATCAAGTATTCCTGTAGTTCTCCATGTAATAATATGTATGTATACGTAATTATGTATTTTGTCAAAGGGGTACAATTCATCAATATAATTATATAAATATTAAGATAAGCTGTGGGCCTGTGAATTTAGCAATAAAATCTTTCAAATTAATTTATTAAAAGTTAATAATGTAAAAAAAATATGAATATAAAATAAGACGTAAATATCGACAGACCTGTATATGCAGAAGAACCCAAGGTTAATGATTTTAAAAAACCTATCACAAGAATAAATCAGGAACTTGGTTATAAATGGCAAGGCATGTTTCAATTTCAAATATATACATTAACACATTATGAAATATAAATTATAAAGTTTGCTTTTACCTCTGAGCAACTATTAGGATCTTCTGGATTTCTTAAACATTTTGTAATTGCCATAACAGCACCATCTACTGATGCATCTTCACCCTAACAACATCAAATAAGATTGTCAAATAAAACCCACGACCTCGACACACATTTGTAATAATCTTGAATATGAACATTAATCATTAATCAAGATATGTATATCATTACATTGTCTCTCCAATAAAACATGTTTCCATATTTCCCTTCAACACGACTCCAGAAATTCCTAGGTACTTCCAAGTCGACAGATTGACCAACATTGAAGTGTATGATATTTCCTGGAAGATAAACGATTTTATCATTTCAATCACATTAAGATAGGAAAACGATTTGATTTTATCTATACATACTATATAGAACTATAAAAGAGATTATTGCAATAAGATATCATATCCTGAGGATTCAACAAACATTTCTATAATGCTGTGGGAAAAGCTATAGCCTAATGGGATCAAGATGGTAACTGAGTGACGTCATCTCCCATTATTTTTTCATTATATTTATAATGAAAAACCAACTTTATAAAAAACACTTCTCTCAAATAGGAGTATATTTGTTCATGATAATAAATTAATAACACTCTCAAACAAAATGGCAGCCCAACAGCCAACATCATCATCTTGTTAAACATCGACATAAAAGGATGTAAAATGTAAATGACTCATAAGCACCCAAAATTATTCAAAAGAGATCTTAACATACTTAAATATTCTACTTGAACAGTAAACTTTGACATTGATTCTTAGGGTACAGTATCCAGAAACTGACTTTATGTCATACCAATTATCAATAGGCTCATGCTTTTGAGGGATTAAGGATTTTGAGCTTTTAATTTTTTGGAATTTAAAAAAAGAAAAGATTAAATAAATTAAATAAGAGAGCTTAATCAACTATCGAAATTACTGTACGGAAATTTGATGCTGTACGGAAATTACATATCGAATCAACAATTTACAGGGGCTTCTGTCATTAAATATATCATATCAATCAGAATTCAGAATATCATAACAAATTAGTTGAAACTTCAATACATCATCATACCAAAAGTTGGATCGGCGACAAACACAATGGTTTTATCATCTACTTTCCAGAAATCTTTAATGGCTAGTCCTACAAAAGAGTAAATAATGCCAAATATAAGAAATTAAGAAAAAAGAATTATGGAAATTTAATAATTGGTTTATACACTTGTACAGCACTGTATAAAGTTGTCAGAAACCTGAAATTTGAGTTTTCAAATGAATCATCAATTTAAATTTCATAATTCATACCCACAATCGAAGTTTTCATGAAAAGAAAACATGTAAAAGATTGCAAAACTACTATTTTAAGCACTGATAGGCTAGGCTCACTGATATGTCTAGTAATCAAGTACCTCGACATAAATGGGTATCACCGTACAAGTTTTCTTTAACTAGATTCTAATCTGCCTAAAACAGAGTACATAAAAATTAAAAAGAGGGGAAATTTCCAGCAGTCCCTTTTTTCCACTACTGTCAAAATCATTTCCTATGCCTCTGAATTTGATATGTTATCTAAATTTCTATAATTATTAGATTTTAAAATAGATTATAACATCATAAAAATATTTTATTTCTTCCTTAAAAAATAGATATTTTGTAGTAGAAAATGAATTAAATTATTAATTATTTTAATTTTTAAGCGTCGTTGTTCGTTAATGAGTTTCAACAAGTTACTTACAAATTACAAGTAAATCGACACACATAAAAATATGTAATAATAAAGCTCCGGAACTGTTACTTCCGAACATTAACATAAAATAAATAGTTTGTTTACTTGCCTGGTGTTTCAGGAAAATTCTGTGCAAGAATTCTTAGTTTATATCCAGTGTCCTTCTCAAGGGATGCAATTTCTTGGATTAATCTGTTTTCCTAGAGTTACATATATTGACATAAGAAAATCATTTTAAATGGTTTAGTGTGTGCAGCTGAAGTGCTGAACTTCAATAGCACTAACAACATCAATGATAAAAAGCTTAAAGCAACATCACGGAAGGAACTTCGAATCGGAAGAATCCTTCATTCAAATAATTTTTTTCGTTTATATTGATTGTATGGTGTGAAGAGTGTTAAAATTAGTTGGCTTTTTGCAGGTATGAAAGGATTGGAGTTGACTAAGGGAATGAGATCTTCATGTTGTAGCTCCAGCCCTGATGTCTAGACCAAGACTAATTTAGAGTGATCATCTTATTTGGTTTAATTTAGATTTAATTAAACTTGTTGTAATATTGGGCTAAAGGGATTGGCAACTTAAGTTAATGGGCCAGCCCTTGTAAGATTTAATATAAAAAGGGGGAGTCACGATTTGTGACTCTTCACTTCGACTTCTTCAAATTTTTTCCTTCTTCCAACGCTTCATCTTCCTCTCGTTCCTCTCTCGTTTTCGCTAACCCTGCTAGGGTTTCTTACATGGTATCAAAGCAAGCGCGTTTTCACTCGAACTAAGCACACAATGTCTGATGAAGGAAAGGATGTCGTTGCAGCGGAAAAGAGGGCGAACTCCGGCTACGATTTCGTGTCCCCAAATCAAGACAGGAAGAGTATCTTCTACGCTCACGCTTCCGATGCTCCGGGGTCATGCCTGGTGACTAAGAAACTCGTCGGTGAGACAAACTTTTACCAATGGCAGTGTGCGATGAAGGTTGCGCTTGTGTCAAGACAAAAGTTAGGGTTTGCCACCGGTCGACTCCAAGGATCGTGAAGCGTGGGAGACATGCAATGGGTTAGTTCTATCTTGGCTCTTCAACGCCGTGGAGCCGGAGATTGCCACTACTCTTCTTTACACAGATGCTGCTGTTGTGGCTTGGAAGGACTTAGAAGATCGGTATAAAATAGCCAACAAGCCACAGATCTTTCAGATGAAATACGACATAAGCACTATGTCGCAAGGTGAGGACAACATTTGTATTTATTTTCAAAAATTAAAAAGTCTCTGGGATCAACTCGATTCATGCATAAAGAAGCCGGTCTGTGTGTGTGGTAAGTGTACGTGTGATGTTTTAAAACAGTTCTCCGAACTGGAGGCTGAAGACAGGGTTTTACAATTCTTGTTGGGACTCGGTGAGGGTTTTATGCCGGTTAGGGGATAGATTTTGTCTTCAAACGAAGGCCTTCCAAGTCTGAACAAGATCTTCTCGTTGGTCCAACAAGATGAAAAGCATAGAAGTTTTCACAAGCGTAAGACCATGGAGGTCAATGCATGTTACACTCAGGCTGAGGGTGTGAAGAAATTCAACAGACCCTATGGAAGAACGCCAAATAGGCCATATTCTGATTATGGAAGAAATGGAAAGAAGCTAAATACTGACTTGTGGTGCGATCATTGTGACAGACATGGTCACACCAAGGATGTGTGTTACAAACTTGTGGGATTCCCGAAGAACAGCAAGAATGTAAATCAGGAAAAGGGAAAAGCTGTGGTGAATTCAGTGCAAGTAACTGATGGACCAACAACTTCAACAGCAAATAACAATGGTTTCACGGCAGAACAACTGAAAGTGCCTCAAGAGATGATCGGAAAACCTCCTGCGGCAGGTATAAAAATTTATAATATTGCATGTTTCAATACAACCAATTACAGTAATAATTATAGAATAAATTATGGATCTGAATGGTTACCTGACAGTGGAGCTTATGCCCACATGTCAGGAAACAGGAAACTCTTCGTTTCCTTGAGATTGACCAATAGGTCGATAAGGGCAAGAATGCCAAATGGTATGTTAAAAGAAATAAATCAGATAGGTAATGTCATAATTAATGACAAGTTTACACTTAGAAATGTTTATTATGCGCAGGATTTTAGAGTAAATCTTATTTCAGTAGGTCAATTGACCAAAGATAAGAATTATGAATTAACTTTTAATGATAAATGCTGTCTAATCCAAGAAAAGAATTCGAGAATACTGATTGGGCAGGGTGAAGAAAGGAGTGGCGTGTATGTTTTTTTGCAGGATTGTGCTATGGCAAACTCAGTGGAAACATTAGATGTTTGGCATAGCAGAATGAGACACGCAACTAAAGAAAGACTCCTTAGTTTTTTGAGTAACTCTAGTTACAAAACTTTATCAAATATTTCAAATTGTGTTTTTTGTTGTATGGCTAAGCAAAAAAAACTGTCATTTAGTACTAATTTAAATCCAGCAATGCATGTATTAGATAATCTTCATATGGACGTTTGGGGACCTTTCTCCATCCCCACATTAAATGGCCAAAGATTTTTCTTGACCATAGTGGATGAATTTTCAAGGAACACATGGGTGTTCCTCATGATTCAAAAATCAGAAACAACAAACATCATATTAAATTTTCTACAATATGTGATTAATCAATTTAATATTACACCTAAGATAATAAGAACGGATAATGGAAAAGAATTTGTGAATGAAAAATTAAGAACTACATTATCTTCAAAAGGAATAGTTCATCAATTCACTTGTCCATATACACCCCAACAAAATGGGGTGGCAGAACGCAAACACTAATACTTATTGCAAGTGGCCATAGCCATTAGGTTTCAATCCAAAATTCCTATTGAATTTTGGGGGCATTGCATTATAAGTGCAGCATATATTATAAATAGATTGCCATCCAGGACATTAGGAAATAAATCACCATACAAAAAATTGCATGGGAAAATCCCATCATATGATAATATAAAAGTCTTCGGATGCAAGACATATTACTACAATAATACTCAAATCGATAAATTTGACCAAAGATCAAATGAGGAAGTATTTGTGGGTTATCCACCCAATACAAAAGGATATATGATATATGATATGGAGACGAATAAATTCATAATCACAAGAAATGTGAATTTTTTTGAAAATGAGTTTCCATTTCATAATTTCAACAAAGAGTCATCAATGGGTGAGCATTTGACACCTTTTAAGAACAATTTTGAAGATGACATTGAGTATGGTAAAAATGATGTTTTTGCACACAAAAATAATAAAATCATAAATATTGATGCAAATGATGATCAAAATTTCAGAATTTTAGGGAGAATGATGAAAATTCAAATTCAGAAATTGAACATCGGTATGAGGAGACAAATCCAAAAACTTTACTTGTTCATACAATAGACTCAAGTGAACAAACAACTGAGAAACATACAAGAACTGAAATCAACTGTGAAAACAAGTTTGAATTGCTAAATTCTGACACAAATGAAAATCAAGAAATAAATGATGAAGAAAATATCCAAGAACCAAGAGAAGCAAGAAGAAAATGCAGGCCTCACCCCAAATACAAAGATCACATATGTTCTTCAGTAACAAATGGATGCAGTACATCACATCCAATCCAGAAGAAAATCAATTATGGAAAATTCACAAATAAATATCAAGAGTATGTAAAGAGGATTCAAAGTGACTCCGAGCCAATAAATTACAAACAAGCAATAATCCATGATAAGTGGAAAAAGGCCATGAAAGAATAATTGGATGCTTTAAATAAAAATAACACATGGGATTTGGTACGATTACCACAAAATCGAAAACCCATAGGATCGAAATGAGTCTATAAAATCAAATACAAAAGCGATGGAAGCATAGAGAGACATAAAGCACGATTGGTGGCTAGAGGATTTTCTCAAATTGAAGGAATAGATTACAATGAAACATTTGCACCAGTGGCAAAATTAGTCACTGTTAAAACGATGATAGCAATAGCATCTACCAAGAGGTGGGAATTACATCAAATGGATGTGCACAATGCTTTTTTGCAAGGTGACCTTGAGGAAGAAATTTATATGAAGCCACCCCAAGGGATGCTTGGGGAAAATGATACTCGCGTATGCAAGTTAAAAAGGTCCATATATAGATTGAAACAGGCATCGCGCAATTGGTTTGCTAAATTAAGAACCAAATTGATTGATATGGGATTCGTCCAATCATTGGTAGATTACTCATTGTTCACACATACAGTGGATGACAAGATGACATATCTACTGGTATACGTAGACGATATAATTATCACAGGAAATAATGATCAAATAATAAAAGGGCTCAAAGGAAGGCTACAACAGATTTTCCATATAAAGGATTTAGGGAAATTAAGGTTTTTCTTGGTTTGGAATTATTGTACATGCCACAGGGAATGCATATAAATCAGAGAAAATATGTATTAGACACAGTTAAAGATTATGGATTATTGGGATGCAAACCATCCACAATACCAATGGATAGAACTTCACTTGCAGAAGCAAATGACTCCATGATATTGAAGGACCCGACACCATACAGAAGGCTTGTTGGGAAGCTAATTTATTTATTAATCACTAGAGTTGATATAACTCACGCAGTCACAAGTTTAAGTCAATATATGCAAGAGCCAAGATAGGTGCACATGGAAGCAGCACTAAAGGTACTCAGATACTTGAAAGGTACACCTGAAAGAGGCTTAATGTACAGACATGATAATAAGATTCAGATAATTGCACATTGCGATGCAGATTGGGTAGCATGTCCTAAAACCAGAAGATCAATAACAGGGTATTGTGTTTCATTAGGAACATCATTGGTCTCATGGAAATCAAAAAAACAACCAGTGGTGTCAAAATCATCTACAGAGGCAGAATACAGATCAATGGCACATGCAACAGCTGAGGTAACATCTATCCAATATCTGTTGCATGAATTTAAAATAAAGCCTCCAAAGGGAGCAATACTACATTGTGAGAATGTTTCAGCTATACATATTGCGAATAATCCAATATTCCATGAGAGGACCGAGCACATAGAGATTGACTATCATTTCATTAGAGAAAAGATACAGTCAGGATCAATGTGTCTGGCCTTCATTGGAACGGTCAACCAACCAGCAGATCTACTGACGAGAAAAAGAAATATCAAAGTTTCTGGTCAAGCTGGGTGTCTTAAATCCATACTCTCCAACTTGAGGGGGAGTGTTAAAATTAGTTGGCTTTTTGCAGGTATGAAAGGATTGGAGTCGACTAAGGGAATGAGATTTTCATGTTGTAGCTCCAACCCTGATGTCTAGAACAAGACTAATTTAGAGTGATCATCTTATTTGGTTTAATTTAGATTTAATTAAACTTGTTGTAATATTGGGCCAAAGGGATTGGCAACTTAAGTTAATGGGCCAGCCCATGTAATCTTGTAAGATTTAATATAAAAAGGGAGAGTCACGATTTGTGACTCTTCACTTCGACTTCTTCAAACTTTTTCCTTCTTCCAATGCTTCATCTTCCTCTCATTCCTCTCTCGTTTTCGCAAACCCTGCTAGGGTTTCTTACAAAGAGTTCATTTTCCATTTGGATTAAGTTCAATAAATCTTAAAACTTAACCTTTGAACAAAGATAAATAAATCAAATCCATTTAAAGCAACGAAATGATACCTGGCCACTAGATAGAAATCCTGCAACATCAATAACTGTAGTAAATTCTTTAGGTAGCCAATCTGGTTTGTTGACACCATCTTTTGCATCAGCGTAGTCAATACCTAAAATAGGATTAAAATCTATCATTGAAAGTACTGCATCATGTGATTAGATTGAGATCAGGCATTCAAATATTATTTAGTGATTTGCACATGTATAGAATTTTAACAAGCTAAAAGCCAATCATATATACTAGTGGTGATGAAATTGCATAATGAAACGATCAAAAATTTAGTTCTTTGCTAATTTTAACTAGACACCGATATGACATTCTAGATTTTATGCATTTTCACTAAGCTTAAACAGATTCCACCTAACTAAAATCTTTTGAGGTACCTATTACATTCTCCCACTTTCTAGCTTCAGCAAAGATGTTGGCCAAAAGGACATAATATCAATTTTCCTTGGGATCTAATTTGAAGCAATTACGAACAAAAATCTCTCCCAGCTTCACATTTCCATACAACCTACATACTCACAACCCAATTCTCAGATCATTCAATTGCAAATGAGCGGAGATCATTTTATCGGGCTGTACTGCAAGTAGCCATGCTGTACTGCAAGTAGCCATTAATGTAGAGCTTTTGCATCTGGTTGAACAATTCAATTGCTTCTCTTGGTTAGCCACTCTGGGAGTAGCAGGTGATCATATCACTCCAAGAGAACAGATTTTCTCACCCACTTGTCAATTCTATTTTTCAACAATCAATCCACTCGCATACCATTCCAAGATGCAGAATTCTCTCTGGCCTTTCATGAAAGAACAAGACACCTTTGCGGTACTCTGAAACCATGGAATTTCAAGATGCACTACATCAAATAAGCATTACATCAAATTCTTAGCTTGTATAATATAGAGATCGATCTTTCAAGTAAACAGCCAGAATCATATTCCAAGAAGCCACATTTCTGACATATTTCATCAAACATTCAAACCTAGAGTGGAAGCCAAATTTGACATTTCCGACGTACACAGGACATGCCGTATGTAACAATGCTCAAGATATCCATCCTTGATAGAGGCAGATGGAAACAAAGATACCGTCGGAACGGTTCCCAGATATGTGGCTATGTACGAACCTAGAGAGAAAGAGCTTCTCTGAAGCGGCCATTTTGTGTTGCCATCAAATAAAATCGAAAGCGAAAGAAATAAATATAACCATAAAAAAATCTGTGTGTAGTAGTAGTGGTGGTGGTGGTGGTGGTGGTGGTGGTGGTAGACTAGTAGTAGCAGCGAAAGGAGGAGTACTAACCGGACATTAGAAGAGAAAGAGCGAAGGCGCTGGAGAACGCGAGCTTCGCGGATTTGGACACGGACTCGCCGATCCACTTGCGAAATCCGATCCGATCTGATCGGGCTTGCCACAATGAGGGAGGAGGATGAATCGAAGACGCTTTTAGGGTTTTCGCGCGAGAACGATAACAGACAGGAGGGAGAAATTGGAGAAGAAGAGTAGAAGAAGACATTCTATTTCTGGCGCAGTTTTCTTGTTTGCGAAATTAAGATTACAATTTTGACAATAGACACACATCTTATTTTATTTTATCCTCTCATTTATTTATTTATTCATGGGTATTTCGGTAAATTTCTATTCTGAGTTTTTCACACCCCAATTGCTACACAAGATTAAAATCAAACCGTTATTGTGAACTAATTTTCAAAGTATATTTTGACCGTTATCTTAAAATTGATGAGTAATCGATCGTCGGCCAAAATATAGAGTGATGAAAAAGCTACATGAAAACGTCTACCTCATTAATGGCTACGAATTCACACTGAAAAAAGTAAGCAGCGTGAAAAATGTGGCTCTCCGGTGTCTGTAAAAACTAGCCTCAGATCATCTTCCCGGCTGAAATCCTCCAAGTGTCATCATTTTTCACCACCATTTACGATCACAGCCTCTAATTAGTCTCTACATAGCTCTCTATTTATATAGATTGCATGCAATGATGAGTTGATTGTCGATCACCATTAATTAATTACTTAAACATTCAATTCCCATGGATCCGGCGGGTTTAACAAGGCTGAATGTGATGGTCATCGATCCCAACTCTCTTCACCTCCATCTCATACAGCAGCTCTTGCACCAGTGCAACCACAATGGTATGTCTTTCACAGATGTGTCGGAGGCTATATCTTTTGTAATGAACGATCACCATGGGTTGGACATTATCATCAGTGATGTGTTCTTGCCTAACGAGGAGGGTTTGTTTGTTCTCAAAATCGTATCTTCACTCCAACTTCATATCCCTGTCATCAGTAAGTTATAAACAATGAAATTCCAATGATTTTAATCTGATTTTTTTTCACTTTTTGAATTTGTTTTCTTCTTCCAGTGATGTCAAGTTGTGGAGAAACAAGCTTGGCAATGAAGTACATTTCCAATGGGGCTTGTGAGTATTAAATCCGTAGGAGGGTGACCGTCAATGCTAGCGAGTGCTCGACTGGAGTGGATTGAGCTGAAGAGCCGCTCAATTCGTAGCTCAGCAACGGGAGAAGGAAGGGGGCGGATTCTAGGGTTCTTCGAACTAACTGTTGCTCTAGAATCCGTTGAGAGTAGATTAATTGAATTAACAGTGTCACTCATTTAATTAATTTAATCATTGGTTTACAGGGGACTAAATAATACTAATTACGGTTATTAATTACAACAATATTATGTTATAACTATATTGATAATATTACAACAAACTTAGTATTATTTAGTCTTGGTCCGTAGCCCATTCCAATCTCCGCCCAACTGCATGATTAAACTATTTGCAACATTTACCCAAAACTTTCTTGCTATTACGTGCACAACCTTCATTTAAACTTTTGCATCTTTAACCTCAACTTCTCGTTCTTAGCCTTGGGTCTTTTATCTGTCCAGTTTTCTTAACCAGATAATTGCTCTTAGATCCTGTAACCATGATTAGAACCGTTCTTATAAATCAGTTTATAATATTCTGATTTACAGTGGGGTTATAGCACTGTAATTCCTTTAGTGAGTTTCTAATAAATCCAATGACTTTGAAGGAAATGAAAAACATCTAGCAACATGTTTTTCGTCGAAAAATATTGGACAGTGATAATCATCATCATCATAACAATCCCAAAATGATACTAAGCCTAAACTCGGATAGTAATATTGGAAATTACCGGAAGAGAGTGATCACGCATTGCGAATGCGACGAAGATGTTATTGATGATATCCAGGGTTTCAAAAAATCTAGACTCAAGTGGACGAAACAGCTTCATCGACAGTTTGTAAAAGCCATCAGCATCATTGGAATAGACAGTAAGTTTTTAATCTGTTGCTGAAAGTCTGTTTTCTTGTACTGAATTAATTAATTTACTAATTATCGGTTAATCCCCCTCCTCTCTTCTGAAACTCTATCAATCGTAAGACGCAGTTCCAAGGACGATATTAGATGTCATGCAAGTGAGGGATCTCACTAAAGAACAAGTTGCAAGTCATCTACAGGTAATTAACTAATTAATTAGCTAGCTATATATATATCATGGGATAATTAAGTAAGTAATTAATGATCAATGAATTAATTAATGTGTCATTGTTATCAGAAATACAGGTTAAAATTGAGGAAATTAACTTCATCGTTTGGAAATGGTATGGGAACATCAATTAAATAGTAATTAAGGATCAGCTTTAAGTGTTATAATTGTGTTATATTTCATCCCATGATCATCCATTGGTGTCTTCCATTTAATTATTAAAAAATAATTTTTAATCATTCTTAATCTCCAAGTGAAAAATAAATGGTTCAGATCATTATAACACAATTATAATTATAACATCGGAAACTGACCATATTAATTAATTATCATTTGAAAATATAACTACAAAAAAAGCAACTTATAATTCAATATTGGTTTGGCGGAAATTTCCGCCAATTTTAAGTTTTTCAATTCCAGTTGAGTAGTTAACGATATGAATTCGAATATATTGGTGGATTTTCTTCCAATATATAAAATTTCAATTTTCCCGGGAAACATGTACAAATGGCGGTATTTTTCGCCAATTGAAATTTTGATAACGAAAATCATGTTACTGACGAAAATTCCACAGATAAAATGGAAATTTGACGCGAAAATTTTACCCGAAAATCGAGAAGCCGGATGAAGAAGTACGTAAAGGCTTACTAGTGTGTGTTGTATATATTTTTTATTTTTCTCTGTCCAGAATTGACAAACATCCAATAACATTCCAGAGTAGCGGAGGAGAATAATGTGTGAATTTTTACGCAACCTTTATAAAATCTCACAATCTAATATCCGGACTTTGAGGGGAGTGGTCTGCTGCTTTAATGAAGCATACATAGAGTTGAAGTTAGAGATGGAAAGTAATCAATTATGGAGATCATTAAATAGAACGAAATGTGTTTGATCATCCATATAAATCAATCTATGATAGTTGACTTTGCCTTAGCATTTGATATATTGAGTGAATTTTGATACATCCATATTCCATGATCCATGAGAAGAGGGTCACACTCACATATATTAAAAATCCATATGAGACATATTAAGGTAATTAATGTTCATGAACTATTCTTATGGTATTTTTATTTTCACTTTTATTTTAGTTAATGGAGTTATTTTTCAACAATAAATCAAAGCCTTTTTTACCTCAAGGTAACCTAAAATCAAAGCATGAATTTATTATGCTAATATCCTAACCCTAAACTTTATTTTTTAACATTGCTTAGTTATTGTATTCATGGCATAAATGGAAAATGTGAACTGAGCAATTGAAAAGGGATAAATAAGCTTTTAAAATGAACTTAAATAATGATGGGTGTGTGAAAATAGAATAGAAAAGTTGGTGTTAAAATAAGGCTGCAAAACTTGCTCATTTCTTTGCCTGCGATTGTGCCAACACCAGATATCAAAAGCTCCATACATTATTTGAATAATGGGATGCTGATTAGTTATTTTTATTTCCAAAATGCCACCATCTTCGCTTCCTCTTAGTTTCCTCCAATACAGGAAAATCTGTGCCTGGTCAAAATAATTTTCTCTGGTAAATAAATTGAGAAAACTTTAATAAAAAAGAAAATCATATTCAAATCATATTCAAACCTCCTTCGGGATAGATTGAATTGTAATGCACCTCAGCCCAAAAACTCAAACAAATTACTGCCAAAAATTTAATATATGCATAAATATACATATATCATAAAAAATCACTAGGTTAGCATCTTTGAGAGAATTATGCTGTAGGTCTATACGTTTTAATCAACTATATATGGAGTAGGATTTCCTTTTCTTTTCTAAAATCAGAATGAAAATTAAGAATTAATGGTCATTCTTTATTATTATTATTAGTAGTAGTAGTATTTATTCATTTTCTATTTTAAAGTGCAAGATAAAAGACATCAGTCTCTCTTTTGATTCAGAGTATTACAAGAAGAGTTGTTGTCACCCTTTGGAGAAATCTATGATAGAAGTATGAGAGACCAACCTTCTAAGGCAGCGTATCTAGTTACTGTATAACTAGACTACATAGCTAATAGGAGAAAGTCAATGAGTTTCTTGTTCATTTTTTTTTATTTCTGTTTCTATTTCTATACTCTATGTAAACTGGGCATTGACCTTATTTTTTTAATGAAATTTAATTGCTTCAAAAATTACATGTTTTAATTTCCATACATACCTCGATTTGACATTTGGATGTTCGGTAATATCTCGATATAACATGTATCCTTGAAAGATGTTATTACAAAAATCTTGACACCATACTGTATAAATAATTAGTATAGATTAGTCGATTGATAAAAAGAGGATATAAATTTACTTCAAATATTAAAAATAATAATATGTATCGTGGATTTTCCTAGATTATAATAATAATAATTCTGAATTCATAATATGTATGCCATTAACACACAAAACTATGGATCTTATCGCTCATGAAAGTTTTTCTCATAGTTTAAAAAGCGACGCTTTAAGCGTCGCTTTTTTAGCTTTAAGCGACAAAGCGGTCCTCCAGGACCGCTTTTTAGATCGCTTTTTTTAGCGGGTACTCGGGTCGGGTTATTGGGTTGGGGCAACCCATTACTCATGAGAAATAACTTAAACTATTTTTATTTCCCTTCCTACCCCTCCAATTTCTATCTAACTATATAAACCCAATACCCTTCTAATAAAACCCTAATTTCCTTTATCACTCTCACTTTTATTTCTTACAAAACCCTAGAGCCGCCGGCAGACCTCGCCGGAGCCGTGCCTGACCTCGCCGGAGTCGCCGCCTGACCTAGTTTTTCTCCTCCGATCTTCACGTCTACTAGTGGTATGAATGTTTTCAACTTTTCCATCAATTTCTTTACTTGTAGACCGTCTGAAAAGGGATAAAAAGATGGCCGGAATCCGGGCTGTTTTGGCCGGATTCCGGCCATCCTCGAATTTTTTATTTAGTTATTTTTTGTTTATATATATTTTATGTTTTATGATTTTATCATATATTTACAGGTTTAAAAATATATATATAAACAGGGGGTATATATGCAATTTTAAAAAAAATTACAATTATTTACAATAATGCCACTAACGCTTTTTCAGCTTTAAGCGCGCTCAAAGCTGAAAAAGCGGACCCTGAAAAAGCTGACCGCTTTTCCGCTATTCGAAAAACTTTTTCTACATGTTTCTGTGTATTTTTCAAATGTTAAAAAGAAGGAACGTCAATTGTATTCATAACTTATTCTATTAAATTGAATACTTGATAAATAATACCTCCATCAAAATGACAGGAAATGCTAAAAAGAAATCAGGTTAAGAAGAAACATTACATAAATGGAAGGAAAGGGATGTTGGAAAGCATATAAAGTTTTTTTTTTGATAAATAGAAAGCATATATAGTATTATAGTTGAACAATCACATTTGTGTAATAAGAAGTTAAAAAACTGATTTGGCTTATAAACTTCATCTAAAATATAAAAGAAAAATTATATTTATTTAGAAAAGTTTGGTAATACCGAGTCTGCAGCTGCTTGCAGCGTAACATGATCACCCCATTCTCCATTTCTATTCAGAAATTCAGATGAATCTGAGTTTATAAGTAAATTTTTTTATCTTCATAAGGAAATGTGATAAATTTAAGAATACATAAAATACTTTACTTAGATAGCTTTTTAAGATATTCAGTGTAAGTCATAGGAACATATCCTTCATAAATGTCTGGACAGGATTTCAGCTGAAATCCAAAAAGAAAAATTGCACCTTCGTTGTCATTTTTATAAACCAAGAATGATTAAAAAAGTAAAAGATGGTAAAATCAAAAGGCAGTAGTGAAATATAAATAAGTACGCTGTTAAACCTGATTGATAACTTGCTGCCTCACAAATTTGTGGTGCTCAGTAGTACGGTAAAATTGATCTGAAAGTGCTCGGAACTGTAAAATTGGACTAAATAGAATAAATAAGAAAAAAAATAGTTAACTGATTTTCAAAGTGGAAATACAAAACAAGGAAACATTGACATCAGAATAGGACAATAGGTATAGTAAATGGAAAGCAAACTATCCATTATCATCAGAAAAAATTAAAAAGGCAAACTACTGTTTGTCATTCCAAGTCGATTGTGATAGGGTAACTATGGTGAGGTTTTTAGGGATATTAACTAGATATTGATATTTTGCAAATAAATGACACGGCCTTCTATCATTTTGAAGATGCTAGCAAACTACTTTAATAATTGTCTAGTCGACACTGATAGTAATTAACATTTGATAGCCTTATTTTAATCTGGGTTTGTAGATGAGGATCAAGAGAAGGAAATGACCACCTTCATCGTGAGGAGATGCTAATGTATATAATATATATACTCTATATTTTCTTTTTTCTATTAAATATTAATAAAAAAATTATCTTGGGCGAAAAAAAATTATCCGATAAAAACAAACAACTAATTGTTTTAGCACAGAAAGATCATTGGTAGTTTCATGCAGCAAGCAACTGTTTTTATTAGATTAAAATTCCATTTAATAGAGGGATAAACTACTTCTTTTGGTTGGGAGAGGAGTAGAGGACTGGTAGAAGATTTATTTTCGGGTTTATATGGGAATCTATAGTATGCAACAGACTGTGTTTTTTGGTTAGGAATTGACTTGTAGTAGATTCACTTTTGGGTTCATATGGGGATATATGAAGGTCAATGATCCTTAGAATACATATTCCAAGGGCATATGGGTTAATTAATGGTGGCCAACCCAAGACAGAATTGTGTTTAATGTGGAAGAGAAACAACACATGAAATTGATAAAAAAAAAGAATGGAAAGTTTAGTTGGTTAAAAGATAATTAAGCCCAACTGATTACTAACCTGACAGTTTCCGTCTCCTTGGACCTTATGTTCAACCAAATCATACACGCTCAATCTAAACCAATTCAAAAGAAAAGTGATAATCAGCATAACAGAAATATGGCATTCTTTATAAAATTCTACCATAACATTCTATATCCTCGTGATCCTACTAAACGCACAGACTAAATTACATGGAAATAAGAGTTGGTAAAAAAAGTATACATACAAATCGGTAATAAAGACACTGGTGAATAGAGGAATATGAAATGGAAAAGAAAGCAATAAAGTCTGCTATAAAATACCGATCAAGAAGTCTTTGATGGTCCGAAGTGGCTTCATCAATAGAAGGAATGTCTCCATTAATCTTTGGGACATGCTTCACAAACCAAAGTTTTGAAGATATCAGAATGGCATCTAAATAGTTTAGGGTAATGAAATATTTGGTTCAGAAAAGGGAATGATGCATGCAGAGAGTATAGCAAAGAGGAATATAAAAGGTAATTTGAGTATTTGGGAGTACACACACAAAATCATAAAATGTAACTAATAAGATAACATCTATGTAGTAAAAAGAAATGCTCACACCTCACTGAAAACTAATACCTTTGTCTTTTATTCTATTTCTTCTGTACTGCTAAAGAATAATTACAATCCATGAAACAGAAAAATGGCCAATTATTTGGTAATATTTATGTATAGCGTCTATCATAACGTCTTCAGAGAAAAGTGGTTAGTTAATTATATAAAAGTATAAAACCATCCCAAAATACATACTGATTCCTAAATGAGTATTTTGAATAATGAGCCACGTGGTATTTGAGAATTAGGCACATCAACAGGTGAAAAGAGGAAAACAATATTGAAAAAGATAGGGGGAAACATAAAAAATAATGGAAACCATCTATCTAATAAGAAGATATTGTGTCTTCTTCTTAGTAGGACATCATGGAATAGCCCAGTTTACATCATAATAAGAGTATGGACTTACAGGAATTGGAACCATCTGATTCAACCTCAACCCTACTTCACCATCTAGAGCAGAAAAGTCATCGGCTAGCTCTAATGCCTCTAATGATCTACTTTCCCCTTCATATAAGTTTTCTTCGGGACTTGAACATGAACTACAAGGTTCTGTGTCATCTATCTCTATCTGGGAACCTTCACTCTCTGCTCATAAAAATAAAACAGAAGCTAGATCTCATTAGCTCCGAAAAAAATAGTATCGTAGATAAAGGAATGAAGACGGACCAAACCACTCGTATTCAAGAAGAGACGCTTGAAGATTCTCCTCGTCTGAATTTGAGGATTCAGATAGCTCTGAAACAGTAAGTTGCGAAAATTCTTGTTGAAGAGCATGTGCCATGAGCTCATCATTCTCTAAGGTACAATCTGCACCTTGATTTTCTTCTTCTAGACCACAGTAGTTTCTAACGGTTGCACAGTATTCAGAATTTGTAAATTGTTCCCCACAAAGGAGATTTAGAGTCCAGATAAGAAGATCAGGATCTTGGTCATACATGATTGCTAGTTAAATGCACATATGATCTTTACACTTTAGTTTACATAAGACCTGGAAACCATGAAATAATTTCTCGTGAGAAAACATTGGTGGGGTGATTGCAGAAACTTTGTGATTATAGTGGAAATTTAAAAAACATGTAACTTAAGAAATGGTATGTGTGTCAAAAATTTAGAAATGTAAACACAGTGGTACTTCAAATTCCAAAATCATTTATACTGTTGTTAAATTCAGAATCGATACCAAGTTACCACTTACCGTTGATGAGTTGTAGTCAGTAGCTTTGCACTCTTTAGCAACAAAACACGGTATATGTGAAACATCTGCAGCAACAAAATCAAGATGTAACAAAATAAGTCATTGAGGATTTGAGGATATTCATTTTAGAACCAAATCATTGAAAATCAAGGGTCCTCTTTATTTATTTTTCCCGTAATGATAAATATTATATGTATATTTAGGACGTTGTGTATATTTAACCTAAACCCTGGAATAGTAGAATGCCTAGATATTATAAATTAACAGTTGTAAAAACGTTTTGCCCAAAAAAATTATATTCACCAAAATAGATGGAAACCATTCAATTCTCTCCACCATATGATCCACTTGGGAAAGCAATCGTTGCAAAAATTGGGTAAATGCGATCCATAAACGAGATTTAGATCTTTATTCTTGATGCATTTAAATAAACAGCTAGAGCAGTAGAAAACTCAAAACAGGCATGGGATTGAATCATTGAAATAAGCAAGCAATTATAAAACTTTTGCAAGAACAACTCCTCACTTGCTCGTTTTAATCCAAACAGACATAGATGGGTAGATATGTTAGAAAGATGGATAGATATTCACGATTCTACAAAGATCGAAGCTTGATCACACATTCTAAATTTACAGGCGCAAATATCGAAATAATGCCCCAAGAGGTTAACTAAATCAAATCAAATACCTGTAAATTTGTTAACTAAACAAATACAAAAAAAAAATCACAGCTTCACCACCACGATCATCATCATCACCGTCGTCAATCCAATCACTATCAGCACCAAATTGAAAGCAAAAAAAAAAGACAGATAAAGGAGAAGAAAAACAAGTAATACGAGATCGCATCACACACCTGAATGCAACTGCAGAGAGTGATCTGAGCCCAGCGAGTTCGCAATCGCAATAGACCAATAGTAATAGCAATCAAATTTCAGAAATTGTGACGCGTCAAAGAGGGGAAAGAGGGAAGGAGTTATTGATAATTAATATAGTAATAATAGGGATTTTTGGGGAGTCGCAATTCGTACGGAAAAGAAAAATAGGGGGAAATTATCCTTTTTGGAGTACGTCACGGGTTTCATTAGATGACGAACTCTGCTCTGAGCCTCTGATTATGATATTTGCTTTTCAGTGGAATATTATTAACATTTGTTTTTCACTGTTAACTAAACCCTAATTTCACTAATTTCAAATTTATCAAAACCTTAAACCCTAATTTCATTCATTTCAAATTTATCAAAACCCAATACCAAATGGAAAAAGAAAAGGTACCAAGTTGATACACATGGTTTTCTAGATAAATGATGATATATCAGAAACAGAATCATATAATATAACAGTAAACAAGATTTGAACCCTTAATTTTCAGAAATTTTAATGGCTGGTTTGTTAATATTTGGATTGGAAATTAAAATTGAATTGAAGTGGAGAGCATCTTGAGAGTGTCAGTACGACTGTAAAAGGTATTGGGGCCCGCTATATAAAACTATAAGAATCATGGACTGTCACTTCTGTCATCAGTCTTATTTTTTTTTGGCATATTACTTATTAACTTGGAATATTAATGAGATCACATTTCACACCCTGTGTTGAATCCTACTATGGGGTTCAATTGGAACCAAAGACGGAGTGGTTTTAAATTGACTTACTTGTCATCACCCTATTGCCTGATACAAAAGGTAAACATTCAAAATTCATTCCGAACCCAACTTGATAAGGACCCAAACCGACTCAGCCTGATTTATAATCAAGGTGAGTTCAAACAGCAAAAAATTGAGTCAATCAAGTCAGGCTCAAACTTTGAGAGAACCGGTTTAGATCAAGTTCTGATTGAATAGTGATTTGTAAGATAATGAAAAACCCTAGCAACGAGTTTCTCCAAAGTGTTTTTATTTCAACATGAGGCCAAATGGGCATGGCTAAAATTTGCCATGATCCATTGGTTTTTACTGTAATGTAAACATCTGTTACCTATATAAAACAACATGAACCTGTATGTCTGTATAAAATAAACCATACACAACAACATACATAAATCACAGATAAGTTGATTTTAACAAACTTATAGAGGCTGACCTGTCTTAATCGAAAACCCTTTTAATATGTAACTCAACCTGTCCAGCTCAGTTGAAAACTAATAAATATTATATGGTAAATTGGTAATTAGAAATATAAGCAGGACAAGTTATTTTTTACATCTAGAGATATGATCAAATAGACATATTGCTACTTACTCTAGTTCGGATTTAGGATTGACCACAATGTACATTTTTTTGTTTAGAAATATGATAGTACATACATTTTTGAAGCATACATTATCAAAAGTTCAAAAATCAAAACTACAAGGCAAGTGGCAATCCCCCTACCATACGTGGAGCTTTTCTGGTGATCAAACAGCTGAAAGCTTGCTAATAATAGCTGTGGCATTTGCAACTATGTTTGGATCAGAAGAGCTTTTTAACTGTACAATTACAGGGAAGAACTCTGAAGAACGGATAAATTGTCTACAAGGAAGATGGTCACACATCTTAGATAGGGCAAAAAGTCCAGTACGAAGGACCGTTACCTTTTCTCCATTGCCAGAGCAATCATTCACCAACGTTAATAAACCCTGAGAAGAAGGAAAAAAATTATCTAAACTCTGTTACATAAAAATAGCTCACTGGAAAATTTGATAATGTTGATATTTAAATCAGAATAACATCAAATTCCATTTTACAGTCCAATAAAAAAATCAAAGTGATTTTATTAATAATTCAATTTTCAGTACTATAAGAAGTACTCAAGTAACAAACCTGCAAAGCACCATGAGAAATAATTTCCCCACAAAGGACAGTAGAATTGCGAACTAGATTGCTGAGAGCCCCAGCAGCATTGGACTTTGTTTTATCTTCCTCCATTGAAAGAAGAAGCCGTGTAAGCTGAGGTATGCATTTTCTCAATTCCTCATAAAGAGTGATATTGTGGTATGCAGCATTTCCAACCTAGAAGAACAAAGATTGCTTTGAATTTTTTAAAGTTTTAATCAATCAAAGAAAATTAAAAAAAGAGGATAAACTTACAGAAAAACAAAGGTGCCTAATAATATTATATATATATATATATATAAATAGGGTCAACTTCACATGAGAACCGTACTTGTAAAAACTATATGAGAACTCTTAATCTTGGCGTTGGAATCCTCATCCAATGGTGAATTGAAAAAAATATTTTTTATTTCCATGTCATTTAACATTTGTCAAACGTGCGGCCCAGATGATGATTCTCATATAGTTCTCACAAGTACGGTTCCCATTTAAATCGTCCCCTATATAAATAATGCATCTGGTTAGAAGAATATACTTACAGCAAAACATGCAAACTTTCTGGTCCGCTTGTCTGAATCGGCACATCTTTCTATTATAAGACTAATTATCTTATTCCTTGACTGAGAAAATAAAAGGAAAATAGTGTGAGAATAAAACAACAAAAATAACTTAACAATAATGAAAACATAAGTACCAAGGAAGTATAGAAATAGGAACTATGTCGACACATATTTCCAATAGCACTGCAAGCCTTTGCACGAACATCTTTGTCTTCATGACTTAAAGAATTTTTCAAGAAGTCCAACAAACAAGCTCTGTTAATGACTTCGTAAAAATCCTAAAATTTCAACAACAAAAATCATTTATAAGGTTAATGGAGTCTGAACTTGTTTTTAAAAAAAAACTAATCATATTAATATATTATTACTTCTAATAAAGCATGATCTATAAGTATCCCAAATATAAACCCAACGCATGAAAAAATAAAATAAACATAGCCACACATCCACTTCTGTAGGCCGTAGTCCCATCCCATAGGATTTAGAAGCATGAGAAAACCTTTAATTTAATACAAGAACAAAAAAGAGACAGGATCCTTTGATGAATCTGTGACCCAAAAGATTCACCGAAAGTGCATTGTCAGCTTGTCACCCAAATAATATATTCTCAAATTTTAGAGGGATGCACCATGTTTGTTTATTCTCAAATTTTATATTTACCTTATTGATTTTTTAAAGAATGAATCATATGTAACCGGGTATTTTGTAACTATGTGTAACTGGCTAACTGCTGATATGGGACGTATGTTCAGTTCAATATATGCACTCAGTTACTCACATACCCCTATGCTAAATTGCTGATATACTGTCTAGAATCTAGAATTCCATATCAACAGTTAAAAGAAAACCGGTCACACCAGATCCTTGCTATAATTTTTTAATAGAAAATTTACCATTAAAAAAAAAGAAATCTATAGACTACAGGTTCTAATATATTTAACCTTCAAAAATAAATTATTTATTTATTTTTCGTAGCAAAAAAATATCATTAGAAAAAATATGCAACTGAAAAGCACTGTAGTGAGGCAGAAATATGATAAATTAAAGAAATTTTGAATAGAAGAAAAGAATCCAGAATTTACTGACCTTAGACATTCGAGCTAGATCAGATATTATCATTAACATGTCAAGAGTGACCTCTTTAGGACTTGAACGGTCTAGAAATTTGCTCACGTTACTAGGATCTAGCAAACCACCCTCTAAAAGCTGAATAGCCAAAGGTCTATAGCTAGCCATTTTAGCAACAAAGGCTATAGCACAGACACAGTCTTTTAGTTCAATGTATTTCAGACACCTAAGGACACTTGTGGGCAGACAAACCTGCAAAAAAACAATTAGAAAGCAATGAATAGAGGAAACAGATAGTAATGAAAAATTATAAAAATAAATATAACCTCCAATAAAATTTGTAGATACTGAGGCAAGTGTTTCTCAATTGTCTTAATTAGATCCTTGTTTTCAATTCCAATATGACCACCTGGTGAGCCAATATTAAGAAGGTGACTACTACTAATTGAAGCAGATGTTGCAGGCAACCCAGGAGCGCTTTGCAAAGCGATAAAAGGAAATGCCAAAAGATCAATCACAGCATTAATCAAATCCATTATTCCCTTCTTTCCACCACCAGGACCATTCCAGTCATTCAAAATCTTAAGATGCATATCAGATATCAAGTCGCAAAAGATTTTCACAGATTCTTTCCTGAAAAGGATATCATAAACAGCTCCAGCAGGCAAGCAATAGTTTATGGAACTGACTATTCCCATAACTGCATTGGGTGAAAGTGAAACATCAACTTTATTTTTCAACTTTTCGCTTTCTTGAACAGAGTATTTCCTGAAGCCATAAGAAAATAAATGAATAAGATGCTGAGGAACGCCACTTGAGCATGCTTGTTTAGCGGCTAAAGGTCCACCCCATTTTAATCTCATTTCAAGTAGACCAATCAATCCATCACATTGCCCGTGCCAATTTGATAACAAAGCATTACAATTAGTTATTAATGCATTCACTTCAGGAGACTCAAGCCTGAGATGGTTTTGCATTGTGGTAATTGAAGGAACTAAAGCTAACACAGTGTCAATGATGAAATTTGCACACCCACCATCCTCAAGAGAGACAAAAGAAGATAGAGCTAGCATGGCTGATGCACAGTATGGTTCAAGAGGTGTTGAATTTGATGTCTTGTTACCAGATGAAGAAATATATGCAAGAATAGAAAGACGGTCGTGCTGTTTCTTAGAAGAGCTAGTAAGAATATAAGCTGCCGACCTTTTTCCAGCCAGAATCAAATGATGAGCAACTGTTGCCAATACAATGCAAGAATTTAGAATGATGACCTGCGGATTTGTTAATTTACATTTTTGGTTACGGCCCTCTACTTTATCTTTCTTTAAATTAGAAGTACCAACAGATAGTAAATCAAATATATCTGATATGATAGTTCCATCAATGCCACCCTCAATATTATTAGTATTTTCTATAGAATTTTCCAGGCCACAGATCACATGGCATGCAAAAGAACTAGACATACAGATACGGGATGTGACCTGCAATGTAACCAGAAATCCAGAACTTCAACATAGTGTCCTTTAAATCATAATAAAAGTAAAGGATATAAAGACTCCATCAAAAATCCAATTTTATTATTTATTTTAATACAGTTGATACGCATTGTACAGTATCTTATAACTTGTACAATAGCTATCACTATTAAAACTATAAACATGTTTTATATTATTCAAAAGAAAAGTTAAAGTATAAAAATATATATAATATGAATCATCAATTTATATATCCAAATATCCTTAAGAAAAACAGACCTGAAGGCTGGCATGGAGGGCAGATTCAAAACCTTTATGAAAGCAGTGAAAAAGTGCCACTTGAACTGGTTTTGATTCTACGAATGACTTAGTAACAATCTCAATAATTCCATATGTTTCAGTATTAAGAGTTATATAATCACATTGCCGAAGTTGGTTCTGTAGAGACTGTAAAGGAAAAGAATGCTTCCATGTACTTGAAAGTTCATTTGCATCTATTAAAGCCCATATAGCCTTGCATGCTTCACAAGCTGCCGGTAACTTATCTAAAGAACCAGACATAAGACATGTTCCTGATTCCGCTAAACAATCACACAAAAGATTAACTAAGTCATTTTCTATTGCATGGTTCAGTATCATCTTAGAATTTCCATCAACCTCATTAGAATGAACAGAAGCTTCTATTTTCAGTCTCGATGCAACTTGATATAACATTATTGAAACACATGCAGTACATTCATACAACACCCTCCCAGTTACATTACCAATAGACTGTATAATCTGAGTAGAGAAAGGAAGCAGCAAAAATCAATTCTAAGAATCTCGTATCTACAGAAAGATAAATTAACTAGGTGTTCAATATAACCTCTGAATATAGTTCTATAAAAGATAGCCAGTGTTGGAAATGCAGCATTCCACAGCTATCAAACAATTTCTTTAAAATTGTAAGACCCTGAACAATAAGAGTTTGAAAACTTATATTAATTTTCCAACTGAATAAGTACATGTCACTAATGTGAGTTTTGACATTGACCAGACTCAAACAAATAGAAAATATCCTTGACTAACGCCAATAAGTATTTTCTGTACCTGCAATGTTGATGCAAGGACATCAGAAATGGTGAGACTGATAGTTGCAGCAACAAAGTCAATAATAGTAGTTATAATTTCATCTGTTTCTGCAGAGGGACGAGGGACCTTAGCTGCAACCAATTTAGTTAGGATTTTCATCGATTGATTTACTTGAGAAACATTAAAATCCCTGAATACAAATGGATAATAATATTCAGTTAAATTTAATGGATATAATTTCAGATTAAAAGTAATGTCAACAAAAGAATCTTATAATCCAGGACTTAAATTATTATTGGAAAAAAAAATGAAACAAGAACACCTAATACCTAAAATGATGCGGTCACTCTTCAGAGATGATGCCAATGTCGGGGGTGAGAAGAAGATAGAAGCTTCTTCACAGATCTAGATCTGTCTATCTTGGAATCCACCAAGAACAAAAGCAATAGTAGTGTATGAAAAGAAGAAAAGTGAAAGTGAAGAATACGGGAGAGTAAGACAAATAGAGGAATAATACCTTGATTAAAAATAATAGCCAATCTTCTCTCTCTCTGGCCCATTCCTTTTATACTCACACCATTGATAAATGGGCAATTCAATGGTGTGAGTCAGATCCCATTTAATTGGAGCAACTATTGGCTTGACCCGGGTCAAGCCAATTATTGTTTAATCCATCAACTAAGACTGCATCATGCACCCCTTCTGTAGGATCAATTGTCCTCAATTGAGCACTTGAATCAGACTGCGGAAAGTACTTTCTGATATCAGCAATATTGAAACTGTTTGATATATTAAACTGTTTTGGCAGGTCAATGCTGTATGCATTGTCATTGATTTTCTTCAAAATTCTGTAAGGACCGTAATTTCTTGGTTTGAGCTTTGAATAGGTTCCAGTTGGATACCTATCTTTGCTGATGTGTACCATAACCAATTCATTTTCAAAGAACTCTATTTCCCATTTCCCTCTTTTTCTTGTCTGCCCTTCTTTTATATGTAATGTTTGACTGTTGAAGAGCCTCTTCCACTGCTTTATAGATTTTCTGATTTTTCTCTATTATATTCTCCACCACTGAGTTGCTAGATGGTATTTCAGAGATGTCAATAGCCTGTTTTGGTATATACCCATATGCTGCCAAAAATGGACTGACTTTGGTAGACCTGTTTATTCCACTGTTAAAAGCAAATTCTGCTTGTAGAATGTATGGATCCCACTTCTTCTCATTCTGTCCCACTAATGTTCTCAATAAGCTGCTTACAGATCTATTTATTACCTCTGTCTATCCATCAGATTGGGGGTGACAAGTTGTACTGAAGTTTAGTTTTGTTCCAAATCTTTCCCATAAAATTTTCCAGAAGTGGGACAAGAATTTTGTGTCCCTGTCAGACACTATAGATCTAGGTACCCCATGTAGCCTCACTATTTCTTTAAAAAAAATCTGTGCTATATGGACTGCATCATTAGTTTTCTTACATGGCAGGAAGTGAGCCATCCTGGAGAATCTATCCACTACTACAAATATAGAGTCTAGCCCTGTCTTTGTTTTTGGCAATCCAAGGATGAAGTCCATTGAGATGTCCACCCAAGGTTCTTTAGGGACTGGAAGTGGCATATACAAACCAGTATTTTGTTTAGTCCCTTTGAATTCTTGACAGATTCTGCACTCTTGAATAAACTTTACTGTCTGTTCTTTCTTTTTAGCCCAAAAAAATCTGTTTTTAAGTTCTGCCAATACTTTATCTCTGCCCAAGTGTCCAGCTAGTCCCCCAGCATGAAGTGTAGCAATTAGTTGTTCCCTAATTGGATCTTCAGGAACACACAATCTGTTTTTATAAAATAGGTAATCCTCCTGTATATTGAAGTTTTTTACCACCCTTCCTTTTGAGCAGTTCTCCCATTGATTTTTAAATTCATTGTCACTTATATACATATCTTTCAGCCTTTCAAAGTCCTGTACCTTGGCCCTCAGAATTGTAAGCAGTGTATTTTTCCTACTGAGTGCATCAGCCACTCTGTTGCTAAGGCCTGATCTGTGTTTTAGTGTGAAATGAAACCTCTGCAGATAGGACATCCATCTGGCATGCATTCTATTGGTGCTTTTCGAACTATTAATTTGTTTCAAGGCCATATGGTCAGTTTGTACCACAAACTCATTCTGAATCAGATAGGGCTCTCATGTCTTGCAAGCCCTAAGAACTGCATACAATTCCTGCTCATAGGTTGTCCAATTTCTTCTACTCACACTCAGTTTCTCACTATGGAATGCCACAGGGTGACCTTCCTGGCTCAGTACTGCCCCCACTCCCATGATGCTTGCATCACATTCTATTTCAAATACTTTGGAGAAATCAGGTAATTTCAGGACAGGTGCTTCTTGCAGACTTTTTTTTAACTTCTGAAATGCCTCTTGTGCTTCATCAGTCCATTTGAATTTTTCTTTTTTTAAGCAATCAGATATTGGGGCTGCTACATAACTGAAATTTCTAATAAATCTTCTGTAAAATGGTGCCATTCCCAAGAAACTTCTAACCTCAGATATGCTAGATGGTGTTATCCAGGTACTTATTGCTTCAGTTTTCTTTGGGTCCACTTTCAATCCTTGATTTCCCACAATGTACCCTAGAAATTGCAGCTCTTTCACCATAAATTCACACTTATTTATGTTTAATCTTAGGCTGTTCTCCTTCAATAATTGTAGGACTTTCATAATATCTTTCAAGTGTTCTTTCTCTCCCTTGCTGAATATTAAGATGTCATCGAAATATACTACTACACAATGGTTTATGAGTGGTTTAAGGACTTCTGTCATTAGTCTCATAAATGTTGAAGGGGCATTGGACATGCCAAAGGGCATAACCAACCACTCATATAATCCTTTGCTGGTCTTGAAGGCTGTCTTCCATTCATCTCCTTCTCTAATCCTTATTTGATGGTATCCACTCTTTAAATCTAATTTAGTGAACCAATCAGCCCCTACTAGCACATCTAACAATTCTTCAAGTCTAGGTATTGGGAACCTATACTTGATGGTGATTTTATTAATGGCCCTACTGTCCACGCACATTCTCCAATCTCCATTTTTTTTTGGCACCAGCAGGGCTGGGACAGCACAAGGACTAATGGAATTTCTTATGAGTCCTTCTTCCAACAATGTTTCTACTTGTTTTTGCAGTATTTCTGTCTCAGCTGGGCTTAACCTGTAGTGTGCTAGGTTTGGAAGTGAGGCACCAGGAATGAGGTCCACTCTATGATCTGTTGGCCTGTGTGGAGGGAGTTCTGAATTGTTTTCATTGATTACACTTGGAAACTTCTGTAACAGTTCAGATACTTCTTTTGTGACAGATGTAGCCATACTTTCTGATTTTTCTTTAATGATTAGTGCCAACCCCTCCTCTGTCTTGCTTAATTTTTTTCTGAATTTTCTTTGTGACTCCACCAACAGATTGGGTTTCTCAGTGGTTTTAGCTTTCTCTAGTGGGAGAGGAAACAGAGCTAACTTGATTCCATCTACTTTAATAATATATTGATTAGACCTCCCATTGTAGTGTGCATGTTGGCCATACTGCCAAGGTCTGCCCAACAGTAATGGGCTGCATCCATCTTCATAATATCGCATTGAACCTCCCCTTTGTATCTCTTCCCGATTGACAGTGGCACTTTACAACTTTTATCTACTGTCACAGAATCTCCACTTTGAATCCAGGATACACTATAAGGTCTAGGGTGTCTCTCCACAGGCAGACCCAACTTATTTACTGTTGTCCAAGATATTAGATTATCAGTGCTTCCATTATCTATTATTATATCACACACCCTATCTTTGATTGTTCCCCTTGTTCTGAATAGGTTACTTCTCTGACTTTCTAATTCCGAATGTGGAACATGGAAATTCCTATGAATAATGCAAGACAATCTGTTGCCTTCATCAGGATGTGCCTCATCATCAAATTGATCATCTGAATCTTCATCCATTGGCTCCATTGGTTCCTTCCCTTTATCCTCAGCCACATACACTTAAGATCTTTTGGGGCAAGTGTTTGACTTGTGACCCCATTCATTACATCTATAACATTTAACATTATTATTTCTCTGATCTGCAGGCCTCTGAGTTCTCACATCTTAACTGCTTTCACTGTTGAATTTTTTTCCCTCAGGTAAGGGCAGGATTCCCTTCTCATTGTGTGATTGCAACCTACTAGTTGAAGGTCCGCCAGTGAATTTCGTATACTTCTCAGTCCTTTTTTCCAGTTGGTCTGCCACCCGGATTGTATCCATCAGTGAATATTGGGGCTGCAAAATCAACTTCTCTTGGAACTTAGATCTAAGGCCTTGCACAAACCTTGCTACCAACTGGTCCTCTGTTTCACTCAAGTTATTTCTAGCTGACAGCCCATGGAACTCTCTGGCATACTCATCCACTGATTTGTTTCCCTGATTGCAATTATGATACTTAGTAAATAAGACACTCAAAATCAGAGGCTAAGAACCTCTGTTTCAGCAACCTCTTGAGCTTGTCCCAAGTGCGCACTGGCCTTTGGTTAGCTCTTCTTCTATTTACTACTGTTTGCTCCCACCATGCGGAGCAGGCTACTCCCTTGAATCGGATCACCACTAGCTTGACTTGCTGGTCTTCTTCTATATCCATATAGTCAAAGAACCTCTCAACTTCAGCCAACCATTTTAGGAACTCTTCAATTTGTAGGGACCCGTTGAACTGTGGGATGTCCATCTTCAACTTGAAATGTCTCGGCCCTCTACTCTACCCCCTCTGAAATTGATCATCAAAATTGTTCTCATCCATAAATTCTCTCCTATTTCTTTGATATCTAGCTGCTCTTTCATAAGTTCGGAACTGTCGATCCTCATCCTCTAAGTCCTCAAACAGTAGGTCTTCATAGTGGTCGAGTGCCCCTCCACCTCTTCTCTGATACGTCCTCATCGGAGGATCTGTTTGCCGGCGACAATAAGTTCGACGATCACCATCCGGTGAACGTCGCGGTGGTGGCACGTCCTCAACTGGAATCCGTTGCCGCCTCTGATACGTTTGTAAAGGAACCTCAAGTGGTCTCCTTTGGTATACAGCACCTGATCCGACGCCAGTAGCTACATCGAACTCTGGTCCTCCTTCGGCCGGGGGTTGTCTCCGATCGGGATGATCCGGAGGATCCACACGCGTCGACATCATCCTCCTGATGTCTCCAAATCCATCCCTCATAGCCGCAGTCAGATCTGCGATGGCTTTGCTCGTCTGCTCCCACTCCTGCCGCGATACGTGGTTATGGTTGTTCTCTGCCATGACTGCTTGATTGCTCCGCGCCCCTCGCTCTGATACCACCTGATGCAGTCACTCTTCAGAGATGATGCCAATATCGGGGTGAGAAGAAGATAGAAGCTTCTTCACATATCTAGATCTGTCTATCTTGGAATCCACCAAGAACAGAAGCAATAGTAGTGTATGAAAAGAAGAAAAGTGAAAGTGAAGAATACGGGGAAGTAAGACAAATAGAGGAATAATACCTTGATTAAAAAATAGCTAATCTTCTCTCTCTCTGGCCCATTCCTTTTATACTCACACCATTGATAAATAGGTAATTCAATGGTGTGAGTCAGATCCCATTTAATTGGAGCAACTATTGGCTTGACCCGGGTCAAGCCAATTATTGTTTAATCCATCAACTAAGACTGCATCAGGGTTGTATCAAATTGGGTGTATTTTTAGGGTTCATTGAGCTAAACACTTGTAGTGGGGGTCTGCGCACTTATCTAATATCGAATGCAGTGGGGGTCTGTGCAGCGCTGTAAAGAGTGGAAAGCTAGGGCCGATGAAGAATCCGGTAAGTAGATACAATTGCAATTTACAATTTAAAAACAAAACCTTTTATTCTGAATATTGACACCTCCTGCTGCTATCAATTTACAGTAAAGATGGTGATGCTTGTTTGATACAATTTTTCTCTTTGTACAGTGGATGGGCTTGTTAAGTGTGAGAAATGGATCCGATCTGAAGTACGATAACAGCCGATCTGAAGTACGATAACAGCCGATCTGAAGTACGATAACAGCCGATCTGAAGAATCTAAGACAACTTGGTGGTCAAATAGCTTGATCGGTAGAAAGGAGAAGGTTCCAATCGATTGACCGTATCCATTTATGGAGGAAAAGTTGTTTGTTCTTACACTCAGTGCTGGTCTAGAAGGTTACCATGTCAATGTAGATAGAAGACATGTTACTTCTTTCCCTTATCGCACCGTGAGTATCATTTCAAGCCAAAATGTTGCTTTCTATGAATGTATCGATCCAACTGGTTTTAAGTTTAAAGTTTTAAACATGGATTTGTTCTTGAAGATGCGACCGGGCTATCACTGTATGTTCATGATCTCAAATTCTGCCAGTTTCGATGCATCAATGGGTACTTAACAGCGTACTATCAGTCGCCTTGGCAGATGCTCTATATGTGGGAGAGAGTGAAGCTTGGAAAGGTTCAATGCTGCAATGTGAGAAAATAATCCATCTCCATCCATCCATCATCATCATCCCAATCCTTCTCTTTCAATTTTTGTAGTAGGTAGGCCAGCCTGAATGGCTTATTTGAGTGGGTGGTATATATAATATCATACTTTACGATATAATATAATATAATTCATTCGTTGATTTTATTTGATTTTATTTGATTTTGCTTCTTCCATCTGAAACTTGGTGGCTGGTTGGTTGGTTGGTCGGGAAAAAAATCTTGTACATTTCTTTATTCATCAATTGAAGAAATTTTAGAAGAAAAAAAACTAGCTGTAAACAACTGTATGTTCTTTGAGATCTACTGACTTCTGTAGTAAAGTTGAAGTCTGGTGGAAGACAAACAAGATTTAGATCTCTTTGTGTAGTTGGAAACAAACAAGCATCTGTCACTTGTTTTTAAAACCTAATTTAAGTTAACAAATGTAATTTTGAAATATGGTCGTTTTCAACTTTTCATTATCAGTAAGACTGTAAGATAAAATTTAGTTGCATTGCCGTTGTTTGAACCTTTCTTCAGATAAGAGCACATCTATAAGCTGCTTCAGCCTGAATGTGCCTGGACAGTTGCAGATGGGTTTGGTTATCCATAACCAAACACGGATCAGTCCCGTTCGCACCTGGACTGATCCAGCACACCATCCGCCGCGAACAAACATGCCTGGCCGCCTCAACACGAGCTCCTCATCCAATTTATCAAGAACTGGATCATTCTCAAAAAACTTCCTGGCAAATGGTATATTATCCCATGTTATGAAGTGTAAATCACTGTTTACTGTGGTGTTTCGAAACTCCTTTGCATTGCAAATCACAGTGTGCAAGTATCCTTCTAGTGAAGAAATGAAATTTGCATAGTACATGAATACATGTCGTGGAAGGTTATCCCATCCCCATATACAATACTCTATGAAAGATCGAGATAGCACCATCCAAGCCGATCCTGCAATCGCAACTTCAATATCACAACTTACTGATAGATAAGATAGATAGATAGGTAGATAGATAGATATAGATACCTGTATAAAGTTTAAATGCTGTTGGAATGCTTCTCCTCTGGCGAACCCAAAAGACATCTCTCTTCCTGGTAAGATACAATCCAGGATCAATAATAACAGGCTTCGCTCTCTGATATATGAACCCAACAGAATCAATAAATAATCAACAACAATTCAAAAAATAAAAATCCAAACTTCAATAGATCATCCCTCCTCAAATGTAAAATAAAAAGTACGCTTTCCATCAGATGTTACTGGTGTGATCCACGAAATTAAGCTCTCTTGGAAGGTCTGAAAATGTGTGGAGCAAATCTACAAACAAATACAACTGTCTGTCAGTGCTAAACAATCATCCGAATTGAAAATTCAAAATGAACACTCCAAAAAAAGGTACCATCTTGGGTGATGAGAGGATAATCAGTGGCGCTAAGATTAATAAACCAGTCCCAATTGATACGTTTGATCCATTATCGACCAAACGAGCAAAGAAGACGTCCAAGTTGGACTAGTATGACTACTAAAAAATTTACTCTCCATGCACACCATACACGTTCACCCCATCTATTGCATTTAATATTTTAATATTATTTTATTATGATTATGGGATATTCACAATTAACCCTCATGCAAGTTAATTTGGTAAGTAGCTATAATTTAGAATTTCCTTCCCGATTCTCATTAATTGGCAATTAGCTATAATTTAGGATATCTTTGTTATTTTATTAAGATATGATTTTATTTGCAAGACTATATAAAGTCACATTAGTATGAAATAAAGAAAAATCAATCTTGAGTATTATAATTTCTTTCAATTGTAAGAGATCCGAGAAGTTCTGGTCTCCCATCCTCTGGTACGAAACGTATCAATTGGTGTTTTCAATTCGTTCAACTCACCTCTCACAATGGTAGGAAGAGGTACTCGCTCTACGCAAAACGAGATCGAAAATCTTCGAAGAAGTGTAGACGAGTCCTTACAACTTCAAGCTGCGGAGATTGCAGTCTCTAGAGGAGAGATGGCTAAGATCCAAGCGGCCTTACAAGAGCTCCTTAATAAAGACAAAGGGAAGAGTCCGGTTGAGGAGGCCGAATACAGCAACCACTAACCACCAGATCGTGACATCGAGTTCCAACGAGGTCGTCATCAAGGTCCGATTTACTCACCAATCACCCGTCGCCGCCTTCGCAATCGGGATAATTTCGATGATAATTACACCGACTATTACGAAGAGGATGGCCATAATTACACCGACGAAACCGGCTGGGGAAGCTAATTCAAGATGACGAGGCCGGTCTGACTTTCAAGAGGCATTGAGAAACGTAAATTTCATGGAGGTGCAATCTGTTGGAGGTCATTTCACTTGGAATAACAAGTCCAATGGTCCAAATAGAAAGGAGAGCAAAATTGATAGAGCTATAACAAACTCCCATTGGCTGAATCATTGACAAAGCACCGTGGCACGTATCTACTCAGGTAGCAGCAGTGATCATGCAACGATCATCATCAGGCTGAAAAGTAGATATTAAAGCATGCCTGAAAAGTAGGTGCTCTACTCAGAAAAGTATTATTAAACCCTATATCATGTTGGACAATTTATCCTCGTTGCTAGCTTCTGATCTGTTTAATGAAGATTTGCTGCTTCAAAGGATGGAGGAGGCTGCCACACTTGATGAACTGCTGGAATTAGAAGAATCGAAACTAAAATCTCAATCGAAGGTGCAATGGCTCACTCTAGGTGACTCTAATTCCCTCCTTCTTTGCTGGAAAAATTAAAGCTCGCACCCTAGCTAACTCACTATTGGGAATCTTATCCGTTGATGGCCAACCAATGACAATAAGAGATGAACTTAATTCCGATGCAGTTTCTTATTTTACTGAATTATTCAGAAACGTAACCCAGATTACGATCATACGACTCTCCCAAAATGGTGGTTTTCGAATGTATTAAACGAGGAATCGAAATTGCGGATCTCCAGGAGGCCTCTAGAGAAAGAGGTGTATGAGACATTAAAGGCTATGAACCCTTAGAAAGCTGATATTATGTCACTGATATGAGATTTTTTCGAGGATAGAGAAACTGTGAAGCATTTAAACAAGACCTTCATCACTTTAATTCCAAAATCAATGGGAGCTAGCAGAATGGCAAATTTTCGCCCAATCTTCGGCATTAATACACTCTACAAGTTAATTTCAAAGATCCTTGCTAATAGATTAGCACTCTTAACATCAGTGCTGATTACTAAAAATCAGACGGCTTTTACTAGAGTCTAGAGGGAGACTCATATGTGATGACTATATGTTGGCGGAAGAGATGTTAAATGGGTTCAATAAAAAAGGCGCCAAAGCTTTGGATTATATTTCTTGGAATGCAGTAAAAAGAACATTATGGTCGTTAGGATTCAATTAATGCACCATTTATTAGAATGGTCAATGATTGCATGGCATCTGCATCTTTTTCGGACATTGTGGAGGGCGAGCCAACCATCGAATTTAAAGCTGGCCTAGGTTTAAGACAAGGTGACCCTCTCTCCCCCCTTATTTTTAATCTCGTACTAAAAAATCTATCACAAGCCATGCATGCTGCCGAGGAAATGAACGACTATGACACATATGTTCTTGGACGTTCCAAATCAATCACACACATTATTTTTGCCGACGACATTTTATGTTTTACAAGAGCCAACATGAAGTCTATTTCCACTCTAGCCTTAATTATTGATGACTTTTCGCAAGTATCGGTGCTTCAAATCAACAGAGCGAAAAGTGGTATATATTTATCGTAATCTTGTGTCTCCTATGATCGATCTACTACTGTCAATACTCGGGTTTCCTCAAAAGTTACTTCCAATGTCTCATTTGGGGGTTCCACTTCTTAGGAAACAACTTCTAAAAGCGGATTGTAAACCACTCCTCGACAAGCTAAGATTATGCCTCTCTAGATGGTCACGTACAATTAGCCAATAGGGTCCTTTATGGACAATTATTATATTGGTTCCAAAGTTTTTTTCCTTCCAGAGGGGGTTATCAAGATCGCAAGGTCGATTATCTACTGGAACGAACGGAGAGGTGTCGGTTGGAAACTTATGACGAAAGGAAGGGAAGAGGGAGGCCTCGGTTTAAGGGATCCAAAACAACTGAACATAGCTTCGGCAATTAGAAGAACGGCTAGACTTTGGGTCACGAATGGTAACTCGATATGAGTGGAATGTATCCGTGACAGGTAGGAAAGCCTCTCATGGATATTCACAAGAGTAGAAGAGATTCGCATATTTGGAGAGGCATACTTAATTGTAGACAAAGCATTGGAGGCCACTATCTTATAGGGCTGATTACGTTTTCTCTTCAAAATGGGAAGCCGACAGCCCAAAAGTGGGCGAGATTTATAATGAAATAAGAATAAAATCGGCCAAAGATCTTTATGCAGATGGAATATGGTCGGTAAAATGCTCAAAGCTAGCAATTGCATTATGGAGATGAAGGTGGAAGGTTCTAAACACTCGTGCTCGTCTAAGAGATTGGAGAACCCTTGGTCTGGTCTCATGTGTACTATGCGCCACAGGTGTAGAATTAGTTAGGCACCTATACGTGAATTGTGTGTATACACACAATGTGTGGTTAGAATACAGCAGGAGAATAAACAATTTACTAATCAACAAGTTGGGATTGGGTGTGAACGGTATATTGGAGACTTTATGGAGGGGTTCATGCAATTTAGGAAGAGATCTCTCTGTTAGGGTCTGCATTGGTGCGTTCTGTCCGGTTTGGTACATCAAGGCAAATGGAGGATCTAACGACGCCGGAGCATAATTAAATATTCAACAAGGTTTCATAAGGATGTTCAAATCGTCTTTATTCATAGCAACTACAAGAAGCATAGTTCAAACTCATCCAATGATCCTGCGAGAGCAACCATGCCCGTTATAGTTAACATCTTGTTGCAATGGTCTCTTATTATTTGTTAAACTTTTTACTTTTATAAAATTTGCCTCTGTTTCAAAAAAAATAATAATTATCACATAAAAACCAGTGACAAACAGTGGTGTTAAAACAGACAGGAGAAAGAGCAATAGCAGCAGTATCTGGTTTACTATTATTTCCATTCAAATGGGAGCAACCAGGAAGGAAATCTCAACCCACATCTTTTAAAAGGGAGATAAATTACGTACGTACTGCGGTACCGGGGGAGATAAATATAGCATCTTAACAAAAATACTAATGCTAGAGCTAATAATAATAAATAGGTAAAAATAGGGGGCAAACATCACTTTCCTCCTAAGGAAAAATGACACAGGCTGCAATTCCCATATTCACACTTCTCCCTCATTTCACACCCCTTTGGGGTTTATCCAATTATACAGAACACCATTACACAGTGTAATGTTGCTGGATAGTGTCGATGTCAAGCCCCTTTAGCTTCACCACAGATTCTACGTGACCCTTGAGTGTGTTTAGCTCACGAAGTCTGCACAAATTTTTAATATAAAAAATCGACAAATATTCAGAAATTACCAGTTTTTATTTTATTTTCGAGACTATAAATATTTATTACCTTGCAACCTCTGCTCGCCTCTTAGCTTGCTCAGCGATCTCTGACAACTCTCGGTAATTTCTGGTGTCAGCAAAGAGTGTCTGTGATTCATTAGTCTGAAGGCCATGAAGTGTTCTTTGTGCTGTGGCCCATTGAGCTTCTCGTTCTTCCCTACCATAATCCTTCTTAGTGGTGAAGGCGGTCTGTTTCAAGTAAAACAAGAGACATCACTAATAAATATTCCGATTTCCAAACAATACGTAAAAATGTGAAAAAAATTATATATCAATCAATATTACCTTGTTGTCTATCAGATTGTTCCATGCTTTGCCACTGAGAATGTATCGAATGGCAAATTTAAGAACATCAAGTGGCAAAAACGTAACGATGCTGTAAAGCCAGATTACCCCAGCCCAACCCCATCCAATTCCCTTGATTTTTGCGAAGCCCCAATTAGCATACGTCGCTATTAGTGTCGCAACCTGAATATTGGATCGAAAAAATTGTCTCATAAAATTCAATTTAAATAATGAAACTCTGCTTTAGTAACCAGTACTGAATACAGAATACAAAAGCTTACCAACTGAGCAATACAGAAAGCAATGAGTAAAAGAAATCCAGGACGCTCAACAAAGCTCCAGCTTCGGGAACGAGTTACAAATATGAGCGCCTGACTGATAATGCTCACTTGTAGATACAGAGCAGCCATCATTTCATCTCTTTTATCATTGTAGTCGGGATCATTTTTATTAGTTGGAGGCCTTAGTGACCTGACACCAAATTTGTCCTGAAAAAGTAAAATCAAATGTGAGAATAAAATAAGTGAATGCACACACTTACGTTATCAAATAAAGTGATGTGACTTACAGAAAAGAAATCTGTCTCCCTCATTGCCCAGAAAAAGATAACTGTCATAATTGCCATATAACTACCCAAAACAACACCAGTTGCAAAAATCTCCTTAAGCTTCCAGCTGTCTGGTAGAGGAGAAGGCTTCACTCTATCCTTTGAGATAGTCATAATAGTACCTGCAAAAAGCGAATATCAATACAGATGTAAAAGAAAACAGTGTGTGTTTACATCTATACTTGGTCTGAGAAAATTATTATCTTACCATCATTAAGAATGGCGATGATAAGAACCATGAAGGGAGAGAAGTCGAACTTCCATATCAATGCAATAAGCAAGAACCCGAGCTGCAAAGAACAAATGAAAAAAAATTATAGATGTTATCACAGTACATCACGAAGACTTTATTTAATGTCAATTTTAAACACAGTAAAATTATAGAAGAGATTTTCAAGGTACTCAATACTTACAACAATACGGATAGTGATAGATACAGCATAGATCTACAAAACAAACATAGAATATAAAAAATTAATTCCCAGTAAAAACAGTACAACGAGATTAGTCCATTCGATAAAAAAATGAGATCGTACCGTATAGTTCTTCATTCTCTGGAAAATGGCTCTGCTTGTTAAAACAGCACTAATAATTACACTAAGTCCAGGTTCTGTCAAAACAATATCAGAAGCACTTCTGGCAGCATCAGTTGCATCAGCAACAGCAATTCCAATATCAGCCTTCTTCAGAGCTGGCGCATCATTCACTCCATCACCAGTCATTCCACAAATGTGTTTTCTCTCCTGTAACCTCTTAACAATTTCATATTTGTGCTCTGTTGATAAGATAGAATGAGTGTTAGTATGTCCAAGAATCTAAAAAACAGCAGTCAAATATCCAAAGAAAGTAATTATTTTAAATTTGTATCTTTACCTGGGAACACTCCAGCAAATCCATCAGCTTTCTCAATCAATTCATCCACAGGAAGAGAAGCAATTGAGGAATCCTTGTCTTGGCCTAATAATGAAGAAGAAGGATACATGTTTGTTCCCATACCAAGCCTTCGTCCTGTTTCCTTACCAATAGCAAGCTGATCGCCTGATAAAAAATACAACGGTATATTTTCAACAATGATAAAAAAATTATAAATAAATAACTTGGTAGATTAATATGAACTAATGCAAAAATACCGGTTATCATTTTCACATTGACACCCAGGTTAAGTGCTCTGCGAATGGTTTCGGCACTGTCATGTCTAGGAGGATCAAAAAGAGGCATGACACCAACAAACTGCCATGGCCCCCCAGAACTCTCCTTACTCTTTTCTGGAACTTCCTGTCAAATATAAAAAAAATGTTAGTACCAATGAATATTATACAAGAATAGATATTGACAGAGAATTAGCTGAAACAAAATAAATAGATAAATAAGACCTGTCGTCCAACAGCCAATGATCGAAGTCCACGTTCAGCAAACTTATCAATAACATTGTGAGCCTTTCTTTTGACATCTTCTTTGCAATTACAGAGGTCCATAATCTGCTCAGGAGCTCCCTTACTAACACGATGCCAATTCCCATCGGCATCAACATATGTAAGTGCAGTTCTTTTGTCCACAGGGTTGAAAGGCAAGAAATGAACTTCTTTGATACCAGACCTAGCCTGCATTATTCAAAACAAAATTATCAACAATTGTGACATATAACTTGAATTACATAAAGTAATCAGTCAACCATAGTTTCAAATAGAAAAAAAAATACCTCCTTTGGATCCGCAAGCATCCCAACCATGGCAGCATCAATGGCATCTTGGTTTTCAACCCTAGACGCTCTAGCAGCTAACAAAACAACATGTTCCTTATCAACACCCTTGCAGAATACCTCAATTAGATTTTTGTCAATACTGAGCTTGTTCAAAGTAAGAGTTCCGGTTTTATCACTGCAGAGAACATCCATACCAGCCATCTCCTCAATGGCAGTCATCCTCTTAGTGATAGCACCTTGCTCTGAAAGCCTATGTGACCCAATAGCCATGGTGACAGACAACACTGTAGGCATGGCAATTGGAATCCCTCCAATTAAGAGGACAAGGAGATTATCAATTCCATCCCTGTACTTTCGGCCTTGAATTGGATACATCACGATGATTTCAATGACCATACCAATCGCAATGGAGCAGATACAAAAGTTACCAATTGCAGTCAGAACCTTCTGAAAATGTCCAACTTGGTTGGTGCTGTCAACCAGATGAGCTGCCTTCCCAAAGAAGGTGTGAACTCCAGTGGCGATGACCACAGCATCAATCTCACCCTGCTTGCAGGTAGACCCAGAGAAAACCTCATCTCCTGGATGCTTGGTCACAGGGAGGGATTCTCCAGTAAGTGCAGATTGGTCAATCTTTAACGGATCACCTTCCAATAAACGTGCATCAGCAGGAACAATGTCTCCCAATTTGATGCTGACAATATCTCCAGGAACAAGAATTGCAGCTTCCTCTTCACTCCATTGACCATCTCGAAGCACCTTGGTTTTTGGGGCAAGACCGGCCATGAGAGCTGCAGCTGCATTTCCTGCATTGTTCTCTTCAATAAAACTGATGGTGGAGTTGATAACCAACAGAACAATGATTCCAACGAAATCCTGCCAGTCTGGTGGTTTTCCATCACCGTTGGCCAGAGCAATAGCCATAATAGCAGCCATCTCCATGACCCATGAAAGGGGATTCCACATAAAACCCAAGAACTTGAGGAACTTGCTTTCCTTTTTTCAGCAGAAAAACGATAAGTTCAGAAAATTTTCTTTGGCTGAATAGAAACAAGAAAAAAAGAATCAGAGAGAGAGAGAGAGACCTTTTTTTCTTCGAGTTTGTTGGGTCCGAAGATCTGGAGTCTGCTGGCGCCCTCTTCGCCGGAGAGACCCTCCCTGGAACATTTGAGCTGTTCGAATACTTCCTCTACCGGAATCCGTTCCTATGAAATAACCACCGGATTCAATTTCAATAAAATAATGATTGGAAGGAATCAACCATCGAATTTCAAAAGAAAACTAAAATAATATTTATAAAAACAACAACAACAATAATAATAAAGAAATATGTGATTTACGCTATCTTCGGCGAAACAATCCAAACCACATCGACTGCCGACAAAAAAAACAGCACACAAAGTCAACAAATTATAAAGCAGTTTCTGGACTCACGGATTATAGACGAGCAAAGATAAAATAACTGTTACAAGAAAATAGGACGAACGAAAAAAAAATGAAAACAGATACTATATCTGTAATCTGTATATGCTTCTTCAGTTTGGAAAGTACTAAATACTGACGTGGTGACAAGAGAATACGGTTCTTATCCATGAATGAATTGCTTACTACTTTCGAGAGATTGAAATAAAGGCTTATAAAAGAACACTGGATGACTGGGGATGCCCATATCTGACAGTGACAGGCCATTATTTATCCCACTTTCAACGGCTGAAAGAGATCCAACCAGAGACAGCAAACAGGATCCAAAGTGGGCATTAAAATATAAATATAATACACAGACAGACAGACAGAAAGAAGGAAACAATCCCACTGATAACTTTCTTCCGTGATTTCCAGGGAGGATTTTATTTATCAAAAAGAAAAACGAAGAAGAGGATCGAGAGTCAGTCACATACGCACACTTTGAAAACGAAGAAGAGGATCTACCAAAAAATACTTTTTTTACCTTTCTTCTTCTTACCACGAAATCAGATGGCGAAAAATGATGAGAAAAAAATAAGAAAGAAATATTAGGCCGTGTATGTGGGGACTAAAAGATTTATTTCCTTTTCATCTCCGCCGTCTGATAGGAAAAGGTTGGCAGACAAAATAATTGAGAGGGAAGGTAAAGTTGACGGACAAAAGAATTGGGGAAAAAAAGTAAAGTTGACGGAAAAAACGAAAATTTCGGCGAAGAAGGAAAAATCTTGTAGGAGATTTACATGCCTTATAAGAATATTAACAATATAGATACATACCTAAAATAAACCCTAAAAAATCTCGTTAAAAAACACACGAAGATATGACGAAGAAGAAGAAGTCTGTCGACAAAGTATTATACAGTGGTTTTAGAATTCTAATCACTAAGAACAAGCATTGCTGGATCAAAATCGAAAAAAAAACTCTCAGTTCAGACACGAAATCAAAATTCCTCACTCCACTTGTCTTCTTTAAAAAAAAAAAAAATCCAAAGCAGAAATCATGAGAGGAAGAAAAAAAAATCATGAAAACGAAGCGAGTCTAACCAGATCCACAGTCTCGTTCTTGATCTCCTCAAGATTGATCCCCTTGTTTTCCATCCTGCTGCACGCCCCCTCGAAGACGAAGAGGAACAAAACACGGCCACACCACGCCTTTCTCTCTCTCTTTCTCCGTGTGTGAGCTCTCTCTCGCTGTGCTCTCTGTAAGAAGAAACAACCAATGAATAAGCTTTAGGCGCAGCCATCGTGGATTATATAGAAAAGAAGGCAATTGAACGGAAACGACCGGTCCCACATGCTGACGTGTCGGTTGAAAATTGACAGCGAATTTGGACTTGGATTCCTGACTGGGTCCCACTTCCACCACCACAGTTCTGTTTGGATTGAACCTTCCAGTATTGAAAATCGTCGCTGTTGTGGGACAGTTAATAATAGACGACGACGACGATGATCATCATGATGATGAATTATTGCCTGAGTTTTGAGTCTAATCTGAGTCAGGTAATCAGGTAATCAGGTAATCAGGCAGGTAAGAAGAAGAAGTATCTTCTTAATTATGACTTAAGTGTGTACAGTCAGTTCCCAGACATGTTTTTTCTCTTTCTATTTTGTATAATCTGAAAAAGAACACAAGTGTTGTAAGACATTGTCTTACCATCGATCAGAAACTGTTCCCTCATCCACAAGGCAAGAAAAAAGCGACTGATTAGGGTAATTTAATGGTAATTAATATATTTCGAAATTTGAAACAAAGAATGGGGTCAAACTTTATTTCAAACAAACAAAAAATTTAATTCATTTTTTGTGCAGATGAATTTGATTTCACATTTTTCGCATGCAATATCACATCATAGTAATCTTGACATTTAGATAAAGATATAGAAATCGATCATGTGATCTATGATGTCAAGAAATTTATATTAATTTAAATTAAATCCATCTTTTATTTTTAATTTTTCCCGTAATTACATGCTGTGCATACAACGATGCACATATGTGTGTGATTAATTAATAATGTTCGAATAATTGAACAGACATTGATCAAACACTTTTTTTTATTTTTTAAGGATCAATCATAGAACACTGGCATGATATGTACAGATCGACCATTCGTTTGATTTGTTGTCGAATCTTATACATCCATCATCGCCGTTTAAGTACATTGTACGGTAAACATGTATCTATATATATAGCAATATAGCATAATTGTACAGCTAGAACAAGGGTTATTAAGAGAATAATTACTTATCGATTACCATTTTTTTTTTCTTTCTTGCTGATTGAGGAATGATGCTATGATATGATGATGATGTTAAAGAGTGGGTTTTATTTAAATTAGGAAAAGATGAATATAGCAATAATATAGGTGAAGTCTGAATCATATGACATTACTTGATTATATAGAGATTGAAAAAAGCAAACATCTCTTTCACTAGTGAGCTTTTAAAATTTTGATTCCAAATGGATAATAAACAATAAGAAAAAAATACATATTCGAAACCTAATTTCACTAATAAAGCTAGCTAGTTTGATTAATAGAATTTTCACTATGCGATTACAGTCGGTTTTCTTTCCTTAATTCCTTTATTCTCATGAGAGCAAATAGAGACAAAGGAGAATTTCACAGTTGACAGGACTGTTCATGGCATATGTTCCAGGTCTTGATTTTGCCCATAAACAAACTCCCAAACTGGGTTAATTAAAATGGTCCTCAATCCTCATCTGAAAACGAAACAATGAAGCAGAAAGCCAGAAACTAGCTAGAATATTGGTGCCCATCAAACAAAACACGGTCAATTCATCGATCCAAATTCAAAAACAACGCCCGTTGACTCAACTCAAATCACCGGATCAATCCAATATTTCATTTCGCAATAATGGAAGTAAGAGATGTGTGGAAATAGAAGTAAAATCCAAAAAAGAAAACAGCACATAGTTGATGAACTAATTATTCAAATAATAAGAGGCGGGGACTAGAAAAAGGATTTAAAATACGAGATGATGGGACAACATACGTATCCCCACATGGAGATGGGTGATGGTCACTTGGTCAGATAATGAGGATTGGAGATTGCAGGGTGAATTCGATTATATTAATGGAAGAAGCATGGTGAGTTAAATTATTTCCGGTAATGATCATTCACGGTTTGGAAATAAATTAAACTATTATCATGTCATGAATATTAATGTCCCTCAATCAGTAAGATGCTACTACTACTTGCTAACATGTACCAATACTGCCTTGCCGGCACTGCACATGGCCTACGATTTCGCTCGCATATAGGGGGAGATTCTTATGAAATATCTGATAATTAAATAATGATCTTGGTCGTCTATTTTTTAATTTTACTTTCGAATTTAAACTATAATATCTCATTAAAATTGTTTCTTATAGATTCTTTTTATTATTGTTGACTAATTGACGGGGTTAAAAGTAGATGAAATGGAGATGGTCCCTTTGGTCTATGAAGGAGCATGTGAGCCCACCTATGGGCCAAATGTTCAGAACCCAATGTTGAATTATTTGGGTTTTCAAATGAATTAATCAATGTTGTACCCCTCTGTACGATGTCATTTCTTCTCATTTCGACATAAAGTTATTGAATTCATTCATTCAAAAATCAAAATGAAGCTTCATTCCATTTCATAAACACATTATTATTATTATATTATTATCACTAACACATACCAATTTGATCACGCAAAATGACTTGTTAAATTTCTTTCAAAATTTGATTTTTTTTGTTGGTTTATTTTAGAAGCCTGTTCCAGACTCCCAGTGTCTGTCTTCCTTTCCTTAGTTCTTAGTTGTGGTCACACCAGTCATCTGTACACTGTGGGCACTCCAGATGTATAAAGATCACACAATATTGTTGGACAATTGTTTTCCAATGTCATCATCGGAAATCGAAATTCAGAATTCAGAATAAATACTTTTAAGCATCCAAATTCCAAAGTCGTTGTCATTAATATATTGAATAAACTTAATTCTTTTTATGAATATTGAACAGTGTGCTTATAAATTATAATCAGGGGTGAGATTTTTTGCAGATTTTTCAGGAAAATCCTTACACCAATCCTCACCTGTCATACACTGTCATTTAGTAATCAGTTGAAATTCTCCCTAACTAATAAGTAGGTAAAGAGGTGAAAATCTATTTATAATACATGACTTTATATGAACTCTTCACTCTTGTGGTTTATAAAATCAATTGAGTTTTCTTTTGTCTGCAACTAACTGTGTATATCTATCTATCTAATATCTATCTATCTCTAAGCAATAAGCATGAAATAAAAGGAATCTTTCCATTCTGAAAAAAAACAAAAGCATTGAATTGGATACCATGTGGCTTTTATCTGAAAAGAGAATCTACCGATGCTTGTCAAAATAATACTCCACACAAGTGAACCATAACGTGCTCAATCATTAACTTAGTTTAATTCATAATTAGAAACAACCAAATTAATATGTGGTTGCAATTATTAATGAATATATCACCACAAAGAAAGGATGACAATGAAATAATTAGTAATATATATTATAAAGTGTTCAATGAAATGAATAAAGGATTGAATGACCTAATTGAGCAGAAATGAAAGACAAAAAAGCAATGGATCAACTAAGGAAGTTCCCCTCCTAATATTTTCATTGATATAACATGGATGGGATGGATTGAAAATGATGTTTTGCGTGTACCGCTGTCCATATTTGGAAATCTCTTATTGACTGGATGGACTAGGTTCAATTATATGGTTCGTTGATCCGTTTTTATGAATCAGTAGACCATATTTGTAAGTATGTTAGTTGTTGGATTAGGTCTAATTATACGATTTGATGGACCGTTGATGAGGAACGAATAATCATACCAGCGCTCGCGGTGGTACGAGCGATCGTCTTCTCGTGTCGGAGACTCTGGGATCCATGACGCGCGCTCTACGTCAAGTCTTCAGGAGAGGAAATCGATGATTTGCTCCGTAAATGTCGCACTAGAAGGGTGTGGAACTGATGCCTTTGATGTGCTCCGGAGGTCCCCTTTTATAAGGCTCCATAAATTGTTTGTTGCAAGGAAGGTTACCCTAATCTGAATTCCAAAAAGGTGATCAATGCCAAAAGAAAGATTCACTCAACGTGAGCGAGACGATGATTTGCATTAGTAGGGTTGGTGATTCTGAAATGTTGGAGGTAGGATTATTTATTGAAAAGCACTGTCATGTGTAGAATCTAAATTGTTGATACATAGTTTGTATTGATAATCATGTTTAATTAACCTTAATCATGTTATTAATCAACAGAGTAAATTGATAGTTTGAATTGAACATAATCTCAATTAGGTTATATTAAACCTTAGAATTGGTTGATCTTGACTTTTCTACTTAATAGGGTGATTTGATTTTGAATTAAACCTAATCTCAATTAGGCTCATATTAAACCCTAAAATTATTTAACCATGGGTAAAATAAGTCAAAAGTTAAAACCGCAATTCGTGGTCAACAGGTCAACACTTTTTAACCATGTGATTATTATTAATTTATTTAACCTTGATTATACTTAATTAATATCTTTGATTAAGAAAATAGGTTGCTCATATAGAATAAGAGAAAGTGTTGTTCTTGGGAAAAGATATCACATGGGATAAGAAAATGCATGTTTCTTGGACAAAGATATTGTCTCACACATAAATTGGAGACAAGAGTAAGTTAGATTTATCAATGCAATTGAAGAAAGATAGAGTCTCCAACACATTTTGAAATCTAGTGAGGAATCATGGAACCATTCCATCAAGATCCAATGGTGGAGATGAGTTGACCAATACTATCAATAAAGGGGTATACCCATTGCCAACGACAACCACACTTCAAGAGCTTTCAAAATTCCTACTTTGAGTTCCACATTTCCACTTTCAAGTTCACCACCTTCAAAGCTTTCAAGCTTCCAATAACGTCCAAGGTTGTGTCCAAGTGCTCTTTACTCAAAGCTCCAAAAAGCTTTATACTTCTTCTTTTAATCTTCTTAAGTGATCCAAGTTAAATTGAAGTGTTGTCCAAACTTACATCATTTTTGTGTGTGTTCCACTTTGGTTGAGAGAGGTTGTTCTCAAAATTACCAAGGTGTGAGGTTATTGAGTTGAACCAAAAAGCTCTAAGTTGGTTTTATAGAGTTTCCTTGTAAAACTCTTAGGTTGAATCTACCTGCAAAGATTCAAGTTGGTTTTATAGAGTTTCCTGGTAAAACTCTTAAGTGGAATCTACCTGTAAAAGATTTAAGGTTCTCGAGCGTTGTAGCCTAGTAAAAGCTCTGTTTGGTTTTATAGAGTTTCCTGGTAAAACTCTTAGGTGAAATATACCTACAAAGGATTTAAGGTTCTTAAGCGTTGTAGCCTAGTAAAAGCTCTGATAGGTTTTGCCAATACCTCTAAGCAAGTGAATTTCGTGAGGGTATATACATCACGAGACTGGATGTAGGTCGGTTGAGACTGAACCAGTATAAATTCTTTGTGTTCTTTTTATTTTCGTTTTCTATTTTTAATAATCTAACAAGTTAAAAAAAACAAAGAGATCCCTCATCCAGTCATCTGGCCATAAATTGAGGTTGCAGGGTGAATTCGATTATATTAATGAAAGAAGCATGGTGAGTTAAATTATTTCTGGTAATGATCATTCAAGGTTTGGAAATAAATTAAACTATTATCGTGTCATGAACATTAATGTCCCTCAATCGGTAAGATGCTACTACTTGCTAACATGTACCAATACTGCCTTGCCTACACTGCACATGGCGTGCGATTTTGCTCGCATATAGGGAGAGATTCATATGAAATATCTGATAATTAAGATAATGATCTTGGTCGTCTATTTTTTAATTTTACTTTCGAAATCTATGAGATTCAATTTAAACTATGATATCTTATTAGAATCGTTTCTTATATATATATATGGATTCCGTCTGCTCATAGATTCTTTTTATTATTGTTGACTAATTGACGGGGTTAAAAAGAGATGGAATGGTATCAGAGACGGTCCCTTTGGTCTATGAAGGAGCATGTGAGTCCACCTATGAGTCAAATGTTCAAAACCCAATGTTAAATTATTTGGGTTTTCAAATGAATTAATCAATGTTGTACACCTCTGTACGATGTCATTTCTTCTCATTTCGACATAATCCTACCAGCGCTCGCGGTGGTGCGAGCGGTCGTCTTCTCGTATCGGAGATTTTGGGATCCATGACGCACGCTCTACATCAAGTCTTCAGGAGAGGAAATCGATGATTTGCTCCGTAAATGTCGCACTAGAAGGGTGTGAAACTGATGCCTTTGATGTGCTCCGGAGGTCCCCTTTTATAAAGCTCCGTAAATTGTATGTTGCAAGGAAGGTTACCCTAATTTGAATTCCAAAAAGGTGATCAATGCCAAAAGAAAGATTCGCTCAACGAGAGCGAGGCGATGATTTGCATTAGTAGGGTTGGTGATTCTGAAATGTCGGAGGTAGGATTATTTGTTGAGAAGCACTGTCATGTGTAGAATCTAAATTGTTGATACATAGTTTGTATTGATAATCATGTTTAATTAACCTTAATCATGTTATTAGTCAACAGAGTAAATTGATAGTTTGAATTGAACATAATCTCAATTAGGTTATATTAAACCCTAGAATTGGTTGACCATGTTTAAACCAAGTCCAAAGTCGATTTAGGGTCAACAAGTCAACATCTTGACTTTACTACTTAATAGGGTGATTTGATTTTGAATCAAACCTAATCTCAATTAGGCTCATATTAAACCCTAGAATTATTTGACCATGGGTAAAATAAGTCAAAAGTTAAAACCTTAATTCGTGGTCAACACGTCAACACTTTTTAACCATGTGATTATTATTAATTTACTTAACCTTGATTATGCTTGAATTAATATCTTTGATTAACGAAATAGGTTGCTCGCATGGAATAAGAAAATGTGTTTTTCTTGGGCAAAGATATCACATGGAATAAGAAAATGCATGTTTCTTGGACAAAGATATTGTCTCACACGTTGGAGACAAGAGCAAGATTTATCAATGCAAGAGGTTGTATTATTGAAGAAAGAATCTCCAACACATTTTGGAATCTAGTAAGGAATCATGGAACCATTTAATCAAGATCCAATTGCATGTGGAGATGAGTTGGTCAACACTATAAATAAAGGGGTATACCCATTGTCAACGACAACCACACTTCAAGAGCTTTCAAAATTCCTACTTTGAGTTCCCCATTTCCACTCTCAAGTTCACCACCTTCAAAGCTTCCAACGTCCAAGGTTGTGTCCAAGTGCTCTTTGCTCAAAGCTCCAAAAAGCTCTACACTTCTTCTTCTAATCTTCTTGAGTGATCCAAGTTAAGTTGAAATGTTGTCCAAAACTCTTACATCATTTTTGTGTATGTTTCACTTTAGTTGAGAGAGGTTGTTCTCAAGATTACCAAGGTGTGAGGTTATTGAGCTGAACCAAAAAGCTCTAAGTTGGTTTTATAGAGTTTTCTAAAAAAAACCTTATGTTGAATCTACCTGCAAAGATTCAAGTTGGTTATATAGAGTTTTCTGGTAAAACTCTTAGGTGAAATCTACTTGTAAAAGATTCAAGGTTCTTAAGCGTTGTAGCTTAGTAAAAGCTCTGCTTGGTTTTATAGAGTTTTCTGATAAAACTCTTTTGTGGAATCTACCTGCAAAGGATTCAAGGTTCTTAAACGTTGTAGCTTAGTAAAAGCTCTGCTTGGTTTTATAGAGTTTTCTGATAAAACTCTTTTGTGGAATCTACCTGCAAAGGATTCAAGGTTCTTAAGCATTGTAGCCTAGTAAAAGCTCGGATAGGTTTTGCCAATACCTCTAGGCAAGTGAATTTCGTGAGGGTACATCACGAGACTGGATGTAGGTCGGTTGAGACTAAACCAGTATAAATTCTTTGTGTTCTTTTTATTTTCGTTTTCTATTTTTAATAATCTAACAAGTTAAAAAGAAACAAAGATCCATCATCCAGTCATCTGGTCATAAACTGAGGTTTACTACTTTTCTGCAAATCCCTCATTCAGTTATCTTTTCATTGTTTAAGGTTACTTTAAGTTAAATTTATTATCCAGTTATTTTATTTATATTTATATATTTTAACTTATATTATAACTTTTGTGCTTATAAGAAAACTTAGTATTCATATACTATAGTTGGCTTATTAAGTAACTATCATTCAAGTTAAAATCTCTATCCAGTTAACTGATCATTTATAATATACTTTAACTTATAATATAATGTGTGTTTATTATAATATAACTTAGTATTCATATACTACAGTTGTTTATATCTGATAAGTTAACTTAGTATTCATATACTATATAGTAAACTTTGAAAGAAAAAACATTACGGTATATTATAAAATACAATATTATACTTACTAAAGTTATATAATAATATAATATTATTAGATATTGTATTTTTCGAGTGTTTTGCAGCTACAATCTGCATTAACCGAAAAGAGGTTATTAACCCCCCCTCTAATCTCGGATCACGATCCAACATCATGATCTGACGACCCCCTCTAAGAAGAGATACCTTCGATCGAACAGAAGCATTCCACCAATTAAGGTGTAGAGAATTGTTTCAAACCTTAAGTGCCTATAATGTTGGACCGTGAACCAGTATATGAACATATGTCATTCACGGAGAGGGACTTTAGTAACATGAGAAGAGATGATCGTGCCATTGTTAGTGATAGGGATGTGGATCTAGTTTTAGATATATTTGACGAAAGCAAACTGAAAGATCGAGGGTGATTTTTATTACTCGATTCATCGAACAGACGACGGTAATTAAGACTGATGTGAACTAGTGATATTTTTTTGTTCCTAATAATACCCTCTGATTTTTCAAGTAGTTTATTAAACCTTTTTTGGGTCAATCCAATATCAATCAAGGACTGCAATTTTTTTGATCAGGGTTAGGGACAACTTACAAGAAAAATAAGTATCACCTTAGTCTAGATCTTTTTTGTGGCTCAAATCATGATAAGTCTTCTATTATCTTCGTTGTAGCTTTTCTTTCGAAGGAAAATATCAAATCCTTCGAATGGGTTTTCAAGAAATTTTATGAGTGTACGGGTACGGGGGTTCGCCCAGTTACCATCATCACTGATCAGGATCCGACAATGAAAGCGGCACTCAAACGTGTATTTTCTCAAACATTTCATCGATTATTTAAATGACACATAACAAATAATATAAGTGTCATAATTGGTGGGGGTGTATAAGAATAAAGAGGCAATGTTCGAGTTCTACGATTTTGATTAGCGTTAAGTTTGAACAGAGATGGGCGACTTGGATTAGCGTGAATGACCTTTGTTCCAATAGTTGGTTGAAGGATATTTATGAACTTCGGTACAATTGGTGCACACCTTATACGAATGAAAATTATGTCGTATTTATTGTCTACACATTCAAAATTGTTAGATTTAAGACTGCTAGTTGCTTGAAGATTTGAAACACTATTGACGTCTTGATTAGGGTTAGGTCAAGTTAAGAAAATACTATAAAGAGGAATCATTAAATGTGACTTAGAAAAAAAGTTGGAGAGTCAGAAAATTTCAAGATAATTTTTAGTCATTCTCAATTTCAAAATAAAAAATAGAAATGGATGATTCAAATCTAAGGTTAGGGTTAGAAATCTAGGAATATTTCCTATGAAATTTGAATAAAAATAAATTATGTCACAATACAGTGAGAATTAAAATTAAACAATGTTAAACCCATGCCTAAAATAAAATTAAATATTTAAAAGTTAAACCCATATGGCGGAAACTACTTTTGACCGTTGATGTGAAAAAAGGGCAATTAACGTAAACATAAAAATGACAGCTGACTGAACTGAGGTCATCATTCTTTTACCTTTTATCAAAGAAAACAAGCATCTACTCTCTAGTCTAGTCTCTAGATTGATTTGCAATTATTAAAGGAAAAAGGAAATGCTTAGGGTAGATGGTAAATCATCGCTCTCAAACTTCTTCTCAAATAATGGAATACTAACTCTTTTTTTGGTCCTTTTTCCTGCTTGTTTGTATTTTCTGGCCTGGAATCACAAATAATGATAGAGCCATATAGGTTTAGGAAGTTATGCATTACACATTTCAATCCATCCTAGAGGGTCAAGAAATCACAACATATGCAAACAAAGCATGCTTTTTTATTCTTTTACTTACTGCCCAGTGCCCACTCTAAAGGGGAAAAATTTCAAAGTTAGACAGTTAGCTAAATTAATCGAAATGGAAACAAAAATAAAACATTCATAAATGGCAATTGCCTTCCTATTTGCATCCTACCATCCATCTTCCCACCTCAGTAGCAAGCGACCTATCTAAGTAACATTCAGAGAATCTAACAGGAAATCTTTGGCATACATACATAATCCAGTGCCAACTTTCTAAATTATAGCTCTTGGCAGTGTAGATGTTTGTTTTTCTTCATCTCAATAACGGAATTAGCAAGTACTCCGCATAAAAGAGCTGTTGAAAAAAAGATGGGCAATGGAGAATTAATAAATGAACCAATGGTTGTGGTACATTGGTAGTTGGTACTGCATATAATGAATAATAAGTTGTAGTTTCTACCTTCCAAATAAACATGTAAAATGATTTGAACGCGGATTGACTGGTGAGATCAAGAGATTTTGCATGTTTCCATAGAACCGAAGCAAGAAAAGCATGACCCAGCACCTGCAAAAAATGAGATAAAACACTTCCAAAATAATGAGTATAAGAATTATTTGACAAAAATCAATTCAGAGCAATGAGAAACTGCCAAAGTTTCTTGAACTGGATACTATGTATGTCATAGCCCATAGGAACTGTGTATTGGGCACTCAAAATCTCAATCTAAATCCTTTTATCAAATATCAGCTACAGAAAACCATTATGAAGTATCATAAATGTACCAATCCAAAAATACAGAATAAATTAACGAATTTATAAACCAAACAACTTAAAAATGAGCAATCACGTACTGTAACACATTTGCTCCAATTGTAAACAGAATTAACTCCCGCAACACCAGCAATACCATAAGCAATCTGTAGAAGATATATACAAATCCAAAACACCTGTAGATAAAATTCGATTGAATAGAATATAGAGCATATTAGAATAAAAACAAAACAAAACAAAAACTATAAACAACTCACCTTTTCTTGTCCCAAACGCGTAGTAAATGATCTAATACCAAATGTCCTATCACCAACGATATCAGGTATGTCCTTCACATTTATATCCACAATCCCACAAGAACCACATATAAGTTAAAATTGTGAAACTATTTATAAAATGAAATAAGTAATTCACTAAAGAGATGAACATATCTATGAAATCTATTATCTATGAAATATATTGACTTATTTAAAGTCACGATGAAATATACAATGTAAAAGATATAAAATTATAAATAAAACTGATCTAGTTCTAAATGAATAGTGCATGATTATTACCTTGAATAATGCAATGACCACTGAGAAGAAACTCATGAATGCAGTTGCAAATATTAATGGCCTTGTAAACATAATTGGCCTTCCATAAATGAATTTCTGAGAAAATTTGAAGAAAACCAATATAATGTGTTTAAAAGGGAACATGAAAATCAAGCATCAGCTTATCATAAATTAGCACAATCTCATAAGACTTGGCTAGTGTGATCACTGATTACGGGGCAGAGATTTTCATCAAAATCAAACCTGAATGTGCATAAAAAAAGCCAACTGAACAATTACTGCTCGAACAACCAGAATGCATAAAGCAGCAGCAATCGGAGATCTTTTCCATCGTAAGAATGGTAGCTGGCACAGTTAAAATTATTTTATTAAAATATTCCAATATATAGTTAATATTGAACAATAAAGAAGAAAAGAAAAAAACAAACATTGGTTGAATAAGCAGTTCCAAGAACAAAACTGATGAAAAGAGCCCAAAATAATGGCCAAGAACCAACAGCTACTCCAATGGCAAAACTCTGCAACATAGTTCATGTAAAACCAATAATAATATTTAAAACATACATAAACTAGGATGACATTTGCCTTGACTAGTACAATCACCATATATAATCAAAATGTGATCTAGGAACTTTTACTTTAATCATTAAGATAGTAAGAAAACAAGCAAGCACATGAGGAACACAAACATAAAAAAAAACAATCGTCTAACAATAAATTGACAATTTAATTTGACAAAAGAGTAGAAACAAATGCAAATGATTTCCTTTCACTCTTTTGAAGATATGTTTCCAATACAATGATGGCAGTAGGAATTGGACCTCCAGCCTATATTGTTATTATATACATCTTTTTGGGTGAGATCATACCAACACTAAAGTACTGAATCTCATCAAAACGCCACAGTTAACATACTTGGCTGAGAGTAATACTAGAATGGGTGACCTCCTAGGATGAGATAAATCTCATCTCCCTAATCTATTCTATGCATCTCCATATGTAAAATTCAGGACACTGCTCTTCATTTCTTAATGAAAACATTTAACTTCATAAAAAAAATGTTATAAAAATCGCCAATATCTTAACTCGTAAGCTTTTTTAATGCAAAAGAAACCTCTGTTAGAAGGGTAAAACCTCTAGGTAATTTACCAAAACCTACTTAAATATATCACATTATCACTAGGGTAAATCAAAATGGGTAGATACCAATTTGGAATATAACTCATTGTTGGATTTATGTTTATGTAATTTGGGAGTTATAAGGATTTACTGTCTATAATTAGTGCCCAGAATTGAGCCGATTATGATGTCATTAACTGAATCAGTCTAATTAAAAGGACTATAAATAGCTAAGTAGTTACTAAAACATGGAGACTCTATTGATAATTCCACATTGAGACCATCATAGTGCACCACAGTGGACGTACACCAACTTGGGTGGAACCACTATAAATCTATAAATTATTGGTGTTCTTTGTTCTTTATTTACTTTTCTAGATTAATCCAGAGCCCGGAGTTATGTATTGATCAGATCAAATCAGATCTGAATCAATATCATATAGTAAGAGCATTGTTCTGAGAGTTTGAGTGCCACCAAACTGTGAGATCGATCGGGTGCAAATCAAGCTACTGTTTGATTGACACTCATCACCTCATTCACTTTTTATTGTCATCGTAAGTAATAATTGAAATATTATACATATTGCCGAATTACCAAAAAAACAGAAGTTGAAACAATGATGACTCCAGTTTTGACAGAATATTCTCCAGATGCAAGTGGAAGATCTGGCTTGTTTATCTGAAACAAATACATAAATTTAGTATCTAGATCAGATAGTTGCATGATAAAGATTATACAGTGCCTAAAAAAAAGGAAAATTAAATTAAATTTAGTAGCAAAAGTGCGTAAAACTTATATAATACCTTGTCGATTTCAATATCAAACAACTGATTCAATCCTACAATGTATACATTCATGAAAAATGATGAAACCAATGCCTGCAAACCACTGAAACTTCAGCTGAAATTTTACTACAGAATGCAGACAATCAGGTTAAATCTAACATCGCAAGCTACCTGCATCAATCCAGTAACAAATAAAGGAGAAATATCTGAGAATTTCTCAACAGCTAGAAGAGATACAGAGATTATACTCAATGCCTGCATGTATTAAAAATGATTATACAATTAAAGAAATTTAATATTTAAGTATTTAACCCAACTAAGGCTCCAAATTTCTGACATAACTGTGCCTATAACAGTATGAGGTCGTGTGAACCGATAAAAGGCATTCAATGAAGTCTGCATGGAAGACCCAGATCCTTCGGAATAGTTTGACACGGCATTTGTAGAATAATTCTTTTGGAAAAACTTTCCTTGAAACAGTAAGAATCCATCAAGGAATTTAGAATCATTATTTCTAGTATTCCATTTCTTTGACTGATAATGAAGAACTTGGTTATTGCATTTTTGAAGTGATGCAAAAGAATAACCTGGATAATATTACAAAGAAGAAGAAAAAATCAGACAGATGACTCATCACTAGACACTGATATATTATTGAAGTACATTGATACCTTGTATCAATTTCAAAATAAAATACTAAATATCATAATTCTAAGAATGAAATAGAAGTAGAAATAGTTTTTGGTTGAGGTAAATTATTTCACTTTTCCTTTATGTTTTTTATGTTTATCATTTTTTTAATTATTAAAGAGGTATTTGGGTTGGATCAAGTCTATTTGGCTAAGGCCTATAAATAGACGCCCCCTTATTTGGCGATGGGAGAATTTTGCGTAGTCGCATATGCGAGCGCAAAGAAAACCTTGACGTAAGTCACATAACTATACATGCATATTGTACCATTTCAATATATATATGGTTATTTTCTCTCTAATGGATCTCCAACTAGCCCCTCCACTCCCATTCCCATAATATCCTCCCTTGACATAGTAGGTTACTAAGTTGGTTCACTTGCCTATTGTTAATCCTACTAGTGCACAAAGTATGGAATTCAAAATTTCTTGCTGTCCGAGGCATTGCATTCATAAAGGCAATATGAATAGGTTATTGAGTGATAGATGTTAGAGTGTGGAGACGTTTTTTAGAAGGGCATTAATTATAATTAGAATAATTAGAATTAATGTAGGCCTTTTATGAGCCATTAGAATTAAATAGGTTTAATTCTGTTAAATGGGCTTTAAGCCTTGTAATGGGTATTAGGGTTGCAAACACAAAACGGCAACCCTAATCTCCCATATAAGTATCTTGTAATAACTTGTACTCTTAGTGAGAGAAAAAGAAGAAGAGGAGACACCCCGTGGACGTAGGCACATTGTCGAACCACGTAAATCTGTTTTGTGCTTGTTTTTGCTCGGTTTTCTCAGTTCGATTTAGGCATAGATCCTATCAATAGAGAGATTAATCTCTCTTGTGATCAAAGGAATTGGATAACTTTCTCGATTGGAATCTGATGCAGAGCATGGTAGTAGTAATACCATTATTCAGAATAATGCAAACTCCAGAGTTCTTGGAGATGTTATTAATAGTGAAGATCAAGGTGGGCCTCATATTAATGAAGATCTGGCCCATATATGGTTCAACCAAAGTCGGACCATTTCTCCTTCTCTTCAGGAAGGCTCTTACTCACATCATGTGGAATGTCCACTACCTATGATGTGAATATAAATATGGTGGACCGATTAAAGAAACAGTTTTTGTTATTTTGATAATCGTGCAAGGTATTGCTCTCTACCTATTTTACTCTCCTCTTTTGTTCTTATTCTTATCTCTTGTTTTCACTCGATTCCTGGTGGATTCCAAGACCTCGATATCGGATTGCATTCAAACTTTCAAAGAAGATATTCTCATCTTCTTCTCATTGAACATTTTTCTTAGATCTATACGACATCATAGAAACAATTTCAAACTAGAGTCAAGACCAAGCAATTTCAAACAATAAGGAATAGCTTCTCTGAAGAATGGGAAGCGATAACTAATGGTGACCAGCAAGAGTGCAAGACCAAGAACACTCAAATTCAATATGGATTTTGTGGAGAAAGGAGCAATGGTCAGTTGAAATAATCTTACAGCATAGGCAACTCACCTATGCTAAAATAACTAATGAAGGAGGGCTGGAATTCCTGATCTCGGTTGCCTATGCAAGCAACCTACGGGATGGGAAAACTCTATGAGACTTAATAAAGGACATCCAAACACACACCAGTACCCTAGCTTGGCTAGTATTAGATGAATTTAATGAAATTAGAACCCCTGAGGAAAGAAGAGGGACAGGGACATATTCATACACACATGGAGGGTTTGTTGAATTTATAGAGGCCACCAACCAAGCTGAACTGCTGGAAGTCCCCCCCCACTGGAGGAGAATTCACATGAGACAATGGACAAGTAGGGGATAATTTTGGGCAACCCGGACTGATAGAGTCTTATCCAACAAAAAATGGATTAATTCTGGTTCGGATCTTATAGTAATCATGCTGCAATGTTAGTCTCCCTCACATAAATGGAAAAGATAGCCAAGCCTTTCAGGATATTTGAAATGAGCAGGAGTTTTTTTTATAAGATTAAAATGTTGGGGGTATGTTGGTAATTTGAGAGTTATATGTGGAGCCTGTCTAGGCGTGTATAATTGCAACCCTTATTGGGCCAATTATAAAGTAATTAATTGGGACCAGCCCAATTAATATCACATTATATATATCATATGATTACATTACATTGTAACCCTAACCCTAATTGTGATTTGATTAATACAAAGCCATCACTATGGTAGAAGAGAGAAGGCGTACACCATCTTGGGTGGAACCTCTATAAATTGCTCAACAAGGGCAGTAAATGTGTTTATGTGATACTTGTCTGATTCACCTTCATTCAGTACTAGATTAATTAATTTTCTGATCAAGTATACCTGATTCAAAGCAGATGGACTTTCACCAACATTTGCCAAGGCAATTGGCATAGAGAAGTTGTGCCTCACCAGGCTTAACTCCTTTGAGAGGTCGATAAAATTTCTTTTGACATAAATAGTCTTCAATCTACATCATCCAGTAAATGAAGTCGTTACCATCAAACCTCTCTATCATCAACTTTCCTTCACCTCCAGCCTTTTTTTTCTTTCCTTTTTTTCAAGATCCGAGCTCGATCACATATCTGAGTGTTGAAGTTAATTGCACTGAAATTAATTGCAAGGAGTTATTTGCAATTATTTCAGTGAGCAATTAATAAAATTATAAGGGAGGCATAAGTTAAATGGAGAATATTCTTCATGGGGCTAATAATTCTTATTGGGACTGATGGATTAATTAGTTATCAAGAGCTAGGGTACGCCTCTTTAGATAACTAATTATAAATAGCATCTAATTTTTCTCTTGTAATGTGCTGGATAATTTTCTGCCGTCTGTAATTCTTGTCACCAAGGGTAGGAGGAATCCAATCACCCCCGAGGAGTAAGCATAGCTGAACCTCGTTAACAAAACATTCTCTTTTTGTCATGTGTTCTTATTTTTCCTTCCTCCACTTCTATTTTTTCTGATTTGATTACACGTTTCAGATCAGTACTTTTGTGTGAGGTCAGATTTGAGAGAATAGAGAGAGCCACCATTCTCGTGTGAGGTAGAGAGAATCTGATCAGGAGAGATCAGATCTGTTTGTGGATTGCAAATCAACTTACACTGAGCACCAAGGGATGATCGCCGATCCCAATCTTCCCTCGATTTTTGGCAAATCCGATCAAGAACATATCCGATCCCAACTAGATCTGATCACCAGGGATGATCGTCGATCCCAATCTGCCCTCCTCGATTCTTTGGTAAATCCGATCCCAACCGCCGTCCTCGAATTTTGGCAGATCCGATCCTAACTGTCGACCACAGATCCGATCACCGACTGCCCTCATTCATCTCAGTGGTTACTCCTTGGAAATATGGTTGGAATGTCTGGAGTGGCGAGTTCCCATTTTTGAATAAATTTTTAAAGTAGGCCACATACTATTATTTTCAAGTTGGGTCCTTGTTAAATTTTGGTTCCCCACCCTATCTTTAAGAGTGGAGTTTTTTTATTTTCTCTGTTTTTGTGGCTATGCTAAAAAATCTAGTGTTTTTGTCACCTTCCTTTAGCCAGGAGACCTTGCTCCTTTGTTTTAAATTTGCTTCTTCTCTAAGAAGTAAGAAGTAGTATTTTGAGGTCCTTCCTCAGCTCTACACTTTTGGTTTGTAATTGGATAAAGCTTGGGTCTCTCTCTAGGGCAGTGGAGATAGTGTTTAATTTTTTCCTTACCTCCAGTACTAGTTTGGTAGAATTCCCTTTTTCTGCAGCCCATTGCTTAATCCTAATTTTTGTTGCCTTAAACCTATACTTCAGCCTAAATAAGCGTGTGCCTCTGGTGGTTTTCATTAGCTCTTCTTTTACTATCTCACAGAAAGTTTCCTCCTCTAGCCAGGAGTTGTATAGCCTGAAAGGCTTTGCTCCTTTCTCTACTTGTGAGAGGATAATGATCATGGCTTTATGATCACTTGTGCCATTGTGGAATTCAACCCTAGCTTCTAGCCATTTATTTACCAAAATCTGATTTGTAAAAACTCTATCAATTTTGGATTGTATGAAGTTTGGTCCCAGGGAGTTGTTTGACCATGTGAACTCTCCCCCTATGGATGGGAGTTCTAGCAACTAGCAAGTGTGTCATATTTGTGGAGTCAATGAATTCAGCCAATGAATGGAAGTTCTAGCAAGTGTGTCATATTTGTGGTCCATGAATTCAGCCAATGAATGGAAGTTCTAGCAAGTGTGTCATATTTGTGGTCCATGAATTCAGATGGACCCCATGTGAATATACCCTTGTCCCTGTTCTTTTTTCTGGGGACCTAATTTCATTAAAATCTCCCATTAGCCAAGGTAAAGTGGTCATGGATCCTATATGTTGGATTCCATTCCACAGGTTCTTCTTTCCTTTCTGTTATTTTTCCCATAGACTGGTGTGTAGAGTAATTATAATGATAGAAGAGGATTGCAGCAAGGACTCTGTTAAAACAGAGTCCTGCCCAATTATCAATAAAGCCCCTATCGGATGTGGACGATCTAAGGAAGTCCCTATTCTATCTAACAATGGTGGTGGACGATCTGGCCAGAAAAATCAGCAGCTCAATGGGAGAATCAGCAAACAATCACCGCCCTAGATGGGACAGTGTACTTGGACAGACACCTAGGAGGCCTGGGAAAGAACCGATGGCAGATTCGTCATCATCTAATGACAACTGGCTGCCTCCAAACAGAAACGACGATCGCCGGAGGTCACCTCGCTGGAATCGCGACGATGACCGGAATGAGGAGAATCTCTTTTTTGGACAGCAATATGAAAGAAGAAATTATCAACAAGGTCCGAACAGACGATAACAGTATCAAAGGGATAAAGGCAGTGGCTATGGAGAAGATCATAGACATGGGAATGATCGATTCCATCATGACCGGCCGCCGGATTTTGAGAATGAGGAGTTTGGTTATCGCCCTCAACGGCAACAACTTAGGGATGGTGAAGATTATAGAATTAAAAAAGATATCCCTACGTTCAATGGATTATTAAATATAGAAGAAATGCTCGATTGGATCTCGGAGGTGGAAAGAGTACTTGACTGTTACAACGTAGAGGAACATCGTCAAGTCAAATTAGTGGCACTGAGATTCAAAGGTAGTGCAGTGGCTTGATAGGATTAAACTGTCAATAATAGAGCAAGACAGCAAAAAAAACCATCAGATCTTGGGCAAAATTAAAAAGACTCCTCAAAATCAGATTTCTTCCGCATGATTATGAGCGTACACTTTACCAGCAGTACCATAATTGCAGACAAGGTATCAAATCAGTCCGTGGGTATACTGAAGAATTTCAACGTTTGGGGTCAAAGAATAATTTAGGAGAAATTGAAGAGCAATTAATTTCTCGCGTTGCTAGTGGTCTTAAGATGGGAGTTCAAGAGAAAATGCAACTACACACAACAGTGAGCCTTTCTGAAACCATTAATATGGCTGAGCACATTGAAAAATTTAATTCTAGGTCATGGAAACCAACAGTACAGCAGGCTTCATTTTACAAAGAAGGATCAGGGAATTCAGCAACACAAGGCACTCCCAATTCTCAGAAAGGACCACTTTTGGATACTCCAAAGGATGTTAGAGGTAAAAACATCAACCCTTATCCTCAGCAACCTTTTATTAAGTGTTATAGGTGCAATGGCACTGGACATAAATCAAATGTGTGTCCAAAAAGAGGAGAAGTTGAATATTGTGACCACTATTCCGAAGAAATTCCAGAAAATGTGGAAATAAGTGGAGATGACTTGGAGGTAGAACAAGGACCGGATGAAGGGCACCACTTATCTTGTGTTATCCACAGATTATGTCTAACACCTAAAGCACCTATTATGGATCAAAGACATAAATTATTTCGTATTAGAGGCACTGTAAAGGGGAGAACTTTAGATATAATCATTGACAATGGCAGTACAAACAACTTGGTCTCAATTAAGGCTGCTACAACTCTGAAATTGCATTTTGAAAAACACCCAAGACCATATCAATTAGGGTGGATTATGATGGGGGACTCAGTCAAAGTAACACAGCAGTGTGTAGTGCCTTTGTCTATTGGGAAATATTATGAGGAGAAAATACTGTGTGATGTGGTTCCAATGGAAGCCACACATCTTTTGTTGGGCAGACCCTGGCACTTTGATGCAGATGTAACTTATAGGGGAAAACTGAATCAGTATGTGGTGCAAATAAAGGACAGAAGAATTGTGTTACTACCTCTTGAACCAGAACCTGAGAAGGAGAAAAAAAACCTAGCCTGCTGAGTTTAGGGAGATCTGAATTTTTGGGTGCAGTAATAAAAGAAGGGGGAAGTTTAGCATTGGTTGTAAACGAAGCTCAGAAAGAGGTTAAACAGAAAGTGCCAGAAACAGTATAAAAAAATTTTGAAAAATTTCCAGAAACTTGGGAAGAATCTGAACAGCAGTCTCTTCCACCCCACAGAGAGATAGATCACCAAATTGATTTAATTCCAGGCTCAAGACTTCCAAATTTGAGTCATTACAGGCTGAGCCCTAAAGAGGCATAAATTCAACTTGGGAAGAATCTGAACAGCAGTCTCTTCCACCCCACAGAGAGATAGATCACCAAATTGATTTGATTCCAGGCTCAAGACTTCCAAATTTGAGTCATTACAGGCTGAGCCCTAAAGAGGCATAGATTCTTCAAGAGCAAATAAATAAATTACTACTCGGAGGGCTAATCAAACCCAGCTTGAGCCCATGTGCTGTCCCAGCCCTATTAGTGCCCCCAAAAAATGGGGAATTCAGAATGTGTGTTGATCAAGGTTTAAAAACCGGTTAACCGGTAGGGGTATTTTCGTAATTTTTTTCTTCATAAATTCACTAAGGCCAAAAATTTATTTTTATGCCAAAAATTTATACATTGGTCCATGAAAAGAGCTATATTATTTTTAATAAAAGCTCCTCCCACTCTTAAGACTTCATATTTGTTTTAGATAAAATGAATCTTTATTTATAGACCAACCTTCTTTGTGTTTTTTGAATGCTATCGATGTGGGTCTAAAAAAGTGTAGTTAAATAAATTATAAAATATTCTTTGTACTTTTTATGAATGTGGGACTAGATAAAGTGTACATGTGTTATAGAGTATTTATTTAACACATGTACACATTGATAGAATTCAAAAGGTACAAATGTGTTCAGCACATGTGTTCAGCTCACACACTATATGAATTTTAGCCATTATATTAGAAAAGATAAAAAATTATAAAATTATTATATATTTATATATTTATATACTTATTCGAATTCGGATAATTATCCGAATTCGTTTAGGAGTATTCGAATTCGTTTAGCTTCGGATAGTATTTTAAGTATCCGAATTCGATTAAGCTTAAAAAAATTCGAAATCAAATTCGAATACGAATTTTGGATATCCATTGACAGGCCTAAGTGTCTGTGGCATTTTCGTAAATATTTTAAATATTTATAAAAAAATGCATATAAACCCAGTGGCTGAAATCCGGCCAACCTATTTTGAGAGTTGTAGAAGACTAGAAGTAAAAACCTATAAGGAAAAACAGGCCGGGAAAAAATATAAAAATAAAAATAAACGAGGTTAGCCAAACTCGTTTCGTGTTTTGGGTACTAGGAAGGATAGGAAAAGGAAAACGTAACAAAACAAGGAGAGTAAAGGAGATTCCGGCAACCAGATTGGAGGGCAAACGGCCGAGCTCCGACACGTGGTGGACGTTCCCCGGCAAGGTGGGTGAGTGGCTACTCCTGCGAGGTGAGAAAGAGAGAATATTTTTTAGGGTTTTTAAAAGAAAGGTAATGGGTTTAAATAGAAGAGAGGAGTGATAAGAGAAAAAATTATTTTAAATGGGTAATGGGGCAGATTACCCATTAACCCGACCTAGAAAAAGCGCCAGAAAAAGCACTCTGGAAAAGCGCTAAAGCGCCGCTTTAAAAACTATGGCTAGCAATTGCCACTATGACCTTCTTCCCTCACATCAAGTTCTTGAGTCATCAACTATGTAAGAAGAAGATATTAATGAATACTTTTGAGGACATTGTGTAGAGAACCTAAATTGAAGAAATCCCATTGAGGGTTCTGAGATTGGGAAGAAGAATCTCCCGAAGGAACCTGAGATTGAAAAGAAGAATCTCACGAAAGAGCCTGAGAGAGACATAATTTTGTTGAGTATTCAATTCATATTTTTTTCATTCACTCTAGCCACATATAAAGACAAGGGAAATACAATCAACCAACCTAACGATGTCACGTGGCAATTATGACATAGTGATTCTAATTATTTAACCAATTCTAAAATAATAAACTCAAGATAAAACGATTTGTCACATCACCACCTCCTTTCGACTTAACCTTGACCTCAAGGTTAGTAGTTTGGTTAACTTGGTTGGTCTGAGAGAGCTCAAGCATTCCATCGAACACTTTCAATGCAGACCAAAACTTCTCTTCAATAAGTATTATATTCATAACATGAATCATCTCCATCATCCTAGATGAAACTAAGTAGTCATACTTCTTAACTAGATGCACCTGCAACAAATTGCCAAACTCCAATGTTGGATCCCATGGCTTGGGTGATGACCGCCACTCTAATATAGTAAATTTAGACATCGGTTCGATACCTGGATCCCAACCATGGAGACCCCCCAATTCTACTGAACATTCAGTGTGCAATACCACCTCCTCTTGCAATCATTAATCTAAAAAATAATTCCATTTCATTTGCAATCATTAATCTAAAAAACAATTCCATTTCATTTGCAAACTCTAACCCCTTTATATCTTTGTTTTGCATTTCACCAAACACCTTCCATGTCTCCCGAAACATCTCATATTCTCATATAGTCATATCCATTGTACAATGAATGTTCGAATATATCCAATGGATATTCCTGCATGATGATCGGAACTAGTGTTGCCTCCATGCCTGCCTGCATCTCATTATTGCCATGAATTTGATTTCTAACGTATGTGATGTCCAGATCTGAAGATCCAATCCTGTAGAAAAAGGTCAATCCCATGAAAATACGCACCTCAGTAATGAATGAAGAGGTTGGCCAGTTCTGCAATGCCTCAGTCTTCTTTGGGTCCATTTTCATCCCATGACTCCAAATAATAAATCCCAGAAAGCACAATTCTTTAGAGAAAAATTCACACTTGTGCAGATTAAGTTTTAATTGATTTTCTTCCAGCAACTTGAACACAAAAGTAACATCTCTGACAAGGTCTTGTTTATTTTTTCTGAGACCAAAATATCATCAAAATACACTACTATACAAGACCCTAGTAGTGGTTTCAGCACTTCGGTCATAAGCCTCGTAAATGTTGATGGTGCATTGGACAAGCCAAATGGCATCACCATCCGCTCATACAACCCTTGTCTAGTTTTAAATACTATTTTCCACTGATCTCCTTCTCTTATCCTGATTTGATGGTACCCACTTTTTAGGTCCATCATAGAAAAAAATTGAGCTCCAGCCAAGGCTTCCCACAGTTCATCTATTCTTGATATTGGAAACATGTATTTAATTGTTATTTTGTTTATTTGGTATTGGAAACACACATTTTCCAATTTCTATTTTTTTTTGGAACTAAGAGTGCGCGCACAACACAAGAACTCAAGCTTGTCCTAATCAGTCCATCTGCCAGCAACTGTTTCGGCAAAATCTGATACAGTGGCAAAACAAGCTTGAAATGTTTCGACACTAGGAAGACGCAGCTTGAATTCTGTGTGCGTAGAGGGTTCTCCTTAAGGGAAGGATGGGCAACTGATGCCGCCCATATAAGTGCTTGCATCAATAATGGGCTCGATTCTAATCGAGCCTTGGACCCCCCAGGGCCCGAGCCCATCAAGGAAGGGGGGAGTACTGTTGGTACCATAAACCGCGGCCCATGGACCGAACCGGCCCGGGCGAACGGATGGGCCCGGCGTACGAGCCCACGAGGCCCAAGGACAGCGGTGGAAGGCTATAAATACCTCCCCTGGTCCAACAAGGGAGGGGGTTGATAATTCTGAGAGTTATACTTGTACTAGGTTGGACGGCGAGCTTACTCCGACGAGCCCACACACCAACACTCTGAAATCTCCCGAGGAAGTCTCAATCCTAGACCCCCTCTAAAAGCTCTTATTGGCCGGGTGGATGATGGGTTGAGACCAGCACTATTCTCACCCTTGCCTAACCATGTTGCTCTATTTACTAATCAAAATCGTTTATTGGAAGGGGGGGAAATCAGAACTTAGCTAAACTTAACCGTACTGGATAGTGGGTATTTTTTCCCAAGATTAAATGAAGACGAAGGCGACTGTCTGGAAAAGATAAAAATATCTAAACTCTTCCAAACTAACTCTCGTTAGCTTCTCTGTCTGGAAAAGTGACTCGAGATTGATCTATCTCGAATCAGATGATATTGACAATCAATGACCATCAAATCTAAACTAAACGAAAAAAACATCCAACCTCCATCTCACCAAAAACTAAACCCCAAAAGAAAATCAATCATTTTTATTCTCTTCACAGTAACTGTCAAAAATTGATTACCTCGACACGGAACGCGTGAAAAGGGGGAAGGCCGTATCGATGACGATGGGAATAAGGTGAACGCTCCAAGTGCCAATGATTCCATTTAGTGATGAAGCAAGAAGACCAACTCTCTGATCTGCTCCTTGTCGCGCGACAACGATAGGAATGGGACCAACGGAGTAAGCTGTGATCTTAAAGAAAGAAGGCCGACCTCACCCAGACCAAGTGTAGTCTGAAGTTAGTAACAAATATTAGACAAATAAATATTTTTTATTTATTTTTCATGCGAGATACTTATAAATGGACATATTCGACAGATGTTAGCAGGGCCGGATCTTTTTGTACCGGATATTTTATTTTATTTTATTTACTATTTTTAAAATAAAATTTTGACATTACCTAATACTTATTTATAAATTAACATGTAAAAATTAACATTAAATACAATATTCATTCAATTAATTAATATTTAAAATATAAATAAACAAAATTTAATTAACAATAAAAATTCAAAATACATTAAACCCGTTATCAAACCCGGATCGACTCCACCCAGCCGTACATGCAAGTCAACGCAGCACGCATACTTCAGTTACAGTTAGTTAGCCAACTAATTCAGTTAATTAATAGTCACTCTTATATAACCGAATTACATCATTAAATAGACTCTGTAATAAGACGATTAGGCATCAGTTGAATTGAATCAAAGTTCCCTCCCTTCTTGTCTCAGACTCCGTCAAGGAGATTCTTTTCCTCACCTCGGTATTCGATCCTTTGAAGATTTCCCTCCGTGTAAATAGACTTTTTTTTTCCCACCAGGATCTGTTGGTGAACATGTCTATAACTGCATCTAAGAATCCCAACTCTTTTGCTATTATTTTCTCTTTTTCTGGATTTCTTTTCGGAGAATTTGGGCTTGGATCGGTGAAGTTACTCCTCATATTTTCTTCATTGTCTAACTTCTGTCTGTACCCGATGGTCCAAACATCTCGAAACTTTTCCTCAACGTCTCTATCACAGTATTTGATCGATCTCCCAACCCTCTGTTGAGCACCTGCTTATTTGTTCACCATTTTTTGCTTCATCCCAACCAATTGATTTACAGTTAGAGTGGTTGCAGAAGATGGTATATTTAAACTTAGGTTCTGAGAGTTTCGACCGTTATGCCCTATCATTCTTATCCTTCCCATGTCCTACTTTCTGATTTATATAGTTTCTTAACACATAACAAAATTAAGTATCAGATGCTTACATTAATACTTTTGATCAGGAGTAACGCATCAGGATTTTAATCGTACATGGTTAACCTTTAGCTCTGATACCAAATTTAACATCCCGTAATTTTATAGATTAAACTTATTCATTCATTATTAAAACATTGACTGAGAACCTTTATTACATAGAGCTCGGGCGGGTACGGGGATGGGGAGGATTTTCCTACCTCGGGTAGGAAAATCCCCGTCGCCGCCCCGGACAATACCCGTACCTGGAAAAATTGCATTTAAACACTATATAATATTTTATATAATATTATTTATATGAATAACCTTATATAATATATTAAATACATTAGTTTATATATCAAATATATTCATAAAACAATTATATTTAACCCCCCATAAGTTTATATTTAAAATATATCCATAAAAAATTATATTTAACCCCCTACATTTTAAATTTTCAATATTTCTTAAATTTTTAATTTTAAACCCCAAATGTGAAATATCAAATCCCTAAATTTATTTCTCTCCTTAAATTCTAAATCATACTCTCACTAAATCGATTTTAATTACATTAGTAACATTAGTGTTTAAAATAAATTTTTAAAAAAATTTAAAAAATAATTATTATTTTGGACGGGGATGGTTTTTGAGTCCGGGTATTTCCCCATCCCCGATCAAAATGACCGGGTACGGGGACGGGGAACGCAATCCTCGCCCCATCTCCGTCCCCGCTCACCCCTACTTCCAGTCCCATTCTTTACTTGTTGTCCTCGATATATGGTCTGCCCCGTACGTTCATGTCGAGGTTCGAACCCCCATTCATAGATCCAAGTCGACCATCTTTCTAATCTATTTATTCTCAATTTACTAACCAAGTGAGTGCGAACCCAGAACGAACCTTCGGTTGACTCAAGGGTCCTCTTGGAGAAATACATGATTCAACCTAAGTCTTGTCCTCGTATACTCGCTTAACTTAGGTCAGAATTAGACCCCAAGCACGTAGAAGGTCTCCCCGATGTTACTAATTGAGAAATTAACAACCCCTAAAATCGTTAAGGACCTAGATGCAAATAACACATCCACTGAGATGGTGGCTAACGTAATTAAATTTAATCACATTTAACCTAGGGGGTTTAATATAATTAATCATCTAGGAAGTTAATATAATTTATTTAAAGAAAAGGGTTAATTAACAAGGGAGTGAAAATAATTATTTAACTATATATCAGAAGATAAAAATAATTATGTAAATTAAATAAGAGGTTAAATAAAAAAATTCAATCTCAAGATCTAGATCTCCCATGAGTTTTATCGATCTAGTCAACCAACATAACAATTATTCTTATTGTTTAAATTTTTTATTAAATCAATTATAAGTATAAAGTTTGATCAATTGTAATTAAGTGGACTAAACCCAACTAATGGGCTAGTCGACTAGAGCCCACCACACTAGCTCAAGATCTCTCCCATGATGCTAGGGTTAAGTTAGGCTCTTGAGGATCTAAGATGCTAGGGTTGAGTTTGGCCCGATCCACATCCACCCCTAGGGGTGAGATTTCCCGTTCCCGTACCCGGTACCCGGACGGGGCGGGTACAGGGACGGGGATGATTTTCCTACCCGAAGCAGGAAATTCCCCGTCCCTGGTCGAAATCCCCGGTCATTTCCGGGTACGGGGATAGGGATTGAAATTCCCGCCCCAGACAATCCCCGTACCTGGAGAAAATTGCATATAGACCTTATAAAAAAATATATATATATTTTGCCCAGGTATTTCCCGTCCCCGTTCACCCCTATCCACCTCTAATCTTACTCGTCTATTTTTAAATTAAATCAGGAGATTATTATCTCTGTAGATCTGTTGCATGAAATTAATAAAAAAATAATGACGGTAGATGAAAAATGAACGATGATCTTATGAGATAGATATATGATGATGTTATTGAAAGTATCTCACAAGAACAGTTGATTGAGAATCTAGATGGATGTATATAATGAATGATCTGAGACTGAGAACATGCGTCAGGTTAATTTTCTGGGTGGTTGATTTATTGTCAAGTTTGAATAAACTATTTTGGAGAGTGTTTGAAAATGCATGGTAGGGTTTAAAATAGTTGAGATGCATGTTGGAACTTGAAACCACGATGAAGCGCGTATTTTTCATTTATTACATCATTGCATTGCATGCATCTATTATTGTTCAGTTTTGTCCTGCAAATAAAAAATTATAACCATGAATTATTGGGAAAAGTAACCCAATGTGATTTATTTAACCTGTAGTGCAGTAGCTGTGAGTGTTGATGAAAACCAAGAAAGAATCCTAAGCACATGGGCACGAGGCTCTGGCATGTTCCTGCAGTTTGAATCGGTACGTAGATCTATCGAAGAAGAACAAACAGGCATGGGACGTTGAACCATATCATCTCATCGATCATTCCAAATTCTCATGGGTCTTGGCAGTTTTCTTCATGCTTCATTTCCGGCGTTTCCGCCAATCATATTCACTCACATTGGATTCTATATCATTCATAGGTATCAGTGATTCAGTGACATGCAACCAGCATGGCCGTCCCAATCTGTAATTATATATCCATTCATGGGATCCGTCAAGAGATCGATGATGAAAATTGAAAAAAGGGGGGCCGGGAAACCCAAACATTCCAGGTTAAAAAAATTGATTACGTTTGATTCGATCGAACACAAAGAACACCTCTAATCATGTTACCATCACATGCACCCATGGACATGTCGGACCGGTCATTAAAACTTGTTCAACCTCCAAACACCAAGCTACTACAACCCACGTGGCCTACACATGCATGCTAATTATATACTTTCCAATCAACCAAACAAAACACATCTCCGGTCTTCCCCATGTGCTTCAACTCAACTAGTTTTTAAGTCTTTAATTAACTGCGCCAGTGATCGAGGAGTGACCGGCCGGAGGCGGATCACGTGACATATTTGATATGAAGAAGCAACGGTAATTACTCCAGTGACCCATGCATGTCCCATGACTCAATCAAATGGGTCTCCAATGTAACTGATTGAATGATGAAATGGAAAATTGGAAATGGATATATTAGCGTCAAGTGGATGGACGGTTACATTGTTGGGCAATTCGAGCATTTTCATGGTTCCCCACAGGATGGGCAGTGTTGCCATGTTGTCCCCAGCAGATATTACAAAAAGGACCATACGATGTTTACTTCTTCAATTCCACTCCCATCATCGATCACCATTCACCGACCAAGAAGAACACCATGCCAAGGATGCAAAGATACAGAGGAGTTAGGCAAAGACACTGGGGTTCATGGGTCTCGGAGATCAGACACCCATTGCTGTACGTAAAAAAAAAATCAAATCTTCTCATCTTTCTCTCTTTTGCTGAATTGAGTTGTTGCATTCAGGAAAACCAGAGTTTGGTTGGGTACCTTCGAGACTGCTGAAGATGCTGCTCGCGCCTACGACGAGGCGGCGCGTTGGATGTGTGGTCCGAGAGCAAAAACCAACTTCCCATACGATCCCAACGCTTCAACTAATTCATCCGCTCTCTCGACCAGCCTCCTTGCCAAGCTCGAGAAGTGCTGCGCTGGTACTGCAGGAGCCGAGGGAGTGAAGACAAACGACGGCGGCGATATGGAAGAAGAGACAAATCAGAATCAAATGGACGACGAATGCATTGAGGAGATGATCGAAGAGATGAGGTATTACGGGTCGATTGAGATCAATTCTTCCTGATTGGCTAGCTAGCTAGCTAGCTAGCTAGCTAGTTGGCTGGCTGGCTGATTAAGGAGCTAGGTATATATTACTAGCCCTTTAATTTACCTACTTATTTCATCAATCAGATCATTCTAGCCGACATCCATGCACTACGTACGAATATCTGTCTACCACTCTTATTAGTTACTGTACATACCCAGTGTTGACCGGACCGGAGTTGCTCCCATGATGGATCATCGGAGTAGTTCAGATGGATCCACTAATGGTTCAACAACTCCTGAGTCATGTGTTAATGTGTTATTATTATTGTCCAGAGTTCCGACCATTGTAAAATAAAAAAACAACTTTTTAAATTTTAATGTGTTTTTTTTATATTTATAATGCTAATGTTTTTTTTCAAAAGTCTGTGGAAATTTGGAATCACTGGACTGACTCATGTCCTGACATCACTGATACCAGTAACTTTCAATAGATTTAATTTACTGATGCCAAGTGCCCAAGTGGCTCGTTGGCCTCATATTCAAACAATCAAACCATAATTGCTTCAGAGAAGAGAATATTGCATTAAAATTATGGATATTATCGGATCATGGTCCCCATGATACCATCGATCCCCTCTCAATTAATCCATAAAAATGAGCGGGCCATCAGTCCATGACTGTTAGTTAAGATTTAAGAGGACAAGGGACCCAAAGTTTTAACTACTTGTTTAATTGATTAAAATTTGAATTTTTTATTTTGATGACCGATGTAAATTGATGGGGAATGTAACCACTACAAAATTACTTTGGTGAAACACATCATTAATGAGATCATGAGATTGGTGAATAATATCTTGAGATAGAGCATAATGACTAGCTCTGGATGTCGACTGTTGGCCAAGGAAGTTAGCTAGTTCGTGATCACTGCTTCACGGCAAATTCTACGAGAATAAATTAAGGGAGGGGAGGTTCTGGAATTATGGCTAAAGAAGATGCACCCTGGTGTATCTGTTGGGGCAAAAGACGAACAAGAGAGCATTTTAATATAAGAAAAGGATGTTCTATGCACATTCCAGCCAGTATGATCATGCATTGACGGCGGAGACAATAATTAATTTTGATAAAGATTATAGGGGGGCCTAATTCGGTAGAGAAGGTAGTTGGGGGAATTAATTAAACTCTTCCGGAAGACCAAACACTCTAGCAAGTGGGCAAAAACTCGATCCTACACGGTCAGCTTTAAGAGCGAGGATGATTTCAAGGTAATATATATGGAGTAAAGAGTATGTGGGATTTGTTCGAAGATGATGTTGTGTTAATCAGGAGGTGGCATCCGCATATTGATATACCTTTGAAGACACGCTGGATTCAATTCCACAAAAGTTTGCTTTAACCAACGACATTCCATACTTTCTCTGGGTTCCGGAGTCGATTGTAAGGTTGTGTAGTTCGATAGAGTTACTCGTAGAGATACAACTCGTCAACTCTAAGAGTAGAAAGGAATTGATACTGGAGGCAAACGTGACGATTGGGGAGCACTAGTTTGACTACTCAAGACCAGTCTCATACAAAGCTGTAATAGAGATAGAGAAATTTGTAAAATGTAACACTACAAAAAAAAAGACATTGTATGGTAGCTTTTTGATAGCGGATTTCCGCCATCAATAATTCAGTTCTTTTGATGGCGGATATCCGTCATCAATTGTTTTAGTCCGCCGAGGAAAGGTATATATGGGCTCGACGGAGGTTTCGATTAATTTAGTTTCGACGACAGTGTTTAGATGACGAAAATCTACCATCTAAAAAGTCTCGTCCAAAATTTCGAAATCCCCCTCTCAAAATTAACCCGATTAAATTGACTTAACATGGCGGACATCCACCATGTTAAGTTTTCGGGGAGTCGGGCGAAAAAAGCCCGCCCAAATTTCGATTGGACGAACTTTTATTTATCACCGGTGGCACTTAAGTGCACTTACATGGCGGATTTCCCATGGATGTATTCTTTTACAACATATTAAAATAACTTCTCACTACCTATAGCACTTACAAAAGTAAATAGGTAATTAGTTACCCAATATTAATTACAATTAATAATATGGACAACTAAGACGTAATTGGATTATTTATCTTCGATACGCCCCCAACTAGTCTTAGCAAGAGTTCTGCAGTAAGCAAGGATGCCAAATATTGAAAAGGTGCTCTTGAAAGTGCCTCGTCAATAAATCCACACGCTGATCCTTTGATGTCACAAATCTAATTGATAGTGTATTGGCCATAACTCGTTCCTACACAAAGTGATAGTTTATAACAAAGTGCTTGGACTTAATTTTCAATGTGGGGTTATTGGACAATGCGATTGCTCCAAAATTATCATACCAAATAACCATCAGATTGATACACGTTATCCGGATAAGATTAGAAATTCACGGAATCTGTATCAAGAATGGATGGACCTGGCCCGATCCGATGTCTCCGATCTAAGATCGGAATATTCGATCTAGATTAGAAGAGACAAGAGCTTTGTTCCCTCGATGAGGGTAAATCGGATGGGGAAATAAACGTCAGGAAGATCCAATATGTTGCGGAAATGTGCGAATGCTGGAGTGGATGATCGATCAAGCGCGTGGAGGTGCTCTGATTCGGCGGAGCGATGATGCCGTGAGATTGATAGAGATGATTTGGGATGGAAATTAATATTTTATTTCATACCAAATAAAGATCACATAGTTGCCCTTTATAGGGAATTACAAAAATTACTCAAAATGTAAATTTACCACTAATGGTAGTCTTACAATTATTTAAACTAAATAGAGAAATAACGCAATTTACCTTCCATAATCAGTTACCCAAATAGATGGCTTTCGGATCCGACCCGGGCAGCGAGCATCTATCCGAGCGGCTTTTGGGACGCGCCCTAATTCCTCATCGGCTTTCCTCTCCTCAGACGACGATGTCGGCGACTCTCCGATTTCCGGTTGCTCCATCAATTCCACGGTGCCTTGTAACTCTTTAACAATAGCTTCAGTAATAGTTGTTACTGCTTCTGTAACACATATCTGGAATCTTAATTTTCAATTCCGCCAAGACCATCTTTGTCCATTCTAGCTCAGATGTCGTATATGTAACACTACGATATTCAGCCTTTGTTGTGAAGCATGGTACCATAAGTTGTTTACAAGAGCACAATGATATTAAATTGGGCCAAAACAAATCACGTTTGTTCCTTGGCTTTTGCGGTCACGAACATCCTTCCAATCGGCATCTGAGAATGCTTCTGACGAAAAAGATTGACATTTTGCAATCCGAATGCCATAAAATAAAGTCGATGACACAAACCGCAATACCCTCTTAAGTGCTTGTCAATGCACATTCATGGGTGCTTGCATAAATTGTGAAATCTTATTCACAGCAAAAACCAAATCATGCCTCGTCGTGGTGAGATATTGAAGTGAGCCCACGACTTGACGAAACTAAGTTGCATCTTCATATGGAGACTCATCTGAATATAAATCCGAGTTAGGATCCATGAGAGTTCTAATTGATTTGACATTCTCTAGATTAATCTTTTCTAAAAGATTACGTGCATATTATTTTGACCAGCTCTTCTGATATGTTTATCAACTCGCACTAGCTGCATAATTTACGGTGAAGGACTTGGGTTGACTCTCTCATTTCTTAGGCATCCATGTGAATAAAGAAAAAGATGGTAGCTTGTTCCTATCTCAGCATCAATCTACATGAGAACATATAAAATAAAATCAGCATCAGAAACCGTAACTCCTGTAGATCGGAGAACGACGACCAGATTTGTTATTCTTGCCAGATAATCACTGATAATATCACCGTTTTTTCTCAATATCTGCATCTCCTGCCAAATCTGCAGAATCCACGCACCAGAAGATGAGGCAAAAATTTCCAACAATGACGCCCATACCTTACAAAGGATTTTGGAACTTAATGACGAGAAGATCCAACCAGAAAGACAATATGGTTGATCAAGAAGTAAATGAGCAACACATTGAAGGCAATGTGATCTCTAATGAAGATGTTATGGCACGGGATACAATCTTCACCATCTTATCGAATCTCAATGCCTCAGTGGCTTCTGCCACATCATCTTGAGGATGGTCATCTGATCCAGCAGTGAGAAAGAAGAGGAGAGAAGATATTATGGAGAGTATGGAAAATCAAGAAGAGACGAGGTTCAATCGTAATTTTTGTGGCTCAGGGCTCTACCATCACAACGACCAGGGAAACAACTCTCTAATCAGTTCGTCGAGTTGAGATGAAACAGATTTCAGCACAGGACAGGAAGCTCCGTGCGGACTAAATCTTAAATACCACCTTCACTAGAGAATCGCATTCCTGAGCGATGTCTCTCCTTTGGTGGAATGTCAAGGGGCTAGGATCATGTAGTAGGCAACTAGAATTGAGGAATTTATTGGACGAAAAAAAGATTGAAGTTTTTGGTTTGTGCGAGACCAAATTGAAAGTGATTGGTCTATTATTTCTAATATCGACGAGGATGATGTCAACATCAAAAATTCGATATGGGTTGGAGTGAGAAGAAGCTAGTGGACTCATCCGTTGGAACTACGGAAACAGTTTATTCATGTGACGTTGAAGAACACCGGAGGATACAAATTTTATCTAACAATGGTTTATGGAGCGAATAGTCTCTACAAAAAAATGACTTTGTATGGCGGCGGACCGGTCGTGGCGAATAGCCACGAAAAATCCACCGTATAATGTACCTTTTCTTGTAGTGAGTCCATGTGATAGGCAAGAGTTATGACTACAAGAAAACAGGGAAACAACCACGACCAAGATCACTGGCTAAATGGTAAAATCAATTTAGCCATGGGAGGAGCCGTGGCTGTAGGTCTGGTAGCTACTGATTTTTGGTCATTTAATTTAGCCACTGCCATTTTCCGTGACTAATTTTGGTAATCGGTAATCGGGTAAAATTTAAAAAAAAATTAGCCACGGCATGTTTCAGTGGCTAAATTTTTTTGTGGCATAAAGGGCCACGGTATAAATCAGTGACTAATATTTTATTGGTCGTGACTAAATTTTTGAAACAGGAAGAAAAATGAAAGACCACGGTCAAAATCAGTGGCTAATTTTTTGTTGGTCGTGGCTAAATGTTTGAAACAGTAAGAAAATGGAAGGGCCACGACCAAAATCAGTAACTAAATGGCTAAAGGCCGTGGCTAATTTGTGAAAAAATTTCAGGAAAATTTAAATGTTAGAAGACACCTATTGTAAGGTCTTACACATTCATATAACTTGAAAATTCCATTCAAACATATAATTTTTATTCAAACATATAAATTTCATTCATATAACCTGAAAATTCCATTCAAACATACAAAAATATCATTCAATACAAAAATTTAAAACATACAAATTCCATTCAATACAATACATACCATTCAAAAGAAAACCAAACCAAATATAAAAAAAGAGAAACCTATTTGTTGGTGTCGGTCGCGCTATTAGTCGCACTTTTGCCAACATTTTCAACATTCGAATATTTTGTAATAGGCGTGATTATGTTGTCTTGTCCTTGACTCAACTGCCTAATGAAAAAATAAAGTTAGTTTATAACCTACTAATATTTATAGTGTAAATCCTGTCCTATTAAGATATAAATATTATTTAGTATAATTATTTTTGATAATTTAATAAGATATAATTATTTAGTTATGAAATTAGACTTTTTGTATTAGGAATTGATATTTTTATAATTTTAAAAAAATAAAGTTATTTTATAAGTTTTAAAATATCTAATTTATTAAATTAGACTAACTCTAACCTACTAAAGTTAATATTAGACGTTGATATTTTTTATAATTTTTAAAAAATCACTAGTTGTTAATTTTTAACTTTTTAGGATTTATAATTTAAAATAACTTTTATAATTGAATTTATAACTTTTAAATAACTTTTTTAAATTTAATTTTTCACTTTAAAATTTAAAATAACTTTAATTTATAACTTATTTAAATTTTTTTAATTTAAAATAAAGTTATTTTATAAGTTTTAAAATATCTAATTTATTAAATTGAATTTTAGAATTTAAAATTTATTAAATTAGACTAACCCTAACCTACTAAAGTTAATATTAGAAATTGATATTTTTTATAATTTTTAAAAAATCACTAATTGTTAATTTTAACTTTTTAGGATTTATAATTTAAAATAACTTTTATAATTGAATTTATAACTTTAAAAATTAAAATACCTTCTTTAAATTTATTTTATAACTTTAAAATTTAAAATATTTAAAATAACTTCAATTTATAATTTTTATAATTTAAAATAAAGTTAGTTTATAAAAAAGTCAAAACACTATATATTACTAATTAACATTATCTATCTCTAATACTATAATCTAACTTCTTCTAACCCTAACTTCTAATTAGCCGAGAAATTTTTGTCGGGAAGTTTATCCACGGATTTTTACATCCGTGACTAAATATTCAATGAAAAATTAAAGGAAATTTTTGTTGGGAAATTTAGCTACGGATTAGCCCCCGGATTTTTACATCCGTGGCTAAATATTCAAATTAGCCACGGGCTTAGCCCTGGCTAAAAAAGCCATGGCTAATATTCAACAATTAGCCACGACTTTTGCTAGCCGTGGCTAAGCCCGTGGGCGTAGCCCTATTTTTTTGTAGTGTGGAGAGGAATCAAAACTCCCAGGGGTTTATATGAGAAGCATGAATTGGTGATTGGAGGTGATTTTAATGAAATTTGCCTCCCGGAAGATAGAAATGAATTGAAGTTGAAACGTTCGATCAGGCGGGTGTCAACGCCTTCAACACATCAGTTGACAGATTGGCAGAGTTTAGATTCGATGGGTGGCTCTTTCACTTAGGCTAATGACTTTTCGGAACGGCACACACAATCGAGGATTGATAGGATTTTTAGCACAGACGCATGGATTCGTAAATGGTTGAAGGACGTAATGCCAAGAATGCACCATGGAACGTCGAGTGATCATTCGACGCTTATTCTAGATCTGACTGAGTTCGTTGGTGGGAGGAGGTCGTTTAGATTTTTTAGCAGTTGGCTTAGATGTACGGACAAACTTTGTGCTCAAATATTCAAGGTTTGGCGATGTACAAACTTCAAGAGAAACTTAAGAAAGTGAAAATTGCAGTCAAAGCTTGGGCAAAAAACAATGACGACTCGAGGCGAAAATCGAAGAAGGTGTTGGACAAGTTAGATAAGTCGATACGAAATCTCACCTTAATCTAGATAGTCCGAAATTACAGTCTGAATGTAAGAAGTTGAAGGAAGAATTGATGGAATTTCAAACAAGAAAAGAGATGGATTTGTGTAACAATGTCGCCGGAGGAGGGCGACGCTTGGGAAGGAACGGATTGGGGAAAATGATCTTTAAGAGCGGAGCAGGGGGTAGTTGAGAAGAATTTCCCCGTTGGGGGCCGGAGGAAGACGAGAATTAGTTTGTCGTAAAAGTTCGATGATATCATGGACTTCATTAGCTCTATTAATAATGCAATTTGTAACAAAGTAGTTGTAGTATTCACTACCATACTAACAACAAACTAATTATTCCACTAATTAATCGTAACTAAAATCGGGTTGTTGAGTCGATAGTATTGTCCGACGTGGCCGGCCGGGGTCAGGTTCACTGGATGGATTCTTCTGCGGGGTAGCTACTCCGGCTATCGTCGAATTGATCTGCAGTTCCCGCTCGAGCTGGGAAGCCGCTTCTACCGAGTCTATAAATAATGTTACATCCCCTTTTCCTATCCCCCGAACCTTGTCCTCAAGGTTCGAATTTGGGTTCAGATGACTAACCCATGCAAGATCCTCCCACGATCGCTCTGATTCGGGCCGGTTTGCCCATTCGACTAGCACCTGCTTAGTTCTTTTGCCCTTGATGGTAACTTAGCGATATCCAATTATGTTGTGTGGAAGACTTATAGGGTGAGCGTCGATTGCCTGTTTTGGAAGTTCTAGTCGGGTACATTTTTCAATCTCCCCAATGAACGATTTGAGTAACGAAATATGAAACACCGAAAAAATTGTGTTGTTCTCCAGTAAGGTTAGCCTGTAGGCTACTGTACTGATCTTTCGCTGGATTTGGAAAGCCCCGAAAAACCGAGTCTATAGCTATTGTTATAATTTGCAGCAAAAAGCCCACACTGATTGGTTACAACAAGGAGATCAGAGGACCGCATTTTTCAGATGTGCTATTAGGAGCAAGTGCACAAAAAATTCTGTTATGAGAACAATCGATGAGGCAGGGAATAAAGTAACGAACCTAGACGAGATGAAGTCAATGTTGGTGGGATATTTTACAGAGTTATATGATTGTGAGAATAAAGAGCGTCCTATTTTAGAGATTGAATTATCCTCTCGGTTATCTCCGGAATGGAATGCATGGATGAGGGTTTTTCCTAATGAAACCGAAATAAAGAATGCATTATTATCCATGGTCTCAAACAAGTGACCCCGATGGTATTGAATCTGAATTGTACAAGGTACATTGGGAGATTGTCAAGCAAAATTTCATTCAAACAGTTCTACAGTTCTTCCAGAATAGTAGGATCATCCCGTCATTAAATAATACTCTCATCACACTGATTTCCAAGGAGATCGAGAGGGTCGACAAGATTGGAAGATTATAGGTCAGTCTCGGGAGTGGAAGTTTCTTACAAGATTATTTCTAAGATCCTTACAAGTAGGTTGATGGAAACTTTGCCTTAATTTATTTCTCTAAATCAAAAAGGCTTCATTAAAGGAAGGAGGATAAGCGACAATATAGGATTAACGCACGAATTTCTCATGGGGTTCAATTGCTAGAGTACAAGAAGGAAGGCTGCGATTATCTTGGACTTTAAGAAAGTCTTTGACTCGGTTCGTTGGAACGCTATTAACGTCACATTGGAGATGATGGGGTATGTTGTTCAATTCAGGAAGTTAGTTCATGCTTGTATCAGTTCGGTGTAACGCCTTCAACGGAGGAGGGAGAATCCGAGTAGCTAGGAGTTAGGAGGAGGAGGAGCAGATTAGTAGAAGAAATTCTTGAAGGAAGAAGATTGTAGTTGTCATAAAAGTTGTATATCCTCCAGTGGGGGGATTACTTCCATTAATATAGCAAAAGTAAAACATGAAGGACAAAATGCTAAAGTAAAATAACAAACTTAACTAATAAAGAAAATCATCACGTTGGGTAGTAGTGGTCTTTCTTTGGGAGCGCCTGGGTACGTTGTCGGTGGGTGTCCCCCTTGTGCTGACCTTATCCTCTATCCCCACTTGTTTACCCATTATTCCCATATCCACGGTAAGGGATATTGGCCACGTTACATTCAACATCTTCTGCAAGGATTCACCATGTTTCATGTGAGGCACGGTCTCCAACAAGTTGATTCCATGCCGCTTCTTCTGTTCATTGCAGTTGCGAAGATCATGTTGTCTAGATTATTGAAGAAGGCACGGGAAAGAAAAGAATTTTGCGTATACAAAGTTGGTGGTACAGAAGTGGAAACGAATCTTGCGTATGCAGATGATTTTATACTTTTTTGCAAGGTATCAAAAAAATCTCTAAGAAGTACGTGTAGTGAAGGGTATACTATATCGCTTTTCGAAATTTTCAAGTCTTCAGTTGAACGTGAATAAGAGTGGGATTATGTTTTCGAAGAGCTGTCAGAGGTATCATGTCTTCCAATTATCGGACTACTGTTTAATTATCTTGGTGTTCTGGTTATGGGAAAATCGTTGAGGAAGGCAGGCTGTTTACCATTAATAAATTCGTTGCAGGAGATATTAATTACAAGATGGGAGGGGAGGAAACTATCGAATGCGTCGAATACAATTGGTTCAATGCATTTTTTTCGGAAAGCTTCACTACAATATACAGAGCACCATCATTCCGAAAGCTATCATATAATGTCATATCAAAAATCCGTCATTTTTAACCTGTCTTCGGACAGGCTGAGGACTGGTGGTATGCAGATAGACGCGATTTGTGTTCTTTGTAAGCAACAACCCGAATCGGAAAGCAGTCACATGCTACGGAATTTTAAGTATCAATTATCCAATTTTTACCTATCACCAAATGCCAACGGCCAGAGAACTCCAAAAAGAGTTGTTGTCACCCTTTGGGACCTAGCACGATACAGATATGGGAGACCCGGAGACAGATAGCCTAGCTTCTATACTAGGGGGCTGTGTGGAAAGTGTCAAAATGAGACTTGCTCTCATTTCCATATTTATATCTATATTTTATATTTTATTGCTAATTCTCATTGTATCAGGACAACGCCCCTCATTTTTATAAATGAAAAATTTAACTGCTTCAAAAAAAATGTCAACGGTGATTTCCGTTATTGCAGACCCACTTCCCCGACAAACCCGCCCTGTCTGCACTCCGGTTCTCCTAACCGGGGCCCGTCGTCACCCTACCAAACAATAAACTAGCTAGACACTAGAGTGGCATCATTTATTTATTTTGAAGATTCCTTTAGTTCTTATTAGTGTCAGTTTCCCTTTCCAAATTTAGGGCTTCCGTCGGTGAGTTAGACCGAGGCGGGTACGGTTCTGGAGGGAAATAAAGAAATAATTAACAAGACAATAAGTAATTAGATAAATCTGTAAATTACTGGTTGATGAGGGTGAAACCCGATCAGTACTCCAAGACATTCCAGCAAGCGCCAAGCGGGGAACTCCGCGGGAAATCGGACCGGAACTCAAGTGCGCAGAGCTTTGCTTCGCTAGGAACTCTCTACTCCAAATGACTTGCCTTCAATGAGTGGGGGGTGCCTCCTATTTATAGAGATTCTTATGGGGGTAATCTGGTCATTTGGGCAGTAACCGTCTAACTGCCTAACTGATCAGATCGGGGCCCAAGGTCGACTTTTCAGAGATCGACTTTTTCGGGATCCGACTTTCCTGGGGTTCGACTTTGTTCAGAAGTCGATCCTTGGAAAAGTCGATCTTCCTAGGATTCGACTTGAGACCTCCCCAATCCTAGAATAGGTACCTCAACTCATCTCAGGCTATCCGGACTTCTAGTTGCTGGTAAATTGTGACCGGGTTCGGGATACTGTATCACCACTGGTTATGGACTTGATTGTAATATGAAAAGAACTAACATACTTGCAGGCAATTAAACCCTGACAAAATGAAGTGAATATGAAGATCTGCAGGGTCTAAAGCGCAATAATTTCAAATCAAATAAAAAGAGTCGGTGGGCCAATTAATAGAAGGAAGCCCAGCAGCACATCCGGCGGCCCAACAAACAAATAAAGAAAGTCATAGAAACTATGATTGTTAGTTTAAAGAATCGTTGTTTAACAGTTAATAGTTTGCTTAGTGGTTATAATATTTAATGGTTGTAATATTAGTTTAAATACAATGTATTACAACATTAAGAAAATTAATACAAGTTGAGAAAGTTAGACCGGTTTACAACTAGGGGGTTATTTTAGTTTTAGGTCTTTCTAAAACTTTCCCCCTTTCTCAACGCCTCCAAGCGACGTCTGCCGGCGATCTGCACTCCGGCGCTCTCGACACCGGTGCTCCTGACCGGACGGACTTCCTCCTCCATTTAAGATGGTATCGGTTGGAAAGATCAGCCACACTTCCGCATTCAAAACTGATGGGGGTGAAACCCGACCAGTACTCCAAGACGCGCAAGCAAGCGCCAAGCGGGGAACTCCGCGGGAAACCGGACCGGAACTCAAGTGTGCAGAGCTCTGCTTCGCTAGGAATCCTTCTTCTCCAAATGACTTGCCTTTAATGAGTGGGGGGTGCCCTCTATTTATAGGGGTTCTTATGGGGGTAATATGGTCATTTGGGCAGTAACCGCCTAACTGCCAAACTGATCAGATTGGGTCCCAGGATCGACTTTCCAGAGATCGACTTTCTGGGGGTCGACTTTTCTGGTGATCGACTTTATTCAGAAGTCGATCCCAGGGAAGTCGATCCTCAGGAAAGTCGATCTTCCTAGGATTCGACTTGGGACCTCCCCAACCCTAGAATAGATACCTTAACTCATCTTAGGCTATCCGGACTTCTAGTTGCTGGTAGGTTGTGACCGTGTTCGGGATACTGTATCACCAGTACTCCCCCCTCCTCTGTGTATTAGATACTTTGGGATACGTCTTTTAGTACTATGGTTTGTGTGTCGGACCTTGTACTATCAGTATTCCCCCCCTCTTTGCGTGCTGGGATGTGGATTTTTGGTGATGTCCCTGGATGCAAGATCCTCTCTCACCAGTATTCCCCCCCTCTCTATGCCTGCGAGGTTGTATCTATGCTTCCACGGAGGTTGTCACGCGCTTTTGCCAACTATTGTCCGGTTTGTCCTAGCCGAAGCATACTCCTTGTGCACCTGTCTGGCCCGATTCTCCCGCGGAACCCTGCTTGCCCACCTTGACGCCTTGCCTGAGCTATCTTTGAGCACTGTTTGGGTTCTCTTCCCTGTGGCGGGTTTTGAGAGTACCCGACCCCCTCCTTTTGTCCGTCTTTCTGCGATAGGGGTTGAATGTGCTTCCTCGTCTACCTACGTTCATCCGTGGGTGAGAATTTTTATTTGAATACTTGCCCCCTCCTTTTGCTCGCCTTTCTGCGACTGAGGCTAAGTGTGATTCCTCAGGAGAAGTTCGTGTTACACCCTCCTGTCTTGGTGTGCCTCCGCAACTCCAACTTGTCTGGGTTCTTTTTTTTGCACCCCTTCTATGTGGGAAGAAAAAGTCGATCCCTTGTTGAGTTTGTTTGACTTTTGTGAAATGTCGATCCCAGTGGTGTTTGTTGACTTTTGTCAAAAAGTCGATTCCCTGGGTCTCTGCATCGCTTCTTTTGTGAAAAAATCGATTTCTGATGCTTTGGTCCAAAAGTCGATTCCTTGTGCCAAAAAGTCGATTTTGCCATTTTTTGTCCTTTTGTGCTGTCCTAGGGTCTATAAATAGAACCCCTAGGTCCTCCTTTTCTTTCATCCATGGCTCTTCTTGTGAGTCTCTTTGCTGATTTTATTCAGGGAGAGATTGAGGAGCTGGATCGAATTCTAAATATTTTGGATCCTCGGTCGTCAGCCTTGGATCTTCCTTCTCTGCGCCAGCTTATTGTTGAGCGGCAGAGTGTCGCTGTTGCTGCTAGGGAATCCATTTTTGAAGAATGGTCTGGCGGCGATCTTCCGCCCGCCTCCTCTTCTGTTGTCCCTCCTCGTGGCCGACATCGGAGGCGTCCCCGCCGTGGTGCTTCCCCGCTGGATCAGGTCCCTCGCCGTTTGCGTCGCCGTATCAATTTTAATTAGGAACCTGTAATATTTTTCATTCATCATTTTTCGTAATTTTGAATAAATATACTTTTTTTTACCTTTTCCTTTACTCGACTTACACCTTTACTCTGAAGTACGTCAGTGTAGTCGATGCTTTCTTTTGGTCAATACCATACTTTTCTGAAGATGTCAAAATTTATACAAAAGTCGACCTCGTCTCTCCCTGGAGATGTCGATGTTTGTAAAAAGTCGATATCATCTTTTCCTGAGGACGTCGATGTGTGACTGCCAATTCTATCCTTTTCTGAAGATGTCGGATTTTTGACAACAAGTCGACCTCATTTCTCCCTGGAAATGTCGATGTTGGTCAAAAGTCGATCTCATCTTTTTCTGAGGATGTCGATGTCGTGTGACTGCTGATTCTATCCTTTTCTGAAGATGTCAAATTTATAACAACAAGTCGATCTCATTTCTCCATGGAAAAGTCGATGTTGCTCAAAAGTCGATCCCATCTTTTTTTGAGGATGTCGATGTCGTTTAACTGCTGATTCTATCCTTTTCTGAAGATATCGGATTTTTGACAACAAGTCGATCTCATTTCTCCCTGGAAATGTCGATGTTGCTCAAAAAGTCGATCTCATCTTTTTCTGAGGATGTCGATGTCGTTTGACTGCTGATTCTATCCTTTTCTGAAGATATCGGATTTTTGACAACAAGTCGATCTCATTTCTCCCTGGAAATGTCGATGTTGCTCAAAAGTCGATCTCATCTTTTTCTGAGGAATGTCGACGTCTATCCCCCTTTTGGGAATGTCGAACTCAATTTTCTGTGGAATGTCGATCCT